>OY756361.1:7683266-8933266 GCA_963576895.1 Ceraclea dissimilis | reverse complement strand
AAAAAATCACATCACTACAACACATTTTCTCATCATATCATAAATTTTCTAAAATTTGTATGAAAATTTATTAGTTTCATAGAAAAAAATACCTGTGGTGCTATTTTTTATCTATTTTATAGAAAAAAATCATCTTTCATACATATTATTGTGCAAAGTATACATACATTTTCAAAGAAACAAACCACATTATGACCTTCTTAACTACGTCTCACAAAAGAATTTCGCCTGCGGGGCTATTTACGCGTTTTTTATGCTATATCAATTTTTCAGATTTTTGTCGCCCCCCTAGCTCTGAGGCTGGCGACGCCCATGGTTTGTATAATATAATAATACCAGTGTGTCACATACACGTACTAATGTTGGCTTAGATATACAAAAACATCGACAGTACGTAAACAACAACTTACATAATTCTGGTGCAAATCGGGTAACAATGTAACGCAGGCCCTATGGCCTTCAAGTTGTTTGAAGACTGAATTTAAAACACTTGGTGATAGCAGCTCTCTTCCCTACAATCGAAATACTACTTTTCGAAATGTTGCGTAAAATAATTACTTGACGAAATGTTGCGTAAAATAATTACGAACCTGAGAAATGTTTTGAACGGTTATTGATAGATGTCGATGTTTTTAGAAAGTTGTGGATCTAAGGGAATGTTAAATTTGTACATTTTAATTTATAACGTGAATTGGTAAATATTGAAGAACAATAATATTAAGTAGAATACTACGCTGAATAAAAGTTTAAATGATCTTAAAAATGTCCGCATAATAATTATACGTGTAAGGATAAAATAAATAAATAAAATTAATAAATAATCCTTTATTGGCCAAATAGTTACAAAAACAAGACAATGGTAGTGTGTCAAAAGGCGGACTTATTTCAAAAGCAATATCTTAGAGTTAAGGATAGAATCTGTTATAAGTCTGGTGATCTGTTCTCTCTACCTACCCCGCGATTTTTGACCGGTTACAGCTAGTAATAATATAATTATGAATTACAGTTGAGCACCAAGACATTTCTTTTCTCTTGATAATAATAATTAACGAATTTCGCCTTTTCTGTGAAACATTTTCTTACCTTAATAAAACAATATTTTATTGTTCGTCAGAAAATATTGTGAAAAACACCTGCGAATTGTGTATCTACTTTGTTCTGTTTGAATTTTTGATTTGCAAACATTTTGTCATAAAGAAATACCTTTGGTATAAACTTTATTTTATGTACTTTATTTGGAAACACATTTTCGCATAACATAGCTATTAGTCCAAGAGCCCGCTGCTTAATTTATGACGTATCTGTTTTTTGATCGAAATGTGGTATAAATGATAACTTACCAATAGGGTATTACATCGCACTAGGGTTGCCTATCAAAATCTTGCCGCAACCCCCCCTGCCCCCCCCCCCCCGAAAAGGTCCCTCTTCGCGGTTTTTCGCATTTTATAGGAATATGGTAAGAGATAGGAGAAAGTAGTCAATGACAAAAATAATCTTTAATAAATTCTCTACACAAAATATTAAATCAATTTTTTTGTAGAACTAGCAGTTTACCCGCAATGGCCGGTCCAAAACCGAAATTCATTTGTAATACTAAAAAAATGTATTTAAACTAAATTGGTTGAAAATTGATAAGAGCTACAGGAAAATAGTCGGAGAACGAATTAATAACCATAGTCTTAGCTATAAAAAGAGCTATAACTTATTTTCATAAATCTAATAATTTCGGAGTTATAGCAATAAAACTCAGTGACGAAAATTCTTAAAATTAAGTATTTCATAAAATAACCAGTGATATAGCGCGGCAGGCCAATTTTTTTTTCCATAAAATGTTAGTGATAATAGGTGGAAGAATTTAATAGAAAAAAAAAAAAAAAAAATTTATTCAAAAAATATCCTGTTTTTTGACAGGACATTACGGGTAAACTACTAGTCCTGTGAAAAAATTGGCTACACATTATTTGTAGAGAATTTACCAAAGATTATTTTTGTCATTGACCACTTTCTCCTATCTCTTACCATATTCCTATAAAATGCGAAAAACCGCGAAGAGGGACCTTTTCGGGGGGGGGGGGGCAGGGGGGGTTGCGGCAAGATTTTGATAGGCAACCCTAGTGCGATGTAATTCCCTATTGGTAAGCTATCATTTATACCACATTTCGATCAAAAAACAGATACGTCATAAATTAAGCAGCGGGCTCTCGGACTAGTATAGCAGTAATTTAAGAGTAGCTACTTATGCTATTTCTTCTATCTATGTAACCATATTTTGTTTTCCGCTTTCTAAAAAGATTGTAAGAATCAAATTGCTTTTGAGATAAAAAAGTCGTAGGTATTAGATGAAAATTTAGTAACTACATAGTTAATAGTACCTATAATAAGTCATTCAGGCATTAATAGTACCTATAATAAGTCATTGATTTGATTGTACAGTACGTGCCTAATAATCCTGTTTCTCTAATTATTCCTAGAAAACAAATAGACTAACAATAATTAATGGGCTTAGGACCTACTGTTTAAGTCCGCCCTTTGGCATACTACTTTTGTCTGTTTCTGTAACACTTTAGTCTGTGGCTAATAAATATTTATCATCCGTAGATCCCTCCGGACACTTGCACTCGTCAGTTTCAGTTTCCAACAATGAACAAAATCATATAGAGGAAGGAATATTAGCAAATCACAAATATCACTATTGTACTGAGACATGAATAAATAAAATCCATGCCGATTAGTATGTAAACTGTTAAGGGCTCTGATCAGCATTTCACCAATTATTATATAAGATATCCAATAATTGGTCAGATTTAGTGATTATGGATATCAGAATTATGTATATTATCGCCTTTTGATTTATATTAGACGACGAATATTATATAAGAAGATTAGGAATCTATTTATTATTTATAGACTATAATTAAGGTCGTATTATCTAACACAATCGACGATTGGTGATGAAGTTTCTAAGAAAATCATTTCCAATAAAATCTAGGTCTTTATGGATCGATAACACATTCGATTATAAATAAACTTGAATAGATTATAGTATTACATAGGTATATACCAGGAGACCTTATGCCGTCTGACATAATGATAGGGTGAGTTGTGTTAATTCTAAGGGGATATTAACATACCACATTATTAACCGCACCTATATTATTACACGGTAACATAATATAAACTATTTACGTAATTATCTCCCTAGGTTTGCAAATATTTGACTTAAGCTTTCAGGGTTAAGAATCAACTAATTTTGAAAATATGTAAGGTATAGTATGTTTCGTAGATGCAGGTTCAAAGAAAACCATATCTTGCGGACTTAATATAGGTAATATTTTCGTAAATAGCTATCTAAATATCTGTATTTGGGTTTCATATACTCTATAAAATTATCGATTCAGTTTTCTTGCACTCTGCGTTTAAATTTTAATGAAAGTTCTCTAATATATCTACATATTATATTTCATACTTATCTACCTACTTGCAGTTAATGCGAATAAATAAACCTTTCTACGCAGTAAATCACCAATGCTATTTCCAGTTGTAAATGAAAAAAAAAATAAAAGAACCTATTCAACTACTTACAACGGTTTGGTGAAGTCTTGGAAGAACTACACATTGTATGGAGGTGTAACGAACTCGTATTAAGCTGTGTAAAGTGCTAAAGTATTTTATAGAGAGTTTTATTATAACGTTTCTATTGGGAAACTTAAAGTCGGAACTCCGTCAGGTGTTTGCGGAAAACTTGTTTTTTTTTTCTAAGGCTTTTGAGATATCTAGATATATATAGAGATAGATGTTTTAAAAACACTCCGCATATACCTACTATATTTGCAGTTTTTCTGTACCTGCATTAGGAAGTAGTTTAAAGAAGGTAGATAAGAATAATTTTTCGCTGACTGAAGTCAAAAAGATATGAATGGTCCCACATAATATTTCGATGGATAAAAACTTGTTGCCAAGTTTGGTGATGCTGGCGCAATATTAAAAAAATCCTTATAACGGTTTCCTACCTAATATACTTGTATTTTTCCCCTGCAGGTTGGGGCCTCTACCAGCTCAACTCAAGAGCCTACAGTTTCTTAATACAGTTCTATTTGCTAAATCTAAAAACACAACAAAATCGATTAACAAAAGCTTGATTGAAAAAGTTGATATTTTCTTTATATAATTTACTTACATATATCGAATATGGCAACTAATAGTAGATATGAGAAAACGTTAATGTAAGTAGTTTATGCGTAATCTAAACTAATATGGTAAGTATGGTATATCCAGATATATTTTACTAGGTGTATTATAATTAGGGCTGCCACCTTTGTAAGAGCGTAGACCCGGAGATTCGGAAAAAACGAATTTGTGACCATAGTTGACCTTTTTTTTTGGTCCACACCATAATTCCAAACCCGGAGATTTACTATGCTGACCCGGAGATCCAGTTTTTCTATGGGGGGGGACCGGGACCCCGAGTATTTTCCTTTTTTTTTTTTTTTTAGTCCTGACAAAAATTTCAGACCCGGAGATACACTATGCTAACCCGGAGCCCGGAGAACACCACTCAAACCCGTAGACTCCGGGTCAAACCCGGAGAGGTGGCAGCCCTAATTATAATACATATGTTGTGGCTGGTATTAAGAAAGGGAAATTAGGTGTCAATATCACAATAGACTTAAAGCAATATGTTTAAGGAGCAAAGAACCTTTTGCCTTATAATTATTTATGCGAAAGATATTACTAAATCTCATATAAACTTCTGTAGAAGGTTACTTAATATTGGTACAGTTTTGCGCAAAATTATTAGTTGGATATGACAGAAACTTCTTATATTAAGAATCTAAATAACATATTTTCTCTAAGAACTTTTTGCAAATGAAATAGAAAATTCTTCTTCTAAATTTAGATCAGTATATTATAATAATTAGTTCTATAAAATGTTGGAATTTGATAAATGTATCATATACATATTGAAAATATTAATTTTGTTATTAAACCTCCGGAGAAGAACACAAGAAGATTTTTTTATATTGTAATATTAAAAAATAAAATTACTCGTTAACAAAATATGGTGACATTAGGAAAATATAAATATTGTCTTTAGAAACAATGGAAAGTACAGAATTACGAATGTGTACTTTTAAGATCAGGAATAAGAAAGATTGCGTATCAGGATAAAGGTTAAAGTGGGTTGAAAAAAGACAGTCAATATGCCTCACCGTATTCAACCCCAACACTTTGTGGATATTTGGATAAATTATGGACTCTGTCGTTATTATATTGATGCTAAGTGACTATATTTCATAGATATTTTGACGCATGGCGTCATCTGTACTGCAATGTCACATCTGTACCTTACCATAATTATTATCTCTTTGTTAATTTTATTTGTATGCGCTTATTGAGTATTGTAGAATATGTACCTAGTTTTACGACCATGACGAAGTGCCAATAGAACCTTTTACACTCTATTTGGCATTGAATTTCTCTGTATATTTATTGTTTTATCTCTATTTGTATACCTATATTACTGTCAACATGTAACTTTGACGAGTCCAAGTGCCTTCAAATGGCCTAGGGACGATTCACAACAATAAACAATTTCAGTTAGGCATTTGATATTTTAATGTTTTTTTAACAAAAAATTGTTATTTGTGCTTATTGTTCCTGAAATAATAGGATTCCTTATTTCCTCCAACGAATTACATACCTTCAAAGAAGTGCGTTTCTACGTTCACACATTGAGGAGTATAATAATATAACATTACCCACCTTCTCGAATTACATTATTAGACAGGAATTATATTACTGAATCCTTAAATTCTAACACCTTTAAATTTACATTAATTTACTTAATACCGAATAAATTGTGAGGAAACTGCGTACTCTAATATTATTATACTTTGAACTCAAAATGAAATATAAACACAAGTTCATATATCTAATTCAAATTACTTAAGGAAATTACATTTGCCAGAAAATTTGAACATAAATGTGCAAAAATTGGTAATTTATTAATACTCTACATGCAGTATTGTATGGAGATTTCTAAATACCGATACTTCAGGCACAATGCTTAATTGTATTGTAGGCACTGCGCATCTGAAGTTATTATCCTTTGATATGAATGTGTATTTTTCTCAGTAGGTATTAAGCTGATGAGTTTATAATAATTATAATATATCTATCGTGAATGACAATATGTAGATTTTTCTGGCTTATAATATTAAAAAGTGTGTTGGCAGACGCAGTTAGATTTTTTTCAAATTCGGATTATTTTAATAAAACACTCAACAACAATGTTAGCGAATGACGACTTACAAACTAGAACATCCATTGTTCTGCTTATAATTGCTACTTGTATGTATATCTTTTTAACACTTTCAGACAGTGTGTGTTGCTACAACTTTAGGTGTGCTTGTAAATATACAGCAGTCAGCTTAGGTGCAAGTTATTTGTTACACAATACAACGAAGAAAAGTCTCTGTGACCTTGACCTTATTGATTTTAAATGTCATAGGAGAAAATGTTACAAAAATCTATGTAAGCATATTCACTATTCAGTGTATGAACATCATAAATAATGCAGATAAAGCCGATTGTGATTGCAGTTTCGCGCAATAATGTCGATTTTTATACCATAGCTTTTACGCCTCATATGAAATAAAATATCTGTGTTGTGAAGAGTACGCATACCGACATTTCAAAAATTTCTAAAACCGGTAGACCTTCTATCTCGACTACTGAATATGCTTTGGAACAAAATTGGGTAGATGCATTGAACATATATCTAGGAAATAACCGTAAAATTTTTTTATATCTTGAATAGCTTTCTCAAAAAAAAATTGAAAAACACCTCTGATCTTTTTTCCGAAAGACGGAAACTCGTTTCCCGAAAGTCGCGGAGTATTTTTTTTTTGTATTGATAATATGTATTAAAATCTAGGGAATAACCGTAAAAGTTTTTTGATAGACGCAAAATTAACCCCAAAAAATGGAAAAAACGCTATTTTTACCATTTTATCATGCGATTGTCACGCGATTTTGAACCTCAATGCCGTGGGAAATGACTGTGACGTCTTTCTTGGTGCCAAGCCCTTAATATAAATAAAAGTATCTCAATACTGGAATTCAATATCTAGTAAAATATTACACATACTAGCTTTTCGGGAATTCGCCTGGATTTTAAGTTTGCTGTTGTTTTGTAATTAAAATTAATTTTCCTCTCTAGGTCGATTTTTTATAGCTATTCTTAGTCAGGATTCAGCACTATCGTCAGTCAAAGTGTGTAGTCTGAGAGTTTTCCCGTGCAAAAATGATTCCTGATTTGCTACTAGCTCGATCTTCAACGTTTCTGCACGGAAAACAGTGAAGTCACAAAGCCTTTGCTACTCAAAGTGGTTTGGGGCAGGCACATTCCTAACATATATGATTTTATAACCTAAAAACATTGATATCTACAAGAGTGGGTATTCAATACGTTTTACAACATTGAAAATAATAAAATACCTACCTACTTTAATATCATTTTCTCTTACAATGTTAGCCGAGTCTTCATACACGTTCTATAATATTATATCTGAAACGTACATGAAAAGGTATTTATCTTTTGAAAGTGAAAAGTGTATACCAATGTTAAGACGCTAACAGGAATGTTCTGTGTATTGTACTTTTTTATGTATCTATCTTTCAACAATAGAAAGCTCAGTGTATATGACACTATAATGTGTAGTTACATACCTACGTACGTAAGTCCACGAAAGCTCTTATTCAAATAGCTTACACAAGTATTTCTCTTCACTACTCCACTACATGTAGGAATGTATTATGGATAAGACTCTTCTACCTACGGGTATGATTGCGTTGCCACTGTAAGAATATTAAATGGATATTTTTCCGTAATAAAAATAGATTTTATATTTTCATCTTATATTATTATTGTGTAGGAAATGAAACTAGATAAAAATAATTTCTCTATCACAAATCTATGTGGATTGATTTGAACATGTTGAGACATGGTTATTTAGGGTTAACCAATTTTCCGATGCAACATTTAGCAACCTACTACGAGTATTTTGATTGTGTCATTTACTTGAATTTTATTTGTTACTAACAGCATCAACGAAGTTTTGAATTGAAAAGAAATGCATACAGGCTACATTATTCAGCGTGATTTTGATATCAATGGGCAGACCGTGGGGCAGACCGTGGAGGCGAACTATGGGAATTTCCAGATACAATAGAAAATTTGGTCCATTGTTTTACACAAATATTTTTTTCGTTTTTTATGTAGTTCTATACAGCCAACGAAATATTTTCCACGAAATAATGTCGCCTGATGTCTTCTACCTACACTACATATTATATGACAATTCTATAGTAATTGTAGTATAGTTACCTACGTACATGTCAGGCTGAAAATAATCAGCGTAGAAGTGTTTTGTATTTACATGTTGGTAAAACAACATCACGACATTTCTGTTCTTGTGTGGGGAAAAAAAACTACATTTTCCAGTCCGTGTTTGTGGGAATATTATGTATAGAGTATAGTATAATACATAGACAGTAGATACCATCAGCTACCTTCCAGAGTAGAGTAATGTATGTGACATAATGTGACATGTGATATGTCATACATTTGTGCTTTAGATATTATAATCTACGCTATCTTATACATATAATAAAAATGGACATGTATGTATGTTTGTTCCACCATAATTTTGGAACGACTGGAGCAATTTTTACCAAACTTGGTACACGTATGCCTTGCTACATGGAAACGAATACTGTGTAGTAGAAACTTCTGGAAATGTGGAACCTTTTGAGAAATTTTGCGAATGAGGGGATCCAAGGGTTGTGTGGTATCGTATGAAAGGGAAATTGAATCGAAATTCAGATTCAGTCATATTTTGTCCAGCTCAATCCATCGGGAGACACGATTGATCGAAAGAATCCGAGCGTAGAATCACGTAGAACCTTCTAGAAAGTCGTGGAATTTAATAGAACATTGCAGAACTTTCTAGAAAGTTGTCAAAGTGAATGAACAGATGAATGCGGTTTGGTCATACTGTCGATGTACTTATTTTTGACATTGACTACTTTCTCCTATCTCTTACCATATTCCTATAAAATGCGAAAAACCGCGAAGAGGGACCTTTTCGGGGGAGGCAGGGGGGGTTGCGGCAAGATTTTGATAGGCAACCCTAGTGCGATGTAATACCCTATTGGTAATAAGCTATCATTTATACCACATTTCGATCAAAAAACAGATACGTCATAATTTAAGCAGCGGGCTCTTGGACTACGAGAAACGTACCTCAAAATTGAACGTTATTCTCATAGCAACTACAACGTGCAACTTGTGCGCTACTCTCTTCTCATTAGAATTTTCTGGCTTCATCTTGCGACTGTTAAGTTCTCTCCAGCATCGAATACCATATTGCATATATAGCCGTATCCTGGCGCTATAATGCGTAAAAAAGTGTCCAGGTTTATCCTCAGATTTGTCGTACGTTTTACCTTACGCTCGATCTTAAAACTTACGGTGTGAATCGCGTGTCCTCCATCGGGTGAGTTTTTCGAGCGAGTTATAAAATGAAGGACCCCGCTGTTTCTTACAAGGTGTTTTTTTTTATATTTATATTGCCTAATCGTGTTGGATTTTTAGCCAAAGGATCACGGACTTTCACAGGGCATACAGAAAGTGGTATATTGGCCATCCTTGGGTGCCTCCTTCTTCACTTCCCACAACCTACTGTCAGTGGTAATGGAGTATACTTCATTGCGAATTTCTGGAAACCAAATATTATTAGTTTAAATTTTTGTTTTACATAAATATTTGTATTTGTCTGTACTTTGTGTATTCGTACTCATTCGTGTCAAAAGAATGCTTTATTATCTACATTCACACAATAGTTAATTATAGAAGTGAAGAAGAATTTTTAATTATTATCGACATGCTATGCCACTATTGTGTCAACTACCTATAAATTACACCTACATAAATACAAATACCTTTGCTTCTACAGTACAAATGCTTTTACCAACAATAGAATTCACCTTTTGAAAGCTGTAATTAAGAGTTGGTACTTCTGATAAAGGCGACAGAGAAAAATGTCACGATTTCATTTATAAAATTTCATTATAAAATTAAGTTTTTTTATTTCCTTTAGTGTATTATTTTTAAATTAATTAAATTGTGTTATTTATTGTTCCTACACATACAACGTGGCAATATTTCAACGCATATTTCATAGGCCCTTTTTTACCTATACTGGATTTCAGATGTAATGAAATTTCACAAATTGTTTTTTACTTGGTCAGGCGGTCAATTTAAATCAAGTAAACTTGGTCTTTGCATGTGGGTTTTCTCCATCTAAATAAACCAAACGGAAAGATTACTGGTGAAAAGACATTTCGATATGATCACCCACATATCGCCTTGATAACTAATTCAACTTTAGATTTTCTTACATCAGAAACATTTTATGGATGAAAGGACGGAAGGAGGCAACTTTTAAGTGAGATTCTGATACGTTATTTGCAAATTTAATAACCATGTACGTATCACACGATATCATCGATATTTATACGTATGATTGAATTTACAATTTACATAACTACGTCATATCACATACACGTGTCAAATTTTCTCAATAATCAGCTTGATGGTACACTAACGTTATAATTTTAAATAAAAATTTGCCTACGATGTTCGCATCTACCTGCAGAATAGTGAATAACATTTTCCCGAATATAATCGCTCTACGAAGCACAAGGAATTAATCATGAAAATCTCTTCTATAAAATCATACAATTTCTATGCTACGATTTCATTCATACGTGCAATTTTAATGAATTTTTCCTGACTGTTTTTCAGAATGAAAGTATGTTTCAGTGAACGTTACATACGGCAGTTCCCTAATGATTTGTATTATTTTTCTCGCTGAGTGGATTTGCAAAAAACAGATGATCTATTAATAACGTGAAGAGATATCCGTAATCAGTGATAGAACACAATTTGATCTGGCAATCTTTGATAAAGAAACAACATTCATTCTATAAAAATAGTATAGGGGAATGATTATAGGGAACCTCTAGGTAAACAATTTTTGAAAACCATTTCTCCCATTTCCAAAAGACCGACTTCTCCTAAAAACTATCATGGAAAGTACATAGTTTTTAATTACGTTACGGAAAACAAAATTACTATAAATTTATTCGATGTATGAATTTTATAAACGAATTATTTACATAAATGTAAACACATGGTTAACTAATTTTAAATATAATTTTGTCCACAGATTTGGAGAGCTGACCCGTGCGAGTTTTGTCTTTGCCTGGACGGAGAGATGTTTTGTTGGTGGCAAGATTGTCCCCCCGCCGCCCCTGGACCCTGCCCAGGGCCGCAACCCTTCTCTCTCTGCGGTAACGTCATTACTCTTCATTTCCTAACAATTAAATTAGGGACCTCCTTGACGTTCAATTGAATTATACAACATTAATCCTTTAGAACTTTCTCCACTTACTGAAAAACCTTAATTGTATAAGCTTATGGAGATAATAATAATATGGCCTTTTTTATGTTGGTAGATACCTTCCTACGCATTAAATAACTTGACTCTAATTTTCATTTAAGCATTAAGAAAATAAATTATTTCGCTTTCTGTTGCATAAAGTAGTTTAATATTATTCTTCCTACAGGTAACTCTTCTGGATCTTTGGAAAAACGACCAACTCCAGCTACAAAGAAAAATAAAAAGGTGACTAAGAAAGGATCTGACACGGCGACAAAGAAAACAAAGAAACAAGGGGCAAAATTCAATACAAAACCTTCAATTACGACTTCACAGAATACAACTCTCACGATGACAATAATAGATCAACAAATGAACAACACAACAAAGTCGCTACAAAACAATACATTAAATAAAACAAACGCTTTAAAGACAAATCGAACAAACACTTGGCAGAAAAGTAATGCCGTAGAACAACCTTTCTATAGTTCAATGGACATGGTTTTTAATTTCACTAACAACGATGAATCCAAACAAAGCAATATCCAAACTACACAAGGAAATATAGACAATAGTAATAACTGGTTTATAGAAAATGAAGATGACAGCATAAAATATAAAAGTAACAGCCTGAATGCAGGAGACTCCAAAGATGTTTCGAAAGCAGGATGTCTCGTCATGGGTAAGTAGATTTAATCATTCATTTATTTATTTCAATTTTATGAATCACAAATCCAGTCCACAATCCAATCATTATTCAAATTAATAATATACAAGAAAAAAAAACAAAAATAATAATGTAGATCAGTATTTACTCGTAATACAATGATCAGAACAAAATTAAATTAGAATAAGTCATCTCGTATGTGAGATATAAATAAGGAAATGTATACAGAATAAGGTGAAAGTTGAATAGGTACTATATTATGCTAAAGTATATTATTTTCGCAGAATTCAAATTCTGTTTTTTCTTTTAATAAACAATTTCTTGGAAATCATGATATGAGCTTGCAAGGAATCACACGTTTCCACGAACTCGTTAGCGCATATGCTAACAGGTATATTAAAAATGACTACAGAGAATTTTTTCTTTGTAAAGTATCATTTCATAATATAGGTACTCGTGTGCCCTTTCAAATGTGAAAAAGATGGTGTATTTTTATGAAAAAATATGTAAGTATTATGTAACTATTAGCATCGTACGGACTCGTCAAAGGTATGGATAGATTCCAAGAACGTAATCATTAAAAAACTATCCCCAACTGATACCCTTTTCCATTTTGTGATGTTCGTGTTTTCTGCTAGGTTTAATTTTCAAAGCGTGTCGAACTTTTATGTCATATTGACGTCATTTTCAAAGCCAGTGCAAATGGTTTTACCACGTCGCGAAAGCCTACAAGAATACTCAACTTATTTTATTACACTGGAATACTCTTTCTACACCGCCGTGAAATGGCAAAACACTATGCAACTAAAAACACATTTTATCTCAATTAAAGATTCTACTACAGTGGCTCAGCCTTTCTAAAAAGGAATAAATTTGTCAAGAATGTAAAACGTTGGGACCAGAGCAAACAAGTGTTAATTTTATTTTCATAGATACAATTGAATACATAGAGCAATACTGGTAGATCAAAGTAATTTATTGTTCCATTGGCATTTCTTTATTACATACGGTATTATTGCTATCAAGAATTTATGATATCTGCTCAGTTGTAATAATTTTATTGAAAATAATTAAAAACCCTTCACGCACATTAAAAACATTACTAGCACCAGCACGCGAAATACCCGTAAAGATCTACGGCCGTCTTTATTAAATCTGCATGAATTTTTTGTGAGGAATAAACTCAATACTTAATATTTAAGGGCTTGGCACCAGGAATGACGTCACAATCTTTTCCCACGGCATTAAGGTTCAAAATCGCGTGACAATCGCATGATAAAATGGTAAAAATAGCGTTTTTTTCCATTTTTTGGGGTTAATTTTGCGTCTATCAAAAAACTTTTACGGTTATTCCCTAGATTTTAAAGCATATTATCAGTACAAAAAAAAAATTACTCCGCGACTTTCGGGAAACGAGTTTCCATGTTTCGGAAAAAAATACAGAGGTGTTTTTAAATATTTTTTTTGAGAAATCTATACAAGATATAAAAAATCTTTTACGGTTATTCAAATGCATCTACCATTTTTTGTTCCAAAGCATATTTAGTAACGGTTGTCGAGATAGAAGGTCTCCCGTTTTTAGGAATTTTTGAAATGTCGGTATGCATACCTTTTGCGTCAAATTGAAAAAAAACAAAGAGGTGGATTGAAGAGCTCTTTTTCTTGTTACACAATATTATTAGAAATTTTAATTTAACAATCTTGCAGGCGATTACATCGATTGCATGTTTAAGATTTAGCTCCGTGTGTTTAAGATTAACACGAATTTAAATCCTTAAAAATATTTAAACTGATGAAATACTAATTAATTGGTTTATTATGCTACCAAATATACTATTAATTAGTCCAGTAGCCAGAGGAAATTTGATGGCATATCTAGGAAAAAAATATAAAGAAGTATTTCTTCTATCGTCCCGTATGCTTTTCGAGGTGCTGAACTTTGACACGTCGTAAAAGTGATGCATACTGAGTAATCTCAGAAATAATGAGAAAAAAAATTATTTTTTTTCAGTCAATTTTTTATATTTGATGCTATTATATACAAAGTTTATTTTAGTATAGGTATTGAGAATTGACAGTGGCGTACAGTTTTTGGGAATCATTTTCGAAAATTATATTTGTAATTAGGTGTTTCATTGTCATGGAGAGGGTCTTATAATGGAATACGTTTAACGATACAGCCATGACGCCATGTATCAGTGATATGTAAAAGTTTGTTCCTAAATACGACCATAAAAGTGAATAATGGCATTTCATAATGTACGGTACGTATCACCGTAGTACCGTAGTACCCAACCTAGTACTAAAGCGTGATCATAAAAACTTGCTTGTCCATTTAATGTTATGTAAAATGTATCCATATAAAATTATTTCAAGTGTTACAGAAATATTAATATACTGCTGCAGATTTATTTTTTTATTTAATTGAGTCGTGCAATTTAAATTTATTTTAATTCATATAATAGCCGAATATACCGATATTATACAAATGCTTTTATGTTACAGTAAAATTACTATGTTTTTTATTAAAAGACAAAAAAAAAGAGTTTTTTTCCGTTACATCCAGGAGACACACTACAGAGCAACATACAAATCATCCAGCTAAGGGCATTTGTAGTAGCATTATGTATGTCATTATATCTGCAAGTGAACGCTCTCAGTGGGCATGTGTCCATCATGATATGCTGGATACATGTTCTCTACAGTCGCAAAGCAGGGATTCCTGCATATGCCATCTGTGGAGTACCTCACCACATAGATCTAATTAATTAAAAAATCTTATTTAGGTCATATGACCCGGTCATATGACCGGCAGGCTGTCCTGGAATGAGGAGGTTCAGCAGTCCTTCTATCTCTTCGGCGGCCTTCCGGGTAGTCTTCTTTCGGTAGAGTTTTCGGTCTTGACGAATTTGGCATGTCTGGTGTCATCTATTCGCTCAACATACTCTCTCCAAAAACGCCTCCTATTTCTACAGAATGTTTATTGAAAAATAATCCAATTAAAATGAAAGGCTATCCATTGTGGGGAAAAATAACCAAATAATACAACTTAATAAACAGTCCATGTTTTTTAATCCCATTCTTCGCATTGTATTGTTTAAAACTTCATTATTTAAAAAAACTATCTCACTTTTCCATAATATTGTTTTTGTTTGGTACTGCTACGGCATGCTGTAGCGTGTAGAGTGTAGAATAAAGCATTCATGCTATACGTTTCAGTTATTTATTCGTTCGTAATAATAATAAGCGAATCATTTTGTTCACGTTGACTGTATTCACTGAATGGTTCATATTTTGGATACAACAATACTAATACACTGTATAGGATCGCTCATGTATGAAATATGATACGAAATCCAATTCTTCTAACATATACTCGTATATTATATTAATATATCAACTATGGCTCTGTACCTCACTGTGACCGGATAAAAACCTATAAGAATATTGCTCAACATGAATAAATCCCAAAAAAGATAATAGCCCTTTAGAAATATCCTCGAGGGACAAAAGCTCAAATTTAATTTTGAGCTTTTGGAAATAAAAATTAATTGTATCTATTGGTACAGTTTGTATCTATTGGTACAATATATATGATTTATTTCGGAGTATTAGAAACTACCATAGATTAGAAAATAAACAAATAATTAAGCTGATCTAAAATGGGACAGACAATAAAATAGTCAACATTATATAAATAATTCTTATACTGGAATTTAACTAGAAAGTTTGGGCTTTTATCCGTTGAGGATATTTCTGGTGGGTTTTTGTCTTTTTTGCGATTTATTCATGTTGGGAAATATTCTTATAGGTTTTTCTCTGGGAACCGTACCTCACATATTATACAACGTACGGTACCGCATATAAAAGTAACAACATATATACTTTATAATATATTTTTATCCCCTGCATGACTCATAGAATATTAAAATATTTCGTTACTCGTAATATTTTCATGCAATAATTCGGGGATTTATATCCTGTGTATGTAAAACTACCTTCATGCCACATAAAAATTATATTAACATTGTTATAAATATATGAATATGTTAGTTCATTCAAAGGAAATCTACATGGGATTTCGGTTTCATGATGAAAGCTAATCCCAAAACTTTAATTATAATTAATATAGTACATAGAATACACACTTATATTTATCACCTCATAGTTATAAATAGGTAACAATAATTATGAAGTATCTACGAGTATCTCGACTCGAAAACACGATTCATTCCATGCATACATACCATGCACAAAAAGTATGGAAAAAATGTTCATTTTATTTTATTATTATCTATCTGTTTTATTTTATCCTGATGTATAGAATATTATAGAATTAATTATTGGTTTAATATATTTCTGTATTACATATAAATTTATATAAAACTTCTCGAATTTAATGTTTTATGATTAAGATTCAAATCCACCTCAGTCTTTTTGATGTAATAAAGCATACAACTTTACCAAATTATGTTTAAATAAATAATGACCTTAGAGAATGTTCCTTAACATGAAATACTTGAATCCTTGCTAAAGTTCTTTTCATCTAAGTGTACGTACATTCTACACACCTATAAGACTAAATGTACCTGCCTTTGACCCAGTTTAAGGCGCCCTCTTTTTTGACGAATTATTTGACTAATGGGGATTAGGTAGGTTCTACGTTCTCTTTCATCTTGAACATCCTCCCAAAGCTTCACCTGTGCTTTATAAAGCACTGACCTCTTACAGATTTTCACGTCACACGAATACCTCTAATCATTGCCGATCCTTTAATCACATTAATCTATACATACTTCATACCTTTCCTATACGTTTACGTACTTCTGAATATTATGTAGAATAGCCACTGCCAAAATACTACCACGCAACAGTACTGACCAATTTTACGAAGACAACGAATGGCACTTTGTATCGTCTAACTCACGTGACATTAAACTCACCCTCACCTCACGTGAAGTTCCCTGCGGTGTAAATATAAGTAAAAAAAAGTAACGAACTCGTATTCGAGGTATTGAAATTATAGAATCATTATTTATTATGATAAATAATTTTGAAACAGAAGCACATAATTTTAAACGATGGATTCCTCCTAATGTCATACATATTTAATTTTGTTAAAACTCCATGAAATATTCATAAATAATTTGGTTCATTAAGGTTTTCCTGAGAATACTTTAATACCTATGCATAATATAAATTAACATTTTATCGTTAATGAATTTATTGAATAATGTGTAAGAAAGTTGATAAGTGAATCTACCTTGGGATTGTATAAATTAACTTTGAAACTTTCTAAAAAGGGTCGTTAATTTGGTGCACCGACAGCTCGTCCCCCCACAATTCGTCCCCCGACATTTCGTCTCACGACAATTCGTCCCTTTGACAGTTCGTCCCCCGACAGGTCGTCTCTTCGTCTCCCGACAATTCGTCCCCTTGACAGTTCGCCTCTTCGTCTCCCGACAGTTCGTCCTCCGACAATTCGTCCCCTCAGATAGTATCTTCAATACTCACAAATATTTTTAATTAAATTTGATATTCAGTTCGCCCTAGTGAACGTTTACAAAAAAATATTTAAATTTATTTACTTACTTAATTTTGATCATCAGCTCCCTAGTGAACATTTAACTGTCGGGGGGTGAACTGTCGGAGGTATGAACTGCCGGGGGACGAATTGTCGGGGGGACGAATTGTCACCGAACCATTAATTTATAACATAGGTAGGAATATTTTTACCCACACTTTAACATGTAATAAATTTAATTTTCCCTCATTTACACGGGTATACGTAGAAGTAAAGTGAGTTGTTTTCCTTAAAATAGGCGATAAATTTATATTTTCAAGGGCACTACTGTGAATACAAACACCCGTTATTAAAACATCATAACACAGGCTGTGTTCTCTAAACATAATGCTGTATTTATAACAATATTTACAACAAGTTTAATTAACTGCGAAATTTGCGCGACTAACACGTAACGCGGGAGTTTTATTTTTATTTTTATTATTAATAAGAAAGGATCTGGGCTTGCATACACAAACCCAAATATTTTCCTTCACACCTTCCACTAGGCTGAGAAGAGCCTGTATCGCAAAGTGTGGAATACATCGCCACCGCCGGGGGGTTTGAACCTGGCACCTCCCGCTTGAGAAACTGTCGCCTCAACCAACGTCCTTAGATTTATAACTCCTTAGTTTTATAATTCAAGAATCTCGTGTTTTCGACCGTCTGTACATGGTGAAAATCCATTTTAAAGGAAAAATGAAAACACTACTAAATATTTAGTGTTTTTATTTTCCCTTCAAGAAGCTGCCCAAGAGATAACTCACGGTGACAAATTATGATAAGAAAATAGGTACCGATTTTAAAACTAAGTGAGATGACAAGGAGATGAGGATGAGAATACTCCCGCGAGTTAAATGGTGAAAAATTGCAAACCGGGTTTTTAAAAATTTTGTGTATTATTTATTTGTTCTCTTATTCCATGCCGTGATTTGCTTGTTAAACCTTTTAATCTAAACTAGGAAATCTCATATGCTTCAAGAAGGAGTCTTTACGCTGATTGCTCAATAATAAATTAACTGTATCTTTTTCTTTCACACAGGAAAAGAATATCAGGTTGGTGAAATGCTGCCGTCCACTGGCAGCTGTCTATCGTGTCAATGTATAAGAGGGAATGGTGATGACAGTCCTGCTAAAGTGGCATGCGCTCCAAGGGGGTGTGCCCCTCCAGATCCTGACCCCCAGGATGACACTGGAGCCTTCTAAATTAAAAAAAACACAGTTTACTTCAGATGAACTACAGGTAAATTGCTACCAACTTTAAGATAGCTGATGAGAATCTTTATAGTTAGTAAAATATGACATGTGAAGAAGTCCCTTGAGGAGGTCAGACCATGGGCACCTGGAGCTTTTTCCAGAAGACTGCCTCAATCGAGGCAAATGGAAAAAGCGACGACCCCATATAAATGGGATATGGCGTGAAGAAGGAAGAGTTAATGAGAATATTTGTTTCTAAATATCAATGCACATTTAGCTGAAGGTAGCTCCGAATGAAATACACAATTATTATGTTACTGTGATAGCCAAGGTAAATATTACCTACTCTCATTGGTATGTTATGTTGTTTTGTTTTCCCGTTTTTATTGTTTTGAATTGAAACTTTGTTCTGTGTACACTCTTCGACGCAAAGGCTGAACGCTGTAATGCCGAAGAGTGTAATATTTTACTTAAATAAATAAATAATAAATAAATAAAAAATTTAAACTATTTTATCACTGCAAAGTACTGTGTAGTCATCTGAATTGAACTTTTGTAATTTATATTGTATTGAATTCACGGCGATATTACAGAAATTTGTACTTCTTTGTTTTAACTTGTACAACAAATCTTGATTTTGAAATATGTAGGTAAATATATTTATTCTCTCTAATATACTTATTAATAATTAAGAAAGTTAAAGTATCAATCCGCTCTGTTTATTTCAAAGATTTTATTTATTTATTTTCAGCGATATTTCTAATTTCGTCTGTAATTCTATACGACTTTTATTATATATAATAATAATATAATCATATCTAGGTACTTTTGTATATTTTAATCAGATTTAATATAAGAAAATATTTATATGTGTTAAATTTATCGAATTTATGAATATTTGATATAACAGTATTTAAAAATTTAGTCAAGCAATGAAGATAATTTATAAACAAATCAATATCAATAATGTAAACCTTAGGCATATCACGTTTCTCATATCCTTTAAGACTATTAATAAGCTATGACATGGATTATATTTGTCTTAAACAAAAAAAACTTTTTTTCGATACTAGTAGATTTTGACGTGGATGGTATAGCTACAAAAGATTTCACAACTGACTCTTTTGAGTAGAACCTATTTCTTGACATCGTAAAACTCGTTATAATTTGTACGAGCCACAGTCAAAACCCTAAACACTTTTTATTTGCATGTTTGTATTATATTTGAACCAAAACGTTTAGATGACATTTACAACCCGTACATATCACAATATTTGCAGAAAACTCTCTTAAAAAAAAGTAATATGCATTTCAAATCTCGTAGTTTGCAATTTACAAATAAAAAAAAGCAGCAATGGAATTGTTAGCAAGTAGCACCTTCCCTAATATTATGTTTTTTTTTTATGTTTGAAATATATTTTTATATGTATAAGTGTGTAAATATATTTATAATATGTATAATCATCTACGAATATATCATTAAAATGGTTTAATTTTGTTACATTTAGTTTTAAATTAATTTTAAAAGTAAGCAGTTATTTAATTTTGGCAGCATAGTTTTTATATATTTTAAAAGTAAGAATTTTAATTGTCAAACCCCATATCCTTTTAAGATGGCAATATTATTTATATTTTGTAGTGTTCTTGTATCACATTTCAACTACGACACCATCACGGTATATCGCAATAATGAGATAACCAGTGAATGCTATGTTTATACTATAACTAAGATAATTGTAAAAAGTATTAAAATAAAAGTATATTAAAATTAATGTTTATTTGTATCCGTAAAAGTATATATAACATATATTAACATACATACATAAAATAATGTTTGCATTTTTTGTAGAAACGAAATATTATATTGAATGATATTATCCCCATTTTCGTACTGTATAAACTTCTTTTAATTCCTTTAGTAAATGTTGACCAAATAGTTTAACGTTATTGATGTACATTGTAGTAATTTAATATTAGTTAATAAATATTGTAGGAATTCACTTGGAAGACAATTTAGGTGCCGATAAGTGAGTATTAAAACTTTATATCCAATCCGTATCCCATACATCATCACTTCCTTTTTGCGAACGTCTGATTAATTTCATTATATTGTATCCATGTTGAAAAAAGTCAATATATCGGTAAAAATATAATATTTTAGTAGGTACGCAATGTATACCTCATAAAAAATCTTAAAGTGATTTCGTCAATTTCTATAAAAAAGTGTCGATATTTTTTGTACCACAATCACAATTTGTCACTGTCAGAGCGGTAACCCATCTTTATTCATATTAGATTTTATAAACGATGTGCGAAATTTGGCAAAGTGTCCTGATGAGTATAATACTGAATACTAATGTATTTTGTATACACAAGATACAAATTTAATTAATTTTGAAGTATTTGTTGAAGAAAATCAGGTCATATTTTTTTACCGTTTCGTTACGATTATAGTCTTTAGCAAATTCAGCTGGTTGAAGTAGGTGGAAGTATGATGCGTGGGAAACATAAATTCATGAAGCGTTTTTCGTAATTCGGGTAAACAAAGTTATCAATGTATGTACCCATAATTTCGTACCCAATCTTAATTCATTGTTCCTCCAAAGTTTTTGCTACAGCCAAACATCTCCAAATTAAACGTCACACTGTTTTTGCTATCCGTTTGATAAACAATGTGATTTATTCGCAGAGACCTTTAGCAAGCTAGCAAATGTACCTACGTACACAGTTATTGATTAATTCGATATAGTTTCCTCATACATACATTATCCAATAACTTGAAGGACTAAGGGAATCGAGTAATATGAACTGAAAATTGTACTCAAACATAACATTTTGATAGAGCTTTTTTCATTGGAATATCTATAACTTATTCTTTCTAGTTATTATATCGTGGACGAAAGATCTATAAGGATAATATTTTTACAAGTCTATAGGTTACAGAATGCAACAGTCACATTTAAGTATTTTATCATCATTTTTTCATCTAATTATTCAACCCAATATGAAGATTAAAGTAAGGATCCTTTATAAGCTTTTTTTCTTCTTTTTCTTCCTCGCACGTCATATTTTCTCGATAATTTATCTAAAGCGACATTAGCATACAGTCTCCTCCTATATCCATCCTCCGCTGTTCAAATTTCAAGATGTTTGGTGAATCTAAAGGAAAGCATGCAAAGAATTCAAAGGACATACTTCTGTTAGTGTAGCTACCTATGCAAACACAGAAGATAAAAATAAAACATTATTTGAAGGCATTGGTAAACTTTTTAAAGTACCTATTCCGTCATACCTGTTACACAGCCGTAATATTATCATCTTCTCACTTTAAACTTTACCTATTTATTGTACAGGCTTATTAATTCATACCGTTGTTAGGGTTAGTAGAAACAATATTAGATATTATAATACAAAACCGCTTTAAGTTGAATGAGTTTAGTTGTGTTATACTTTTCTCATTCTTTTTATTCAAAGGAGTAAAAGTTTTAGGCGGATTATCCAAACATTAATATAAAAAGTTAATGTTATCGTGTGTTCCTTATTTCCTAGTTGTACTACTTAATTTTCTTTTATGGATTCCCTAGCTTCGAATAATTATCAGCTGCTCTTGATGTGGTGTTGTGAATCTCATCGGTGAAACCTTATAGTTAAGTTCTACGTCAAAGTTCCACTATCATAAATATGTGGTTTTCTCATTATTCAAATCAAAAATCCCGTGGATATTTTATCAAAACTATATCTTATATAGTAGTAACTCGTATTTAATAATACTCCGACAAATTCTCTGATTTTTGTAATACTTACAATATTTTTATGACAATAAACCTCATACTTCATAACAATATAACTCGAAATGGAGATGTTTGACCCTCAGTATAATAACTTATACACTCTTGAAAAATATTATTGTAAATCGACATTGAGAATGTTCATCATAGTGTAATAAAATATAAACTTATCTGAAGTAGGTACAGCACCAGAATATTTCTTTCTCCTGGTATCTTCGAGAGGTACATTGGGAAAATTTCCCCTTATTAAACAGGTATAATAGGCAACTCTTACTTTTACTTAAGAAAGTCTTCATGATAGTCTCGTATAAAATAGACTACAGTATTATTGTTATCAGACGAATTTCAAACATCGATAGATAGCTACAATTCCTTTTACTCTTTTTTTTATGAATCTTCTTTTTCAGTTCTCCATCAATCATCATTATTACGAGTAATTTCCTGTGTCCAAACTTAATTAGTGTCTTTTTTAGTTCTATAATTTAATAATTTGCAATCTACTTACAGAATAGTAAATTAAGAAATTGCAACTAATACTATCAATCCAATGACATTCAGAAATGAAATGTTATGACAGTGTGGCTTAAATATTATGAGATTACTTAATGCACATTGAATCTTGTGCAATGAATCAAATTCACCCCCTTGACATCAAATACATAATTGAAGCATAGACGAGCTGATACATTTATTCACAACTGGCATTTTGACACAAACGTTCATTAGATATGGAGTAGTTAATAGTGTTACCAGTATCTTGAACATCAGTAGTCCAACTCTAATTTACGTATGTCTACAACAAATAGTCACACCATTATAAATAAAGTATTTAGAGCATTAATTAAACTGGCAACAATTTACTAACGAAGTGGGACGAAAATAGGATCATGGCTTCGGAATCTCAAACAGTTGTTTTCAACTAGGAGAATCCGATCAGACCGGCAAAGTACGTTATGAAGACGAGCCACAAAAAATGGTTCCCAATTTGTAATATGAGAGTCACAAGAAGCATTCATTAAGATTTTGATCTAATGATGTTCTTTTCCTTTTCGCCCAGGCCATATTAAGCTACATTCACGCAATAATTAGCAAACTCGGGTGATCAAAAGATGTTAGATACAAGAATTTTAAAAAACTATTCTGAATACGAAAGAACCTTGAAGAACAAAACAAGGGATGATAGATATGTAGATTGTATATAGAAGGTAGGATACATGCATTGTTGTCTTGATATCGGGCAGGGATGTCACACTAGAATAGGGCTGCTATACGTCCCGGTACATCGGGACATGTTCCGGTTTTGAGGTCCGTATCCCGGTGTCCCGGTTCAACCTATTCTGCATTCGTATCATCAGTGCCTGCTTACTTTTTATTTCGATAAAACTAAACAAGATTTACACCACTCTTTTTTTACGTAGACAGGTACACGCTCATGTTTGTATGTAATGATATAGGTTACTGTTATACCACCGAATACAAGACCCAGGTGTTTCATTAAGCTAATAACAATTTTCTATTCTTTGAGATGGTCATAACTCGTGAAGTTAATTTGGTAATTTGCATCCCCGACATTAGAAAAATGTTTTATGAGAAAAAGTGAATAATACTTAAAAAGCTTCAAAATAAAGTGAACATGTTTATAATGATTACACTTTCAAAGTTATTTAAACGATATTTGAAATAAATAATGGCGTGGGGTCCTTTCCACAAAAGCGAGTTCCCTTTCCTTTGAAATACTTCTGAAACGAACTACAAGTTTGTGCGAATCTTCATGATTACATTTTTTAAAATATGATTGCAATTTATGTTATACAAACTTCTTTAGAAAATATAAATATAATTCAAATTTTTTGTCGCTTTGACTATGATGCGTGATGACTATTGGAATAAGTAGTGGAAAATGAATAAACTCTAGAAGTCAGACTTACAATTGATGCCCAGAAAAAACTATAAAAAAGTTTCTTACCCAACTATTAATACAATTATTAGACCCACATCATCGTTTAGGTGTTAAACATTCTTAATTAACTCAAAGTAATTATCCCACATGTAACTGAATACTTAGCAGACAGATGGGGTTCAGAAGGGATAGACAACGATTTGTATTAAACATTTTTATAATCAAGATACTAATCGTTTCATTATTTATCATCGTTTACCATTGTTGATAACGAAATAAAAACAAAATTTTAAAACAGTAACAGTAAAACAGTAAACGAAATAAAAACAAAATTTTTAAATACTAACTTATTTGTGTACTAATCAAAATCGAAATGTTGGATTGTCAAGATACGTAGTGTTTTTTTTTTTTTTTAATGAATCTGGGTTTATCGAAATAAACCCAAATACATCTTCGCACACTTCACAGAAAGCTTAAAAGCTTGTGTTGTGAAGTGGAGTAGGTCGGGGATTGAACCCGCGCCCACTGGATTAACAGTCGAGCGCGTTACCAACCAGGCTACCGACCACCTCGTGATGATATATTTGCGCCAAACGATTTGTTACTTTTTGTAAGCTTAAAATTGATTTTAAAATTTCCATTCAAGAAGACGAGGAGTTTTTAGAAATAGGACGTGATGAAGGGGATATTTAGTTAAGTAATCGATTGAGTCGTTGGCAAAGGGCAAAGTTAAACAGTAGAGCAAACAAAAATTCAAGATCAACGGTCACAGGAAAAGAGTAAAAATATAAAAACCAATATTTTTATAAAACGTTATATTAACACGCTTTTTATTTCTTTTAAAAATTCTTGATAATGTAAATATTTTTCATGATTTATCCAAATGAATGGCAAATTCAGCGAGACGAATAAAATAATGTGATATTCAAAAGCAAAATTGAAGTTCAATCCTAAATATAAATACATCATTGAATAGCTCCTTTCTTTTGGAATCTCCCTTTCATCGTATTTCGCACATTTTCATTCAAATGTGCACGTTTTTTATGAAGAGGTGTTTTGATGGAAGAAACACGTGTTTGGTGCAAAGAAATCTAAACGTGTTTTCTCCCTTGTCCGCATTAACAAAATTCTTTTCATAATTATTTTTTTCTCTACACAAGTGCCGATTAAACAACCAGCAGCCATACAGTACAATATTATTAATCACAATCGACTAAAAGCTGAACAGTTGAGGTATCGAAGTCTAAACCCAAGGAACTAGAAATCTCAGATAGGGTGCTATGCTGCGTCTATGACGGGTGGTAAATTTTGTCATAAAATTTACATGGTGTTTCCGTATGTTTATTCTTTACTGGGAAAGATTATTTGAATGTGTACTTGTGTAGGTAAATAATACAGTATTATGAATATGAAAAGGTCTGTGGACAACGGATCAGATGGGTATTCTTTCTCTGTATTAGAAGGAATGAAACATTTAGAAAGAAAAGTTGTGCTATAATTCTTTTTTATTTAATAAGATGCACAGGATCTATAATTATTGTATATTTTAATGTAGGACTTTGTTTTAATGTATCTAATAGGTACTTTTAGAAAATGTTTGTACCCATTTATCTCAAAACAATATTGTAATTTTGTTTGCCTAATGCAAATAATGTGTAACTTTAATATTACGTTAAAATTAAACGTATGAATAATATTATAAATTATAATGAGGATAAATTCCCGATTTCTTTCTTTATGATTTTGTAAATATTTAATAGATATTTTTAATGTATTTGTAATATATTATTTATTATGAATAGATACGTGAATATCTTATCAGCATATTTATTATTATATTATGTGAAGTAGTTACTTGAATATCAAAATGTTTTCTATATCAAAGTAACAATATAATATTAATTGTAATAAAATTGTATGGTTTAGAATAGAAAAGTGATTTTTAAATAAATGATGATAATAAAATAATGTTACAGAAAGTTAAAGCTCTTTCTTACATTCCTTCTTTATCAGATAACTTTACACCCTTCCATACTTTCCAGAAATTACTTCTATCATTTGCATTGTCTAAACAGACATTTCGACAAGCGATAACCCTGACAGATGATTTGGACATGAGTCACGTAACAGTAATATTAAGATTATCATAACAATCGCATTAAGTGCTGTCAAAATCTCTTATCAAAGGGGTTTTAAAAATAATCTATAAACAAGTATCGTTCCATGAGAGAAACGAAGTCAAGAGTCCAAGAAGCCAAAAATAGAAAAATGTAAGTATTGGAGTGAGTATTGAAGTGAGAGATACCCACGTCATATTTTATATAAACACGCGATTCTCGTCTAATTCCATTGAGAAAATTCTTCAGGAAAGTGAAAATGTTTATATTATATTGAGGAATACGAGAAAAATTTCAATACCTTGTAAGTATTTAGGGATGCAAATTGTAAGACCATTTTATTTCCACTTTTATTTCACCTATTTCATTTGAAGTTATGGAGCGATTATTTGTACTGCCCACATCAGAGATATTTTCTGACTATTCCTGAATCGGGAATTCATAAAGTTGTTGACTGGTGTCCGTGACTCAAGAATTAAAAATGATAAACATTAGTTAGGAAATTAAAATATCTCATACATATTGATAGTTGCAGATATATGATCAATGATGCTAGCTGAATCTAGAAATAAAAGCTGCAGAAATCGTAAAGAGGAAGTCAAGATTACATCTATTGTACAATACGTGTACCTACTTAAGTTTAAGTTAGCTTGAATTGAGTATTTTATATTCCTAATAAAGTAGAAAATTTAAGTGATAAGGCAGATGTGAATGAAGACGTCGAGAATCTCGTTGAAATGAAATTTCATTCAGATGAAACAATTTTATTCCCTACAGATATTACGCAGAGAAAATGATTTTCTTTATTCATGTCTATTCACCTCATTCAAAAATATCCTTACACATGAATGAGTTTCTCATCTCAATATTACAGACATCGTGAATTGTACAGTAAATATTCATACAAAATCTCATTATTACGAATAAATATATTAAAATTTATATACAAACAAGTTACTTCTCCGAAATTATTCAGTTTTACCTTCTAGGTAAATTAAAATGAAATCTTTTGACGTAAGCATACAATTACATTGATACAAATACTATTTATGTACCTAATGATCAGAAATATAACTATAACGAACAATTGTTATTGGTATAATTTGTTTTGAATGAAACTTGCCTATAAATTGTTTAAAGCAACATAGAATTATTATTTTTTTATTTTAAAATCACTTTATTACAAAATAACAACATTTACAATATCACTTGAATTACAATACATACTCTGTATAATTTTGGATACTGCCCTCCTTAAGCAACCGAATGCTTATATGCTTATGTGGAGGGCAGGACTCAATCAAACACAACAAATGAATACTTAACAACTAACAAAATAATATATTATACAAACACATACACGTAGGCATTCTACAGTTGTTTGAAAATTCAGTTCCTTCACATAATGACAACAAAACAAAAACAAGACACTTACACACCAGATATACCCACATTCATTCACAATAGAGTTCAAACATTAATAGATTATAATTTAAATACTAGTATTTAAAAAAAAATGACGCCAGGTCCGCCTTCTCCGCAATGCTAAGACTTCAATTCAGTCCTGTTTTCATTGTCAGAGTGAGAGTAAAACGAACTTTTCCCCGCTGAAATGTTAAGTCCGTTGACCTTATAGTGAGTGAATCTGTGACGTACCTAATAATATTGTTATTGTCACAAATGTAAGAAATGAATATAGAAACAGATAAACATTATCCATATTATCTAAACTAAACTATCACATTTTGACGACATGTTACACTGAAACGAAAACGGTAATTTGCAACAACAGCAACTTGCTTTTACGTTAAAAAACAAAGTTAAGAAACCATTTGCAACATACACTTTGTTAATGTCTACAATTTGGAGAATACACTTTGTTAATGACTACCGTTTGGAGAATACACTTTGTTAATGAATACCATTTAGAGCATTCTCTTTATTAATGACCACCATTTGTAGCATACTACCATTTAGAGCATACTCTTTATTAATGACTACCATTTAAAGCATACTCTTTATTAATGACTACCATTTGGAGAATACACTTTGTTAATGACTACCATTTGGAGAATACACTTTGTTAATGACTACCATTTGGAGCATAATCTTTATTAATGACTACCATTTGGAGAATACACTTTGTTAATGACTACCATTTGGAGAATACACTTTGTTAATGACTACCATTTGG
Organism: Ceraclea dissimilis; assembly: GCA_963576895.1. Classification (NCBI taxonomy): domain Eukaryota; kingdom Metazoa; phylum Arthropoda; class Insecta; order Trichoptera; family Leptoceridae; genus Ceraclea; species Ceraclea dissimilis. The sequence goes on along the minus strand of OY756361.1, from coordinate 8,904,333 downwards.
AGCATAATCTTTATTAATGACTACCATTTAGAGCATACATTTTGTTAATGACTACCATTTGGAGAATACACTTTGTTAATGAATACCATTTAGAGCATTCTCTTTATTAATGACCACCATTTGGAGCATACTACCATTTAGAGCATACTCTTTATTAATGACTACCATTTAAAGCATACTCTTTATTAATGACTACCATTTGGAGAATACACTTTGTTAATGACTACCATTTGGAGAATACACTTTGTTAATGACTACCATTTGGAGCATAATCTTTATTAATGACTACCATTTGGAGAATACACTTTGTTAATGACTACCATTTGGAGCATACTCTTTATTAATGACTACCATTTGGAGAAGGCACTTTGTTGATGACTACCGTTTGGAGCATACAATTTATTAATTACCACACTGATAATCATAAACATTGTTTATGACTTCTATTTGGACCATAAAATTTGTTAATAACTACCATTTGGAGCATACAGTTTGATAATGACCACCATTTGAAGCATAGAATTTGTTAAATACTGAGAGCTATATCCACCGTCACAAGTCACAATTAGATGTTGACATATATTGAAAACTAAATATACTTCTATACTTGCAATGCAGATTCATTCACATGAGTTTTATTCTGGTTGGGACCTGGGAACGTTTTATTAGGCAATACGATAAACAATTTTAATAGTGCCTACAATAATTTTACTTGTTACGGGATCATTATTGTCATCATAAGAAGTCGTAAAACGAAGACGTCGTAGAAAATATACGTACTTAGTTATAAAATAATATTATTATGCACGCTTAGCAAATAAACGATAAGGATATTTAAATTACTCTTTCTGTGCAAGGAATGTATTCGGCAAATGTAGCAATGCCTGAGGCGGGGAGGGGAGTTTGTCTTGCAGACTGTTAACTTTGTGGACCGTAAATTTGGATAAATAACATTTAATCTTTATTGCTATTTCGGGTAGAGGGAATGTATTTACCGTAGGATCAGGTGACCATAATTATATAAAATTAATTCTACAACGGTGTTTGCCTCGGTTACTTTATTCGTCGAATAAGGTAAATATTTAATAACGGTAAGTAAAGTAGGTACCTGCCTCTATTTTCAATTTTAGTACTGAGAAGCTACCATAATTTTACCCTTTTCCGATTTTAAGACTAATTTAGAGTCTAGTTGTGTAAGTTATGTTTGGGAAATGTTCGTTTTTTGCAAATCTTTTTTCACTGCATACATTGGATGAAGTTCTCGGAACCACAATTCGTGCAGCAAAGCCCGCTGCCTCTGTCGTATTTAAAGTCGAATGACTATAACACTTTTCGCTTGAGATAGGCATGAGAAGAGGAATTTGATTATAAGCATAAAAAATGTGTGGTAAAAAATTTGCCTAACATGCTTTGCGAACAAAGATCGAATAAAAAATATGTATAATTTATTTATTCATTCATATATGGCGTAAGCCATTTACATACAATAGACAAATATATCATTACAACACCATTAAAATAATCAAATTCAAACAATAACACATCTTCGATTCAAATATGTAAATAAAAAATATTAAGTATAACAAAGATAATAATATATAAACCACAAAAAAAAAACATCTTTTGAAAATAACACACAAATTTTCCCACAGCATGACAGTATAGAAACATAATAAAATATTAATAAAATAAGATAAAAATGGGCACTAAGTATTTATAATTATTTATATGTATCAATAATATGTATAATGCGTTTATCTGGTCACCATACCATTTAGTGGATTTAAATTGAATTGAGAGTAGACATTCCGGAGGAGGAAAGATGAGAAACTTTTGATTACAGAATTATTGTTTTCTTAATAAGCACATAAAATATTATTATTTAGAGAAATGTTATGAATCATCATTGCATAATTCATTAGAAACATTTTATCTCTCGCTTTACATTCAGACTATTAAATTTAATGGACCTGTCTTATATGGCGAATGGCAACTATATTTTGGGATCATAAAAAGTCTTGCTTTAATAAAATTGAGTTAAACCTGCGACATTATTCTCAACATTTGGATGACAACAACTCTCGATGTAATTAAGGGCTTATATTCCCTGAGCAAAAATCGCAAGTCACGGAGTTTTTTTTTTATAATATGCGTTTCAACCTAATTGCATTGCATTGCAATTCCCTAATAACCGTAAAAGGTGAAGCGAAATTAACCCCAAAAAATGGAAAAAACACTAATGCCCAATCCCACCAACTTTAACCTAAGAAGGAGACCCCTAAGAAATTTCCATACAAAAACAGAGATAATATTCTATTTATTGACACGCAGGCCTACCAACCACACCCTAATTCCATACGAAATGCAACACGCAACTCACCTAGCCTGGGCAGAGATATTTGGGCACCTAACGTAGGTGAGTTGCGTGTTGCATTTCGTATGGAATTAGGGTGTGGTTGGTAGGCCTGCGTGTCAATAAATAGAATATTATCTCTGTTTTTGTATGGAAATTTCTTAGGGGTCTCCTTCTTAGGTTAAAGTTGGTGGGATTGGGCATATTTGTACCATTTTATCATGCGATTGTTCATGTGATTTTGAACCTCAATGCCGTGGGAAATTACCGTGACGTCATAGTTGGATCTGGAGGCTTAACGTAGATTTATTATGGTTCGTAATTAGGTATAATTAAATGGCTCACCATATTTTGTTTTAGTTTTGAACGCCATTCATGTTCTGTAAATTGTAATTATGTAGCTTTCATACTCGTAATTCTCTGTATTAAGAGTGTGCATACCGACGTTACAAAAATTTATAAAAACGGGAGACCTTCTATCTCGACAACCGTTACTAAATATGCTTTGGAACAAAATAAAGTAGATGCATTGAACCTTTATCTAGGGAATAACCGTAATAGATTTTTAATATCTTGTATAGATTTCGCAAAAAAAAATATTTAAAAACACCTCTGACCTTTTTTCCGAAAGACAGAAACTCGTTTCCCGAAAGTCGCGGAGTAAATTTTTTTTCTTGTGCTGATAATATGCATTAAAATCTAGGGAATAACCGTAAAAGTTTTTTGATAGACGCAAAATTAACCCCAAAAAATGGAAAAAAACGCTTTTTTTACCATTTTATCATGCGATTGTCACGCAATTTTGAACCTTAATGCCGTGGGAAAAGACTGTGACGTCATTCCTGGTGCCATGCCCTTAAATTGTTTCATTATTTTAAAATATAACATGACATGAGTGTCTGTCTGTACTTCAGAACAGAACGGTAATAACGTTTGCAATATTTGCATATTAATTTCGGAAAACATGGCAAATAATGTCTACAAGTATTCACATTAAAATTCTAAATTGAAATATCACATGTTCGTGTGGCAGGCAAACAACACAGTATGAATAATATGAACTATTTCACAATAATATAATAATATTAACCAACGACTATTCAATTTATTTCATGTACAAAACTTAAAGTGCATTTATATTGAATCACTGAATAATACTGTTAGTGGTACACATATTGCGCCGGGATATTAAATTTATTCGGGGACATTATGTTTCTACATTTATATGACATTTACATGGGGTCAACTTACGACCAAATGATATTCATTTCAATCAAGTATTCATTTAATCTTTTTTGGTCAACGGACAAGATTGACTCTTTAATGAAAGTCTGTCCCCCGTTTTCACCAACTTTTACCTAAGAAGGAGACCCCTAAGAAATTTCCATACAAAAACAGAGATAATATTCTATTTTTTGGCACGCAGGCCTACCAACCACACCCTAATTCCATACAAAATGCAACACGCAACTCACCTACCTTAGGTGCCCAAATATCTCTGCCCAGGCTAGGTGAGTTGCGTGTTGCATTTTGTATGGAATTATGGTATGTTTGGTAGGCCTGCGTGTCAATAAATAGAATATTATCTCTGTTTTTGTATGGAAATTTCTTAGGGGTCTCCTTCTTAGGTAAAAGTTGGTGAAAAACGGGGGTGTATCTTTTAAGCATTAGATCTAATGGAATAACTTCTTTAAATCGTGATTTTGATCGCAAAATATTTCTCTTCTAGTCAGTCCACTTTTGGACGAGGGCCTCCCCAATTTCCTTCCAAGATGCTCTATTCTGGTATCTCTGGATCCAGTTGACATTTACATGTCATTAATTTAATACGGAATTAACCCCAAGAGGTTTAAATAAATCGTTAGAATCTCATACGCCTACTGATTCTTTCCCCATTCCTTCTCTTCAACTGATGTTTTAAGACAAGTTCTTCGAAAAGACTATTGAATAACTTCTTTCAAAATTGCGACAGCACTAACGAATATTCAAAGATAAACGAAACAAAGGTGTACATAATAAACACAACTTACTTTCTGACATCTATATAAGATAGCTGTTGTTCCCTGCTGAGAACAAGTACGTCAAGTACAAGATCTTTTTTCGTGGAATCATGGAATAATATTTTATCGTGAAATATGAAATGAAATAATTATATTATAAAATACAGAATATAATTATTTATACAATTCTATAAAACTCTGCCTTAGTGACCACCCACTCTACTTGACACTTGAGGGCTTGACAAATTAATAAAATATTATTCTTGCTAAGTAGATAAAGTACTGTGTAATTATGAGGAAGTTAAAATGAATAAATTCAGGTCGTGTAAAGCTTCAGTTTTAATTAATGCCGGTTCACACTTCATTATCATCATAATTATGATTAACTAGGGAGGCCGCCCCACTCATAGAAACATAAATATTTTCCAAGTCTACTGCTCTTAATGTCTGTACTTAATAATACTTTTAGTTATTCTATTAATCAACATTATGACCTAACCTTAACTGAGTTAATTATTAGAAGAAAATTTCCTGTCAAGTAGTACTGGAAGGGTATAGTGCAATTAAACGAATATTTCAATTTACTTTCTTACTTACTGCTAGCCACTTACGTTCCACTGCTGGACATAGGCATCTTCCAAACTCTTCCACTGTCTTCTATCTTGGGCTATCTGCTGCCATCTACGATCCGTAAGCTGGACAATGTAATCTGTCCACCTTTTCTGTGGTCTTCCTACTATATTTTAATTTACTTGATGACAACTTCAGATTCAAAGGTTCACATTAATATTTATTATACGTCAAAATGGCGAATTTCTTTTTTTGCGTTAAAATGCCGTAAACCAAATTTATACGGTACCTATAATACGAAAAAGTGCTAAAAAAGCGCATTTATCAAATCTAACCCAACCGACCAACATTGATTTGTGCGTGTACCGGTTCAAGTCTCATATCTGCTGGGTGATGTGTGTTTGACATTAGACCCTGTCGTGTGTGCTGCCACCTAGTATGCATTGCTGAAAGCTACTCAGAAAACAACCGATTCGTTTGATCGATCTCACATATTTCCATCTCTACGACGAACAATTTTGAAATAAATTGTTATTTCAAAATACCCAGAGAGTACTGTCGAAGTTATTTAGAATCGCTAAAGAGAAACGTTGCGTAAAATATTTACAAAATTACACTGACATGTTAATTAATGTTTATTTCAAACAACAATTCGTTAAATGAATTGCAGTATGTGAATGAGAATTAGAGGAAATGAAACCATGTAGGGGAGTGTGGTAACATTTTAAAGCAGGCAGTAAAAGTCAAAGGAGTTAATAATGGAAATTTAATAAACAGTAAAATAAGGAGTAAAATGCAGCATCAATGATTCTCTCCTCGCGTCTTGCTAGTTTTTTTTCCATTCATACTGTCTGGTAAAATTACATTTCAATAGTCATACTTACCAATTCTTCCTTTAGGTGAATATTATTTTCTACAATCTCATCTATCAGTTGGTTTCAATACATTTATTTTTCTATGCAAAGTACTTTTTCTCTTTGAATATGTAAAATTTGATCGGTCTCGGTTTGGGGCAAGCGCTTGCGAATTGTCTATACGTACGTTTATTGAGGCTTAGACATTATTGCAAGTACCAAGCGTGTGAACCCGACATATCATGACTTGATGATTCCGAGATCTAAATCAATTGAAAACCGCTTCTTCTTCTGCATCCACTGAGGTCCATTGTTGGATACAGGCCTACCCTTTGCTCCGCCACAGCTCCCCACACTGCATCCATCTCCTTCCGGTACACTTTCTTATATCATCAGACTATCTTTCCTGGATTCTACCGATGCTTCTTTGGCTTGTTCTTGGTCGTCATTCCATTATACTTTAAATCCATCGGGAGTCTTGATACCTGGCATTGAAAACCGCTCCAGATACAAAATGCGTGCTCCAGAAATCAAACACCTAGTTCATTATTTCCCAATTCGTTTCACTATAATTTGTTACAATTTTGTATCAAAATTCCTACACTTTGTTTATTATCATTACTCCAAATTTTCTCCTGTCATTTAACTTTGAAGTGCTTATTATTGACTTGTAAACATTAAGTCCCGGGGGACAATCATTATTCATTGGAATTTTAAACCGTTTCACAACTTGACTAACCGTCTTGCTACACCCTTATCGAGGGAAGTTGGTACTTTCCATTCACCTCACCCTTTAGTTTCGAGTAGTGCTTTTTCAGCAAATTAATAACTAAGAGAAAGTTTGGTATTCTCACTCGCAATATTTAATCGGTAACTTATATCTACAATCGATTTGACTAAATAATATCATCGGTGACTAATACCTAAGGGGCTGAACATTTTGTAAAAAGTTCGTAAGATTCAATATTTTCTAAGGGTTAATTTCTAATTCTTACGTATTCTACCTATTAAAGATTCTATTTCTGTTTCTCTGGTATTTGGTTAAGTAAAATTATCTTCATAAAAAGTAAATTTTTAATTAGACATTTTAAATTAAAAACAAACAACGCGATAACAATTTTACACAGATTCATGATTGTTTTTTTTTTATTCCAAGACATTGTTTACATTTGTTGCGCAATACGCTCTTAAAGTAAGTGACTTTAAAACACACTTATTTTAGTGCAAACATTTAAAGAACTGGACCTAATAAACACTTTTCTTGAAAACTTTAATACCTATTTCCATTTGTGATAGTAGAATACTATTTTGATCCAAAAATAAAACTATACGCAACAAAAACAGAAGTGGAGAAAATAAAACTTTGTTTTATGAAATTCATATTAGTTACTAAAATTGGTTGAAATAAAGAATGAAGTATATTTCAATAAAGTGAGTTATCTTTATTTATACTTTATTATTATTATGATACTGTCGTATCATTTTTATCTTATTTTATCAGATGTTCCGCTAAATACGTCGGGTGACAACCCATGTCATGTTTTCTCCCCTCACCCCTCACGAAAGGTAGTCCCTCCCATCTCATCGTAGCTTAACAATTTGAGAGTATCTAATTTATTACAGGAATATGAGTCACGTACTGTAATCCTATACAATTACAGTATGAATCTTATCGTGGTAATTGTCGGCAAATATAGACAAACCCAGAGCGCAAACTAAAGACTTAAGCCTCTACAAAACATGGCAGAAACATGAGGACTGGGAGTGTCTCGGAGGAAGAAGATATTGAGATAGAGGAGATATAGAACAATAACACCACTATTTCGTCGTACATGACAGAAGCAAAAACATTCAAAAACAGAAAAATTAGAAAAACATCAATCACAATTTCTTCAATGTGGCAAAGACGCAGATTCAGCAGAAGTTTCTTAAACCTTAATTAAACCGTAAAACTATGATTTTCAAACATCAAATTATTCTCGAACGTTATCCTGTTATCCTATCAGCTACATAATAAATGGAATGATTGTTGTGAGGCAAATTTATTTTTATAGAATTCAATATCTTATGCCAGGTGACATTGGTTCTTGTGACAATACTTTCTGTACCAGATGACATTAGTTCTTGTGACAATACTTTCTACACCAAATGACATTTGTTCTTGTGACAATACTTTCTGTACCAGATGACATTAGTTCTTGTGACAATACTTTCTGTACCAGATGACATTAGTTCTTGTGACAATACTTTCTATACCAAATGACATTTATTCTTGTGACAATACTTTCTGTACTTTCTGACATGATCTTGTGACAATACTTTCTATACCAAATGACATTTGTTCTTGTGACAATACTTTCTGTACCAGATGACATTACTTCTTGTGACAATACTTTCTGTACCAGATGACATTAGTTCTTGTGACAATACTTTCTATACCAAATGACATTTATTCTTGTGACAATACTTTCTATACCAGGTGACATTTGTTCTTGTGACAATACTTTCTAAATCAAAGGACATGTTCTTGTGACAATACTTTCTGTACCAGATGACATTAGTTCTTGTGACAATACTTTCTGTACCAGATGACATTAGTTCTTGTGACAATACTTTCTATACCAAATGACATTTATTCTTGTGACAATACTTTCTGTACTTTCTGACATGATCTTGTGACAATACTTTCTATACCAAATGACATTTGTTCTTGTGACAATACTTTCTGTACCAGATGACATTACTTCTTGTGACAATACTTTCTGTACCAGATGACATTAGTTCTTGTGACAATACTTTCTATACCAAATGACATTTATTCTTGTGACAATACTTTCTATACCAGGTGACATTTGTTCTTGTGACAATACTTTCTAAATCAAAGGACATGATCTTGTGATAATACTTTCTATACCAAATGACATGTTCTTGTGACAATACTTTGTATGTTAATATTACGTGAGCCTCGCTTTAACAAAACTACTCTGCCATCTGGTGGTAAAAAGTAAAATATTCTTATTAAAATATTTACCTTGAATGTGTCTAAAATCCCTGTCACGAAGAATTTCAGCAAGTGAGTCATACATAGTCTCCCTGTAGCTACATCTCTTTATACTACGTGTATGGTTCAAGGTGCTTCTCATTAATATTATGCAGAAGGTGGAGCAGGAGCATTAATTAATTCAGACATCCATGTCACAGGAATTTTATTGTTAGAACAATGGCTATATGTTATTCTGCCAACAGTGACGGGATTAACTTTACGTGAAAATTGAAAAATTTAATCAAGGCAGTTGGTGTGAAATGCTTTATCATCACTATTCGCAAAAGCTGTGAAGTCGTAAGTGGTAAGTGTTGGTGCCGAGAATGTTACCACATCATAACGACTTTTCGACGGATTCGACACTAATATCGCTTTTTATTTCATGCCGTCCCTCCTAATGCCTACCTCCCCCCCTCACCCCTGTGGGGTACCGGGAATGTTACTATTCATTTCATCGATACCGAAAACTATAGATTCGACTCTAATACGAGTATGCCATGGAATCTTAATATTGTCGAGTTTTAAATTATTTTTTATGTAGATATAGTATATTTTGATGAGCCATTTAATGAATCAAAAAGTATTCAAGCGATTTACACAAACCATGTGTTATTGAAATATTTTAATGTATTTTCTGTGGACTGTGAATTCTTGATGAATCTCAAAAATCTAAACAAGACAATTAATTTATATTACGTGTCTTGTTTAGATTTTTGAAAGCCAAATAAAACATGATTTTAAGGTCTCTTCGACGAGGTTTTCGAAACATTAAATAATTCCTCGCACGAAACATAGATTGAAAACACGTCACGTAGAATCTATAGAATAAAATTCACAAAATATTTTACAGATTTAAGAATATGTATTATATGTAGTCTCTTAATAAAATATTATTCTAAAAAGACTTCAACGTACTTTGTTAAAAAGACTGACTGTGTAAATACGTCTATTTTAATATATAATGCAAATGCTGTCAAAGTGTTTGAGTTTGTACAATAAAGAGGCGGCAAAGGATAGGTACACCTACACCTACAGCTACACCTATAAAGTGACTGATGTATGTACGAGTATATTATTACATACAATAAACTGTGCACGTTGAGGAAATTGCAAAACTCCAGCGGTGATACAAAACGTAGATTGTTTTATAATGGAGATAGAAGATATGACTTTATAAAGTGGAAAATTGGCATCTTATTGAAATCGTTTCAAAGAGAATAACTTTATTTCTAGTAGCGTTACTAGAAATGGTTTTAACGATTAGTATTGTTGTCGTAACAAAACTACCTACAGTATGAAATATCTACAATATAACGCGATATTTCCATAAACAGTTTCACCGATTTCTCAATAGGTAATGAAAATTGCGAAATTTGAATAAATGTGACAAAGCATTTTAAACAAAATTATCTCTAATATCAAAATGTTTAATAGGTTAAAGATACCTACATAAACAGTCTTTGCATACAACAATAATAACGAACAATGAGTATCTGATTAATTAATTAATTGTATTCAAGGATTATGCACGAACTAGGTAGGTATAATAAAATTGTTATTAATTAACAATTAATTGTGGGTACACGTGATTTCTATTAGTTATTGAATAATTTCCCAGTTATTTCACTATTATATCTATCCATCTATCTATCTATCCATCTAGCTATCCATCTAGCTATCTATCTATCTATCTATCCGTCCGTCCGTCCATCCGTCCATATGTCTCTCTGTCTGTCTGTCTATCTGTCTATCTGTCTATCTGTCTATCTGTCTATCTGTCTATCTGTCTATCTGTCTATCTGTCTATCTGTCTATCTGTCTATCTGTCTATCTGTATATCTGTCTATCTATCTCTCTATCTATCTATCTATCTATCTATCGATTTTGAGTGGATTGACTAAGTAACAATATAATATTTCCCAATTTTGCAATGCAGAAGCTCTGGTAATTCACATTTTTTGTATGTATCGTTATGCAGGTAAGATCCAAATTTACCACAATTTCAGACCCCCGCGGGTGGGCCCCGGCACTGTGGGCCGAAGAATCATTTTTCGTTATCAATTAAATGAATAATATAAAAGGAGATTTTTTTACTCTTTTTTAATTTCTCACTTAAAAACAATAACGCAATTTTCAGAATTAACAAAACAAATTACATTTTTTCATTAGGAGTATAATTAACGGAAATGTCATAAAAAAGTTAAATAAATACTCACCAGGTCACGTTCTGTTATATGATAAAACGTATTATCAAGGTTCATTTACATCCAATAATTCTAAAACGATCTGAAAAAAACATTTTTCCAGACACAAAATAATAAATTGTTCTTTTTGCATCATAGATTCTATATAATATTATACTTCCTGATTGTTCTGTTGTTTTACGGTTGGTATAATGATAAAAGTAAACGAAAATGATACTTTTTTCGACGAACAAAAGACAAAGAAATCTGAGATAAGTGAATTTTCTTTGAGCCAAATTATAATTGAGACAACAACAACAACCTACCAGCTTGTCGCGTGGTTTCGCCTCCCACATTCACTCTCCAGGAAAGTTAATTAGGGCGAAATCTCAAATCAGTCTTATTTTTTAAGTCACTTGAGTTCTCTTAATCGTAACCTCATACTTGTAGCTGCTACTTTTAACATTGAAAACACCTAAATATTAGTTAACTGTTTTCTATCGTCCCTAGCCCCATTTGGGCACATGGACTCGTCAATTTTTACAATTAAGTATTGCATATTATCAAACAATATCAAAAACAGTAATTATCAGATCAGTGCCAATCAGAGTGTAAAGGGCTCTGATTGACGTTTCGTCATACATAAAAATCAATTATTGAACAAACTATTATTAATTAAATATAAGCAAACTTAATGTCAATATACTTACTTAATCAAACATAGTAATTTTGAGACCTCAAGTGAACGATGAACTTTTCATTAGGCTTATGACTGATCGTCGATACATGTTATTCAACTACTTACAATATGTAGACACAATTTCATAAATTGTGACAATAAAATAACACGTCTTGTTATTAGGTAGGTACTATCACCGGTAGCAGATCTCCCGAAAACTTGAGAATTTTCAGGCTATCTAGGCTATTGAGTTATAAAAACGTTAGCAATTGTATTTTTTAAGTAAAATCTATTTTGGGTATTTAATAAACCTCTCATGAGAATTCTCAAATACAATAGTCGCGAATAATAAAACTAATAAAATTCATCCTCTGGATATTTTTTAAAAATTTATTGAATTCTTTCGTTTTTTAAACCTTTTATATCACCTTTACCTGGCTGCTTTGCCAAAAAATTCATTTATTAATTTTGTTGTAAAAAGTCATCAGAGTAAAATATTTTGGAATCCGGGGGCGGATAGAATATTGGTTTTTATGGCGAAACTATTTTCTACTCTGGATAAACAAATTTAAAACACGTACGTATTATTTGTTGGAGTTAAGTTAAAAAAAAAACGAAAATTAGTCTTATTTTTACCCCAAGTCCTACCTAGAATATTTTTTTATTTAAACTTTTAAAAATCATCCATCGGCATTACAGCAAAAAAATGCCTACGTGAAAAAACTTCTCCCGCTACTGTCTTTTTTAATTTCTATACCAGTTGGTTTTCTGAATCTGAACACGTATATTGGTGTGATGGTAACAAGATTATTAATTTGCTGGATATTCCATACAAAATAGTAAAAACACAAAATTGAAACCGTATCTGAATGAAATGCAAAAATGGTCACGGATTACCCAGTAAACAATTCAATTACGTTTATTTAAAATATATCCAGACTTTGCTTGTTAGTGACATGTTGTTGTCACAATTTCTGGGTAACAATAAACGAGTTGCAATATTCATCCATGTTCCAACATATGAACACTCATGGGTAGACATTTCATTTTGCAAGCTTAACAACCCATTTAATTATTATACATTCGAAAAAACGATCGTGCTTCTCAATTTCTTTCTACATTTCACAACAACATTTTTAACGATAAACTTTCGAGTCCTATTTCTGTTTCCGAAATAATCGTTCACAAAAAAAGTGACCCTCACGATACAATGTTATAGTTCGTCGGCAAAGTTGCTCTTCTCATGGATTGAACTACTACCAAAAACTACTAAACCAGAATAGGTTTTTCCTTCATTCTCAGTAACCAGTTCAGGGTATTTAGAGATCAAAAAACTATTCAAGATATTTGAAATTCACTGCTAATTTTCACATTATATTATTTTGGTGATTATATTTTGTTTCAAATATTTCGCATCATATACTTTATCAGAACTTAGTTTTATCATGTCTGAGTCTTGTTCCCTTTCACATTTAGTTTTTATCTTGTTTAATGCGAACCTTTTTTCCAGATGAATTGTCAGTTATAGCTTCCGTCACGCCTGAGGAAACATCCGAACCTCCACACAATCAATTTATGTCAACTTGAAAAATTATCCATCATTAATACGATTTTAACTCAGTGAATAAAATCCTCATGTAAAAGCTAAGCTTCATAATTCGAACGGACCTTCATTATTATCTCTCCATTCTACGACATCTCTTAGAAATTAGATAATCCGAGATAACCTAATCAATTATACATTACAAATATAAAAAAGTAATCGACTTTGATCTTTGATAGAATCTTAATTGACTCTTGCTTATCCAAGAATTGCGGATAAAAGTATTGTCGTCTATGTAGGTAGAATGTCTTCTTCTTCGAAAGCTTCAAAAACATCTTGAAAATATCAATGCATCTGTTCGGAAAGAAGTTTTGAATAAACATCAACTGTTCAAGTAAGAATATAATGTCAGAACGTGATTTAGTAGTCAATTTAAGATCAAACTGATGATTGCCTTGCAGGCGCGAAGCTACCTAAGAACACGATTCCCATCGAGTTACCTTTTGGATAAAATGATAGGTATAATAGCGTCTAATTTGACGTAATCCAATAAGAGATGCTAGCTCCGGCTTCCCTTCTGCAGAAATCCACCCTTCGCCACTGCTGCCTTGAGAAATAACTATAAATACAAAATAAAAACAGTCACCAATCCTCCTAGTAAAATAAAAGAAGATTGTGCTACATGTAAGATTGTTTAATTTTTTACATAATGTCACAAAGGCTCTAATTTAAAAGTATTACACTAAATGTTCAAGTTTCTGTACATAATGTTTCACAATAAATTACTCGTACTATTATGATGAGACCATTAGGAATGAAACTAGAATATTATCTGGATGCGACTTTATTAAATTGTTCTTAATGTCACGTCAGCAATGTTTTATTCCTAAATATGCTGTCTGCTGTCAATTTAAAGTTTTATTAAGATGTCTCTTTATTTCTGTCGTCTATCAATTACTTGAAAGTTATAATATTTCTAATACACTTTCTGCAGCCAATCTATTGATGATATTTTAATCCATTCCTTCTGGAACAAGATAGGCGTCTCTGTATTCATAATCCATATGCTTGCAATTCGCCAAACCGCAACCAGATTTTGTGAGTACACTATAGTCGAAATTCGGTAATAAGAGCAATTAAGCAGTTTCTTCTCTCCTTTGGTCAAGGCTTCAAGAAAGAACTCAACACCTACTCCTGATATTGTTCAAGTCTTCAAATTACTCATAAATCAAAAACACCAAGCACCAACAAAAACACCAAATCTAGGAAGAAGAATGATGAAACAGTACACTACAGTATTAAACTATCACCGAAAACAAATACGAGTATGTGAGCAAAATCTCAAGGTGCTGGGATATTGGAAAGTTATTAAAATTAGAAGAGGAAATTATAGACGCAGTCAACGAGAAACCACGTGTGAAGTTGAATAAAAGTAGCTAAGTTACACCCAAACAAAAAGTAAATGAAGAAGTTATTTTGCAAGAAAAGACCCCGATATCCTGGTCTTTTCATCTATGCTCATAACTAAAATATAAAAATTACACAACTTGCAATTTACAAAAAGAAACTTAAAATAATGGCAGCTGTCCTATACAAATATATAATTCCATTTTGATGCAAATAATGGAAAGTGGTGGGTTCAGGTAATCTGAGAAAGTGCGAACTACAAGATTTACTTACCTACATACTTTAGTAATACAACAATACGCATTTGTAGGTGAATAAAATAAATAGGTTTCATCTTAACATTATTTTGTTCAGTCTGTACGTAAGCTTAATTTTCCGTTCTCTGTCTGGCTTGCCGAGGTGTGTTGTTGTGTAATAAATAGTCTACAATTCTACATTTTCAGCGATTAACCATTATTGGCATTGATTTATTAATTGCTTGAAAGCAATACATTACCCCACTGTGAATAAATATGTTCTTTCAATATTGTGACAGCAGTTCTCAACTCTCTTCAACATTTTCATTTTATTTACCAACTATGTACATTTTTCTTGATTTTTACTGCATATTTTGGTATATGAAATAAATCACCTCAATCGTTTCTGCACTCTTTGGAGGGTTTTTAAGATTTTTCAGCACCGGATTTTTCGAGAATCAGCCAGAAAGAACAAGTGTAAGTTCCTGACCTGTAGACCAGACTGTATATCAATACAGCACAGTCCTTGTATGTATCAACATATTTGGTGAAAGACTGATTTTTTTTCCACAGAATAAAAATTAAAATTTGTGACATTTATTTTATCGCCGACTTTTATTGAGTGAAGGAGAACTTTCATCGTCATCGCTTTTTAATTTCTTTAAACTAATCGAGCCCTCAGACTTGCACATCTGTGATACTAGAAGACAGTATATCTCGTTTCCATCGAGTTTTTAAATAAAAGTAATCTGTTAACTTTAGGTACATGTAAATTAGAAGTGATATTAAGTGAATATTCTTCTGTGGTATGTAGATAATGCCAAACATTGAGAGCCAATGTGGTGGAGTAATATAAATCAGTTGCGTTCGTAGAACACAGATACGTGTATGATTTATTTTATCAAGTTTGTTGATGCCGAGTTGTAAATCATAAAAACGCAATTTTTCCATGTTGTGTCGCCTGGGACTTGGGATAATAAAATAAGCAGCGAAGCGGGGCTAAAGGAAAAGGATACTTTGTCCTTGACTAAACGAGCCGTAAAATATTTGTATCGGAAACCGTAAAACCGAGGGATTGAGTTAACAATGTAGAACAATATAGCTAATATATTAAGGGTACAAACATAAAAAGTCTATGCAAATCCTTTTCTACTATTAGCTATCTGAAATCTTACGACCTTTTAGTTCAATATACCTAAGAGAAACTACTTTGGATTTATAGAATTCCTAGTCAATTCATCCGTGACACGATGTAATTTTAAAGAAATTGGATAATCAGTGAACTGCACATATATTTTTAAACCAAGACAAGAATTCGTCTTTCCAATGATACGAATATACATATTTTTATATTTAAAAGTATTTCTGCTTGTTCTATTCAAGTTCAAATCATAAAAATACATAATACATTTTTATTTTAAAGGCTTATACATTTTAACAAATGGATTGAAGCGAGTGATAAAGCTGAGACAAAATAATTCATATAATAATTTACTTGGGAAGGTAGATTTATGGCGAGGAATATTTTGTAATGCAACAATATTCGTTTCATATTGCCAGTTATAATTATAAAATACAAAATGTTGCTTTATTGCACATTATTCAGCGAAGATTAAAACAATTATCTCAAACAATGTGAAATTAAAACAAGCACCACTCGGTTTCGCTGAAAAAAAAAAACTTTTTAGAGCTTTAAATAATAAACTTACAAGCCAAGTACGATTGTGACAGAATTGTGAAGCCACGTTTCCCTAATTTCTTCGACCAAATTGTTTTTAATTTTGTTTAAGGTTTTTGTCGTAAATTTTGCGTTTTGGGTAATAAGCGCTTTTCCTCGACTTTTTTTTTATTATTATCGGCATTACACCCATAAAGAACGAGTGACTTCATTGTCAATGATTTGTCAGGTAACGTGTGGAATCTGTCTGCAATACTATCATAAACAATAATGTCACGATTTCAATATCATTTTGCTTTATCGTTGTCCAGTACATAATTTTAATAATTGTGTTAGTAGGTTAAGACGACGGTCAAGGGTCTCAGACATTGCGGAAAGAGTAGGGACACTGAAATAGCAGTGGGCGGGTCATGTGGCAAGGCAGAAGGACAGCATATGGATCCCCAGAATACTGAGCTGGAGACCATACGAAAGTAAGCAAATTATACGGAGACCACAAAGGAGATGGGCTGATGATATCATCGAGTCGGTGGGGCATGGGTGGAGACAAAGCGCCCACAATAGAGAATTGTGGAAGACACAGGAAGTATATCCAGCAGTGGAGGGAAAGGGGCTGATAAGAAGAAGAAGAATAAGTGTTAGTATTAATTTAATCTTTTGAAATAATTACAATCAAGAGTTTCATAAAAATGACTCTTGTATGAATCGTTAAATTAATTGTGGGACAATATTAACTGTAACCAATACGTATTAAGGTTCTGTGGTGACAATAATATTTCGGACAAAATATATAGCACCATTCAACATGTAATTTTATTTTTATTGTAGAAGATACAACATTTTGTTTTCTTGCTATTGTGTATAAACTTTACGGCATTGGGACTTCATGGATTTGATTTGCCAATAATTCCGTAGTTTATTATTTAATAAGATCGAAACAATATTGATCTTGCGTTGCCTCCGTCACAAATATATATAAGACACAGTAATCCTTCAAATAGAAAAATATTTTATGAGGCAATGAATTTTATCCCTACAAAATGAATTTGCCGATTTCGCAATAAACTTAGATTTTATTGATGTGAATAATTTGGAAATACGAGTACGATAAGAATCCTATTTTTTTTTCATACATTTGAAAGGAACATAAATCTTTATCGCACTATTTCTTCATATTGCATTCTTTGAAAGGACACACATATTCGATGTTAAGTATTTAAATGATTTTCTGGTCTCAACTTTTCACTTCCTATCTCGCTATTTGAACATTCTAAATGAACGATTTTGGATTTATAAAAGCAACATATCTTCTCCACACCATATCCCATTTATTTGGGGTCGGCGGCTAGGACCCTCCTCTTTCCATTTGTCTTCTGGAGTACGCTTCAGGTTTTCCATTGTGTTCTGATGGTCTCCTCGAGGGACTTCTTCGACTTGCTTTCTTCCTTACTGCTTGGTCTACCACTGACCAGTCCGTTGGAAACATATATTTTCCATACAGCAAATATTGTCATCTTTCAATATTTTTTTAGAAATCGAAAACTGAATTGACTTTAAACAGGCCTTTGTTTCACAATTTCAATTTCTACATTTTTCTTACCTGCGTTTTCTTATAAATATTATATCCAGACCCACTCACAACAACAAAATCTCGTAGTCTCCTTTACAATCCAGTGTATGCTAATATCGGGCTCCTCAGAAAAGGGGAGATAGAATCAATATCTGACATTTGTTGACCTGAATCAATCGCCTATATTTCCGCCAGCCGGAAACCTTAACCATTTTCTATTCCTTCTTCATTACTTATCACACTATCCTTATACCTACACAAAACTACACAAAAAGTAGGTAGATTGTATTTTGCAAGATCATTGAAAGTCAGTTTGATTTGGGGTCCAGAAGAAACTATCTACTCATACCTTTTTCTCATCTTAAAAAAATTCAAACTTTTAAGAAAAACATTTGGTTTAGTCCCATTTATCTTAATTTATATCTATCAACTTGTTGGTTACACTTGCCAGTTTGAAGTTATCGATCCGGTAATAACTATTGTAGCTATGGGTGCACTGTTTTAAAGAATGTAAATACCCATAGATAGTAGATACAATGTTCACTGGTTTGAAATGTCTGGTAATCTATGAAATTAAAAAAAAGGTTCTCAATTAACCTTTGTTTAGTAGGGTCATTGCACAAATTAAAGAAAATAAATAATACTCATTACGATCGTTATTTTTAAGGAGTTCATAATTAACTTCTCTCTAAGGGGTGGTGGGGTGCTAATTTATTGTGATTGTTATTAGACTTTTTTTGTTCCATTTCTTCTCCTCCTTGGTGCCATTACCCTCCATTGTTTCAATGTAATACTTTATAAAAATTGCTCAGGTTGGTATCGCAACTCGAAATGATAATTATTAGCAAAAGCCCGTTAAATAAATTACTTCCGGGTTGTTCGTGGAAAACGAAAATAATGTTAAAATTAAATTAAGAACGATTCGTAGAAAACTTCCGCACGAATTTTGATTTGTTAAACAGACTTGCTTCCGCAAATAAGTAACGACTTAAGGGGCTACGGTACTCTATACGGCTTCGGCGCGGAGACTCTTACTCAGCCAATACTGAAGGAATCGTCTTGAAACTGAAGACAGTGATAGATGAAAGTATGGACTACAGGACTAATGTGTTAGAATTACAGGATTTGGAAATTCCTTGAATAAAAAAGTATTCCGAAAGCACCCCTAAAATTTACGGAATTCCAAGAATTTCCGTTCAATTTTTCAGATATAAAAGCATAATTTAGCCAAAATACTGGTAATCATAATCTTAACAAATCGTACGTTTTAGATTTTAAATTTCTTTCCAGGTTTCTTTTAAAAAGGTATTCCTAGAATTAGTATACCCTTTCCTTTCAAATTCAGTCTGAGCTTTGCTTTTGCACGGGATGGACGTACTGCATATTTTTGAATTTCATTATTTATATTTCACGAAAATATTTACCAATACCAATATAACACCGTATATAGATATGGAACTCTAAGTAGGAATTCTTTCATTTGAATTTTAATTATTACGAACACCATCAAAGAAATAGGTACATACTATATTCAAATAGTTATTTATACCACACTAACACCGTCAACTATGCCAGTGGTCTCCAACCTATGGTATTGGGCCGCGCCGCGTGCTTAAAAATCAAAATATTTTTTTGATAAAAATCGTCAATAGCTTAAAATAATTATTCGGTTAAAAACCCCTTCACGTAAAGTTACCATCTTAATACCTGCGAAGTAAAACAACACTACACTGCCATAATATACAATATTTGTTCCGAATGCGAAGTCGTTTTTTGTTAAACTGGTCGCACCTTGCCTCCGAAGGCGGTGTTGTCGTAACTTAAATAAGCCAAATCGTATTTAAACACGTCATCAATGTCAAAAGTCGTCCTCTGTCGATCGAGATTCAGATAATTTTTCTGTCTTTTTTTGTTGTAATAAAATAATATTCTTATCTCGTTCGTACTGATTTGTATCGGTTTGGACTATAACAGCGACCCTATTCCATACAAAAACGGTTGCGGTTATGGTGGAATCAGGTAGTAGCGAAATTTTTCCCGTTTCGGAGTTTTTATATTTCTCTGTAAAATGATATTTCCTTATTAAGTAATAAAAAATTAAAAAATCTACATTCAATGTGACCCCCCTCCCCCAATGTAACCCCCCTACCCTCAGTGGGCCGCGGTGAAATTATCAAACGCTGACCGGTCCGCGGCGAAAAAAGGTTGGGGACCACTGAACTAAGGGACACATTTTGAAATTTTCTATATAGCCATGAATGGAGAATGAACATGGTACATTACCTTGCTGATCGAGAAGTATTTCTGATTTTTGGATATGTTATATAGGTTGGTCTTGTGGTTCAGAATCCAAGTTGGCAACCTCCCCACCCTTGTGCGTTCACTAGGGCGAGCCAAAAACCGACGGAATTCCGCCCGTTTTTCGGTTTAATGATTAAAACTTTTTACAGATGCAGCCTAGAGAACAAAGATTAAAGTAAGAGTTATAGAATATTAACTTTCCTATAACTTTGTTTTATTACGTTTTTCCGTAATGTTATTATTTAAAAAAAAAAAAATCCATTTAAAAAAATACCATTTATAAAGTTTTCTTATTATAGTTAATTGAATCTTCTACAACTTTTACAAATGCCATTTCCCTTTATAACTTACCCTTACGGAAATATATTAAGAAAATTTCAGATATCGTAAAAATATGTTTTTTTTTTTCAATAATAAATCATTTTGGATAAATCATAACTTTTTTAATAATAACATTACGATAAAAATTTGTATTTAAAAATTATAGGAAATTTAATATTCTATAACTCTTACTTAAATCTTTTTTCTCTAGGGTGCACCTGTAAAAAGTTAAAATCATTAAACTGAAAAACGTATCTCAAACGTACGGAATTTCGACGGTTTTTGGCTCGGCCTAGTGAACGCACAAGGGTAAGGAGCTCGCATTCTTGGATTCCGAACCACAAGACTGACCTTTATAACATATCCAAAAATCAGAAATACTTCTCTTAATGCAAGGCAAAATCTCTTTATTACTCGGAACACTGAATTGAACTGAAATTAAAAAGTTTGTTTACAGTACCTACTAGAAAATATATCTCTTTATAATTTACAAATCCTACTTAGTTTACATTTTTTGAATTAATTTAAGATTTTCACGAACCTACAGGCAACTTCTTCATAGGTAATAAAAAATTATTGTAAATATTAAGAGAAAATTATGTACCTCTAGCTACTACTATTATAATTGCCATATATATATTTGTTTTTTTTTTTTTTAATATTATTTAAAATACATAGATGCGTATGTACATGATTGTATACAGTTATTATAAGGTATTACAAGTAAAGGATTGTATTATTTTTGTTACACAATATGTTGTTATATTTTTTATTATTATTATCTATGTAAAGGCTTCTCTAGCCGTATATTGAAGAAAAAAAGAATTTTGAAATTGAATTGTATTATATAGTACAATAATTTTATTCACGTGCCTATGTATTAATCTCTATACAGTATGCACTCTTTTTTCTTTCATTATTTCTTGAACAAATCCCAGTTAGTGCGAATCACACTGATGAAAACTAGTATCAATAGAATTACTCCGAGAAACGAATACAAAAAATGATACCTTAGCTTACATTTTGCATAGTAGTTCTGGTTTTTGGATATGTTATAAAGGTCGGTCCTGTCATTAAGAATCCAAGTTTTCGACCTCCCAACCCTTGTGCGTTCACTAGGGCGAGCCAAAAAGTGTCAAAATTTCGGTCATTTTTCAGTTTATTGATCATAACTTTTTTACAATGCATTTTAGAGAAAAACATTGTACATAAAAGTTGTAGAATATTAAATTCCCTGCAACTTATGTTTACAAAGTTTTTTTGTAAAATCAATATACAAGGAGTTATGCGTTACCAAAATTTCAATTTTTTTCAAAAAAATGCACTTTTTTTACAATTATTTTCTTTAATTGAATATATTTCCTAAACGGTACATTTTAGAGAAAAGTGTTGTAAGTAAATGTTGTAGATCGTTTAATTTCCAATAAGTTTGATATCAAACATTTTTGTCTCGGACCAACCAAAATAGAGTTGTGATCTTCTGAAAAAATATAAGACGAACATTTTCGAAACTTTCAGTATAGTACGTATGACAATAGTAATCAGAAAAATGCAATTTAAGAAATTTTTTTTTTGGATCTTATTAAGATTGGTGTCGTGGTTTAGAATCCAAGTTTTCGACCTCCTCACTCTTGTGTGTTCACTAGGGCGAGCCGAACACTGCCGATATTTCAGTCATTTTTCAGTTTATTGATCATTATTTTTTAATTATCCATCTTAGAGTAAAAGATTGTATGTAATAATTGTACAGTATTAAATTTCTTGTAAATTAGGTTGGAAATATTTTCTTTGAAAAGCTATTATTTAAAGAATTATATAATAACAAACATATTTTTATTAAGAAAAAAAAAATTTTTTTCACGATTTTTGAGTTTTTTTTCAGCACGGTACGTTTTAGCGAAAAATATTCTTAGCAAATATTGTAGAATATTAAATTTGCAACAAAAAATGATACCACACTTTTTTGGCTTGGACTAATAATAAAGGAGATATGCTGTCCTGAAAATTAAATATTGAGCTTAAATAAATTTTCTGGAGAGCATATCTCTTTTATTATTAGTCCAAGTCAAAAAAGTGTGGTATCATTTTTTGTTGCAAATTTAATATTTTACAATATTTGCTAAGAACATTTTTCGCTAAAACGTACCGTGCTGAAAAAAAACTCAAAAATTGTGAAAAAAAAATTTTTTTCTTAATAAAAATATGTTTTTTATCATATAATTCTTTATATAATAGCTTTTCAAAGAAAATATTTCCAACCTAATTTACAGGAAATTTAATACTGTACAATTATTACATACAATCTTTTACTCTAAGATGGATAATTAAAAAATAATGATCAATAAACTGAAAAATGACTGAAATATCGGCAGTGTTCGGCTCGCCCTAGTGAACACACAAGAGTGAGGAGGTCGAAAACTTGGATTCTAAACCACAACACCAATCTTAATAAGATCCAAAAAAAAAATTTCTTAAATTGCATTTTTCTGATTACTATTGTCATACGTACTATACTGAAAGTTTCGAAAATGTTCGTCTTATATTTTTTCAGAAGATCACAACTCTATTTTGGTTGGTCCGAGACAAAAATGTTTGATATCAAACTTATTAGAAATTAAACGATCTACAACATTTACTTACAACACTTTTCTCTAAAATGTACCGTTTAGGAAATATATTCAATTAAAGAAAATAATTGTAAAAAAAGTGCATTTTTTTGAAAAAAAATGAAATTTTGGTAACGCATAACTCCTTGTATATTGATTTTACAAAAAAACTTTGTAAACATAAGTTGCAGGGAATTTAATATTCTACAACTTTTACGTACAATGTTTTTCTCTAAAATGCATTGTAAAAAAGTTATGATCAATAAACTGAAAAATGACCGAAATTTTGACACTTTTTGGCTCGCCCTAGTGAACGCACAAGGGTTGGGAGGTCGAAAACTTGGATTCTTAATCACAGGACCGACCTTTATAACATATCCAAAAACCAGAACTACTATACAAAATGTAAGGTAAAAATACCCATTACCTGGACTAAATTACTAGTATCAAAATATGTTCCAATCGTTCTTGTACTCAAATAAAATAATACAAAATGATATAATAGGTAGGTATGTACCTATCAAATACAATGGTATTTGATAGAATTTAATGAAATTCAAACTAAAATATTATAATATGTAGGTCCCGTAGTTGAATTATTTGAATGTATAAGTTTTGATGAATGTGTGTGTAAATATTGCACAAAACTTGCGGTGGAAATATTTGAAAATTTGGAGCGGTAAGAGAGGGGAAGCGACGTTCATTTCGAATACCTAGCTGTGGTATATTATAGCCTTAAAGAAAATCGTTGCGGCTTTATAGGGCTTAAAATAAAATGACGTACACACGTAAGTTAAGAGACACCAACTTTACCAGTGAATGAAATCTTGCATACTCGTATATTACCTTAGTATATTATAAAAAATCACTTTCCAAAAAACATTTTTCTTAATTTTTATCCCCATAAAAAGTTTTCACTTTGATATTATTGGGTTCTGAAGCCATCAATGTGATATATATTTTTAAAAGATGTAGCTAACCATAGAAACAAAACAAGGATCTGATTTTAAAACTGTAAATCGTCTCCACTGCGAATTGGTACTTAGTTAATAATAATGGTATCTTCTTCTATCTCTTTAACAAAATACAACCCTATTTTCTAAGTAAGTTGAACATTACTGTACAGTCGTTCTATTTAATCGCTGACACAACAATAGTCTTTAACTGAATCAAATCAGTTTTCTAAATGTTCTTTGGGGTCGTTAAAATTTATCGCAGTTTAAAGACCTGTTAAAGCTTATGGCTTATTTGAGTTGTTCTTCTTCTTCTTCTACAGCGATGACTCAAAAACAACCAAACATTTTTATTTATCTTGTTTGAATTCATTTTGTTAACTTATTAAAGTGAATACTGCATCTGACTGTAAAAGAATTTAAATATTTTACTCCATTCCGTACAAATGCTGAATTTCCCACGTTTCAGAAGACTATATGATATTCATTTAAATGTGCTGCTTTTTAATACACTCTACATAATGTAGATAAATTCAGAGGATCATTTCTCTGAATGAAAAAAAAATATGAGTAAAGAAATTTCCAGCCGTGTATGTTTGGCTGCTTTCTTAATTTACCGTTTCAATTCAAGATTTTAATCAATAATCATCTTTGCATGATACATGGATTTTTGTAAATAATATTCTTCAAATTTAACGCCATAATAATGAAGGGCTAAAAATTATGAATATAATGAGAGATATTGAATTCGATTTATTGAGCTTGCAGTTTACACTGAATATTCATATTGTGGTCAGTACTGGAGGCGTTGTCGTCTAATTAATAATTCAATGTCCTCAATTAATATTCGTAGAGGACCATACAATTTGCACACAAACATACTCGTAATATTTATAGAAATAATCAATGTGGAATAATTGATCCGCGAGCAACGTGAATACAGTAACCCAAGTAGCCTAGACTCTGTGACATTTGAACACAACTTATGGTAAAGTATGCAGAATAGATATGAAAATAGTTTTACAAAATGTTATGTAATTTCCTTTTATCTATTAAATATTTCATATGTAATTTTTACTTTTTGCACTACAAATAGTGCTTTTTGTATGGTTTTGAGCAATGTACTGCTAGTTAGTTGCATACACCTGAAGCACGTTTGTAGTGTAACTAACTATAAATCACAAAAAATACATAATTTATTCATTTTTTAATTATATTTATTTATTTTATAAAAAAAGCTTACAAAACAGTTTGCCCCGGAATCGCCCAACTAGGTACAACCAATACAACCTGTATTTGTGTCAATCCCTCAAATGTGCAACAATAATGTGCACCAACATTACAGAAATAAATAAGTAGGTATTGTTAATGTAATTATTTGAAGGTGTGTGCAATAGTATGGCTTAGTTGCAATAATGCAGCATAAGCTGGTATTCCCTAATATTCCCTAATACCAGCTTATGCTGTCTGGGGACCATTTTTATATTTTTCAATGTTTTTTTTCTGATTTTGCTGCTGTGTTTTTTTATGTATGTATTTATTTTCTTTTCAATACACTCAATTTAAATTTATGTTTATCGTTTTTGTAAATAATCACTTCAAAATATTAAAAACAGATTATGTATATTGTATATAGTGTTATTTCTAATCGAACTGCGGTAGATCTCCGGCATACTGTTTTCAATGTCAGAGCTTGTCTATTCTCGGAGGTCTCGATTGACCAATACATGCATAAATTATTCCGATTTAATTAATACCAACAATACCAATCACTGAATACATTACACACTGATGAAATCATCTGTGATTATATGTTGTAGGTCTTACAGTCGTAACATCAGGAACTGTTGTCGACTCATATTGAGGGTTGTGTTGTGAAGCAGTTTGGCCTCCTTGTTACTTCATTAAATATGTAATTTAGTGTCGCCATTTGGCACCGTTTACTAAGGCTCCAATCAGTATTCTACACACGAACATTACCATTTCCTTAAATCGCCTTCCCCTACACGACTCAACGATTACTGCAATGAGATATAAACACTAAACAGCCTAAATACATTTCTGATTTCTCCAATCTAAATACAACTAAGGAACTATTATTTTCAATAAACATATTATCATCTAAAAGGCGTTTTACATTTTTTAAGAATTAATTCAACTATGACTGGTTATGAAGAACAGTTAAGCGGATGAAAAAGAAATTATCTCAAAATTTTTGCAACAATAAACAAACAATAATCGTCATGTGTCATTCCGCGACTGAAGGTACACCCCCAAGAAAGGCCAATTTATTGATAACACATTATTGCAACTATTTGGCTCACCACACGGCATTAAAATCCTCGAATACGGCATTATAGTCCAAGAGCCCGCTGCTTAATTTATGACGTATCTGTTTTTTGATCGAAACGTGGTATAAATGATAGCTTACCAATAGGGTATTACATCGCACTAGGGTTGCCTATCAAAATCTTGCCGCAACCCCCCCTGCCCCCCCCCCCGAAAAGGTCCCTCTTCGCGGTTTTTCGCATTTTATAGGAATATGGTAAGAGATAGGAGAATGTAGTCAATGACAAAAATAATCCTTGCTAAATTCTCTACAAAAAATGTTATATCAATTTTTTCGTGGAACTAGCAGTTTACCCGCAATGTCCGGTCCAAAACCGAAATTCATTTAAAATACTAAAATGAAAATTGATAAGAGCTACAGGAAAATAGTCAGAGAACGAATTAATAACCATAGTCTTAGCTACAAAATGAGCTATAACTTATGTTCATACATATAATAATTTCGGAGTTATTGCAATAAAACTCAGTGACGAAAATTCTTAAAATTTCGTTTTTCATAAAATAACCAGTGATATAGCGCCGCAGGCCAATTTTTTTTCCATAAAATGTTAGTAATAATGGGTGGAAGAATGTGAAAGTAAAAAAAACAAACTTTTTTTTTTATTTTTTCAAAAAATATCCTGTTTTTTGACCGGCCATTACGGGTAAACTACTAGTCCTATGAAAAAATTACCTAACATTTTTTGTAGAGAATTTAGCAAGGATTATTTTTGTCATTGACTACTTTCTCCTATCTCTTACCATATTCCTATAAAATGCGGAAAACCGCGAAGAGGGACCTTTTCGGGGGGGGGGGCAGGAGGGGTTGCGGCAAGATTTTGATAGGCAACCCTAGTGCGATGTAATACCCTATTGATAAGCTATCGTTTATACCACATTTCGATCAAAAAACAGATACTTCATAAATTAAGCAGCGGGCTCTCGGACTATTATTATGAAAAACATCTAGAATAAGGTTATAGTAAAGCGTTTCTTAGAAAACAATCATAAATATCCAAATCATTACATTTTAACTTTTACTCTCTTCATTGTAAGTTTAACTTAATATTATTTGTATCCATTTACTGGTCAAATAGAATATTCTCTATTGAGTCGATAAAACTATATTCTCCTTCTAAATCGATAGAAAATTTGAATAATACATACATTGAACAAGATTGAATTTCATCTTATTTACTCTTTATTGTACTGATATCTTATTTCATTCTCAACGTTACGATGAATATCATTATTTTTATTGTTACATGTATGTGTTTATTTTATCTAAGATATCTATCTTATACAATATTTAAATTGTATTGAATACTGAACACAAGGTACGCTTTGAATTTTCAATGTTTTGAATCAGATATTGATTTCCATTATACATAATAAAAGTTTTTTTCATATCAATCAACTTTTCAGAATAGGTAAATAAGTACGTATTTATTCACTTGAAAAACCATACAAAAATACCTTTGAAGTCTTCAACACAGCTGTACTATTATTAGTAAGTGAGAGTAAAGGTAGAATGTATGGAATAAAAGGCATGTTTCCTTTGTTGGAAGAATAGCTATGAACCTGAATACATATAGACTTTTGGCAAATAATAAACCAACATTTTCTAATCCAGAGATTGGAATCGATTAGAGTTGAATTGAATCCAATCATTATTGAATACCCTTGACGCTTTGTCAGCGACGACCATTCTCTGAATAATGAAAAGTTTTTTTATGCTTCCATTGTTAGCAGAAATAGAACGTGACTTTTGAACTGTGAACAGGAAAACGATTTGTGGAAGAGGTGAGATAAGAATACTCACTGCATAAAATTATAATTAGTTTACATACCTCACTTCTGGTACAAAGGTTCTGACAATCATTTCAATATTTCATCAAATTTGGTAGCAGGGGTATAAGAAATACTATTCTGGCTTTAATACTTCCCTTTGGTGTTTGTTGTAATGTTTTGTACCATCATTATTGATCCATTTTTTCTATAGAATCACAGAATCGGACAATAATTCAGCAATGTCAGGTGCATAAACATTCAGTTGGGCACTATGCAGGAACCATTTGGGTTTGCTAACATTATGTCAACCCTCCAATGGCGGTGGGCAGGTCTTCATGGCCAGAGAAGATAAGAGGTCGAAGAGGGTCTTAATCGGGAAACCGAGAACAACTACCAAGACCACTACAGCGATGGAAAGATGACCTTGTTGCTGTCAACTGAATCCAGAGAGTCCAAGACTGATCGTCGTGGGAGAATAAGGCCTTCCTCCAGGAGGGGACGGAAGAGGACTGATAAGGGAAATAATGAGAATTTTATTAAACGCAGATCTCTACATTTCAACTAACTATTACTAACTTTTAAACGAACCACCATTCACGACACTTTGAATAGCATATCTTATCTCACGTTCATAACATTTGGATATCTCTTGCTCCACAACGTTCTGGAAGCACGCATTAAACACATTACCTTAATAAAAAAATATTCAAAATTAACTTACTTAAATAAAATGAAACATTCAATATATTATTTAGTTTACTAATACTCCATCGTAAAATTCAATTAGACAGAAAAAATATGAAAGAGAATGTTGTGAAAAAATGTTTCCGATGAAATTGGAAAAAAGTAGATGAAGGTAAAACGTTTCCAACTTTTTTATATGTTGTTAGTACATTGAATGAAATTTAGTGTGAAATTTCTTACTTTAAATTTCTCGTATTTCGACATACGTTTCAGTATGATATGTTGTATGTAACTTTGTAATAATAATATTCCTACCCACTTAACAATTTTCAAAGAGAAAATACATTACTTCAACTTTATCATGAATGCTATGATTATTTCTTCCAACATAACACAAGAGCTAAAATAATTTATCAATTAGAAGAAATTAGAAGGATCGTACACTAGTTTTCAAATTAAGTTGGGACAGACTAAGAGACTTATGCTGGATTTCACCAACTTCTTAGGTGAGGAACAGCGGAAAGAGGAGCCACTCATAATTATTTTTTATAGAAAAGTTTTGCTAGGTGGTCCCTAGCTCCGCTATTCTTCACCTAAAAAGTTGGTGGAATCCAGCAATGGTGTTAGCGAGGAGTTCAGATCTCTTAACTGCTGGGGGCATAGTCAATTAATATTTAGTGATGTTTTGTGATTTATTGAAAATCATTTTCTCATTACCAAATTTGTTTGAATTTTAGTCAACAAGTCTTCAGCTTTAGAGCAATGTCGTGATCGCAAACGTTAAACCTATAATGAAGCTGGAAAGAAAAAATAACGTTGATTTTAAAACTGAGTCAAGTCAGTCAAGTATTATGGCGATACAAAAAAAAAGAAAAAATGTGTTGTTCTCATCATTAAAGGAAGAAACACGCCCGGAAGTTCACTTAACTGAATCGACCGTTTGCAAAAAATACCGAATTCAGGGTTACCCCGATTTTGAATTCAGAAAGAGGTATTGGTCGAAGCTTTTTTGTAAACGGTCGATTCAGTTAACTGAACTTCCGGACGTGTGTGCAGAGCCATAAAGTCATCCAAGTCTTTCGGAAGAAATTAAAAATCTAGATCTAACTCCTCACATTGTGATTCACATTCATGATTCATTATTTGAGAACTGGTTATCATTAGCATTAGCGATTTTTTAACAACGACGAATATTTTAAATTACTACCATTAACGTTTCCCCCATGCATTGCATATGGAGATTTTTTTATCTTTCCGAATTAAAGCGAGGCGAGTCTGGTCACAGCACAACAGTTTATTGCTTCGATATGTAAATATGTTAAACCGTGTGGGAGATTTACAAAATGTAAATACGTCACTTCTTTTCCGATGAAAAAACATTGAATTTGTTTTGTAAATACGTCTACAGATTGAATAAAACAAGAGATTAGTAAAGATAATTAAAAAGACCCACGACCTTCTATTACAGTATCCTTCAGAAATATTTGACACATTATTGTTACAATAATTTCAAATCTATGAATTTAAAATACAGCCGAAATGTCAACAAACTAACTTCTTCATCTTCTTTTACTATGGCTGTAGGCCGCTAGGACCTGTTTGCGCAGAGTCTGCCACCTGTGATGATGTGGACTCTCAGCTTCTTTTCCATCTTTTAGGCCTCAGGGAATCTTGCAAACATCCTTCGTCCCTCTGGTTTTCCATGCAGGGCTAGGTGTGTAGTCTTAATTAATTCATTCTTCCCAGATGGTCCCTCCGATAGCCACTTATTTGCGTCCCCCAGCTGACAACATCCCGAATAACGCACATTTCTCCGATCGTTAGATAGATTCCTACCTATTATTTTCTAGCTAAAGAACCTAAATAACTCTGAACTGGTATGGTCAAGTCAATCCTCCTTCTTACTGAGATGGGATTCTATATATTTTATGACACTGAATATGAAACAGTGTCAGCATAAAACTAGCAGAGTGCGATACGTAAAGCGTATTGCCAGAAATCGTGTTTGTAAGCACTTAATTTTCTTTATAAAAATGTGGCTGAAAACGTTGAGTTATTTCTGAAGAGCCCTACAGCAGAATGTACTCGTAGATAGGTATAAATAAAAAGTGGATTAGTGGCAGATTGATAAAACGCAAACACCCACTGAAAAATATACAAATAAAAGGATCAGCCAAATCGAATATACTCATTCCAATCGCGAATCGAGTAAGCCTTATTACATTCATATAGATACCTATCTAATCAGTATTGTAAATTTGCTTATCTAGATAACGCAAACAATAAAGACACACGATTTCATTGGACATATTGTTGGATCTTCTGGGTTTGATTGAAATTCCTTTTATTTAATCTTCATTCTTTTTATTGTAACACTTTACATCTTCACAAATTAAGAGTACATCCTATAGCTATGCTGGCCTAGCCGAGAGAGAGCGGCTAACGGCCCTACCAATTATCAGCTGTCAAAAATGCTTGGCGATAACTACGCCATCTCGTGTGTACTATCGTTACCACAAATTCTGTGGCGGCTAATACAAATCTCAACACATATTATAATATCATAAAAAAATTGGTAAAATAATATAGTTTGGATATTGACATATCCTGTGCCTCACAATTGTTCCAATAAGATTATTAACATGTCTCATACAAACGGACACTGCACGGCGAGTTTTCGTGCTACAGAGGCCCGCCAGTGGTTTTTGTGTTCAGGAGAATTCCCACTATCACTCAGTGTCGCCAAACTTGGAAAAAAATCAAAGGGTTACAGCAGTACTCTTACTTTCTGGAGGTCCCTCGTAGATAGACGAATGTTCAATCTATAATTTGCATCAGATTATTGACAGCGTGCGCTGTAACACCTATACGAAAGTTAAGAGATTGGATAATGACAGGACGGCTTAGAGAGAAATAACTAAAATGCTTGGTACAAACCAATCAATGCGATTGTAACCTCATATAAATTAATAAAAGACTTCATTAAAAAACATCAAGAAAGCACATTTTTACTTCTATCCCGATATAAGGAAAAGATCCTTTTGAGTCCGATAAAATATAAATAAAAAGAAACACAGAATACGACATAAATCTTCGTATAGAAACCAAATAATTCCAAGGTAAATTATACGACGGGAAAGGTTTCTAGGTTGACTTGACATTCCCTTTGAGAATGGTGTGCAGATCTTAGGTTTATGTTACTTACTTATATTAGTGAGAGTGGAGTTAACTTTTTTTCCTCTCCTTCTCTTAGATAAACTATCTGGCTGTACGCCTCAGTTGACTGCAAGACGAGGTGAAATCATTCAGCTGGAAACTAATATATACACCAAGTCCTACTCTTCGAAGAAAAACGAGAATTCACACTGATGGATATCGTCCCTCTGCTTACTAACTGTCCTATGTGATAATTTTAGCAAAATCGACTATATACCAATTTTTATTTAGCGTAGTTACGATATTATGATGTCCGCATATTCTCACTAAAGATCAAGTGTAACTACTACCGGTACTTAAGAACACTTTTTGATTTGTTTTTGCATCTTTTGTTTTTTCTTGAAAGGTCAGGAGATCACTTATCCCCTGGATCGCTGCGACCAAAATAGATCTATTGTGAGATCTTTCAATGTTACATCTCGTCCTCAAAGCCAAAATGTTTATAATCATGTATACCTCACGATCTGTCTTGGTGGAGTGGTCTTGCTTTCTCGGAGTTTAGTAATGGCTCTCCAAGATCATAACTTCTTTTGTGACAGCTACAGAGGATGCGAAGAGGTGTTTCGTTTTCTACGAGTAGAATCTACAGACTGGGGTGTCTGATAGTCCAATTTTAAACATATGTTTCCGCAGTCCGCAGTGTCCAGAATTAGTATTAGTCGAATTTACTTTAAACCGTCCAGTCAAGGTACTAAGGTTGTATCTATGAATTATTCAAAATAAAGTCTCACTAACAGACCTATTGTGCAAAATACCACAGTAAATTTGAATTTTTATAGATGGAAATGTATCTGCTTTTGGAAATTATTTTTATTGAAATATAGGAGTACAAATGAAATATATATTTACACCGTTTCAGGAGAGTCGAAAATAATCAGGGCAAAACACTAAAAATGCTCTCCTGAACAATTTACATTTTGTCAGATAGGACAGTTAGTCAGCAAAGGAACGATATAATATAGAGCGAACCTTCACCTATAACCTATACGAGGGCACGTCCCGATCTTTGAGATGATTTTAATAATATCGCTCGCTATTCATTAGGAGAATTTTAATTACATCGAGATACTGACAGAGTACCTACTTCCAGGCGTACGCACACATAGTATTCCTACAATCCTACGTGTCTACTACCTACGTTTATGCGATCTTACGCACCCACATTATTTTTCAGAATTACCGCCGCGAATTTTAGTTCTGCATTACATGAATTTTGACTTAAATTTAATACACTCTAATATTCGTAGAGGTACCAGGCTTTTCCCTCAACAGTACCGATAGATCAATATCGGGGTAACAATTAGTAAATACTACATTTCTATAAAAGTACACATTATTTTTGCGTAAACATTTATACGTCATTCAGGCCATCCAGGCATTGCTAAAAATGATCACGAAAATTGCTAAGAAAGAAATATCTTAAAGATGCTTTACAAACACCAGAATGACTGGACACCACAAGAATATTTTGATTTGATACAAGAAGAATAAAAACTCAAAGAAACTGCTTCAGACGAATTGTCAAGGTTTTCAACGGTTTACAAAAATGGCATTAAACACTTATGAAAATTTCAATACTGTCAAACTTAAATAATAAACCACAGCCTGTTTTTATTCAGTTTAAAAAACTGACCTGCATCCCGCATATCGTATTTGTTTCCCTTAAGATGACAACATCTTAGACAAAATTAGAATTTCTTGCAAGCAATAATATATGTGTAGACTAAGTAAGTATACTAAATATCTTTATATACAAATGCACTGCGGACCTCATAAATGCTGTTTTATGTAGATGAAGCAGACTTTCATGGACCTGATGATATAAAAAGGTACGGTTTATTTTACTTTATGCGAATTGGCTACAAAGTAAAGTCATGCAGAATAATATTTTGAGATGAAATGTTAATACTGTGGCGTATGAAGTCATCATGTTAGATAGGATGGAGGATGGAGAGAGAACATCAGATAGCATTAGAGCTTGAGAGTTCTGCAGATGCAATGAGAGAGTTACTACTGCTAGACATGTACTAAACACACCAGTCCATAAATAGAAGATATTTGCATTTAAATTGTAGTGAAGCCGCCTCTGAGCGCACTGGAGCTGTGTACATACTATGCACAATGGAATAATATCCAAGTACAGAATATCTTCATACATATTTTGTACTTACATACATTCCTCGTTTCTCGTTTCTGATTGTAGTCCCTTATAACCACAGCGATTCTCAAGATTTTGAATGACGCATTTTTCCCATATCAGAAAATTCTTTATGTACTGTATTTATATCATATGACATTGGAGAAGCCAGAGTCAGATTGAAATCGTGAAATTTAAAGTATTGAAGTGTTAAAGTTGTGAATGTCTTCCATTGTGCAGCTGAACCCAGTGAACCGACATTCTTCGGCAATGTGGTATACTAACTATTGAATATGATATTTTCTTTTTCATTGGTAGTGTTTCTTAAACGTGAACTGTTTGTTAAGACAGCCATACAAACAGTTTTGTTTATTTCTCTAGCGATGTCATTAGATTAAGTCGGACAGACTAATAGAAAGTCGGCCAAGAGTACTATGTACGGTGGGTGATTCTGTTCATTGTATTTCAGTCCACAATATTACCAATCACTATGACTAATACCAGACAGGGGACAGAGCGATGGACCCCCAGAGTTCTAAAATGGGGACCGCGGGACAAAAAGAGAGGAGTAGGTCGGCCACAGAAAAGATGGGCCGACGATATAATCCCAGTCGCGGGTAGAAGATGGGCTCGCAAAGCTCAGGATAGAGGACAATGGAAGAAAATGGAGGAGGCCTATATCCAGCAGTGGAGAGATGACTGAAGGAAGAAGAAGAAGATGATGACTAAGACGAAATACGGATGTGCTCAAGTCTAGAAAAATAAAAAAGTTTTCATGTATATTAGACCTATTCATTGGTTGTAAGAAATTGGGGTAGTAGCAGGAATGAAAGTAGCAGGACTCGTAAAACAATAGAATAAATGATGTGACATGATAAAAAAAATCATGACATTCATGGCAACATACTTTTCTGAAAATTGTTATATTACACATTACCCTATCTACCGTAAAATTAAGCAAAGCAATGTAGGTATTAATCGTTTTTACTAATTGGCAAAATGTTATCCAATTTACGAATACCTGAGTTGACATAAAACTGGAATTTCGCCCGAATGTATTCACACCTGATGATTTCCACGTTTATTTGATGTGAAATGAAATTATCGCGCTCAAACGATAATCATAAAAATGATTTTTTAGGTATATTATTTTTCCGTGTCACCTGTCTCTCGAGGGAATTCTCCAATGTAGAAAATAAAAGTTAATTTTTGTTAGTGAATTGTAACCCCTGTTGAGATGGCGTTGGAACATTCGTTGGGTTGATTTCAATTCAATTATAAACGGATGTCATGTGCAGATGGCGTCGTTTTGATTAAATATTATCATCCTGAAACTTTCAGCGACACAAAATATTGTGTATTCAGGAAGTACGTACACATTAAACATGTGTCTAAAGTAATAAGAACAGCTATTTTATCAGGAACATATCCATAGCCATCACAACCGTTGTGGAAATGTTCCGGAATAATAACAAAATTCTCTGAAGAACGCAAACATGAAAGGTAATTCAGGGAATTCTGAATGATTTTAACAGATAAATTCTTGACAATTTCTTTACCATTTTATATATTTATTGTCGTAAACATCCAGCATAATTTTCTTTTATTTTAAACTGACATATAAAGGTTCATTCTGTTTCTATTTCGCTAAACGTCTTAGAAATAACTACGTCATACAAAAGCTGTAGAATGTATAGCAGTTTTCAAGAGTTCGTCCAATGTCAAATCTCTCGTGATATCTTAGCAGGTTTATTATTTATGTAGGTGACGAAAAGGAAATATTACTTCTACATAGGAAGTATACTCACTCATGTGGATCTAATTAACTGATTAATTAATCTAATTAATCTAATGACGGGAACTGAAATAGAAACGGAAATTATAAAATGTTAATCAAATTACTTAATCATTGAACTATCTCCATATTTAATTAATTAGGATGTAATGAGCGTGAAAGCAATTGATTTGTTTTAAGTAAAGATATTTCTCCGAGTTTTGTTTTGTTTGTCATTGATCTGCTAATCACATTTATTTGTCATCTCTTTGATCTGCTACTTTTCCCTACAATATCGATTCCTGTGCTCTTTAATTGATATTTTTCCCTCCAGTAAATATTTCCATATCTGTATTCTGATGGTATTTTTTAAACACCTATAAAATAAATACCATTATTTTTTAAATGAGGCTCCGTAATGTCGATTATTTTATTTTTAGTAACCCTTGGTCGATAGGTTGGATATAACTTTTATCAAAGTAATGTTCCACGTGTAGGTAAATGTGGGTATTTCAAGTGATACAATTTTTTGCTGAAACAATCTTGTTTGTTTAAAACGGGATGGGGAATCTTTGTAGATTTTGTAGGCTTACAACCAGACTTAACAGATTTTTTATTTTTTTACACCGACTATGTAGGTATTGATTCTGACGCTTCTTAGAGCTGTTATCGAACAATGCTTCCGACCGAGTACCCAAAAATTATATAAAAGTAATAAACGTAAAACAATATTGTGAATTCATAGGCTAACAAAGTTAATATACTGGACTGAAAAAAACATATTTAAATGCCACAAAATTGTGAAATTAAATTTTTTACCTAAAAATTACTGAAAACACTGCTGGTTTGCCTGCAATATAGTATGAGTAATCGAGTATAATGACAGCCGTATTGTTTTTTTTACTTCGTCATCTTTCATTAGTAATTGTACCTTGCTTGCGTAGAGTTTGACGTTTGGAAGTATGAAAGTAATTGTGGAGGGGAATCACTCGTCATTCAGTACATATAATGTTATTATACTTGAAAAACAAAGTTTCAGCTGAAGTTTCACTACTCTCCATGTCAAATTATTCCTTCACATTGTCAGGAGCAAACTTGTCAAACAAAAAGTGATTGAGTATCGAAGTCCCAAGTCGGAACAATGAAATCTTCTCTTCAGAATTCCACATACCTACTGCTTATTACTTACTAGCCACTTGAAATATCTTCATGTTCTATGGAACGATAAATTATAAGTATAGTGATTAGAATTTACTTTATAACTGTTTGATTCTAATTTATTAAGAACTCATTTTCCTTTTTTATTAAACTATTTCGATTCAATTTCGAAATAAATATCTTTACAATATTTCGTTTCCTTCGGGTGCGAACATGTCAATTACACTTGTGTCCACAGTAACATTCGATAAAAAACAGTATTTTAAAATACCAAGCCTAAACTAAATCGAATTTTCCCTATTAAGAGTATGCATACCGACATTTCAAAAATTTCAAAAAACGGGAGACCTTATATCTCTACAACCGTTACTAAATATGCTTTGGAACAAAATTGGGTAGATACATTGAACCTCTATCTAGGGAATAACCGTATAGGATTTTTTATATCTTGTACAGATTTCTCAAAAAAAAAATTAAACACACCTCTGATCTTTTTTCCGAAAGACGAAAGCTCGTTTCCCGAAAGTCGCGGAGTATTTTTTTTTGTTGTAATGATAATATCCATAAAAACCTAGGGAATAACCGTAAAAGTTTTTTGATAGACGCAAAATTAACCCCAAAAAATGGAAAAAACGCTATTTTTACCATTTTATCATGCAATTGTCACGCAATTTTGAACCTTAATTCCGTGGGAAAAGACTGTGACGTCATTCCTGGTGCCATGCCCTTAAACCAACTTCAATTCCAATACTTTTTCAGCACAATTCGACGTGTCATGTGTAGTCACTAGTGAGCATTTAAATGTCACTCACTATATTGTAACCAGTTTAAGTTCAGATGTTACATTTTAGTGACAGCTGTTACAGTGTTTGAACGGAGGCAAATTTAAAGTTGTTAATAAATAAAATTAAGCGTAGCGAATGAACTATTTCAGGTTTCAATTAAAATATACGAAGAGAATATAAATAATTAATTTTCATTGTTAATTTTTTTTTAATGTTCTGAGAACTTTTAATCGCTTCTGTGTCCTTTTCTCGGTCTTCTCTCCAATACCTTTTTGACAACTTATTATTCGATCGAGTTCCACTTCCTTTCAGGAACATTATCGTTGTTTAAAAATTATTCAAACATACCTTTAAATACGGAAAAACGTGAACACTTTCCACTCACAAGAATATTTATTCCCCACTCGTAATATAACATCATTTCCTCTAGCGGACATTGATTCGAGTAATTCAACCCAAAGGCTTTTAACACTTCCACGGAAACGACCGATAGAAATAATGAAAGTATAAAATACCGTCCCCTAAAAATAGGTAACGATTTACCAGATAATTGGCAAACCGCAGATTGGAATTCGTCTGTAATGAATTTCCTGGTCGGACGGGACTGCCAAATAGATTAAGGTGAACGTACTCCGACCTACTTCTATTAAAAATGATAGTTCGCATTACTGAGTATTCTCTCTTTATCTTTCGACACATTCAAGACTACATTTACGAACACTATTGACTATAGGTGACCTACCTACTTTTTTTAATTTTCAGGTCATGAGTGATCTAGGAGTGATTATTTCACTATACTCGTACAAGAGTTTCTATGGATATCTGCTGCCGCTGTCGTTGTTCCTTATGAGTGAGTGTGGTGACTCCCAATTCTGCAGTTGACCATTCTCCTTCATGAGCTCCTGATGTCCATGGCCAATGTGCGGCCGAGAGTAAAATGGTATTATTGGTGGCTGCTCTGGCTTTCTTGCTCCATCCGATCGACGCCGATGCGGCGATCTCCCTTTTGATCAGGAGATCCTTGTGTGCTCCCTGGAAATACTGTTATGAAAATTGAGATCTTGAATGTTACAAATATTTAGAGGTAGTAAATTAACAACAGTGTAAACACTTAGGAAGACGAATCTTTGACATACATTGGTTATAATCTGCAACAATAATGCACCTGAAGTACAACGAGGTGTGTTGTTGCAGAAATTTGCCAACTACCCGACTCTGCCGATATGCAACCTAGTGTTTAACAAAACATATTTCATGTTATTAACTTCTCATATTTTATTTTGTTTTCTGTTGTGCATTTGTGGAAGGAGGTTGTCTTTATTTTGATTAATTGTCAACCTCGATACAGGTCATAACCGATTGTATGTGTACAATTGTACATATGTATTATTGTATGTATTATTTATGTAATTGGAATACTGAGCTGAATAAATAATTAAAAAATAAATCAATACATTTGTCTATAATGATTAAGTTATGTTTTAGATTTCAGCAGGAGAAATGAACAAATTATCGAGACAAATAGAAAAAACAATATTTTTACTCATTTTAATAAAGATTCGTTTCAAAAGCATTTTGATAAATTAGAATCATTAAGATGGAGATTCGTTTTATTCCGACATTCATCACCTCACAATATCGATTGTAAAACAGAATAATTCAAATCTCAATTCATGAAGGATGACAGAAGGAGTCTTATTGACTAAAATAATTGTATGTTTGGAATTCATATACTTTATAATCGATTTATTTCGCAGTTCACTGACCATAATAATCAAATAATAAAAGTAGACCATCTATAAGGAGAAATACCCGTAGATTTTCTCTTTCGATTTCAGAACAAAATTATTTAAGTGAAAATACGACATTCATCATTTTTATACTGTGATTTTGGTTAATAAGAGCCCACAAGGTCCTACATCTTAGTGTAATATAGGTTGTTGGAATTAAAATCAACCTATGTGTTTGCTGCCCCAGAACAGGCCCTGGTCTAGTGAGGCAGTAAAATTTCCCATTATAAAGATTTAAGAACACCAGTTATGTCCCTCTGCGCACTAAGACTAGTTGTCTCTGCCTGCTCTACCAGATTCACAGACTTCTAACTTCTACCTCTGTACCTGACCTTTATGACAGTTGAAGCTACTAATATATGTCAGTGGCGTATATAGGGGGGGGGCGAGGAGCCCCCCCCCCCCCCCGAAATGTTGAACAGTTCTTTAAAAAACGTTATTTTAAAACATGAAAGTTACTCAAGTTCATAATTTCACCCATTATTCAAAAAATTTCGCCTGCGGCGCTATTCTTCTTTGTATTTTCTGCACACAATATTAATACCAACCTAAAACACGACCTTTTTCAATTACATTCTCGAAAAAATTTTACGTCTATCTTCAAATTTTTGTTGCCTCCACTCCCTCCCAAAGTCAAATATTAGATCGCCCCCCCCCCCCCCCGAAATGAAATCCTATATACGCCACTGATATATGTGGTTTTAGAACTATTTGGTGGTAGTTGCATCACTTAAGGTACCCACTTTTTATTTCGTTTGACCACATGTCCTCATTATTTTATTCGGCTTACGTAGAATAACTGGTGTATACAAATCCTCTGAAATATTAAAATTTGCTGAAATGAAAATTGAAATTTGATTTTTGATAAACACAATTTGATTAATTCTGTAAAACACATTAAAGATTTCATCAATAATTAATTATTCAAAATGATTAATGTTTGAATATTAATTAAAGTCTTATTTATTTTAATCCTCAGGAAGGTTATTACATCGAATCTGGTTTACCAAACTTCAATTTCAACGGAACACAAGATAAACATTTTAATTGGAACCAAAGAGAAATCGTTCCATACTTCTACTAGGCAACTTACATAATACACCACATAACTCAAACACATTTAGTTCATAAATTTAGTTATATCTAATTAACCCAGTTGTTTATTCATCATCAGTCTATCGACATTTAAGTAATCATATCATTACATAACTAATGTAATAATTAAATTATTATATTACTCTAAACGAGAAGAAAAATGAATAATGTAGGTAGTATTGCAATAGAGGAAAAACAGTAGTGATGCAAGCTAGTGAAAAAGAGGAATGGACACACTCTAAGACGCATATATATAGTCCTCTTTCAAAAAGTCCGATAGAATTCATACCATAGTTGTTGGTTCTTTGGGTTTCCATACTGCGTGTAGTTTGTATGACCGAACTATCGGCAGCGATACTCCCGCCATCTTCAGGTTGAAGTAGTTTTTGTATGTAAAAGTCCGTCGAGATATGGAAGATACGGATTCATCACGCTGCGAAAGCCTACAAGATTATCCGATAGAATTCTCGCCTGTGCGTGATTTTGTGACAGAAAAAAAATAGTGTTGATTGTTTTAAATTAGCACGTACACATATGTGATCGTGTGATCCAGTTAGTATTTAGAAGACAGATTTAAAAGGTGATATTTGTCAAATATTGCATGTCAGTATGGGCATTATACGACCCTTAAAAATCCAATATTATTAGATCTTATGATGTGGGTTATCCCGGCAAGTTTAACAAATATCAACTACAGCGATGAATCCATTCAAAACCAAGGCTTCCTTAATAATGTTTTAACCGCTGTTAATATGAAAAAATAATAAAAATGATCAAAATATTAAGTAGATAACGTATACCATTGCCATTCGTCTACCAAAGGATCAAATTGAAAAATACCACTTTATAATTATTCTTGAGCCTTTGCTGGTCCACTTTTTGTACTAAGTATTGTAAGACCTTTTGTAAGACTGTC
Organism: Ceraclea dissimilis; assembly: GCA_963576895.1. Taxonomy (NCBI): domain Eukaryota; kingdom Metazoa; phylum Arthropoda; class Insecta; order Trichoptera; family Leptoceridae; genus Ceraclea; species Ceraclea dissimilis. Next base: position 8,862,362 of record OY756361.1, on the reverse strand, counting down.
TGTACTCTTAGAAAATAAAATAAAATATATTCTATTAAAAAGTTTGTCATACTGTCAAAACAATAATATTTAAATCAATATTTTTACTACAAGTTTAACATAAAAATAGTTTGGCAGATATCTGCGCTCAAAATTTATTTGAAGAAAAGTTATTTCATTTTAACTTTAATTAATGTTCACGGAAAAAACTCTCATCAATAGTTTTCATGTGTCGGTGGCTGGCAGTCTAGGGTGGTTTACTTATGAAAACACGAGTGGAAATGTTTGAAAGACGTCGTGAACTTTCCTGAAACCGTAAACTTTATTTTCGTCCCCTCTTTGACTCTTTTGCCAACGAGAAAGTTACGATTGTCGTTGTTCACAGTTGGCGTAATAAATATTAGTTTGTGAAATATTATTATAGTTACAAATCTAATATAATTGAATACATCCTAATTGTGTCCCTTTACAACAACTGAATTCTGACCAAAACTTGTATAATAATATTCGAAAGTCCTTAGTCCAAAGGAAAGTTATTAAACGACAGAATATAACTAACTTTGGAAGGTGATCTGATTTGACAATGGAGATTTTATTATTGAATTACATCCTTCGAGACTTGTCTTTGAAAGCTTGAGATAAATTATTTCTAAGTAATGCAAATCACCATATCGGTTTATTAAGTCAGTGATTAGTTGGCCACTCAGTTAGAATATTAATTGATTTATTTTCTCTTTGACGACCTCATGTTGTGGCTTGCTACCCATACGAAATGTTCAACATTCTTTCCATTGCTTTTTGTGTCACCCTATGCTGCTATAAAATTCTTTTGGTAAACACATAAAATTGAGCATTCAATAACACGAATTCTGCTTTGTGTTTGGAATCTCAAAATCGATCTCATGTATCTACTATATAACGTGGGTATTTAAGTTTTCCATTGAGTAGAAAATGGCAAATAGCGGATATCATGTCACAAGCATTTACTTGTGTGGATAATGGATTATGATATCAACTTGAGTTCTCCTTTGTAGCAACGTTGTACATCAGCTATACTACCTAGAAAACATTATTATGAAGAATCTGTTGCAGCATTCAATTTCTTCTTCTCTCCGTGCCCTATCGGGTCCCCCCGACGCGACGTTAGCGATCACTATGGCGAAAGTATCCCTGTCTGCCGCAGTCCGGAACAGCTCGCCGACGTTGCTGATGCCAGTCCACTCACGAACATTCTGGAGCCACGACATCTGGCGTTAATTAATTTGCGTTTTCATTAATAGAACCTGTACCACTTTTGATATTGCGTCATAAAATATTTACACAGATGTTATGTCTTCTGACGAGCTTCCTGTCACGTTCAATCATTGTATCTGAAAATACGTCACACTATTAGGGAAATTTCATTTTGATCAGATTGTGGTGTTCTATAAACAAACATTCGCCATCCACAATCTCCAATAATCAAACTACAGACCAATCGACCTATCTGCATTGAATAGCAGCGTCTGTTTGCCTTTCTACTTTGGTTGCTGTAACAATTTGACCACAATAATATGAATGCTTGGGATATTGCTATTAAACATTCGATTTGATGCTAAAACGTATTTACATGAAATCTCACCTTCGTAAATCTTCTCAGTAGGTACCTACCGATATATTTATTTAAGTTAAGCGAAATACAGTCCCAAAGAGATCAATTTTACTTCTTCACCCTCTTTTTTGTCGTTCACTAATTTCTTTGTGAAAGGTATCGCTACAGCACTTTACCACTTTTGGTGTAACACATGAGGTAAAAATGATTTATATACCAACTTTTAAATAAACGGAATATCGTAGAATTTTCGTTGTAATGTAAGTACGGGATAGCTAATAAAGGGTCCACTTTACTTAAAGCACTTACTGGAATGAGTTTAAGTATTTTATTATATAATAAGAGAGTTTTCAATGTTGTTATACAACGAGCACCTATAATATACTGTAGGGTTGGTTTAACATGGGATAAAATGTTTTCACGTGCCTTGAATTTTCTCCCAAGTTTCTGAGTACATGTAATCGTTTTCAAGTTGGTCTTAATTCTTAATTCGCCTCTAAATACTTCCAATATGGGTATAAATATTTCTAACAGAAAGTAAAACCGTTAACCGGAAAAGTAATGTAGCTACGTGGTATTAAATACTCGGCGGTAAACATTATCGGATTGTAAAAATAAATTTACAAACAGTTTTGAACACGATTCTAGAATATTAACCCAAAACATTATTATTTCTTCTTTCAACCACAGTAGCGACACCAACCTTAAAGTGCACAATATTATAAATATAGCGTAAATTCTATTTCGTCAAAGATTTATGAAATAAACAGTTTAATTTCTCAAAGGGGTTTAAATATGTATTATGTACATAGGTAGTTAGTTTATTCAATCTCGTGGCTGAAGCCACAGAACTTTTCCATCATTTTGATGCAAAGTTCTATTAGTTGTAGGAAATGTATTTCTATGTCTCCTCCTCATATTACACTCTACAGATAAAAGTGATATTATTTATAGACTTCCGTGACAATACGCCATATAATGATTTATTAAAGTCTTACATAAAAGGGTGATAAACATGAGAAACATCTTAACAGATTCACCTGACATTCATCAGATGACAACAGCAGGTATATAAAACAAATAGCATCACACGTAAGCCAAGCAGAGCTATAGGAGTTCTTGATCTTGAATATTTTAATAGCAAATCCCATCCTTGGAGAAGTTTATTGCACGTATGCAAACGAGATCCATATTAGACATTTACCAACCTTGGTAAGTTGATACTTAAATTGGTATACCTACTTACTCACTTTTTCTTACACTTTCCTGCGCCTTACACTCACGAGATGGGCTTTCTTCATGTCTCATTATTTCTCCCAATTTATAGCCTCAGATGTATGTATATTTAAGGCTAGCTCATCTGTATATCTGTAGCGGCCCTCAGGATAGCAGGACGACAGCTTGTTACTCCATTTGCCCTCGCTAACTCTTGCTCTGGGAATATGGTCTACTTACTTACTTACTAAAATCTAAAATTTATCCCTATCTTATTACTAAGATACAAGAGCCCTACTTCTGAAGCTGTAGATATTCATTAGCATAGTTATTTTAATAATAAACATTTATTAATAGCCATAATTAATCTAAGTTTCACTGTTTTCGCACTATTTCCAAGGGATCATTATAAGTAATATAATGTGTTAGGTACGGTACATGCTGCTTATATGTAATATTGTATCATGTACTGATTCCTCTTCTTCTAATTCTTACTGCCTGCTAATGGCTATTTGTGGATAAAGTTAACTAAGATGCCTCGGCTTTTTGCTATTCTCTCCTAACTACTTTGGGCTAATGGCTTTTGTGGAGATTCGCTTAAAGTTAAGGGGTAAACACTAGAATATTTTCATTATACAGCTTGCCTTGTTGCCCAACAAGATTACATTAGGGGACACCTTTTTAACCCATACATGAAATTCCTGTAATAACAATAAATTATTCATCCTAAGTAAACATTCTTGTCAACAATTTTCACGCAAGAGTGATGTTTACTATTTCTTTTCTTGTAGATTTTTTTGGTACTTAATATTTACTATATGAAAGACTAGCAAGTAGAATGGTACAATGTTTTGTCCACGTTTCCTAGCGGTGAGGTTCGCCACCCATCATATCGCGTCCAAATATTGGGGAGAAGACAAAGATGAGGGCGGAATGTTGGATCGCAGCGTGGAATATGAGAGGTGATATGGAGAACAAGTATTATGATGAATGTGACGGAAGCAAGGGGTGTAAATATAGACCGATCTGGCGTCCTGACCCTCTGCCTACCCCGAAAGGGACACGGTGTGAGGGGATAAATAGGTCAAGATCCTACAGTCCTACGAAAAATTAAAAGATAGGTATATAAAAAGATTTTGAAAGTGTTCATCCCCTGACTAAAATTCTACCCCGTTGTATTTATTGGAACGAAGTAATGTGGAAAAAAACATTAATCAAACAACAAAAAGAAATAACTTAAACAATAAACAACATTTTGTTCAGGGAACTAACCTCTGTCTAGCACTTCAATTACATATATTAGAATGCTCCCACAACAGCTGTACCTGTGGCGGGGTCAAGGATCCTGTCAGAGAGAAGTTACCTTCAAGTGGGGAAGTATATTTAAAACCACAACGACTATACGCTTGAGATACTTCTATAACATAAGATAATAGGTACTATTTGTTGGCTTGTGCTAACTTTAGTTATTTTAAGTAGAAACTTTCTCAAATAGATTCTGGTGTTTTGATGAATTTTATATATTACAACATGAATAACTTTTAAGGTTTTTGTTTGTTCTAGTCATCACGCTTCTTCTAACTAGTGCGGCTTCTGGTTCAAACGTCAGCATCTTCTGGTACAGTATTGTTACATTAATTGTGTAGGTTTTCGTCATTGGATTCCATACTGCTTATTTGAAATACGTCATAGAAAAATGACTGTCTATGGGGTGAGGAGTGATGGGAGGGGAGGAGAACATATAAGAATTTTTTGTCTTATTCTGACTCACATACATCATAAGAACAAATCATCTCGTTGGAGACTTTTCAATTATTATTTTGAACTGTTGTTTCGTACGAAAATACTGTCCAGACCAGGGGTGGAACTTTCTAAAGCTTTCTCACCCGAAACACGCCGATAAAATGCAATCTAAAAACGCCCTTATGTATATCGCAGTAAGGGTAATTTTCCATAAACATTTTATCTACGAGCTTTGGGTGAGAAAGCTTACAAAGATCCCACCCCAGATCGTCAAAGACGGACGCGTTTTGGGAAAGAGGGACTAGATGGCTTCTTGGACAAATTGAATTAATGTGACCAAAGCTAGGAGTGTGTCAGGAAAGGATAGGGAGGTCTGGCGTTGTCCTTTCTGCCTACCCTGCAAGGGACGCGACGATAGATGTCATCAACATGGATGAATATTTGTTCCAGTTACTACTGTAGGTATATTATAGAATCCAATGTTTTCCATTGTTTTTCACCCCAACTTTGCTTTATAAAATCACATCATTAGCCGATAACGACACAAAAGACCAGTCACCAGAAAAGTAAAAGTATGTAAAAAATAAAAACATACATGAAATATGTGAAAGTAAGAATATATTAATAGGTAAGTAAGCAGATAATCAAATAAGAAACAAAGAAGGTTAAATAAATGTTAAATAACATAAAAATGTTAACAAAGATGCAACATGCACAAACAAAGCAATAAGATCAATCAAAATGAAACCATACATTACATATCGCTTTATCCAAATAGATTTCACGTTCATTGATCTATTGAGCAAAATACTTATAAATAAAACAGAATAGAATAAAATAGTAAGAAATCCTAGTACTGAAACTTTACTTATTGTACGAACGAAGACATTCTGTACTGTCAAAATTCATATGAATTTTTCATTTCTCGATTCTTCTCGAGAAATGTGTCTGTAACCGAAGAAGAACTGCTATTTCTTGTTATATTTGTATTTTTTTTTTTTGCTTTTTTTTATTTCCTTTACTCGAATACAACTATAATGTTTAAAAACATCAGAACTTTTTTTAAATTACGAACTACGATGCAATATGCAACTGAGAGTTCGCCAGTTCAATAAAATCGTATGTACAGAATATAACAATAGATAGCCTTAAAAATATAAGTTTACGAAAAAAAGAGGATTAAAGTTAACTTACGTCTAGATAAAAAATCATAAAATGGAACAATTGTAACATTAAAATCTTGATTCCCATCATAAAATATGTGGAAATTCACCAACGCATATTCGTAAATTAACATTAAGTATGAGCAATACGAATTTATTATAGGTAAATATATTAAAACGAAAATATATGTAGAAGATAATGTTATTAAATTAATAAATACGAAACAAATACGACAACCTCAAACGAAACCAATCAAATACACACCGAAATCTCAAATCGAACAACAAACAGCCAACACCACAACAACTAACAAGTAAACAGATACCGAAATCTCAAACTCAACTAACCCCGCATTCTCACATTCAATCTCACATTAACAAGAGAACAAACACAGTTAATTAAAACTGAACCAATCACCTTTTCCGTGCAATGTATGTACAGTAAGCTAAATAATTATTTGTTGAAATATTACCGAAATGTTCCGCATTGGCGTAGTCAAACATATTATTATATTGAAAATTCTGGTGCACTATTAAATCTCTGAAAACAAAATATAAATCATTGAAACATACAAGACAAAATATTATGCAAACAGAACTTGGCATGCATTCTTGATTTTTCGTCCATTTAGTAGATGAAAACATAATTCTGATTTGATGATAGAATGTTTCACTTATATACATAAATATAATTTCGGCTAAAGGATACTTCAATCACTAACGAAGGAATGATGTTAATGGCAAATGATTGAATTTGTATATTTTATGTGGATGCTGTACAGTGTACACAAAGTCGTGTGCACAATTGCAGGTCAATGCCGAGTCAACGACTCTTCTACGACCAAAAGAAATTTATGTAAGAACCATGCAACAATAATAATCTCTATGAAAAATGAACAAACTACTATTTTGATTTTAACATTTTGATATGTTGATCAGAATATTTCTTAACTATTTTCAAAATGATTGTTAGCCGTGAAAGTATCCTTTATACCCATAATTTATCTTGTACAAAAAGTAAAATAGGAATTTTTATAAACGGAAATGTTTACGGAGATACCTACATAAAATATTTGTATAAAAATGTCAAGAATATTATTGATTATGTGACAAAATGATTCAGTTATGCATTGTTACTTGATTATTTTAAAAGTTTTAAATCTATACATATTGTGAATATTGATGATTTATGTTTTGTTCGAAATTCTTTCGCCGATTGAATAGACTTGACTTTGTGGTATAAAAATATGAATATAAGATTTTATGGTTTTGAGAAAAGTAAAATGATAAAAATTATTATTTTGTGAATATACGTCAAAAGTAATGAATTTGTATAACGACTGCCTGACATTTCTTATTATGAATTTTCCATAATTTAATTCCAGATGCGACAAAAAATAGAGCAATAAAGAAGAATGCAATGTTAGACTTGCAGAATAACAAAATCAATGAATTGATTATCGATGATTAAAATTTACTTATTTCATTGGATGTAAACTGAATGAATTGTATTAACATAGACGTGAAAATAAATAAAAAATGTGTGAAGTGAATTTTGAATTACAGTTGTGGACTTCGCCAATCTGGAACAGCAAATGATAAAAATACATGCGATGCTACTAATAATGAAAAAATTGTGAACGCGAATGTTATTTCGATCATTTAAAATCAGACATTTAATTTATTAGCAGTTAACTAATTTAATCTACAGAATAACGTTATTAGTACAAAATTTAATCCATTCTTAGTAGCACTGAAAATGATGGTGATATTTGGTTAAACGATTCCCTAAAACGCATCAATTACTTCTCAACATGAAGGACAAAAATTTAAAAGAATTTTTTGGTTTCCCACAATGATGGAGTCCCCGTCCAATCGCGATATCCACCATCTCTTACACTTCCATTGACATCTCCTTCTTGCAACGATGTACCCGTGTTAGCAGACGTAACGGGCGTCATGGGAGTCTGAAGAGTATTGCGGTCGACTGAAGGGGTATTTGAAGAATTCCCACGCTCCCAAATGAAATTGTTGATGTGTTCATTGTCAGGCTTCGTATTAAAATACGACATGTCGAAAGTAGTTCGCTTCGAAGTAGTCGGTATGTCGTTGTATAATGGGGATCCACTAGTTGATTGGTATTCAGCAATTTGCCGATTAAAGAAGGATGGGGTATAAATATTTGTATTACCTGTACCATCGTTCGTCATGATATTTACATTAGGATTTCTCAAACCAGTAAACATAGGCAAAGGTGATTCATCTTGTGAACCGTAACCGCTGGAGGGAGGTGTAACAGGCGCAACAGAATTACCAAGATCATTGGAATTTTTGGCAACAGCCACGTTGTCAAACCTGAATTTGGAATAAACTGTAGTAGTACTAACTGGCGTCTTCATTTCGGCTGAAGACAAAGTACGAGCTGGTGAATAAGCTTTTGGAGAATTGGCTGATTTATTTTCAGAAGCCATTAGCGATGCCAAGGCGGGGAGATTCTTCCAACTTACGTTCAACTCAATCGAAGGTTCAGCGGGATCTCCAATTTGAATTGAAGGAACGTTTGCATTCCTTCTTTGCATTAAACCCACGGGTGTTTGATTGTTGAAGAGTGATGTTAGACTTTCAGGAAGTTTGTTCCATTCTACATTAAAGTCAAGTGAATCCTCAGCTGAGTGTCTAAGCTGTCTATTAGTTTTTCCTGCATTTCTCACATCAAACGTGGAAGAATAGTTTTCACATCTTGAATCTCCTTTTCTTATCTGCCTTAATGGCAATTTAACTTCTTCCCTGTAACAATAAACAGAAAAAAATATTTTAAGGTTATGTACAAAAAACACGTTTAGGTCATGGTCGGTCAGATAACAATATACAAAATAATAAATTCATCAAAATGTGTAATGTGCAACTTAACCAAAAAATCATAAATGAATGGTTTATTTTTAGTGGTGAATGGCGAAATTCCCGCAAAATTTCACACTAATTTTATTTTAGATAACACCATCAAAATATAATTGGTAGGTAGATACTTTTGTGAAGGATGGTTGTCTGAAAGAAATATAATATTATACAATATAATACCCACCCTTCGTCTCTGGGAAACTAACAGCACAATATAAAGTAATTGAGAGAGGAGATTTGTAAAATGATTACCAGTTTTATGAAAGGTCGTGAAAATAAAGTGTTTATAAAATCGTGTGTTCCCCTCTACGTAATATATTTAAGAGGCTATTAGCTCCTTAGTAGCTACCAACTCAGATTTTTCAAGTTAAATCTAGGGGTGAGCTATTTATTATTTTTATTTTTATGGTTAGGTACATAAAATTTGGTAAAACATTTAAAACAGTGTAGTCTAAAAACTCTGCCCCACCAAAGCTTGAGCGGAGGGCATATCTCTTCTACTAAGCGAAAGTGAAAATAATTATTTTTTTTAGTTGTTCGATATTTGGTTAGATTGTTTCATGGTTTCTTTTTGTTTGTTTTTTTTAACATAATAGCTGTAATGCCCGGGCAACTCCGGGCAATTTAGCTTGTTGATATAGAAACGACAATGAAAATACTGAACAACATTCTTGTCAAAATAAATATCACTACATACTTTTTGCAATTCGATCGCCATACTCGTAGTTGTGTTTGGTACAAAAAAACTTTTTATTGTTGCAAAATTAGATAGAGATATACTAGCTGTAACTATTTTGATGTCGTCGGGTCACTACAAAAATCTGCTTAGAACTTTGTAAACTATAAATAATCGTAGGAACGCTACGGAATTTAAAAATTAAACGGATCAGAAAAAAACAGGAAATACTACAGTGGAGCTGAGATCCTGAAGAGACAACGTCAATGGGAACCACGAAGAAGAGAAGAAGAGTTACAAAACAGCAGGTCTAAAAAGTTATATGTGTTTCTAAAATGTCGATGGAACATCCCTAAGGAAGATGTAGGCGTTGTGAAATGTCTACGGAGAACATAGCATATTTACCAAATAATGAACTTGTCATTTAAAAAAATATATCCTTCATACACAATATTATTATGATTATTATATGCAATGGAAATAAATGGGTATTTGTATCCGTAGAATAAAATAATAGGGGTTACAACCACCCATCCAATTTCGTATCTTTTAACCTAACTGTCCTGTAAATACAATCTGCAAGACAACAATAAAAATAATATGTATTCAACATAACCACATTTTTCTTTGCGAGGCCAGTTGCCAAATATCCAGAGATAATACTTTACTTAGCGTGGAGACGCTACAAAATATGATAAAAAAAAATGTAGTATTTCTACAACAGTGTAGAAGAATTAAGGATGAACATTGTCGGGCCTACGACCGACCTAGGCTGGCTTATGTGATCACATCGAGAAACATTCGCCATTTCAGTTCACCCCGGCTGGGATTCGAACCCATTCCTCCGCCTCGCATAACAGGGATATTATCCACCACGAGGAGCGACGGCTGTGTTGTCGAGTTCCATATATATCAAGTACCTACGTATTGTTGCAATTAACGCTGTTGTAGGAAGAGGTGGTATTTCCAGCCGGGGTTGGTCGTAAGCCTGACAATGTTCATCCTTAATTCTTCTACACTGTTGTAGGAATACTTCATAATATCGCTGATGATTGCACCCCTTTGGACGATGACGCGGGAGAGGTTGTGGCTTTCTAGGAGCGGAGGGGAATCTAATCGAATACTGACCGACACGATAAGGAGAAGAAGAAGTAATACTACATTGTATATACTACGGAATGTAGGAAAAATCCAACGCTTTACAAGAATAAATTTGTAAATCAAAATAATTATTAATGAACAAATTTTTGAACTGTTGTTAAAATTAACATATAAGAAGACACTGGAGGAAACGTTGTAAAAATACATCGTGACACTATTCTAGACTCTAGAGTCTAGAGTATTAAGGGTCCAGACTATTGTAAACTATGCATTCCACACTTTTAGTCTAAATCCAAATTCCAATGAGAAATGAATACTTAACATTAAAAATAAGTATCCACGGTCCATCTGCTCATACTCATATTATTATGAAACAGTTGGAAAGTAATGTATGGCATAGATTTAAAATAATAATAATCCCTAATGTCCACTTCTGGCCGCTGTGTTGGATAGTTGGATAAAGGGCTTATTATAATACCAAAGCGTTTGCCCATCCTATTCAACCGTTGGCGATTCAAAGTGCGATAACTTCAAGTTACATCGAATAATTCTATATTAATTAGATACCTACACGTGTTACATTCCTATAGAAAATTGACTATTTACTTACAAAGGGACTGTAATGAGACAAACAGTAGAAATAAACAGTAGAATAATTAACCACAGAATGGATATACAGCAGAATAAATAATTAACCGTGGAAATGGTAATACATGAAAATAATCAACGGTGGAAATATAAATACAGCAGTGGCGTATATAGGTTTTCATTTCGGGGGGGGGGGGGCGAAAAACTCCTGGGGGGAAGGCAATTGAAATTATAACACAGACGTGATGGTATGTGAGAAAGGTGTTTTAGGTTGGCATTATAAGTGTGGTGTTAATACTGCAACAAAAAAGATGCGCCGCAGGCGAATTTTTTTTTAAAAATGGGTGAAGTGATGAACCTGGGATATATCTTTCTATAGCAGATAGCACATCATTTTTTGACATTTCGCCCCCCCCCCCTCTATATACGCCACTGAAATACAGTAGAATAATTTACCGTGGAAATGGAAATACAGTAGAATAATTAATGACTATGTACCTTTGTATGTTTTTTTGTGAATTTTCCTTGCCTTGACTTCTATGCCCTTACAGAATACAGAGATATTTTGGGACACTTTGAAATGGAATTTGGAAGCGGTGGATAACCAGTTAGCTGCGCTATATCGGAGGCTGACATTTGATGTTTCATCTTACTTGTAAGCATCTTGTAGAAACTAGTTAGTAGTTATCTAGATGCGTGTATGGGTTTTCCGTGTAAATACAAGAATTTGCTTAAAGATAATCTTGTTTTGGAAATAGATATTTTTTCAATCGGCCATCATTATAGCGGTCTTTGGCTGCTACTGGCTGTAGTGAGTGTATATTGCTTGTGTCCACCATAATATACTCTATCGTTATGTTGTCCGGTTTGATAAACGATCACCCGACACATTGTGCACCTGGGTGTACTTACCACCTACGACCACCAAGCCATTAATAAACTATTCCAAATGCACCGCAGCCATAGTATTCTTATAGCGGAAGTGAATTCTACGTAACAAAAGTCGACAGTGACACGAACGTACATAGGTAAAAGAAATGCTAGAACTCCAGACAAAGATAGATTGGTTTTTTGATATGAGGATTACTGTACGTATTGATTGTAAGAAAAGTTTCTGGAACTATTCGTTCTTCGTCCGAAAAAAGATTGGTTAGGTACTAAGACAAAAATGTCGAATTAGTTTTTGATAATGTCTTTACCTTTATAGCAACTAGTGTAGAAAACGTTTCACCCAAATAACTATGATTTACAAAGGTGTAAGGAATCGTTTTAAAATCCGAAATTTAGAAAGCTATGTTTTATTCGAATTAGGTAAATAGATACGAATTTCTTTCTTGTCCAGGTGTTAAGAGAGAAATAGGTTCTATTAATAATTAATCCTATTAGTATTGTAAGTGAGATGTCAGTTTTTTTTATATTCTTCTAAGTTGATGTTTTTTATTAAACAGGTACCTACGCGAAGTTCCACAAAGTTTTAGTGTAGAATATGAAGTAAATACTATTTATAATATTGTAGCAGTGAGCGCATAGATATTTGAAAATGATTTTCATTCCATAGTGAGCGCTTCAGTCCTAAAGCAACCTGTTTAAAGTACGTAAAGCCAACTATATTAAAAGCTCTCATAATTCTATTGAATTACAACACAAAGCAACGCTTGACAATAGAGAGGATGATGCAAAAATATTTTTAAACCCTTTTCTTGCAAATTCTTTTTTCGAATTGCAACATTGCACAAAATTAAAATTGCATATAATTTCAAAAGTATTCAGTAACGTGCGTCCATCTGCATGATCATACGCGCTACAGTTAAAATTTTTATTTTTAATACTAATTATTATTAAACGTTGAAAGTGACATTGAAATAGTCAGAAAATTAAAGATCATAATATAAAGTTAGGAATTGTTGAAATTGTTCACAATACAAAATTTGAAGAGGTGGAGGGGCTCGCCCGAGACCGTTAAGACTGGAGAGATCTTGTTGGGTCCATATACTTCACCTGAGAAGGGACATGGCAGAAGAAGAAAAATGATAAAAAATCGCAAAACGAGGGCTCAAAAGCAAGTATAGACATTTTACTGCACCCTTAAAAAAGGCATTGTCTATGTCATATTGTGTGAAATACAAAGATGCACTCAATATTATTGTGGCAAAATTATACACCCCTACAGGCTATACAATTTTGTCACAAATTTTTATTTCAAAAGAGGATGTCGTACGAAATGAGAAATTTAAATCTAAATAAATGTTGAAATCAAATTATTTAAAGATAATATTTTTACAGTGCAAAATTTAAATATAACACCCATTATACAAACTCTTGTGAATTGTGAACTTCTCTTGTCTCCCACATTCTTCCTTCCTCCCGGACAAGCCCCATCCGCTATCCAGATTCTTAATCGAAATTTCTCGCAACTCATATTCCAGAATTTAATTTGTGTCCCTCCTACTTATTTTTACATCCAACCTAATAACTTTTACGGGAGAACTTCGAAGAAGAATCGACAACTACGAGGTTCCAAAGTATTTCTTGCCTTTAATAAAATCGAAAAGTATTTTTTTAATTTGTCTCTACGTCAAAAACAAACTTCCTTTCAAGGGACATGTTGGGAATGTGAACTAAAGTATAAAAGGTCCAGAATAATATATTTTAATCATCAAAGCTGTTTAATCGCAGAGAAATTCTTTACAGCCAAATAGGACGTTTTATTTTCGCATGTGAACGTCAAACAGAATCAAACATCGGAATATATAGTATGCTGGACGAGATACTGTAATGCCGGGTCCACAAGCTTGTAAAACTTCGATAAGCCATCACAAATTCAAACGTGTGGCTTGGCATTTTATTTGGGTGATCCGATCCAGCGTCATTTTTTTAACAAATCAAAAGGAGTTTGCGGCAAGTGAAGTGTCTACACCAAGGGTGGCCAATCTTTTTCAGCAGCCGGGCCAGATTCTAAAAATGAGATGGCTTACCGGGCCGCACAACCAATTTTTTTAAACAAAAAAATTGGATATGGGGTCGTCTCTGGGGGGGGGGGCGGGTGGCAACAGAAATTAAAATATTCTTATGACCTAAAAAAGTAAAGTAGCGCCGCAGGCGATTTTTTTCTTGCAAAACTGAGTGGAGAAGGCTCGCAACAAAATGTGTGAAAAACATTTTCTAATTAAAAAGATTACCCAAAATAGCGGCGCAGGCGAAATTTTTAAGGGAAAATGGGTGAAGTGACGAATCTGATTGTCTTTCTATAACAGGCAATGCATACGGTTATATTGTAAGACGGCTTCGCGGGCCGCATTCAGACCCTCGGCGGGCCGCATGCGGCCCGCGGGCTGGCCACCCTAGGTCTACACTTTTGTGGGCTTGTTGAGGCTTGGAGTTTGCGACAGTGCCAAGCGTTGATATGCAATTGGTTTGTGACAACACAAAACTTGTAACAATAAAACGGTAAAAAAACATTTTGCAAACCTTGAAGAGTTGCAAACAATTGTGACCACTTTTAGTGATTGTTGGTGTAATAATAATTTTGTGGTTTAATTTGATTAAATATTTTTTTTATTTACTCCGAATTAAAACACAGTCCGTATTCCTACATTTTACCCTTTTTAACATTCTCTTTTGAAAAAAAACATAGGTTTAAAACTTTAGTTTTATATAATCGAAATGTCACAGACACAACAGAAATTTTGGTTTTGGAAAGTTTGATTCGTCCAGTTTTTTCACACAGTTATTTTTAATCATTAGTTTACAAATAGTTCACATTATTAAATTGAGTTTGCATTATGATGTAGATAAAAATAATATACCGTAAGTAGGTATATACCTACATTCTTTTTAAGGTTATTCAGAGACATGGGCTTCGCCAGCCTCGGAGCTAGGGGGGCCAACAAAGTTTTAAAAATTGATATATCTAGTTTAAAAAACGCGTGAGTAGCGCCCCAGACGAAATTTTTTTGAGAGACATAATGAAGAAGGTCGTGATGTGGTTTGTTTATTTGAAAATGTATTTAATACTTTTTTTATGAAACTGATGGATTTCCATACAAATTTTAGAAAATTAATGATATGATGAGAAAATGTGTGGTAGTAATTTGATTGTGGTTTGAAGTGGTTGGTTGGCAGACATTAAACTAAATAAACCCGCCATTTGGAAGATATGTTTTCTTTTCAATAAAGATTTTATTTATTTATTTATTTGTTGTGAGGTTTTACCATTTAGTTTGAATAAATATGTACCTATTCCAATCTCTAGGGGGGCAGCTGCTCCTACCCCTGCCCCCTCTGACGACGCCCATGTTCAGAGATAAGCTACGTTGTGTTACAGCTGGTTAAGTTTTCTTTCACCCAAGAAAATTTGAACTTAAGCAAGAGTTGAAGCATGATTATGTTATGTTTGTTAACAAATAACATATACTGAGAAAAATGAAGAAAGCTATAAAGGAGATAAGATATACATGGGGGTACTTACGTCTCAAACATGTTGACAATACTGAGGTCAGTGCGCGAGATGATAACAGGAGAATTCTTGTCCTTACGCGTGGCCATGAATGGAAACTGAAAAATAAAAAAATATCACAAATTATAACTAAAATATACAGAATATTGAGGCGGAGTTATGGACTCCAAGATAAATTGTACAATGGTCGAAGACTTAAGAACATGATTATAGGTTGTCTATAAAATATAGGTAATGTCTTTTCACATACACTTTTCTCATAAAATGTCGTTTTTTTAACCGTGTAAAATACGCGTTTAACATAGTTAAATGAATATATATGTGGAAAAAATCCTTAAACTTGAGGATACACCCCAAAATAAATTCTTTTTTTTAAGGAAAGCATTTGCATACACAAACCCAAATAATTTCCTGCACACTTTGCACTAGGATAAAAGCCTGTGTCATAGTGTGGAATTCAACTGCGGGGTTAGAACCCGGCACCTCCCGCTAGGGAAACTGCCGCCTCAACCAACTGCGCCAACCATGACAATTGTATTCATTACCTAAAAAAAACTGATTACAATCGAATTTAGAATTGCAGACTACATTTCTTAATTCCCTCTTTACTCAAGCGTACGAGACATTGTGAGATGATAAATGCACTGAAAGATTAGCAGAACTTTGGTACTTTATTAATCCTTTCATAGTTCATCACTTTCATAATTTCTATAAGTCTTCACATCGTAGGCTTGTCATTTACAAGTGATCTGCCCCGTCAAATTCAATCTCGTGTCTTATTCTTAAACCTAAGTGGAGGGAAACACAAGACGCCTGCTCTATCTCTCTTCATAATAAAGACAAGGGCTAATTTTGATAGACTTGATTTATTGTCTTTGTCGTCTTTAAAGTAAGTACTCTGGTACAGTAAATGTAGGATTCATTGAAAATTTAGAGTGGATTTAAGTCAAGAGGTCATTGTTATTTGGAAATTATGTCAAGCTCAATATGGTGTATTGTGATATTCATCAAACATGAGATTTATCAAACAAAACAATGAAGATGTTATAGGGAGATAGAGCACACCTCGTATTCCATCAACAAGTGTTGTCTTGACACCAGATTACAATATAATGTAGGCATAGGTACTATTTTGAACACTTAATCAATTCGTATTAAATGTATTTAACTGAGATGAGGGATATTTCTTCACCTCATACAAAAGGTGGTATTATCGTTACTTGATTATTTTAAACTGTCGAACGCAGTAATAAAAATATGATATGTAGTTCAATTCTCATATGTATAAAACGGTGGGTTGGCTAAGGAATTTCGGGGAGAGAGGGGGGGGTGTTGAACCCCAAAACCCTGCCTACGGCCACGGCATATACGAGTATAATGCAGAGAAATACAATAAATATGGAGAAAACATAGAAAATATATTAATTTACACCTGACACATACAAAAGTAAAAGAAAAGTTTTGTGAATGAAAGCGATGTTACTAATACTAATATTATTCCAAACTACATAACATCATCTGTAATATTGGGGTGAAACTTGGAAACGAATCAGCCCTCAGAGTTTCCCAAAGTTATGATGAAGAAAACCCTCGAGGGTATGGGGAACTATACTTTATATATTCGACACTATCGATAAACTTTGCCAAGCGAGAATAAATTCCATAGGATAATAATTATTATAGGTAGTTGAATAAATGAATTACTATGTGGGGAGTGGGGACAACATCATAATGTAATGAATAATGATAATGACTATCATATCGTCATATTTTTATCACCTGTTTTGGGAACGACGACTTTTTTTTATCGATGTATGATTTGTCTAAAAAAACATCATAAAAAATCACATGAATATAACAACAAACAACTTGTATATTATTATTCTCGGAAATAATTTTATATGGCCGCCGTTTAGCAGGTACACTAGTCGCTCGAGTTTAAGCCTGGCCACACACGCACCCGAAGTTCAGTTCCGGAATCGACCGTTTTGCAAAAAAAGTTCCGATCAAAACCTCTCTCTGAATTCAGCGTCACCCCGATTTTAAATTCAGAAAGAGGTTTTGGTCGGAACCTTTTTGCAAAACGGTCGATTCCGGAACTGAACTTCGGGTGCGTGTGTGGCCAGGCTTAGAGCCTTTTTTGAAGTGTAAGACAGCGTAACTACACGCAAGTTCTTACACGCGGTTATAGTAGTAAAATGCCCAATCCTACCAACTACCACCTAGGAAGGAGAGTCCTAAGAAATTTCCATACAAAACAGAGATAATATTCTATTTATTTAGTTATAGAGTGTAAGTCCTTCAATAATTCCATATGAAATGCAACATGCAGCTCACTTACTCTGGGCGGAGATATTTGGGCACCTCACTTATGTAGGTGAGTTGCATGTTGCATTTCATATGGATTTATTGCAGGACTCTATAACTAAATAAATACAATTTTATCTCTGTTTTTGTATGGAAATTTCTTAGGGCTCTCCTTCCTAGATACTAGTTGGTGGGATAGGGCATTAGTGAGCGCACAATAAACAAGTACAAACACTACAAAAAAGGCTCTTAAACTTGAGCAACTAGTGTACATATCAATATAATTATCATATCTAATACCAGCTACATATAGAAGTAACCAGTAGTTATCTACAAAATATCATATAAGATGGTATGGGGCTTACGTATTATATCAAATTCAAAGTTGATGTAAAGATTTCCCGATACTTACGTAAAGTAAATTGACTTGAAAGCACTCGTGAGTTGAATATAATATTGACACAATAATATTACAGACGGTGTTATATAATATCGATGTAACTTATAATATATACAAGTGTAACTTATAATATATAGAAGTGTAACTTATAATACATAGAAGTTACAACATATTAAGGGCTTGGCAACAGGAATGACGTCACAGTCTTTTCCCACGGCATTGAGGTTCAAAATCGCGTGACAATCGCATGATAAAATGGTAAAAATAGCGTTTTCTCCATTTTTTTGGGCTTAATTTTGCGTCTATCAAAAAACTTTTATGGTTATTCCATAGATTTGAATGCATATCATCAGTACAAGAAAAAAAATACTCCGCGACTTTCGGGAAACGAGTTTCCGTCTTTCGGAAAAATGATCAGAGGTGTCTTTCTATTTTTTTTTTTGAGAAATCTATACAAGATATAAAAAATCTTTTACGGTTATTCCCTAGATAAATGTTCAATGCATGTACCCTATTTTGTTCCAAAGCATATTTAGTAACGGTTGTCGAGATAGAAGGTCTCCAGTTTTTAGTAATTTTTGAAATGTCGGTATGCATACTCTTAATATATAGAAGTTCCAACATATTAATGGATCGGTACACCGGGAGGAGGAGTGTGACTTGTTTGAGAATCATTTTAAACGACGTCGATAACAACCTTCGATATAATAAGGTGTGTTTGTCTCACGGGAGGGAAGTACATATTGTATGGTATGTATTCCTTATAATATAATATAATATAACAATATGTAAGGCGTATATTGTAAACATGAATAATGTCATTATGTTCCCTCTTAGTAAGAAAACTGATAGGAACCTGTATCGAGTTTGTAATCTATTTGCATATCGAATCGAATTAATCATACAGCCTGTATAAATTAATTACAAAAGATGTGTGTTTGTACAATAAAGTTTGTGAAAGTACATGGTTGGCGCAGTTGGTTGAGGCGGCAGTCATTCAAGCGGGAGGTGCCAGGTTCAAACCCCGGCGCTGGCGATGTATTCCACACTTTGCGATACAGGCTTTTAGTCTAGTGCAAGGTGTGCAAGAAAGTATGTGGGTTTGTGTATGCAAGCCCAGATCCTTTAAAAAAAATGTAATGCCTCTAACACATGCTTGCCGACCCTCCACGTTTTTTGTGTGCATGAGTAAAAAGACGTGCGGACGGGATGATTGTCTTGGATTGTATACGTAATCGACGGTTAACGTCTTTTAACTCATTCACACAAAAAATGTGAAGGGTCGGCGAGCTTGTGGATGAAGCATACGGTTCTTAAGAGCCTCCAATCTAGATCCCAAAACATATAAAAAGATATTGTTCGTTCATTTTGTATAGCATCAGTTATCAATTTGATCAACACAACAATCTTCAAGTAGAAGTGAAGCAAGTAGTGAAATGAAAACAATGGATTCTAAGAAAATAAAAATGTAAACAAAACAGAAATAAAACGCTTGTCAATCACAAAATTTATATCCCGCAAAGACGATACGATAAAAATCTAACATTAAGGGCTTGGCACCACGAATGACGTCACAGTCATTTCCCACGGCATTAAGGTTCAAAATCGCGTGAACAATCGCATGATGAAATGGCACAAATAGCGTTTTTTCCTTTTTTTAGGGTTAATTTTGCGTCTATCAAAAAACTTTTACGGTTATTCCCTAGATTTTAATGCATATTATATCAGTACAAAAAAAATTTAATCCGCGACTTTCGGGAAACGAGTTTCCGTCTTTCGGAAAAAACATCAGAGGTGTTTTTCAAAATTTTATTTGAGAAATCTATACAAGATATAAAAAATCTTTACGGTTATTCCCTAGATAAATGTTCAATGCATCTACCCTATTTTGTTCCAAAGCATATTTCGTAACGGTTGTCGAGATATAAGGTCTCCCGTTTTTTGTAATTTTTGGAATGTCGGTATGCATACTCTTTAATGTGCTTTTTTTTTCTATTTCGACGATAAAATCTCGGAAGACAAGGACAAAATCAAATCAAATTGTAATATGTGTAAATAATAAGAGCGAGACGATATAAAACAATACGCATTTCCATTGTAGATAAAGAGAAAAGAGAATTCAGAACATGTCAATTCCCTCGAGAAAGTGAATTGTAAAACACTGCTTAGCTTTAAAAAATCAAATACAAAACTATTCCCTCTATTCTCAGTTGATATACGAATGACGCAAATGCAAAATCTCACGAAATCCCAGAGGGTCACTGGCCCAGAGGACCACCAATACAGATGGAACTCCACATTTCAGGAGTTTGGTGAAAAATAAACGAGGTGTTAACAGAGGGAGGGGTAGATAACGTATTGGCATTGGTGAATGTTACTATGGATAAAAGTCGCGGATTATTAAAGTGGTAGACTTTTTGTTCTTACATATGTATATCGGACACGGAAAGCAAGTTAATATTACTTTCGTGTAAAGTAATCACAACAGCCGACGATCAGTCATAAGCCTGATGCAAAGTCCACATTTCGCTGTACGTGTTGAGATATTATGTAACTACATATTTTTTTATTGTATTGGGTGGAAGATACTTATATTACAAAAGGTAAATAAATAAATCTTTATCGGCCAGAGAAAATATGCATAGTTACAAAAACAAGACAATTATAGTGTGCCAAAAGGCGGACTTTTTGCAAAACCAATATCTTACAGTCAACCCGAGGGTACGTCAATATCAACGAGCACATTCGATACACAATCGCAATACTTAGAACTTGCTGACATACTAAAACTATTATATAAGTAAAGGTACTTATTATGCTTGTGAACAATTAAGAGAATAATTGATTTAGCGTCTAAATATTACTAATGTAGTCATTATAAAACTAAATATTTGTAATTTAATTTGTTATTGTAAATAATATAATTCTATGTTAATTATCTACTGTCATTAACACACTATTAATGTATAATTGTAAACAACGTTATGAATACTGTAAGTATTACATTACACAATTTAATATAACTGTAATTGTTTGGAGTAATAATTTCTAATTAATTAATAATTAATCACTAGATTAATATCATCCTTAACAGGATAACCATCAGTAGCAAATGTACACGTGTACAAGGAATCAATAAAAACAAGTTAATTAAAAAAAAAATAACACGCAAAATCTGGCTTTCAATCTGAATATCTTTTCCAACGCCCTTTCATACGATACCACACACGACCCCATAGAATATTTGGATCTCCTGAAACGTTTTACATTTTTTCGTTTTTGAAAATGCTGGCCCAGCATGGTACAGAATCTTAAAGTCGTCTAGTTTACACAATTGGTGAAAGTTTCAGAGCTCCAGCTCATCTGGAAATGGGATAAATTTCGATTGTAAGATTTAGATACAACGCCGGGTGAAGTTAAATAAAAAAAGTGTAAAAATATAAGAACGTATTGTATATCTCGACATAAGTGGGTACATTTCTTAGAATTTGGATAAGAATCGTAGGTTTAAGTTGAGTATTTTTATAAAATGTTTTCGAGAGTGGATAGAATGAGAGATAAAATATTCACAAGCTTGAACCAGATTAAGAAAATGTATTTTTAATACGTAAAAAAAACATGAAAAAAATCCCTTCTTGTATTAAAAGGGATTTACTCCAAATGTATATTATTCTAAGAATTGGAAAATAACGATATAATCTTTTCAAATACATCAGTGTATAATGTGTATCCCTTCTTAGAATTGTCGTATGGCCTACATAAAGTCAATCGAGATCCTAATACAAATCTGAAAAGTGAAAGTATCTCAACAGATATACAACAAAGGATGGACTTTTTATATAACTCGTGGCTGATCGTCGACTGGTTTAATGTGATCGCTTCACATTTACGTAACATTCAGCAATTTCGGTCCATACATCAGCGGCCCGGAACCGAAGTAAAAAATAAAAAATTAAAAAGTTCGAAACTCGATTCTCACATTTCACCGAGAAATATGCTTGAGAGAATTAGGTATACACCAGCGACATAATATATTAAGGTATACACGTTAGAGTTGACATTCGGTTACAGCACTACTATTGTTGCCCTAAAATTCAAGTCTGAACACGACCAAAAATTGACGAGCTTTGAAAGTTGATTGTGAAAGTCGAGTCGATATTGGTTTCAACTTAACAGAACTTTGTCAGCCAAGCTTTCCCGATCCTGTATTCCAAAAAACACGTCTGGTTTCTTAAAGTCTACTAAAAAACCAAAAAGATTCCCCAGGAATAACTTATGAGTTCCGTTGATAAAAATTTCATAGACAATTCAGTTTTCCTGATTGTGGTGGCGCAGTCTTATTTCTACAAAGTATACATAGTTGAAGTTGTTCAAAGTACATAGATACCTACGAAGGTATACTTTCTCCTTTGTAGTGTACCCATTTGTGTATCTACCAGAGTTCTCTTAAAACACAGAATGATACAATGTTATTATTTAATCGATCAATCCATGCCAGTTTCCCAAGTTGGGGTGACTAACGATGGTTATATGGGTGTGCGTTATCTTATCAAAAGATGCGAAGATTCTCATTCATAATTTCCCTTTCTTAAGGCAAAGAACCCGATTACGACCGATACATTATTTAGGATTAATAAACCGGAACGTCTAGATTTATGCTTTTTACAATGTCATACAGTTCTTAAATGTCCCCGAGACCAAGACTTGTACATGTAGATGTAATTAGTATTTAAATCTCTTATTTGTAAGAAATGAATTGTAACCTCCTTGAATAAGGACACTGAAGGAATGTAATTTAGGGGTGGGGTTTGCCGGGGGGCTGCCTTAAGGCTAACCCTGGACCCACCTCTTAATATGCTTTGCCTAGAAGTGCGGGTAAAGAGGTCGCTATTAATGCGCCTGAGCTACCCAGGAAGGTGGAGGGCCTTAAGTCCGCGGGATTTTCCTTCAATCCCCGAGATATTGCCACCAATGTAAAAAGTTAACAGAATTGTTTACATGTAAGGACAAATACATCTTAATGAATAGACTCCTATGTACACTTGTATGTATGATTTTCGACTTGTTCAAACTTCTACATCAAACCGCACGCCTCTGAAGTAAATTACATACTTGTGTAGTAGATTTTCCACGTGCTGTTAAATCTTGTATGTTTGTTTCGCCGCGACAGTAATGGGTGTCGAGAAGAGACACAAGTTATGATGTTTCAAACCGCAAGCATGTTTTCGCTAAATTGTTATACATCTAACATTATCTATATTACGATATAACTACATAAGATATAAAGCAAGCTTACTGCGAATCGTAAATAATTTTTATCTATATCAAACCAAAACTAAACAATCACGCCGCATACTGTCGATAATTCAGAATTTGGTTCCGATGAAGTTGTGGAAAGACAACGTTATTTGAAAAAAAAAAATGCAAATTTGACACTATGATTTATTCACTGTTCGGCATTACAGCTTTCAGCCGTTGCGCCGAAGAGTGCACACAGAACAAGTTACAAAGCAACAAGTACACGAAGAAAGAAAAAAAACAATAAGCAAACCACAATTCATCTAATAATAAAATTTATGTCAGATCTGATTCCTGACTTTGCCGCTGTGGTTATTTCGAAATTTTACTAAATTGTAGAATAAAATCAATTGACTGGAATGAGATATATTGATATTACCACAACTTTTTCTCAAGGGCACCGTTTTAAAATGGGATGTTTTTTTAAGAAACTATAGCATAATATAAACGAACAAAATAATTAAAAAAAATGGGATTCTTTGCATATTTAAATGATGTAAAAATCTTCTTTATTTAAGCCTGAAAAAATGTAGGGATGAATAAAATGTATCTAATTAAAAGTTTCATGAATATTTTCGCAATGTGAAACTTGTATTCACAAATCTTTATCAAATACTTTAGGAAAAAATATTGTGCGGCCTAAATTTTAAATATCTGGAGAGAATTTCAATGAATTCATTTATTGAAATCGTTCAAATCTCGATGATAACGATGTATTCTGTATTTCACAATACTCAAATATTTTGATACTATTTAGATACCCGTGCTTCGTGACGGCAAATTTGGTTGGTGAGGTAGAACAATTGCAATGTTCGATTAACTTTAGGAGGCGCATTTAAGAACTTTTAGCCAAGACTGTAAATTTCAGATTCTTGCATAATTTATTCATACAGAAGGATTTAGTTTAATACTGAAACATAATAAACTAATATTTCTGATTGTTAGACCACATTTGTTATATACAGTAGCAGCAAACACGCCTAAATACGTTTGGTAGGTATTGTGATTGACACTCTGGCAGATATTTTTGCTTCTGTAAATGTCAAGCTTACTGTTTCAAATAACTTGTCCACTGTTTACTTGATTCTTAGTAGTAATTCTATGGAAAAATGTCGTATCCACGGAAACCCACGAGATAAATAATGTGAGACGAAGAGTACGTGATACGAATAAATAAATTTACGGACTAAAATATTTATGTGGGATTATTTTTTTTAATTCTTGATGATAAATTATTTCTATTAACAAAATAAGCTTCAAGCTACAGAAATACACTGATAAACTAGGCGGTGACTTTATAAAAGCCGTAGGTATGTTTCACATCTTTTTGCTTCAATGATGGTTGAATACAAAAAAAGGATCGAACAGAATAACAAACGTAGCTCTACAACTATGAACAGAAAACTAATTTCATAGTTTATTTATTTACTGGCTGTATCAACCACTTTTGCTATGTAACCAAAAGCATTGGGACTCAAATCGGCCAGCTTGGGCTAACGTGCTCCTAATAACAACGATCATACTCACTTACATATTTTGTCATACTTCTGTAAATATTCGATCTACATACCTATCAAATATAATCCTGCACTATTTATGTCATTTCATTGCATTTTACGATCAAACCAAATATCATCTAAATTATCTGGATGCGGCTAGGGCCCACAATGGGCTGTAATGCCAATGATGATGATATTTATGTTGGATTTCACAAACTTTTTAGGTGAGCAATAGCGGATATAGGAACCACCTAGCACAAATTTTGTATGAAAAATAGTGATAGGTGGCTCCTATCTCCGCTATTCCTCACCTGAGAAGTTGGTGAAATCTATCATTAGGCCGCCAACATGCTCCGACTTCATATGATATAAACGTGACTGTCCACAAGTATTTTTCCATCGCAGCACTGCGGTATAATTGCCAAATTTAAATAAGATCCAACGATTTGTATAACACCGACATTGTTTTGTTCTCATTGCTCATAGGAACATACTCGTAGTACCTACATGTAAAAATTAAAAACCAAATTTTGCGTGTGATTTGCAAATGTACTGGTTAGAGACCAGGATAAAACATTGAAAAAGGTGGTATAGAGTAAATAATTCGCGGAAAGCTGGAAACTGCTTTAATCTCTTCATTAACATGAAAAGAAGGTTTCTTGAAGTTTGCACCAAATTTTCGCTTGTGCTAAGTATGGGTGCCCCAAAATAGGTGTAAACTTTTAATCACAAATTAGAGAAAATTGACCCACAATTAAATATGTTTAGTGAAATATTACTGTAAATACCTGATTTGGGGAGTTATTCAACAACAAAAGAGAAAAAGAGGAAAATTTTAATTTGTTAAAAAAAATTAATATGTACTTGGCAGTGTCTGTATCATAATTATTTTTTGAGGTACAAAAGAGTTCAAACGACGTAGAATAACATGTACTCTGATTTATATAAAAAAAAACAATATTTTCGTAGAAAGCATCGTTTAGAAGTTATTAGTGAAAAACTGAAAAAAGTACAAAAATGTTTCGGTTTTTGGGTCACCCTGTACTTAGCATAAACGGAAATTTGGTGCAAACTTCAAGAAACCTTCTTTGAATGTTGATGAAGAGATTTAAGCAGTTTCCAGCTTTCCGCGAATTATTTACACTATAAATCTCGTTTCTCGTTTCCTGGGCTAATATTGTTTTTTCTATTGTTCTAACAACTAATTCGCAATTATCATATATCCTATCATGAAACCACATCCTTCATATTAGGCGTGGGCTCTATTTGAATAAATTATCATAATTTGACGTGTGGTTTCATAAATATAAAGCTAGTTTTTGTACCAAACTAATATATAGCCCTGTCAATAATAATTTGGCATTAGAACATAATACAACTCTCTGTGTTACAACATGTCTTTACGATTATTATTTCTTTATAGTTTACTAGGAGTGAGTGTGTTCCTTCAATTTATATCAATAAGTTCCTGCCGTAAGTAATATATTTATTTATTTATTGAGACACTCACAGAGGATTGACAGATATAAATAATTAAAAAACATCAAATACAAATTTCTGGTCAACCCCTCAATTACGAGCGTCCACAGCATGCACGTAGATATATTATATTACGAGACAACAGTTTAACTTATTAAAATTACAAATAACAAAACTGAGCAAAAGAGATCAGACAAAAACTAGACAAATAGATATGTATTGTATGTGCAGCCAAATAATTGTTAATCATAACCTGAAGATATCAAAATACAAACACAACAACAACAGTATCTAGTAATACCAAAAACTCTAATACACTATACAGAACGTACCTAGTCTACATAATCTTGTCTTATTATCACAGAATCATCTAACAAGGACAGTCAGTCAGTTAACACTCCAGCAGTTGAAGAGCATCCCAATGTTAAACTCCTCCCTAAGAATTGTGGAATTGTATATGAAGTGAGAGTAGTTGGCGGCAACAAACCAAAGGTCTTCGAATTCCCATGGATGGCTCATTTATTGTTCAACACATGTAAGTCTCTTATGGAGTGTTTATCTACAATGTTTCATTTGAATTTGAATAACTTATCGCGACAGATATACAACAAATGATAGACTTTTCATCAGGGTGATGACTGTTCGTAAGCTGCTTTAATTTGATCACTTTGCATTTAAGTAACATTCAACAATTACAGTCCATACATCTGTCGCGGCGGAGATTGGAACCCAGACCTCCACCCTAACACACCGGTATTTAATCCTCTGTGTCATGATGGCTGTGATGATTGAAGCGGAAAAGAAACGCTATATATTTTGTTTGATGTAGTTTGATTAGGACAGGTTCACGGCCGGTGTCGTAAATATTACTGCATTTTCTGGGCTTACAGGCCGTTATCTAGGTGGCTACTCGTATGTACGACCCGAGGCCGACGTTTCCTCAGAGACATCCTTGGGGTAGCGTCGTGTCATGGAACATACATTCATTTTTATATTTATGTCATTACTTCTTTCAGCATCTTCAGCACCTACACCCGGCTGCAGTGGTACAATTATAAATGAGAGGTATATCCTTACGGCGGCGGTTTGTTTTATAGACCTACTAGGTATTCGTCCAACTTCAGTTAGAGTTGGAGAACATGATGCTTCACAACAGACCGATTGTGGTGACAACAAGGCATGCACGCCACCATACCAGGATATTGCCATTGAAGAAGTCGTACAGCATCCCGAAAATGATGCTAAAGAAAACCTAATTCACGATGTTGCACTAATAAGATTAGCATCTCCTATAGACTTCTCCCGGAGTAAGTTATACACAAAATATTAGACATACTTTATTATGCTTTCATCACTCGTAGACGAGTGGATGGCCTGTGAGTGAAAATTTAATATTGATTTCTCTTCCAGTGAATGCTGTACCTATCTGTATACCACATCTTAAAACATATCGCGAGAAATCATTGAACAATACAGAGCTGTGGATATCAGAGTGGACTGTAACGAAAAAAGGAAAACAAACTTCACATATTATATCAAAAAAGATCCCATACGTGCCAAATGATCGATGTGCTCAAATGTATAAGTAAGCTATTTTGATTATAAATTTCAGCCACTACTAAATCTTTCCACTTTTTATCTTCCTCTGTACAGGGCCGGACTGGGAAGAAAATTCGACACGGGAATTTGATTTCCAAAGCGGCCCACTTATTCCGTCGACGAAGCCCCTCTAGGAAAATTGAGTTCGTCGAGCTGGGGGTAGGGGGGGGGGTTCCTAAGAAAATATTGAAGGGCAGCCCACAAACGGGCCAAACCACTAAAATATGGGTCAAAAGTCACCCCCCCTCCCTCCTCGATACGCTACTGTTTGTAGTTGTGGGACTCTGAATTTAGAGGAGTATTAAGAATGTAAATTTTGCAGGTAAAAATAAACATAAAAATATAAACCTGCATGAACCATGGTGAAAACGCATGACAGTTCCTTAAAGGAAAAGCTGTTTTGGCGTTAGATAATTTAGTTTACGTTTCAAGTTACTATTGCATTTCTGATTCCAGAGCTCATAATGGACTGGATGTAGGAGCCCATCAGATGTGTGCCGGGGGCTTTAGTGGAGAGGTTGGTTGCACAGGGGATTCGGGAGAACCACTGCAAGGTGTAGAATATTTTGATGAACAACAAAGATATGTCCAATACGGTATTGTTAGTTTCATATCTACTCCGTGCGGACCATCAGAGTATCCTAGTGTCTACACTAGAGTCTCTTATTATATCAAGTGGATACTGGATACGATTAAACCTTGAGTATTACATGTTACATAATTGCATGTTTTTTATCGATAGAAAAAAATACTAAATCGATTGTTCATCTTACTATAATTACAAATAAAATTATGAAATGTAATTTTAATTCACCGCTAATTTATAATACTCGTATTTAATTGAAAATGTTAATTTGACCCATTTTTCTCAGGTGCTCTGAAACGAGAGCTCATCGGTTATCGCGATTGTAAAGCCATAATCCCATGAAATTCAAAGTCAGAAATTGGATTGTTTGTGGGTTATGTATATACAGATATCTTAAGTGGTGATGAGCCAAACTAAGCTTAGTCCGAAGTCTCATGGTTTCCGAGTTATTCGAGATTTTGCTTTTTCATCGATAGTACCCTAATTACATACTCAGCTTTAACCCCAATATCATAATAAGGAAAGGTACCTACTTACTTCTATCATACTTTTATGTTACTCTAGAGCATTTTTAGTCTATTTAAGTCATTAGTTTCATTCTGAAGAAACAATAATTATAAAAAAATATCGAATTAAGGTTTCGAGAATTTCCATACAATTTGGATAGCAGTAAATCCAACAGAATTGGTTTCTACCAATTTCCACCAGAATTATGTAAGTTGATGATGATGACTGTAGGTGCGGTAGTTGAGTTGGTAGTAGTACGATAAGTAATGTCTCCACCACACCACCGCCATCTGCCGAACAGAGGGTGGAGTGTGACGTGCTAATGTATTGCTTCATTTGCAAAATGAAGTTTTCTAATAACGATCCTAGAGGCGAACAATGTAGTTGTTTGTAGAATGCAAACACGTTTAACAACAGGGTGGATCGTCAGTGTATTCATTTTAAATAGTGATTATACAAGAAGTTTTATTATAATACTAGCATAAGACACGATAGGTAGGTATATAGAGGTGGTCGGTAGCCTGGTTGGTAGCGCGCTCGACTGTTAATCCAGTGGGCGCGGGTTCAATCCCCGACTTACTCCACTTCACAACACAAGCTTTTAAGCTTTTTGTGAAGTGTACAAAGATGTATTTGGGTTTATTTCGATAAATCCAGATTCATTAAAAAAATATATATCATCGATCGGGTGTCTTTCCAAAAGAGAAAAAAAAAACAGGATAGGTATTTTTCGTTATTAAATCTTTTTGGAAAATATTTGATCTTGGTTACCCAATGCATCCCAATGGAAATAAAAAATGGTAACAATAGGCCAATTCCGAGTCCTTTCAAACTAAAAAAGGATGTTTTAAATTTATTTTACTATGAAATAATTGAAAAAAGTACGTCTTATTTTAGTTAGTACGCACTTATTTACAGAATTGGTTCTAACAGTATTTAAATACAATTTCCTACATGTAACGATATTACAACGTAAATGAACTTGGCACCAAATGACCAAAACGATAAAGTTTGAGCAACAACAGAACTAGATTCTGTATTTTTTAGTCTTCATATCTAGACGCAAAATAGGGCTCAAAAAGAAATAATTTAAGAATGAATGAATGAATGAATTTTTTTATTTATTTTCCAGATATAAATAAGAAAAAGAAATAATTATAAAACATGATAATATCCGATTGTACAGATTTGCGAGTCTACAATTTTCGACAAACTGTATTGACTAATAAAATTATGCCTAAAATTGCAATAATTTTAAAAATTAGGTAAGTATATTCACTCCACCATATTTTCCGAATCTCATTTGCCAACTAGCTACTCGTAAAGCAAATGCACGCGACTTGAAATTGAAATATTGCTACAAACACCTATTTCCTCCTACAAACATAACGTAGATACATACATCCAGTAAGAACGTACGTATAACATAGATTTACCTACAAATTGCTAAACTTGGAAAGGCCCCCATCTTTCTAGTTAAGGCTCCCTACCCAACTATGACGTCACTGTAATTTCCCACGGCATTGACATTCAAAATCGCATAAACAATGGCATGATAAAATGGTAAGAATTTCGCTTCAATCAAAAAACTTTTACGGTTATTTCCTAGTTTTTTTTTATGATATAGGAACTAAAGCTCCTGAAACATCCAGGGGTGGAGGTGGGTTTACCCTTAATGTAAGTTTTTAATGCATATTATCAACACAAGATTTTTTGTTTCTCCGCGACTTTCGGGTAACGAGTTTCTGTCTTTTGGAAAAACGATCAAAGGTGTTTTCCACATTTTTATGAGAAATCTATACAAGATATACAAAATCTATTACGGTTATTCTATAGATAAAGATTCAATGTATCTATTCTATTATATTTAGTAACGGTTGTCGAAATATAAGGTTTCCGTTTTTAAAATTTTTGGAAATGTCAATATGCATACTCTTAAATAGTGGGAATTTTATGACGTAGGTATATACGTATAACTTAAACGCCATATTGAGCAAGCAGGTACTAACTACCTTTTGTACTCAACAACAAATTTGCCATTTTTTAAAAGATAGTAAGTATTATGATTATTAATTTAAAACATCAGTAAGTACATTTACGAGTAAATTTATTCCTCCTATGAAGACTTTAAAAAGTTTGTTTATCTACCTCCTCGTACAGAATAAGATATTGTACCATACTCGTATTTCCAAGTCTCTGTGTTTCAGCAAACTGCTGAATCGTGCCGCACTTACGTATTGTAGCTTATCCCCCGTTTTCACCAACTTTTACCTAAGAAGGAGACCCCTAAGAAATTTCCATACAAAAACAGAGATAATATTCTATTTATTGACACGCAGGCCTACCAACCACACCCTAATTCCATACAAAATGCAACACGCAACTCACCTAGCCTGGGCAGAGATATTTGGGCACCTAACGTAGGTGAGTGTATGGAATTAGGGTGTGGTTGGTAGGCCTGCGTGTCAATAAATAGAATATTATCTCTGTTTTTGTATGGAAATTTCTTAGGGGTCTCCTTCTTAGGTAAAAGTTGGTGAAAACGGGGGTAGGTATGTTGGGTAGGTAGGCACCCAACCAACTCAACTCACCTACTTTCTCTGCTGGCAAAGTTCTACATTTTAGCTGAGATGACATTTTTAAAGTATAATTGAACACAGAGTCTGTGACTTAATGAGAAGCAAACATAACGTGGAGTGGGTAGGGACTTGATTGTATATTTACATATGACTTAGGAGTAGGCATACAGACAATTCAAAAATTTGGAAAGACCTTGTATCTCGACAACCGTTACTAAATATGCTTTGGAACAAAATAGGGTAGATGCATTGAACATTTATCTAGGGAATAACCGTAAAAGATTTTTTTTATATCTTGTATAGATTTCTTAAATAAAATTTTGAAAAACACCTCTGATCTTTTTTTCCGAAAGACCGAAACTCGTTTCCCGAAAGTCGCGGAATATATTTTTTTTGTGGTGATAAAATGCATTAAAATCTAGGGAATAACCGTAAAAGTTTTTTGATAGACGGAAAATTATCCCCAAAAAAATGGAAAAACGGTATTGTTACCATTTTATCATGCGATTGTTCACGCGGTTTTGAACCTTAATGCCGTGGGAACTGACTGTGACGTCATTCTTGGTACCAAGGCCTTAATCGTAGTAAATATGCAAAGGTGATAGTAGATACAATGTGACTACATTTCTTACAATTTCCTCATACTTACATACAGTTAAAGTATGCACAAAACAAGTACAACTAAAATTACCTTCAATGTGACTTCGAAAATGATATGGAAAAACAAGGACATGCAACTAAAGAGTAAAGTCCGAATATAACAAGTAGTTATATCTCAACAAATACACGGCAAAGGATGGACCTTCCATCAGGATTATGACTGATCGTCGGCTGGCTTAATGTGATAGCTTTCCACTTAAGTAACATTCACCAATCTGCCGCGGCCGGGAATCGAACCCAGACCTCCAGCCACAAGACAAGGCTGGTAGTTGTGTCGAGATGAAACGTGTAGGTATATATTGTAAAGCCTGATGGAAGATCCATCCTTTGCTGTGTATCTGTTGAGATATATATAACTACTTGTTATATTCATCTACGACATGGTCTCACAAAACATAAATTGTGATTTTCGAAATAATATAGTAAAGTCCGAATCTATAAAACCAGTGTTCGACTGATAATTACTTATGGCATCGAAACAAGAGTTGACACAGTTCGCACTAAATCACTCGCAGAAAAATAACAGACAAGAAAGACAGGTTCTTCTTCTACACTCTACAGGACAGACTTCTATGTGATATCGTGAAAGATGGAAAAACAACCGGGAGTCTACATTAAAAGAGGCGCCAGACCTTCGAGCTGTATAAGAACAAGAAGACTTCAAAAACAGTAACAAAGCACGATTGACATAATAGGCCGATGATACTATCATTGTGGTGGGTAAATATTGGGTAGGAAAAGGCCGAAAAAGAAGAGTGGACGAATATGTCGCGCAGTAAATCAAAATGGAAGGCACTCTGCTTGGGTCTCCGTAGGGAAAACTACATTCACGTAATTAATTAATAAACAAATATATAAAACCAACGTTTGACGAGGCAAAATAATATTTTCAGTATTTGTTTTCATGGGTCGGCTCTTACAGCAAGTAGCTATTTAATTATGACTAGTGATGGGAAAATAATTGATACTGTAATCGATAATTTCGATTTCTTTAAACATTGAAATCATCTAAGAATTCGATTTCCTAACAACGTAAATACGTAAATTTGCCAAAATTTCAAATCGGTCATAGTCAATTATGTAGGCTGGCATATTACTCGTATGTATGTATAAGAGATAGAAGTTCGCCAAATAGTAATCGCCTGGACGAATATCATTCATTATCATTAGCGGGTGACAGGACATACTCCAATCCTTGCTTCCATTACGTTTTTGCTAATCGTCATAAAACTGCGGTTTCTTCCGCAGTCGTCGAAAGAATATGGTTGGTTTGGATTATTTTTTCACTTTCTTCTTACTACTTGTATTCTCTTTCAGACAATCGACTGTATTTTCATACCCCTCCCACCGTCTACACAAATACTGCACTTTTTAAAATTTAAATAAATATATATAATACGGTGCTTTTAGATTTCTCGATGGAAAGTTGTGGGGTAGTCTGTTTTTCTTTCATTCTATACGTATTTTGGGGTGCTGAATCCGAATCCGAGGTTTGCCAATAAAATTTCGTGACGGAACATGGCGAAAAACTGGTAAAATGGCGAATATTTACATTTCCTGGCGAATTCTGGATTTGAACTTAAAAACCATCAACTTTTTGTGGGTCATCTTTTTAGCAGAATGAAAGCACATAAAATTTCCTACAAATTTGGTATATATATATATATATATTTTTCTAAAATAACTAGCAGCGGAGCTGTCAAGCTCCAAAAATTGGCCAAATTTTCTTGTTATTTTAAATTGTGAAAATGGAAAAAGTATGGAGAATAGGTCACCTTGTTCGAATTATCACCAAATTTTGACAATTATTCTTCAGATTTATGATACATATTTTACCTCGTTGGAATCAGTAAATATGGAGAAAGGTTTCAGGATAAATTTTATTAAAAAATATAGTGAAGTGTTTAAGCTAAAAAGGTTTAAACATTTTTAGCCTAAACAAAGTACTATATTTTTAAATTAAATTATTTAAACATGTCTAGCTCAAATATTTCACGGTGTTTTTAAATAAAAATTTCGTTAATAGCTTTCTTTGTGTTTTCTGATTCCAACGAGGTAAAATATAACTCATGAATTTAAAGAATAATTGTTGAAATTTACTTATGAAGGCAACAAGGTAAACTTTTTCAATACATTTTCGATTCTCGTAATGTAAAACAATAAGAAAATTTGGTTATTTTTTGGACCTTGACAGCTCCGTTTCTATTTATTTTAGAGAAAAAAATTATATGGCTATTTTGTAGTAAATTTTACGTACTTTCATTTTGCCTAGAAAAATAACTTACGAAAGTTGTCAGTTTTCGAGTTCTTATAATGAAATCGCCAGAAAACGAATATTTTCGCCATTTTTTGTCTTTTTCGCCATGTTCCGTATCGAAATTTTGTTGGCAAACCTCGGATTCGGATTCAGCATCCCAAAAAACGTATAGAATGAAAGAAATCCCTACTACCCCACAACTTTCCATCGAGAGACTGCTTTGTGTTTAATTTCACCGGATTAATAAGAATATAATGGATTGCTGTTATATGAGCTTTCGATTTTATCGATTGTAGACATGTAAATAATCATAATTTCTCATCACGAATTTTGTCAAAATTCATCTTCGGCTATTCTCAATGGTACCCTCTTTCGTATTATTTGCCTTTCAACCGGAGTTTATTTAATTAATATCTGCAGATTGTTGTATAATATTGTTAGTCCCATACCTAATATTTGGGTTGATAATTTTGTTTTGTTGTCGTGGCTTTGAATTCTAATATAATTACATTTACTTATTATTATTGATCGAACTTCGACATCCCAACTTACACAGCGGTAATTAAATTACTGTCGGTTACAGTAAATGAATTAATGTTAATTAGTACAATTCCTCTACTGTGTTATTTTATTAATAACTGTGTTGGTATTTTATATTATGCGGTATTCGACTTGTTCTCACGAAAAATTATGCGAAAAGAAATTTCTCACAGAACCGAAGGAGTTGCGAATGTATTAAAAAAATCCCGACCTCTGTTTTGTATTTGTAGCGATTGCTTAAAATTTAATTATGAAATGAATTTCAAAGCGGCCAGTTGGCCCGTTAATTATTTATTTATCGCGTATTTGATTGAAACACGAATGACAGAAAATCCTATCAATTCGTTGAATCAATTTAAAAATTAATTTCGTTTGTAATTTCACCCGCATCGTGTAATGTGAAATGAATGGAATTCAATTAATATAATCGGGCCATGATAACCCACGTTCTGCTTAACTAAAATCTCTGGATAGCTCTCAACCCGTCATCGCACTCCATTTCTCGAGAAAAACGTGCGGGCATTATAAAGCCGGTTTCTTGGGGTAAAAAAAATACCTGTTTCACTGTAAGATATATAAAAACTCTCTTCAATAATCGTAGACTCCTTGTTGTTCCGTACAAGAACGATTAAACTCAATAGTGGTGTCATAAGAAACTATACACATAAGAAAAAAAATTAAAATGTGATAATCGCGAAAAATATTTATGCCGGATTTCACAAAGTTCTTATGTGAGGAATAGCGAAAAATCTCGAGAGAAGACTTATTATTATTTTACATACAAAATTTGCACTAGGTGGCTCCTAACTCCGCTATTCCTCACCTGAAAAGTTGGTGAAATCCAGTATCACACTTTTTACGATTGAAATCTATAAGGTTGAAAAACCATTTTCGATAAAAAAATACTCAAAATACCTAAAGCTGGCATAAGCATGGTTATTTCTCGTGACGGCAGTATATGATTGTGAATCAGGTGTGGATTTCAAATCCAGGAAAAAAGCAGCTGAGAGAAATGACGATACCGCAGTAAACTTAAAATTACTCTATAGTAAACCGATGTCTAAAAATATTTTACACCTATTAATACAAAATACTATATTCCAGCTAATTACTACCATGCAGAAAGATCCTACGTCTATAGTTATGTACATGTATTATTCATGGGCGGCGCCAGCTTCAGAGCTAGTGGGGGCAACAAAAAAACATATAGTATGAAAAACGCGACAGAGTGAAGAATGTCGTGGTGTAGTTTGGTTTATTTTTTGTTAGTAAAAAATCATATCATACTAGTATGTTTCCTATAGAAAATGTACCAAAAAAAGCGCCGCTGACATTTTTTTCCGGCATGTGTCTATAAAAGGTCGCGATATAAATATGGTTTAGTTTTCGTGAAATAAAAAGCATAGGCACCTACTGAAAGAATATGTAACACAAGAACAAGTAAGTTGTAGCGCCGCAGGCAAAATTTTCTATGAAACAATTGTATTTTAATGGATTTTCATGCAAATTTCGGAATATATTTGATATAATAATAATTGGGCGCCGTTTAGCGATAAAATCGCCCATAGGGCACCTTACTTTTTTCTTTATCACCATATAGGATCGTCACAAACAAAATAATAAAAATCAATCTAATCAGTTTTGGCTAACTTCCGTCACTGGCTGACATGATATGATAATATGAAGTTTTATCATTTAGTACGAAAAATTATATACTTACTCTGATATCTGGGGGAGCTCACTCCCCCCCCCCCCCCCCCCTCAACGACACGCTCATGGTAATGTTGTAAATTGTAACGCATATGATTGTATCGACATAAAGGCAATATATTAGGCACATTATATTTATTAGGTTATATATTATGTATGGAGGAAGGGAAGGGAAGATACTCGTATTGTGGGAATTAAACATTGGTTTACAGCCGATAACGCAGATTAATAATATACCTAACGTTACGCTTCAATGAATTTCTATTCAAAATTAATAATAATATAATGAATAGAGCCACGAGTATATCCCTTGGCTGTGAATAATTTAATAATAATATTAATATGTTTCATATTATCTGTAATGGGTTGAGAATGATGTTGTCAAAACAGCCCTTTCATTGAATAATTAATTGTATTAATTTAATGGTTCAGGGTTTTTCGTTTTTAGTACATATCGATGTGAATGACGCCATAACTCCTAGTGTATATGCAACCTCTATGACATCCTCTTTGAGAAAACGTAGTGTAATGCGAAGAATGCATATTAGAAGGCAACTCAATCTAATATACGTAGTCAGAGACGCCACACTGCCCCATCCTTACACACATTTCTTGCTTCCATCACGTTCATGAAATTCGTCGTAGACTTACGTCTATTTCTTTTACTCAGTACACGTCCGTCCCTAAGCATCTGGTCGATGGATCTATCCAAGTTATCCTCAAACAACCACGTTTTATAACACCCCTTCTTTCAGCCAGTTGCACTCTCTTGTCACTCGTTCTTTCAACATGTCCAAAACATCTTAATTTGTTCACATTCATCTCGACATAAACAATATCTTCTACTCAATATCCTGCCTAATGTTGTATGCCTGCTAATATTCACATAAAAAATATTTTTGCCACGACAAAAAGTACTGCTTTGTTAGTTTCCTTAAAAAATATAGAAAAACACCAAAAATGCCGGACAACGACGCTAGAAGATAATAAAATAATTATAGTTCCGGTAGTGACGGGCAGTGAGAAAATTATATACCCGATACGACAACAAAAAATAAAAGGAAACTCATCTCCAAGTCCCGGAGAAGCAAGTCTCCCGGGAAAATGTGATAATTGCAGAGGACTGTACTGGGGGGCGGGGTGGAGGAATAGGGAGGTAGTTGGGGATAAATAGGGAACGGGTATAGGTTAGGGGTTTCTCTTTGTACGCGACAATGTAAAAGGGAGTCGAAATATATTGAAAAATATGATGGAAATAACGAAGGATATCGAATTTTGAAGTCATTAAAAGTGATATCATTTGCTAATAAGTTATCCATCCATTTACTACGTTTCATAGAATGTTTCAAACAATGAAAAGTTATCAGAGATAGCTGTGGGTGGCGTGTGTATATATTTTAAAATTTATTACAAAGAAACATGAGTGGTAATTTATTTTCACATTTTACGTCACATTTTACGCCATTTCATTTTTCGCCACTATAGAAGCGCATCTTTATATCAGAGGGTAGACGAATGGAACGTGAAATTAAATTTACTATTATACTGAATTTTATCAGATCTTATTTTGGTTATTCTGGAAATTCTCAATCAATGTCTCACGAGTACAAAGAAAACCTAAATTAAAATGTTTATGAATGCAATACACTTAAACTTGCAAGCGCTCGACGTTAAGTGCTTTATGTATTAAAACTAAATGTTATAGACTAAGGGTGTGGGTAATGTTTACAATAGAAAAATACTAGTTAGATAGAACTACAACTATATAGAAATATATACCTAAAGTAATTTGTGTTTGCTTTGTGCAAATGTTTGCTTAAAAAAATAATCAATTGAGAAAATTTATCGAGATAAATCGGTAAATAGAAATTTAAATATTGAGAAAAAAGGTAATGGAAAATAAATTCTGTGTTCTTAAATTATTCAGATTTTTTTTATAGTATAATTTATTATTTTTTATAATTATTATTTTTATGTAAAATTTCTACTAGGTAAGAAACTATTATTTGAAATAGGTATCACACTTTTTTATTATTTAATTTCGCCAACACAATCTACGATTCA
Source organism: Ceraclea dissimilis (assembly GCA_963576895.1). Taxonomy (NCBI): domain Eukaryota; kingdom Metazoa; phylum Arthropoda; class Insecta; order Trichoptera; family Leptoceridae; genus Ceraclea; species Ceraclea dissimilis. Next base: position 8,823,467 of record OY756361.1, on the reverse strand, counting down.
TTTTATCATACGATTGTTCATGGATTTTGAACCTTAATGCCGTGGAAAATGACTGTGACGTCATTATTGGTGCCAAGCCCTTAAAAGTGACAGTAGGTATTACAATGTTGCCTTTGCGTTCGTAGGCACATCTTAGATACATGACAGACGCAAAATTAACCTCATAAAATGGAAAAACGGTATTTTTACCATTTTATCAGGCGATTGTTCACGCGATTTTGAACCTTAATGCCGTGAAAAATGACTGTGACGTCATTATTGGTGCCAAGCCCTTAAAAGTGACAGTAGGTATTACAATGTTGCCTTTGCGTTCGTAGGCACATCGTAGATACATTGCTACGAGTAAAAAAAAGAAGTTTCATGTAACGTCTACGTACATCTTCTTTCACTCGAGTAAATTCCCCGGTGACAATTTTAAAATAATAAAATGTGCGGAAGAACAAGGTGGGCGGAGGTTTATTTAATACATAAATTACCTACATTGATTTATATTCTACAGAAGCGCATTTTAATTAAGTCGGTCGTATTCTCGCTAGGTTGTCGTATAAAAATATGTTAATATATTTTTTATTTATTAGATACGTCTAAAGGGTGGATTTTTATTGTAATAATAGTTCTGCATTTATTATTATTCAGGCAGAGTGTATTTTTCACTACACAGTCATCAATGCTATAAAAAGATCAAAGTGTCTAGCCCTAGTGAACGCACAAAGGTGGGGAGGTCGCAAACTTGGATTTTGAACCACGAGACAGGCCTTTATAACATATACAAAAATCAGGAATACTTCTATTTTTATCATTTTCAGTCTCTATTGGACGGAGTAGTTGTCATAGAGACGTAAAAAAATTCCAAAGGTTTTATATAACTTATGTGGACAGATCAGATGGATGGTCGACTTCTCTCCGATTCGAGATTTAAGGGCGGAGCGAGTATATTATTCTCTAAAACCAATTTTAGATTTTCTTTAGTATATATAAGTAAATTTTCTTTAATATCAAAACTAATAATTAAGACGCAGAGGGACTCATTTTTTTCTCAACAAATTGCGATTTTACAGTTTTTTTACAGAACATTTCCTAACCAAATCCAAGACCTTTGCGTAACAAGATTTTTTATCGAATTTCAGTAATCCTAATAAAAAAACTTTAGTACGATTTGACCCTTAATTCACAGGTGTAGCTGACATATCTACAACCAACTAAACCAAATTATTTTAAAAAAATGTCCTTTTCAAAATCCACGCAAGAAATAAATGGACATCTTATATCTTTACATATCATTAAAGATGGATAGCTTATAATTCTACATTCGTTTACAATATTTCAGGCATTTATATAACTATAATCAACTTTCAATACACGAGTCTTTCATCGATTTTCGAAGTGTGAAGGAAACGAAGAAACTTCTTGTGAAGAAAAGTAAGGGGTGGTGAAATATTAGTACTGCTTCCAGAGAGATTTCATTTAATCAGTTTGGTTCTCCGAAATCACTATCACTAAAAAATTGCTATTTTGTAGAATAAGTTTAGAGAGGCAATATAAGAGAACTAGAGGAGATAGGAGCCACTTATCATTATTTTTCATACAAAATTTGTGCTAGGTGGCTCTTATCTCCGCTATTCCTCGCACAAGAAGTTGGTGAATGAGAGTGTAATGCTGGAGCATTACACTCTCATGTAAACCTACAGCAAAACCGTGTAGTAAAAATGTTGAGTGTTTTGACTGGGAGTTCTTGATGTAAGTTCATTGTAATATCATTCAAATGAAAACACAGTATTTAGTACCTTCCGCAGACATTGAGTTTATTTAATATGAGACTAGTTTATTGACATCCAAATCATTTGTCAGGCCAATACAAAATAAGTCTTTGTAACTTTGTATTGGCCTAAAGTTTCACTTAACTAGTCACCTATATAAATTCAAAGTCCGTGGAGTATAAATTTAGCCAAAGTATTTTAACTATTCACTATGTATAAGTAGGTAGGTTTGTTCCGAGGTGAGAAAATGCTTATCTTTCTTTAATTAATACCAAAAATAATTTGATTAGGTACTTTAATAATCAAAGATTAACACACATTCATCGTATGGTATCATAAGAATCCTGTAATCTAGTAATCTGACTTGGAGAGAAATAGCACATATTGTCTAAAGTCGATGGTTCATAACTCCTAACAGGCCGTAGATTATAATTGTATATGTGGCAAAAAAGTTAACAAAAAACGTACGCGAATCATGTGAAAATAATAATTTTCTTTGAATATTTCTCTTGGGAAATCTTATCGTCCAGCCAGTGATGACGCGTGATATAAAAGTAACGACTCTCCACATATGGAAGAAAACAAAATCTCGGCTAATGAAAATATTACTAACCACATTACTTTAAGGGTTCGTACTAATTAAATTTAATCATTCAATTTCATGCTCGCAATAACATGTTACTTTTTCAAGTGTCCTATGTGGACAGAAGCATCAATGAAAAATGACCGTCATTGGAAAATTTACAACGCGCAGTACATCAAGAATCCAATCTGTCTGAAAAGAAAAACATATGGAACATTTATACTGCCAGTGACTACATATGCATTAGAGACCACAGACCTTACAAAAAGAAACGCAGAAAAACCCATTCCGCCGGACACAAACGCTAGTCATTAATAAAAATTAATTAAACTATCATGAAACGAATGCACGTAAATCATTTGTTATTAATAAATTATTAAATGACAAAGCTTAAAAAAAAACATTGCGTAGAACCAATATATGTCAACTCGTAGCATAAAATAATAATATTTATGATCAGAAATTTTTGCTAATAATTGGTAAAAGGTCGCGGGGAATGTCAAACAAATTCTATAGCGATCGAATAAATTTAATAAAATATTGTTCACGATGTATAGTTTCCCTTTGTTCATATAAACAAATTTAAAATACCTTCTCTCTGTGTCGACAATAAATTGTGTGCTTTCTATTAAAAAAGAAAACACATACGACTATATTATATTTATATGTAAAAGGTGCCAGACTTAAAAGAAAGTAATTTCGCGTCATTTAAGTGTACAGTAGGACCTCGTGTATCATGTGATTATTTTCAGATTATTCTAGTAGTAAAATCCTGCAAAAACAGTGGAATCATTTAAATTTCTATAAAAACACGTATCTAAATCCTTATATTATCATGGTACTTCAGGAGTAAGATTCATTTCTTATCTAGCTCGAATTGTCATAATTCCTCCAAGCCGGTCCAACGCAGAATATCTTTCCTAGGCTACATTTGAAAAAGTCAAGAAAATATAGTTTTGGTTTTAACTATACTTGAGTTGATTGGTACGATTTGTCTATTCTAACTCTTTATTTGCGTGACACCAGAGATCTGATACCATCCATTAGTCGAATAACATAAAAGTTTTGTAAACATATTATGGGTATATAAGAATTATACCACATGTAACGTCAATAATTATTGTGAAACATATTCAGAAACATAGACATACTGTACTAAACCCATTTCAACTTTTTCACCCATTTTTTTCAACTCATTATAAAAGAGCTGATGTAGACTCTTATTGCATAAATTCTTTAAGCAATTTTTTTTTTTTTAAATTGGTGTTTTTTTTAACAAGCTTTGAACTGAGTTAACGTTCTAAGCGATCTAAGATTCTAAGAACCCTGGTAGGTAACAAATACGTAACTGTATAAGATAATTGTATAAGTATATAAGGACGGTAAACGTTGACGATTGCTTTAAACCGGGGAGGGTTTTGCTGGGGGGAGCCCTTTTGGCGAGCCCTGAGCTGTTCTAAGTATATATGTGTTCTTTGTTGAATAAATGTTGGATGAAATAGGCACTGGCGTTCTTGTACCGTCTAATGGGGTTACCCTTAACGGGAACTAAGTAAACGTCTATGCCTGCCTGTTGTTTATCAGAAGTCCGTTCCAGGCTGAGGGACCTGCTGGAAAAAGCGCATGACTCAAGTATCCAGATTTCGCGTTTAGGTTTTAGGGTAGCTAACTGTGTGTGAAATAGGGGTTGTCAGAGACAGAGTTCTGAAATACACCATTTTCATATTTGTTCATTCAGCATTACATACAATACGATTTGACGAGAGAGTACACAGTTATAATAATAACAATAAGCTAGACTAGAATTTCCTTCCTTCATCGTTTCCTCATTGCTGAGGGTCGTGATTTGTAGAGCTACCTACGGACAAAACAAGACGCCTCTACTGTTCTTCGCAATTCGCACCGCCGAGCACGGAGTCTCTCCCAGTCATTTCTTTTTTTAATCTGGAATTACTCAAGTGAAACGGAAACGATGCGATTTAAAAAAAACAATCTTGTATTTAAATATGTTTATTAATTAATTTATGTAAATCGCAAACTTAACAAATCACAAAACCCTTTTAACAAATTCAACCAAAGATTAAGATTAAAAAATAATTGTCCTTTCCTCGTTAGCACTTAAAAGGAATGCCTTTCTTAAAAACCATTAATGCTTTCATTTTAAAAACGTAATTAATTTTAAGGTGGGGTAAGAAGGAAGTTGTGAGAACAAAAGGAAATATTACTTATAAACAATAAATCAAATTTTAATAAGTAATTGTATCACTGAGGAAATTACGGCACTCTGGTTCTTTTAAAAAATACCTATCTTCCTATAAAATACGTTATTCTTTGAAGTGGATTTCATTAAAAATAATAATTGTGTTCAGTAATTATCCCTAAGAACGTTCCCCTTGTTAGTGAATAACTAAGTACCTACTCCGGGACTTAATAAAAAAATATTCCATAAAGATTTTCATATTCATAAATCACTTTAATGCCCGCCTTTATAAAGATTCCAATCTTTTTTCTCGATGAAGGAAAATCGCCTATGAAATTGTGATGTTGAAAAAAACTTCAATAAAAACGCGACAATAAATAATTATTTAAAAAGCGAGATTCATATACACGTAGGTACTATTTTAAGAAACTAGTCTATAAAATTATGTAAATTCAGTCATGAGTAAAAAGTTTCAATTAGGTCTATCTTACTACGAATATTTGTTGCGAGTTACGAGTTTCAAAATTGAGACGAATATTTCGAGGATTTTCTTATAAGTTTGGATGATTCTAATTACTCAGCAATATCGAATTTGTAAAAAATTGACTATTATCATAGATTACCTTAATAGACCGATTACCTATTTAGACAGTTGATTGATAACTACAACTGCACACAAAGTGTGGTAACGGCGACCCGATTGCTACCAGAATGGTTACATACGATATCTCAGTTATGATTGGAGTGCCATCTGTGTTTGAAATGCGGATTTATTGACAACTAGTTGTACTTGTAATTTGCTAACCGAGCGTGCACTAAAATACGTGGATTTATACGATCTTTTTTTTCTAAAAAGTGAATCTTGGCTTATCGAAATAAACGAAGAAGCATGAAAAGCTTGCGCCGTGAAGTGGAGTAAGTCGGTATCGGGGATATTGGAACTGAATAATTAACTTAACAGTCGAACTCTACCCAAGCGGCTACCGACCACCTATCATTTCACGAATGGACACAAGAAAGAAAAAAAAAGAAATGTATGATGCTCTAATTACAAACCGTAGATAAGAACGAGCCATGATTAGCAAAATTTGTTCCGTGGAACTTGAGTTTGTTCGACAACTCAACACGATTTGAATAATATTACAAGCAGGTATCATGCTTGAATGCATTTTATTATAAGAGTTTTCAAATTCATTTCAATATTTCTCTATTAGCTACCAATCCTCTCCAATCCAATAATCATATATCATTGTTAATGAAGGGTGTAAGACTTCATAATATTTTCAATGATTCATAACAGCTGAGGTGAAACGAAGGAGGAGCAGTAGAACTTTTTTGGTATGTGAAAAATAGCAGCTCTTTATACATGTGACTAGTGATTCAGTAAGAAAATAACATACTGGGTCAGTTCTGTAACTGATTAAATGCGTACTACCTAAAATAAGACGTTCTTCATTCCATTATTTCATAGTAAAGTAATACATTTAAAAGCACTTTTATTTTAGTTCAAAAAGTTACGGCATTGGACCTACTGTGATACAAATAAAAAATATAGTAAAAAAGGTTGTAACGCGTGTCTCCCAAGCGGTAGGTGCCGGGTTCAATTCCCGGAATCCCGTTCGAATATTCACTTTTTTTTTTACTTTCGAACGAAGACTTTCTCTTAACGATCTCTCAGTTCTAAGGATCATGATGAATGATGAAAGATAATCACAATTTTAAAAAAGTAAATAGGAAGTAAATAAAATAAATAAATAAATCTTTATTGGCCAGAGAAAATATACATAGTTACAAAAACAAGACAATAATAGTGTGCCTGGGCGGACTTATTGCAAAACCAATATCTTACAGTCAACCCGAAGTAAGTATGTAATTAAAATAAAATAAATTAATAAGAATACCTATAAGTATATATAAATAGAATACCTATTTATCGCCTATTGGAAATCTCTTCCAGCCGGCCCAAATACATAATTTGTTTAATTAAAGCATTTCGTACAAAGCATTTGATAAAAAAAGGAAGTTTAGTCTTGTGTTCTCTCTGCCTACCCCATAAAGGACGTAGCATGAGGCAATTCAGAGAAAGGTATAGGATCATCATACCATCGCGGTATTTCTTAGAAAAATGGGATAGCTAACGACAAGTGTGCAAAAGTGATTTATGTTAGAAAAAAAAGATTTAGAGTCTTATTGAATAATGTCTATTGCTTGATTTCATCCCAGGTCTACTGTAACGAAAGGGGTCCTTCCATATGAATTATCACCTGTTCTACTCAAAATTAATCTTCATCGTTTATATTCAAAAGCTGTCCCAAGGAAGCCATCAATATCAGTCAAAATTCTAAAGCCATAAAAATGATCGCCAACCAAGATAAATAGTATAGGAATATGTATAGGTGTACGTATGAATAATATGTATGTACTAGCTATAACTAGTCAAATATGACGGTATTTGTGGGGTACGTAGAGATAACAGATCGCCAGACTTGTGATAAATTTAATTTTTATCTGGCGTAATATTTTCTGTTCTGCTAACATTCTGTACTACAATATTTACCACTTCAGTTTATGAATCAAAATGTATAAATTTACCGTAAAGGAGCCTGACATCTATCAACGACTGCTCAAAAAAAATTGTTGGCTCGTATAATATCAATGAATACCAAGGGTGTAGAATAACGATATGTATTAATTATATTGGGATATGTATTAAAAACGTGGTATAAGACGAAAAATTCCCGAGAATGATAATTGAGAGCACTACGATTGCGAAGAGTTTTGAATTCCGTATGTATTCGAACAACATGCAAAAGTTGCCACGGCCCTGCGTTACATTGTTACCCAATTCCCACCAGAATTATGTAAGTTGATTATGTATGTATGTATAAAAGAAAACAGTTTGTCGTGGAAGAGAGATGAGGGAAATGACAGCCTGCGGCCATTTTTCCAGGATGTTTCAAACAGATGATAGATATAATTCATGAGAAAATTGTCAAGTCTAGGCTATCTATACAAATAATAGTCCAAGAGCCCGCTGCTTAATTTATGACGTATCTGTTTTTTGATCGAAATGTGGTACAAATGATAGCTTACCAATAGGGTTTTACATCGCACTAGGGTTGCCTATCAAAATCTTGCCGCAACCCCCCCTGCCCCCCCCGAAAAGGTCCCTCTTCGCGGTTTTTCGCATTTTGTAGGAATATGGTAAGAGATAGAAGAAAGTAGTCAATGACAAAAATAATCCTTGCTAAATTCTCTACAAAAAATGTTAAGTCAATTTTTTCGTAGAACTAGCAGTTTACCCGCAATAGCCGGTCCAAAACCGAAATTCATTTAAAAAACTAAAAAAATGAATTTGAACTAAATTGGTTGAAAATTGATAAGAGCTACAGGAAAATAGTCAAAAAATGAATTAATTACCATAGTCTTAGCTATAAAACGAGCTATAACTTATTTTCATACATCAATTAATTTAGGAGTTATTGCAATAAAACTCAGTGACGAAAATTTTTAAAATTTAGTTTTTCATAAAATAACCAGCGATATAGCGCCGCAGGCCAAATATTTTTTTCCATAAAATATTAGTGATAATGGGTGGAAGAAAATTAAAGAAAAAAAATCAAAAAAAATTTTTTTTTTTTTCAAAAAATATCCTGTTTTTCGACGGGCCATTACGGGTAAACTACTAGTCCTATGAAAAAATTGTCTTAACATTTTTTGTAGAGAATTTAGCAAGGATTATTTTTGTCATTGACTACTTTCTCCTATCTCTTACTATATTCCTACAAAATGCGAAAAACCGCGAAGAGGGACCTTTTCGGGGGGGGCAGGGGGGGTTGCGGCAAGATTTTGATAGGCAACCCTAGTGCGATGTAAAACCCTATTGGTAAGCTATCATTTGTACCACATTTCGATCAAAAAACAGATACGTCATAAATTAAGCAGCGGGCTCTCGGACTATAAGTATATGAAAATATAACGGATACATTTTTTATACCTATTCTAATTATAGCACGTCTGGAAAGTAGAAATAAAAAATGCATCTGTTCAATACTACTACGGTATATCTCAAAAATGAGGTAACCAGCGAATATGGCGTGTTTATTTAAAAGTATTTTAACACTATGGCTCTCCACACACGTCCAGAAGTACAGTTAGCTGAATCGACTGTTTGCAAAAAAACTCCGACCAAAACCTCTTTCTGAATTAAAAATTGGGGTAAGACTGAATTCAGAGAGAGGTTTTGGTCGCAACTTTTTTGTAGACGGTCGATTCCGTTAACTGAACTTTGGGACGTGTGTGGAGGACCTAACTATTTGTAGTAAATTGTGAGTCCAGATTCGTTTTAGGTAGATATGAAAGAAAAAAATGTGTTTACAATAAATGTATAACTGAAAACATTGTTGAAGCAGAATTCAAATTTCAGTGCTGACGATTTACACCATGCTTCACGACCCTAGCTTTTAGCTTGATACGAAGGGTGCAGGAAAGTATTTCAGCTCGTGTATAGTCTGTCAAGTAAGGGATGGTCTCGGACTAATCTGGAACTACAATTTTAGAAGCTGAAATTTTATATGAATTCTACAAGTCTACCTACAAGTGGCGTCCTCAATGAAAACCACATCTTTTTTAACAGACTGTATACAAATTTAGAACTTTAACCCAATGTAAAAAGCGTTATTACAACAAAAAATGAATTTCACAATGATCTCAAAACAACGTTGATGTATCTATCTACTTGTTAACAAAATCATCACTTTGATAAATGAATGCAAATACAAGTTACATAATAACAATTATTTTCTTGTTAGGTTATAAAATAATATACATATTAATGAATAATTACATTCATTATTCAATATATTACAACAAAGTATAAAATTACTGTAATTAAAATAATAATATCTATTACCTATCTATATTGTTGAGAATGATTCATATTATTAACTACTAACACTGCGCCCACGCATTCTGTCGTGCATCTAACAAAATTCGTCCTAACCAGTTACGGTACAGTGAGAGAATCACTCTCTCTTCTCGGCACCATATCCCATTTATTTGGGGTCGGCGGCACGGATCCTCTCTCTCCATCTGCCCTGATCGAGGCAGTCTTCTGGAGTAAGCTCCAGGTGTTCCATGTCCCCTCTGATGGTTTCCTCAAGTAACTTCTTTGGCCGTCCTCTCTTTCTTGGTCCTTCCATAGACCAGTTTGTTGCCCTCCTCAGAATCACACATTTAATATAAATGGTTCCAATTCTTTTTAATCTGAGCATTCTTTTTCAATAACCCAGATTTTTTTCAACATGGGATTAACTTACATAATTCTAGTGGAAATCGGGAAACAATGTAGGGCAGGGCCGTGGCAACTTCTGCAAGGGTTTTGTAAACTAGTATGAACAATAAAACTAAACCATGAAATATCGCATTACGTTTTAATTACATTAAATCAAATCAACTTTATTTGAATGAACCTGCACCTAATGATATTAGTATTAAAATATGATTATGCACTATGCAGTAATATTTTTTGTTAGGTAGTACATAGATATGTAAATGATGCAGGTAAGGTTTATATTATGTACGTTGTACTTGCGTTATAACGCCCGTTCCCACGGCACTGTCAACGTTGGTTGTCGGTTCAAGGTACAAGATAATGCATAGATACAAAGGTATAAAACAATAATAATGTTATTAAAGTAATTTAATGATGTTTTATAGAAGGTAATAACATTCCTATATTCACCGCCTTGTCTCACAGTCATAGTTATATTATAACTAGTATAACCTTAAAGCAGGCTAGCACGAATCACTGATAATTATTTATTTAACTGAGAGAATACATATAATAGATTCATGATGAATTTGTTCACAATAATATGTTGAATCATCTATTTACGATGATTCAAATACATGAGGGTTAGCTAGAAGAAACTGCAACACCGTGATAAGTTAGAATAAGAATACCTAGGTGATGAACCACACTACTGAATATTGCGAGGTGTTTTTTGTATGGTCGAAACACTTGAAAACATCATAAATCACTCGTTGACTGGTGGATTGCCTTTAATTAAAAAAAAAACACTTGAAAACAATATTCAATTCTATCCCCTCACGCCGCATCCCTTGCGGGGTAGGCAGATAGAACAGATCGTCAGACTTTCCTATCCTTGCACACACTTCGGGGTTCCGTCACATAAAATATTAGCTACAACGAAAAAATTTAAAAAGTGTACAGCCAGAAATTACGTATCGACATACTCCTATACTTTGGTTCTCCGTCTAATCTCTTCGTTCGGAGAACCAAAGTTGCCGATATCATGAGCCGTGTGTCAAAACTCAAGTGGCAATGAGCAGGACATATGGCCAGGCAGGGTGACACCAGATGGGCGCCACGAATATTGAAGCGGAGGTCTTGGACAGATAGAAGGAGCGTCGGAAGGCCACCAAAGAGATTGACTACATTGCCCAAATCGCTGGAGGAACCTGGATGCGGAAGGGTCAAAACAGAGACGAGTGGAAACAGTTGGAAGAGGCTTATATCCAGCAGTGGATGAAGAAGAATTAGATACTCCTATGGATTTAGACACCTATGACAAACACCTATTCATTATTTCATAACATGTAATATATCTAGAAGCTACATATGTATAAACATACTGATACCGTAATAAAGCAAAGTGCGAGCGATACATACAAATGATACATAATAATATTAATACATAGTAATTTAGTTATTACAATATTTGTTACAATAACACGAAGGCTAGGCGGCCTAGGTAGTCAGTTATAGTACTCACAAGCCCCACTTAAAGGTGACATTGTTATTCAAAACACATAAATGCTAAGTAATTTATTTAACTCGGTGAACCTTATTAGATCACAGCACAATGATACAACTCTGCGCAGGTTTATTAATATTCGCATTGTAAGCAATGTCTTGTAGTAGCTCAGTCCTTTTGCAGCACGAAGTCGGCAAAATTAATAACAGATGGGACTCTATGCAGTATGATACCTTAGGGTGGGATGTTTCAGAATATCAGGCGTCCCCCCCGCCACACCTGACGCGTCACCCCCCTGGCCCCCCGAATAGGTCCCCCTACGTGGTTTTCCTCTATTTATCAAAAAACTGTAACAGATAGAAGGAAAATGTTAAGGACAAAAATAGTCCTTAATAAATTCTCTACAAAATAGGTAAAGCACATTTTTTGATAGGACTAGTAATTTACCCGCAATAGCCGGTGAAAGTATCGTAATTTTTTAATAAGAACCAAATTTTTTTTATTTTACTCAAATTGCTGAAAATTCATAAGAGCTACAAGAAAATGGTCAAAGAATGAATTAATTGCTATAGTTTTAGCTATAAAATGAGCTATTATTTATTTTTGCACGGCTCATAGTTTTTGAGTTATAACATAAAATTCCAATGACAGAAGTCTTAAAAATGGAACTTTTCATACAATTTGTATTGAAATGCTGTGATATTAAAATTTAGGTTACGCCTGTTTTTCACAAGTATGTGAAAGATAAAAAATGTATTGGAGTATGACTGGATTTTGTAAGTATTTTAAGGTATAATTCTTTAGAAGTTCAATACACTTTTGCCAGCCATATTTCAAAGCCGTATCCCAGTTTTGCAGAAGGATTCGTCAAGATCATTAAAGAAGAAAATTTAGTGTATGTCTGTGTAAGATACGAGGTTCGGCTGAACACTTCGTAGCCCTGAGAAAAAAATGTACAGACCAGTTTAAGTTCATTATTGATATAGATAATTTAAACTTCATTAGGGCTATTTACAAAATTTGAGATCGATAGGACGACGCTGGCACTCTTGGCACCATTTTTATTTCAACGTGTTTGACATTTTTGTGAAAATGTGAAATTGTCAGCTGCGATCCGTGATAAAATATTATTTTATCTAAGGTCATAGACCGACACGAACCATAAAAGAAATATCGGGTTCATTAATGGAGTCTGTTCCATCATATGCCATGATTAGAAAGTAAGTGCCAGATTTTGAATGGGCACAGCAAGGTGTCAAACACAACCCTTGAAGCGGAAAGCAATAAAATGCAGTAGTTCTGGAGAACGTCGATAAAGACATGGATTAATTTTTCAAAGATCGCGGAATTATTAGTTAGGTGATAGCAGAGATTCCAGTGATCTGATTTTAATCAGTAGTGTTCATCTTAACTTCAGAACAGGACTTGTACAAACCCTCGAATCGCCGGGTGCCAATGCTTTTGACCCATATCCTAACCTTGAGGAATCCTTCTGGAAAACTGGGATAATGGCTTTGAAACATGACTGGCAAAAGTGCATTCAACTTCGAAAGGATTATATCTTGAAATACTAAAAAGACCCAATCATACTCCAATACATTTTTTATCTTTCACATGCTTGTGAAAAACAGGCTTAACCTAAATTTTAATATCACAGCATTTCAATACAAATTGTATGAAAAGTTCCATTTTTAAGACTTCTGTCATTGGAATTTTATGTTATAACTCAAAAACTATGAGCCGTGCAAAAATAAATAATAGCTCATTTTATAGCTAAAACTATAGCAATTAATTCATTCTTTGACCATTTTCTTGTAGCTCTTATGAATTTTCAGCAATTTGAGTAAAATAAAAAAAATTTGGTTCTTATTAAAAAATTACGATACTTTCACCGGCTATTGCGGGTAAATTACTAGTCCTATCAAAAAATGTGCTTTACCTATTTTGTAGAGAATTTATTAAGGACTATTTTTGTCCTTAACATTTTCCTTCTATCTGTTACAGTTTTTTGATAAATAGAGGAAAACCACGTAGGGGGACCTATTCGGGGGGCCAGGGGGGTGACGCGTCAGGTGTGGCGGGGGGGACGCCTGATATTCTGAAACACCCCACCCTAAGGTATCATACTGCATAGAGTCCCATCTGTTATTAATTTTGCCAACTTCCCCATACATTGATTTCCTAAAGTGACTGAACTATAGGGAGAGACTAAACAAAACACCCACAAATCTTTGAAACATGAGACCAAAATGTATACAATGCTGTAGAATATTAAAACCCCTACTAATTGAGATTATTCACTGTTAAAATAATAATTTTGTACAACTCCATTAAATCAATGAAAACTCATTTTCATTGATAATTTTAAGCTTGCAGTGGGAGGCTACGAGTATAATAGACAAGTAACAATTTATCTCCTACATTGGTTCCAGAACTATTCTACAACTTCTCTAGAACCGTTATAGAACTAGTTTAGGAGCTAAGTTGTACATTGTTAAACCTAATTAATTAAAAAATGTATCGAAACTACGACTAGAATCTAAATTGTTACCTAGTGATGATAAATTTTCGGGGGTTCTGCTGTATGTAATAATCGATATCCTTCGAATGAGTCTAGCACTGTCACCCGATAGTTACAAAACGAGTGCTTTAACTCTTTGATAATGTCGTTTTCGATTGCCCCATATAACAGTAAAATAAAAATACATAAATTCGTTTCCCAAAAATTAAATGCTCAATGAAGTCTTAGGCTGCAAATTCCAAATCTTTGCGAAGCAAATAACGCACTGTGCTTTCTGTCGCACGAACAATAATACCCTTGACGACTTTCGCGCATTCGCTAACGTATTCTATCGTGCATCAAACTAAACTTGGGTCAACCAGTTACCACGTAATGAGAGAGTCATGGGCATTCGCTAACACATTCTATCGTGCATCAACCTAAACTTGGGTTAACCAGCTACCATGTAATGAAAGAGTCATTGGTTAAACATAAAAGTTTTCAATATTATACTTTTTTTTTAAGTCGGGCATTCTTTTTCGAGTTAAATATAAGTATTTTTCGGGTGAAATTAAAGTATGTCCACTGTTGCTTTGTTCCTGTATACAGCCACATAAAATTCTACATGTGCAATGAATAGTTTTAAGCAATTTTCGTATCTTTTACCAGAAAGAGTAAGTAGCGAAGCATCTTATTTAAATCTGTAGATTTGTTTTTCGGGTTAATCGTGGGATGTGATCAGATGATCTGACGTCAATCAACGACAATCCGTGACCAAGGCGGCAGTAGATTCGCCGAAACGTTGGATCATCTGATCACATCGAACGATTAACGCGAAAAACAAATGGATCATCGTGAAAACCTGCAACTAGTATTGTTTAAATCTTATCACAATTTTCATAATACAAGATATAGTTGTATGTATATTAATTGTAACGTGTAGCAAGATGACGTGAACGGTAAATTAAAACGATACGATACACTATAAACCAAGCATAATATAATATGATATTACGTTTGGTTTAATAATGATACAATAATTGGTTTTGACATTCGCTATACGTGCGTTGAAAAGACGTGAATGATTTATTATACTCCTGAAGTAATCCTTTAAATATCTGACTCTGACGTTGTCCTGATGGATATACAAAAGAAAATATCTCAAAATTCATATATTATAGTTGTTCATTATAACAGCCTATGTAAGTCCAACCGTTAAATGTATTAGTGTTAGTCATTGACCACTTTCTCCTATCTCCTTTTTCTTTTGTTTAAAAGGATCTGGGCTTGTATACACAAACCCAAATACTTTCCTGCACACCTTGCACTAGGCTAAAAGCCTGTATCGCAAAGTGTAGGATACATCGCAGGAGCCAGAGTTCGAACGTGGCACCTCCCGCTAGAAGAGACTGCCCTCTCAACCAACTGCGCCAACCATGCACTCCCTTACGATATTCCTAAAAAATGTTAAAAACCGCATATAGCGGGGGCTTTTCGAGGTAGCCGGGTGCGATTGGGGGCAAGATGGGCCAGAAAGAAATACAAAGAAATAGTTAGGTATGAAATATTCAAAACTATAATTACTGTTACATACGATGTAATAAGCGGGGGGAAATCTGTAAACTCGACTACTAAATGACTGACTACACTTACTGACAAACATTCAGCTTTTTAGATGATATTTGTAAAATAATTTTGGTATTCGAAATAGCGTATAATATAATTTGAGAATGCCTACCTCTGTAGGTATTTATTAATAGTAATATTGTTTTCAAATTATAATGTCATCTTTCAACTCTCAACAAATTATTATTAGCAACATTTCTACGCCGCAACAAAACTTGCGAGCGATCAAACAGCGAGGGAATACACATAAGCACGTCGAGTTAAAGTGGGATTAATAAATACGACAGAGAAAGGAGGGAAGTGTGAAAGAGAGGGAATGGAAACCATAGAGAATTTAAATTTAATAAAGAAAGAGTAACAGCAAAACAACATTATATCTTAGTACATACCTTGCTCCTTAGTCGTGAGAAAAAAAATTACTTTAGTAAAAAACTGTCAACAAATTAGTATTTTCCTCAACAGAGACGAGAGGCATCTTCATTCACATAATGTAGCGTTATATGAATGTGAAACTCCCTTGTGTGAATCTCCCTTGGGGAGGAAGCAGGATGGTTGTTCCGACGCTTACGAGTCGGCTTTGGGTAGCTTAAGTGATCACTTTATGCCCAGGGCAACGTTCACCCATTCCACCACATCCTGCTCTCAATTGTATAATTTTTGAAATTATTTCACACTGACCCAATGTTTCAGATGCTAACGCCATCTGCTGAGGAGTGGACGCAACGTGTTTTTTTTTATCCTGATTGCTATAATAGTGTTAAATGACACCTTTTACACCTTTGAAGAAAACAACATTATTGTGTATTAATCTTTTAATATAGCATACTTGTATCGAGAGACACAAATTATTTAATGCTTCTACTTTTTTTCACGATGCAACTGCAGGTAGGTAGGACCTCTGAGGAAAATACATAGTAGATACAATAATCCACAGTCAGGCCTGTCTTTAAATAAGTATATTCTAATTGTAGGTAATTGTGAATTCCCGTAGTTTCACAGTATTCGTACACGATACTTAAGAGTATGCATACCGACATTTCAAAAATTACTAAAAACGGGAGACCTTATATCTCGACAACCGTTACTTAATATGCTTTGGAACAAAATAGGGTAGATGCATTGAACATTTATCTAGGGAATAACCGTAAAAGATATTTTATATCTTGTATAGATTTCTCAAAAAAAAAAAATTGAAAAACACCTCTGATCTTTTTTCCGAAAGACGGAACTCGTTTCCCGAAAGTCGCGTAGTATTTTTTTTCTGTACTGATAATACACATTAAAATCTTGGGAATAACCGTAAAAAAATTATTAATAGATGCAAAATTAACCCCAAAAAATGGGGAAAAAACGCTATTTTTACCAATGCGATTGTTCACGCGTTTTTGAACCTTAATGCCGTGGGATATGGCTGTGACGTGATTCTTGGTACCAAGCCCTTAAATACCTCCATACTAATTGCAGCAGTTAACGTTAGCTATATTATAATGTAGATATGCATATTATGTAAATATACCTAAATTATGTAACACAATGAACAATTGTTAACGTGTAGGTTTTTCTCAATACATAACATAAAATTCTTTGTACGACTCGCATGGGAAAACAATTAACATTATTAAAATATTCTGCGCGTTTCCTGTGTGCGACTTTGACGTATCTCCGTCAAGTGTAGGACGCAATAATTATGATGGAAGATTTGACATTATTCATCACAGAGTTAAAATAAATAAATAAATCTTTATTAGCCACAGATCAAATATACAAAACAAATCAATATTACTACACGCAGAAGTTTGCCAAAGGGCGGACATATTGCAAAAGCAATGTTTTCAATATGTTCTGAAAATGTTTTAAATTTAAAATAAGGTAATGAATAGGCAACAGTAATTATCTTTGATTATTAAAGTACTTAATCAAATATATTTCGTCATAGTGACGTAATTATGTATAATAACTTGTAAAGGTTCAAAAATGGCATAATAGATGTCATGTTTTCTATTTATAAATAAATATTTTTTTATTGGCCAAAAATCATGAAGAGTTACAAAACAAGACTGTGGTAGTGTACTAAAAGGCCGACATATTGCAAAAGCGATATCTTACAGTCATCCTGACATCAGTTATAAGAATCTTTAATGTTCAAAAGAAATAATAATATAATAAAATATTTCATTCAAAAGAATGGCAAGAAATAAAAAAAAAATGGGATCAATTCTGTAGCTTATTACCTACTAAATAAAATAAGATTTATCTTTGTCAATTATTAAAAAGTATTTAAAACACACTTATTTTTGTTCAAAAATTTATACAATGGGGTCGTCTTCGATTTTTTTTCGCCACCAGAGTGCGCTGCAGCAAATGGAGGTCCGCATAGATACTATGTATATAATAAGCAATGGTTTGTTTTGTTATGACAGTATTGACAGTTTTGAAGACCTCCACTGACTGAAGTGCCATCTAGTGAGTGCTAAAAAATACGCCCCCATTAGATATATTTGCATAGCAATTTGAATTTTCAGCGCCACGTACTGTTCTACGAGTAAGTATGGATTTTCAAATGATACTCGTAAACACAAACTTCACAGTAGGTAGGTACTCATCATAGCCAATATGAAAGTAGCTATTTAAATTACTCAAAAAAGGTACGAAACTGAAAACCAACTGAGTGTATACAAAAATATTCCAGACGATGTTAAAGCCGTATATACTTAATAGTATATTCAACATGAGAATAAAGGTTGTACGGGCGATGCCGATGTAGACGGGGCAATTGATAATATAGCCTCCCTATATTCAAATATTGTTTAGATCATACATTATTCATCGATACATATCAGAGGGTAGAGGGAATTCAAAGGGTTGGGACTCCGACAAGGGTGTCTGTATCACTATGTATACTCGTATTACAGAGACATTTCACTGTAGGTATTGTTTACTATATCAGGCTTACTACAATTAAAATCGCTTTTCGTTACAGACATACATTATAATAAACTAAATGAATTTCCATGCTGGGCGTATGAATTAACACAGCTATGTTATTTTGAAAATCACAATTTTATATTTTTGTAAGACCATCGGAATTTTCTACATTTCGTAGTTGAATATAACAAGTAGTTATATCTCTAATGGCTCCTAGGCGGTGCACATGGGAGAGCATCGCAGATCGCTCCCCCTTGGACGAGGACGCAGGGGAGGTTGTGGCTTTCTGGGAGCGGAGGGGAATCGCTGAGTGCTGACCGACACGATAAGAAGAAGTTATATCTCTACTAGTGTATTGGGCTGATGAGTTTATATATAGTTATTCTAAGAAAAGAAAAAAAATGTAGTAGTGTGTAGATCCTTGCAGTGAGAGTCTCCTCCAAGGAACATTACGGGTGTCAGAGTAGTTTCGGGAGGGGTTTGTTGAGGGGAGCCCTTCCGGCGAACCTTGAGCCCTCCTTTGAAAAAATGTTTTTACTTATAAGTCTGGATGATATAGGAGCAGGAGCTAAAGCTCCTGAAACATCCAGGGGTGGAGGTGGGTTTACCCTTAATGGAGGTGGGTTTACCCTTAATGATGAGTTTATATGTCAATCGTGAATGATAATATATAGACTCTTCCGGCAGATAATACTGAGAAGTGTGTTGACAAGTCATGCTTCCGCGTATATTCGTGATTAACAACCAAGGATAAACATAATGCTTAAATATAACTTTGAATTTTCAAAGTGACAATAGTTATAATGCATAAAGAGTTAATATCAGGAAACATTTTGTAATCCCGAATAATACTATGTAAATGATATGAAGGAATGGAGGATGTAGAGGAGGATATACAAGTCAATAAATAGTCGTACACAAGAGTTCAACAGGTTATTGGAATGATGAGGGATAAGAGAGGATTGAATGGGATGAGAATACAGCAGAGGAACGGAGACAATCTTAGAATGAGGTTGCCTAAATAAACAGAATTAGTTTATTTATGTTTTGGAATGATTTGTTAATGAATGAATAATGTAATTCGCATATTATTGATTTTGATAATGTATTTATTTTGAAAGATTGCAAAAAACACTACATAATGGGTCCGATTCTATAACTTCCTGAATTGAAATAAGTTATAATAATTATGTGTTAAATTTATTTTACATTAATTGTGGAATACTTTGTTATTTGTAGGTACCTACAGTGAAGGTAAAAAAAAGTGTTATAAATATATTTGGTGTATAATTTAGGACTGCAAGTGTAACTGTCAACACTATTTTTCCAAATAGGCACAATGGTTAAATGGAAATATCGACACACTTAATTCTTTTTAATTACATCGTATCTTTAATATTATTTAAGCGATATTCTTACATTGCAAATGTCGCAATGTCAGAAAATTGCAGCAATTTTCTTGACAAGATTTGATAATAAGATTTACCGACATCCAATATGTCACTTGCACTTAACTTCCGTACCGCCAGTTCAACTGAAATCAAAACGTACCTTTTTGTAAAGAAATCTGACAAGCAAAGTCAGATAGTTTCAATTTTTTCTATGGAGAATCAGAACGAGAAAGTATTATATTGCATATAGCTCTGTTAGAATGAGCCCATACTCGTAATAATATGATTTCATTATTATTGAATGTTCTCATCCGAAGTATTTCTCACAGCTAGAAGCTTCTTTTGTATTTTTCAACTACTCATTCAAGGAGAAAATTGTCTTGCCTGGAGCTAAAATCCCAATAAAAATATTAATACCGTAAAAAAATAACGTATATGGGATTATCTTTACGTATTATTTCTTGATATTACATTAAATGTCTACAAAAGGAGAACACATATTCTCTAACATACGAAAGAAAATAAAAAGGTGTAGGTACTATAGAAAGGACGTGTAGTGTGCACACAATACATGCACGTGTACCTTACTGGTACTTCATATAGCCCAGAGCGAGATTGTAACCGCAATATTTTTATGTTTTTATGAAACAGTTAAATGTCAATATCATTAGGTCCTTTGGGAAATAGAAAATATTTATTACGAGTTATTATTACTAAAGGACCTAGGAACGTGCTTCAAGTGGTCAAATGAATTGTAAATACGGGGCAGAAGAAAAGCTATAGTTACTTAAAAACTTTCCCATTTTACACGTACGTAGAGTGTGGATACCCGGGTTTTAGAATAGCCCCCCCTCCCCCCCCCCTTTTTTCAGATATTTTCGAGTGTCCTGCGCCTAAGAGTCAGGTGTTCGTGAAACCCCATAAACATTTCTCATCTTTGGTATTGGAGGTTCGACACCCATTTCGTATTTAAACATGTTGGCAAAAAGAGAACATATTGAGTTTTATACACACACACAGCATTCACTGGTCACCCCATAGGGATATATATCATGGTATATTTTATTTGTAGTATTTTAAAATGTGGTATGAATAATGGATCAATCACACACATAGATCTAATTCTATAACTTTTGAAATAAAATTAAGTAGTGTTCTTTAAATTTATTTTACCATCAAAGAATTGATAAATTATTTGTTTAAGTACGCACTTAATTATTTACAAAATTGACCTCATCACTCATAAAACAATGCCGATGCTAGAGTCAATGAAACTATACATTGCTACATCATAGATTTAGTATAATACTCGTATAATGATGGTACTAGTATATACTGGGCTTGGTGTTATACGATGGTAGAAATGTAATGATGCCAGATGCTAGATTAATCATAGTAATGCCAGGCTAGGTCTCACACTTCAATAAGCCATTGGTATATAATATAACGTAGATAACTACGTATATTCTCAACTGTATGTATGTATCTATGAGAATGGGAAGAATGTTGGATATGTGAACCACAAGGAAAGACTGATAGCCATAATGCAGTGGATGCGATTAGAGATTGAAAAATCAAACATCGTTACATCGATTGTTAACGTTCAAAATTTCAAGAAGCGTTGGATTTGGTGTATCCCTGGTAAGTCGTTTCAAAATGAGGAAGTAATTAATGATAGTATTCACTGTATTGCAAACATTATGTAATTTCATTTATTTATTTACAACTAATTTGAATCCATAGGTGAAGAATACACTTTGCTGACTGTTCATCAAATCGATGTCGATGATATCAAAACCACGGAGGAACGATATGTTCTTAAAATAAGTTATGTAAGATAAATACTGAAATATTCACATGAAGAAAAATAATCTTATGTAAATTATTCGTAAATTGCGTAAGCACACGAGTAATCGGTGAATGCCCGAAAAAACGGATTCCTTGAGCTTATTAATGAAAAATTAATAAATGTTGTTTCGTACTGCTCGATTTAAGTTGCCTTATAATATATTTTTTAAATAAATATGCAATCCTTCATACAATTACAGCGTCTCGAAGTGCTCTATTATTTAGTTCACCATAAATTGAGTTCAAATGTCACTTAAAGAAGGCCTCTATAGGGCGATGGTCTCATATCGACAGATCGATAAAGCATGAAGTTTGTGTATATCGATGTTTTATTGAAAATGTTGGCGTCCTTATTTCAGTCTTTATAGAGTGAGTAGAGAACATATGATATTGTCAGATGTGGTGGATCGACCCAATGCGGGGAAATATACTGGGGGCTCCCGGCTCACCATTGACATATGAGAGATACCTATCACTGTCTGCAATAGGGTGAGTAATATTCCAGTTATTCCGGCATTACAAGACAAATGAGTATAATATGGTTTAGGTATCACTCACAATAATATACCGCATCCAATATTATAAGTGAAACTTTGCAGCAGATACTCGACCTACATGAAATTTCCAAAGAATAAACTTATTGCAACATAACTTTTCTATTAGCTCCGTAATCGATTAACTAGACTGTCTGTAGAGTAAAGATTGGATTAAAATGTGAGAGGCAATTCAGTTAATTCAAATAATTACAATTTAATTCTGGATGCATAAAGAATAACCGTCAACAATTTCTTAGTCTATTCGTTTGTTGAACTGAACCTTTTGGACCATTTCTGGCTAAATAATTGTAATTAATAACAAATAGACATGACATTTGTATGAACTCTTGAAAAAAAAATTTCCATAAGCAACAGAAAAAAATGTTCAGTAACCTATAACTAGGGTTTGTAACTATTGCAGACCAAAAAAATGACATCCAAATTTATGGTAAGTCTAGTAGACAGAAAAAAACAGGTGACGAATAGTGTGGATAGACTCTCTTTCTTTTATGACCACATTTCAGTCCAGGGATCGTAAATAAACATGAAGTCCTAATACACCTAATAGTAATAACATGTCGTCTGACAGATACTTGTATGTAGCTCCATCAACCACATGCCAAATAAACCATCGTTGCATAACATATACACCGTGAACCTTTGTGAATATTCCAACGGTTTGCTGAGTAATTTCTCTACACTCGAATCAAACGCTTATTATTCATTTGCGGAATGCTAATATTAATGAAACTACTAGGTTCAAAGGTATTAAATAGGTAGGAACCTTCAGAGAAAATTGGGGATAAAATACATATAATACAGATAACACCTGAGATCTCAGTATCTCTGGGACTGAAAAACTTGAAGGTAATTGATTTTGAAAGCGAGACATCCATCACGAATCTACATTATTTATCTCACTATTATAGAATAAATTTCTACTAGGTAAGTCACGAAAGCGAAACGTTCTTGACTTTAATAGTTACTTAAAGGTTTTATCCTCATACTTGTTTCTGAAACGAATACAAGTTTGAAAGTCAATTTAAATCACACACTGAGGTAGAAGTTCGGTGTACAGAATACCCAGACACTGTGTACAAAAATCCTACCGTAACTTGGATTAGGGTGAGACAGTGGGAGATTTCTTCAGTATTTATAGGGCGTATTATACCAGAAACCCGAATTCGATTTCATGCTGTCTTGTGAAAGCCACACACAAGTAATAAGATAAATTTGCCACATTTAGCCAACTTTTCCAGAAATAAGTTACTTTACTTCACATCAAGGTGACATCTTCCACCACATACTCTAATGTTCTTAGATCAAAGGTAAATAAATAAGGATGGAACATCGTTTATCAATACATCGACGTAATATTATTGGACAATATAGTTTCAGTGTAATAACAATCCACGTGTTATGATGCAATTTGAGAAGAAAAAGCAAAAACATGCCCTACTTTCTTTTATAACGCGTTTTCGACGAAATGTCAGGTATTCGTAACATTATACCAGAAGACATTCCCTCTCACTACCAGAATATAATAGAGGGGTCATAGAATTTTTTTGTCTATGGATTTAATATCTATATATTTTTATATGAATTTAGAACAAAAAATTTTTTTTTGCGTTTTTCCGTTTAGGACTTCGCCCCATGCCCTCCATGGAGGACACTAGTAGTTCTTTACTGGTAAAACATATTTAGTTATAGACAATAAACATTATATAATAAGTTTACCATGGATTAAGTATAAGACTTTGCTTCAAATGAATTTTATTTGTTTTTGCGTTCTGTCCTCCTCACTGGTAGTGAGAGGGTTAACATCCTTATTCAGATATGATGCTCACCTCTTGTCTTGTAATTGTTTGCTCATTAAGAATGTTTTGGGTGTTTTTAGACACCAGAATTTTTTGGTTACACCACTATTGGTGATGGTAATGTAGTAATGGTATAGAACATATGTTAGTTTAATAATTATTCTTATGCAGTAGACGCTGCTAGAGCAAAAAACCTCGCGAGAACCACTGAAATTAAGACTCTCCGACCCATTGCTGGAAAAACACTCCGAGAGAGAGAGTAAGGAACTCTGAAATCGAACAACCTCGATGTCCAGGCGAGGATGTTGTGTTATAGAAAGGAGCAAGAAGATACTTCTGGAGATACCTCGTGGGGAAGCCAGCCTTATGGCTTATCCTGAAAGAGATGGCGTGACAGTTGGACATCCGTGTCACCAATATTGAAGGTCCCTCCTCACACCCGAATAACACAGGCGCGTCACCAGAGAATCTATCTCCGAATAATAACAGAACCAAATCCTAATAATAACAGAAAAAGAAGAACGCAGTAGCACAACCGTGTCATTACAGCCGTAGGGATTCGTTCAACATAATATCATCGAAAGAGATTTACATCACTATAAATTGAGTACAGACCAAAATCGTACCAGTTGAGCATTTACATGTAGGTAATATTCATCTATCTCCATACACATTTGTACATTATACCTTGATAATATTATCCCTGTTGTGTACTAATATACATTTTACTAAAGGAATATTTTCTCCATTATTTCTCCCGACATTATATCCACGTTGTTTGTGGTAAGTTGTATGTAATGTGACAATGTTTACCAATATAAGGTGTATTATTCACCATACCCAAGATACCTACACAATATTGTCACAGCCAAACCCATATTGACACTTTCTTTAACAGAATAAGTAGAACTTATAATATAATATAATAAACAGTCGAACCTTATTCTGTTAGTATCATAATATAAATAAAATAACCATCGTTATATTATTAATAGCGCATACCTAATTAACCAACTTCACTTTCCTCGTGGAAACACATGCAGGCTACAATTTTTTGCATCTTGAGACTTGCATCATATTTTTGACCTTATTTATTGTATTCAATGATTTGCTTCGATTTTCTTCCTGACTTTCATGATTTGACTAAACATTGTTTTGACTGCATTTTGTTACTGATTACCTTGAATTTTGTTTTTCTGTTTTTGTTATTCTTTTTTTGCACTGACTGTTGACATACAATTTCTCGAATTACATAAACTCTCATTATAATATTGTTTTATCTGTATTGACTAGTTGTGTACACATGTAATAGGGCATCGCTTGAACTTGATCTGTGTTGTTTTTTGTTTGGTTTGTGTTTGCATGTGGGTGATGTCTGTTTGTGTGCCATGAATAAATAAATAAATAAAGCTTCGCCACTGAAACGCATGTCAGTAAAAATTGTTGAAAGACATATTATTATGTAGAAATACGGAGGAGGCCTACGTTCAGCAGTGGACATAAATGGCTCTATAAGTAAAGAAGTACTATTTCCTTTTGGCATGAAATTCTCAGTGCCTAAAAACTATAAATTTTGTAAGTGAAATTACCATCAAGTGGCTAACACAAGTTGTAACCTATACCATCTTGTACAAGTAGGTAGATGCTTACAAGGTTTGAGGGTTGGTTGGGTTCATGGTCAGTGATATTAGAATTAGAAGGACGATTAAATTGTTGATAATCTAACCGCAATCAGTTGAATAGCCATAATAACAAAATTACAATAAAACTTGAATTGATTGTAGAATTAATTTTAACAGCTAAATGCACAATTTCCACTAATATTAACTTTGAAAGTTATTCGACCATTAATAACATCCCGCGCCGAGTGTGGTAGGTAGAGATTTATTGTTTTACTATACAAAACTCTATCAAATGTTAATAATGAATCATCTGGCTAGATAAATTAAATACCCAAACAATCATATCTTGACTACACATCAATTGGAAATAGTTTGATAAAAATACCAACACGAAATTCGAAGTGAAATGTAGGTATGTTTTGTTGTCTTTTTGTAATCAACTTACATAATTCTTGACGTAACCGAGTACGAATGTAACGCTAAATTTTTGCAAATTGTTCAAATATTCATGAAATTCAAAACTATTCGCAATCGCAAAACCTCCAACTATCGTCGAAAAATCGTTTACGAATCGGGTGCCTTGCCGAAAAAAAAACATATTATACAACTGTATAGTAGGTATTCATTCGATCAAATTATTTTGTCAGAATTTTTGAATCCAGCAGTAGAATATTTCCCAATATGTCTCGCGATAAAATGATATTAGTTACATTTTACAAGTTTAGAATGAGATTACGGTAATTTGCAATAATTTTTTTCATCATTTTGAATGATGGGGATGTTGTTGAGTTGAGAATGCGTACCAATTAGGTACAGAATGATTTACTTTCCGTATGTCAAATATTTGGAAAAAATATTTATATTAATAAGTATTCTTCTCTCTATTTCGGTGGTTTGGTTATAATATACCTACGTATCAAAAATAAGTAGACTCTTCATAATATATTGCGCTAAAGTTATGATCTAAATCAATTGAGCATATTGTGATTCTCTTGAATAAAATATTATCAGAAAAAATATATAATGTAATCGAGTTTCTCGATACTTAGGATCAATATTATTATACCATAATTTCCTAGTATAAAAGCTTGCCTCTGCTAAGTAAACTAATACCTAATATAAATGTATATAATATAATCTATTCTATATTAATATTGAAGTTTGCTAAGAGTTTTTCTCTCTACAGATGTTAAGGGAAAGCACTAAAATAGAGTTATTACATCACGTAAAACGCAAATCTGCTGAAAATTAAATGTTTCAATTTCATTTGGTACTTCAAGAGATTGAAAAATGTAAATAATGTATGAAAAAATATTTTTAATAATAAAAAAAATATCTACGTTTTTTCTGCTTAATTGCTTTATTTGATAAGTACAGTATATTGGTTAGCTGGAAGAGATTGCGATGAGTTCGCCCTAGTGAACAAATGTCATGATATCTTATTGCTTGTTTTATGATGAATGTTTTATTTTCATCATTTAAAGTATAAATAACTACATAAATAGGGACATTGTACATTTGATTTAATTTATCCTCTTTTCTATGATATGAAATTTTCTAAAGTTGGTTTTATACCAGAAATATGTCACGTCTACTACGAAAACTACATTAGTTATTCTCTTCTCCATTCTTCTCTGGTGTACCGTGTGTAGATCGTCGATGTCGTCGAGCTTGCGGTCTACTTGATGAGGTCATCTTCAGGACTAATGTAGATGGCCTCAGCAAGTAGGCCGAAAGCTCGACAACACCGACAATCTACACACGATCCGAGAAGAATGGAGAAAAGATTAACAAGGTCCGTGAAAATCTACAAAGCTATAATCTTCATTAGCAGAGGTGGGCACCGTTAATCAAAAAGTTAACTTCGTTAATCGTTAATCCGTTAACTAAAAAGTTAACTTAGTTAATCGTTAAAGCGTTACATTTTGAAAAATGTAACGGAAGTTAACGTTAATCCGTTAAAGCGTTAATCTAAAAATCGCGGTCAAACGGCATGAATTAGAACTACATAAGTACTACTGCTATCACACTATCGCGATGTATCCCAACAAAGTGGGTACACAAATACATACAATGTGCCTACAACAAATAAAACACACGGAATAAGTGGCGAGTCTCATTATTGAAAAAGAAGTAAAATGTCTTACAGATATTTTGAAAACACCTAGGTACATTTCTTATTACACTCGCCCATTGACGTCGCTAGGTTCAGAGTTTAAAAGGCGCCGGAGTCGAATTTTTTTTCGAAAAAAATTGACTTTTGATCTGAATTTCTTTTCCAACGCCCAACTCATATACGACACCACACATAACTCCATACAACCCTTGGATTATCTAATGCCAGCGCAGCCAGTGGATGATGTCTATGCAAACGATCAAATATTAACGGACTTAATTAACGGAAGTAAAATGTAACGGAAGTTAAATAATTCGTTAACAAATTTTGGAGGTGAGAAAAGCGTTAAATCGTTAACCAAAATGTTAACTTCGTTAATTAACGATTAACGGATTAACGCTTTTCTGCCCAGCTCTGTTCATTAGTTATGTCCGATCTACGAAATGGTATCCGAAATACTATGGGCACACTCCTCTATTAGAAATGACATGCGAAGAGGAGAGATGCATGCTAAAACCATTGGTAAACCTTGTATCCTCCTTGTGTTCCACAAAAGAAAGACCGAGAAGCAAATAGACAACGGCATCAATAATATGAAAAAATAAAAAAATGTATGTAGATAGTATGTAAAACATAATGTAAGTACATACGTGTTCTAGTTTAATATTGTAAAACTGGGAATGGCGGGTAGTTGGTTAGTGGTGCCTCGCTACGGATATTTAAAACTGTTGGAGTAGAAAGGCTTTTATCTTAAACCCTTATCCCAGTTGAAATAAGTTTGTTTTCCCTCTTGTGAACGGGAAAACATTCCCAGAGCAAACATCCCTACAGATAATATCGACAGTATGATGGTTACAGAATACAGATCTACATACATGGGAATTTATATTCATATAGGGACGCTAACTAAAACATCGACCAATCTATAATCTTGCTAAACTTTTATAATAAGACTATATGAGCAAAGGAACTAAATAAACTCATAAAACTACACCAAATGGAGCAGTGGCGAAGGTCCTCAGAATACGATGCCCGTCGAATGATTATTTTGGTTTAGGATGATAAAAATTAGGTCTAATCTGACAATGTTGCAATTTGATGTGAGTATGTTGCTTAGTACATAATTTTTGTTTTGTAGGTTATTGTATTTAAATATAATATTGTAATATGTAAATGATCTACATGATCGTATATTAATGAATAAATAAATAAATAAATAATGCAATCATAAAGGTTAGTCCAAGGTTTCCTGCTAGAGAATTCCACTCTTCGCCAATGGAATGCAGTCTCATCTCTCACGAAACTCACGATTGAAAAAGGAATGTCGAAAGAATAAACAGATACGAAAGTAACAAAATTTCGGTACTTCGTGAATTCGGGATTTCCATCATTACGAAAGAAAGCAGGGTATTTTACAATTTTCACCAGCTACTACGGTCCCAGGAACGAAGGGTTTTGAGAAAGAGACTCAACCCGCACCATATACTCATTATTTCATATGGCTTCTGCCACCGTTGGGCGGCAACATCACAAGATAAGATAATTATGCTTTATGTTACATACAGGAGACATGTAACCTACATAGCAACACCCAGGCTTCCAAGCCATTCAAGGGCATTGGGTGTGGCACTGTGGATATCTGCATATGGTCCAGGAAATGCTCTCAGAGGGCAGTCTTCGACAATGTGCTTGATGTATTGCACTGGCTCATATAATGTGTTCTGCTTTGTCTCAAACCTAACTGATTCAATCGATGAAACTTGTTATATAATTTGGAGAAGTTAGGGATCATTCCCATCCCTTGTGTTATAAGAGCATCGGATATAATATTATGTAGACATGTAGGTAATAATGTTATAAGGAGAATGAAGCGACGTTATGCTCTACACTCCACAGTCCACAGTACGGAACACACAGGCTGTCTGTTGAAATCAAACAGAGAAATGGAATTTAATTAGCAGACGCAGTACTCTAGTGGACATTGGACACCAGTGGACACTTCCTCCTGCTAACTCGACACCATGACGTGACAATATTGCATTAGCTGCATGACACAATGGGATTATATGTACAAAGACGACAGCTAACAACTTTACAGTGAAATACTAATCATCAACAGCTAAATTAAACACATGCAGTAAAGTCGTTATATTGCAGTTACAGTAGTTGAAATTCTAGATGCTTCTGTGTCGAGTATAATGCCAGGCGTGTATCATCAGTTCAACGAAAAAATCTGTAGCACAAATCTAAATCGAAGTATTTTGATAAAAGTCACTACATATTATGAAAATTGCAATACCTAATCACATATTGTGACAGAACAGTGTTAGATGCTCACCTAGAAAAAAGGCGTAGAAAGACAGCAAAAAGATGGACAGATAACATTGTCCAGCTTATGAGTCGTAGATGGCAGCAAATAGCTCATGACAATAAGAATTTAGAATAGGCCTATCCAGCAGTTGAACGCAATTGGCTAGCAGTGAGTAAGTGACCACATGTACTACGAAATCTTATTAAAAAAATATTAAGTCAGTATAATTGAATGAAAAGCTACCATAAAATTATAGTCACATATCGAAGAGAATAAAAGTTCCAAATTTTTTTACATTATATGTCCCTTGAAATTTCAATCTTAATAAAATGCAGTCAAATTGGAAGAAAATCAAACTAGGAAAAGGTCATTACAAATATTCACAACATAAGCGCCCTTTAATAATAGAAAAGAACTTCAAGGGCGATGTATTCAATATTCATGTCTGTCTCTAATAATAGTAAATTTTACATAACCTTCTAAATGTAAAGCAGAAATACATTTAAGGAAATTCTATTTTTATTATATAACACAATAATAACAATTCTGCAAGTTCCTACTATATATAAGTATAGAAAATTATTAGTTATATGGCTGAAGTATTGCATGCATAGAAGTGGACATTAGTACTAATTCAATTCAACGTTGAAACGACATGACCTTCCAAACAATGAAATTACTATAATAACACAAAGTGACGAATACAATGCTGTAGACTAGTATTATGTTCATATTATTCAGCCATACAAGACTGTATGCTTATTAACGAATCATTTCTGTGTAATTTTGCTGTTATACATCGGTCATATTTTTAAGGTTAAAATAACAATGTATGTAAGTAATCGATTTAGTGCGACAAACCTTGTATTAGTATCTAACGAAAATGAAATTTAAAAAAATGTGTTTTAATATTTTGTGTTTTATTTTGGTGAAATTGTTTCATGTGTCCATTTCCTATTTATATGTCCCCTGGGACCTCGAGATAGAATTTTCTAAAAGTATTTATTAGGATGTTCTGAGATACGTGAGCGTTTTCATGTTGGACAGGATGTGCTGATATACGAGTTGATGGCTCGGATATATTTGGATAAACGAAATCGTAAAACATTACGTACGTAACGATTACGATGTTTTTTTTTCTGGCAGATTCGAAAAACTAAATCTTACCCGGTGCAAATGATCGAAATAATGTCATATTGCGAAACGAATGAATGTTACAGTAGAATGAAATGTGTGCAGAGACTGTGCAGTTTAACATTCAGGTTTCTCTGCCTACCTCAAAGGGGATTCGACACGACATAAGGGAATAGACTAGCTGATATAGACAGAAAAAACAATCTCTCCTCTGGCCTCTGAAATAGTATTTTATTATCTTAAATTTATTTTTACGCAGGCATCAACATTCATCTTCGTTTCAATTAAAACTTTTAGAATTTTAATTACAAATGCTCTGAACCTGTCATGTGCGATATAATGAAAAATAATTAAAATAACTGAAATTGAAAACCAAACTCCATTTTTATTCCTCCATAGAATTCCCAGCGTCCGATATAATTGGAGAGTTTTGCAAAAGCCGAATGAATTAAACATCTTTATAATATTATTTTAACAAGAAGTCAAAAAATGTCTTACGGTCAATGGAGACGTTAGATTATTATGAATGTCTTAGCTTGCTACTGAAAGAATTAGAGTACATCTTCCATACTATCAATTTTGTTGAGCGAATTAAAATTGTATAACATAACTACTTAGTAGAAAATCGCCTCATTTTTCTAAATGTTTTTGCATCACAGCTGATAGCATATGTAAGTGCTTAGACAGAAATGGCACACAAATTACCCACTAGTGATAGCGTGGGTATCACTCATTACTGCGGGGGTGTTATGACGCCAAACAACATTAATCGATGTGTAATTTCGAGGGATATTTTGCCTCTGTAATGCGCCTACATCGCTAAACAATGAATAAAAAGATTGAAATAAAAACAAACCGTATCGACATCAATGCGTAGTCCAGCATCCACCCAGGTGACTTGAGTTTGTGGTCCAAAGATGGAAGCTGCTGGTCCAGTGATGTTCTTACGGTTCAAGGCGGCTGCCCTGTGAGTCTTGTGTTCCCAAATCACGGTGCAACCACGGGAGCCAAAGTTTCTGCAATATACAATCTAGAAAGCAGAAAAAAATATTTATCAAATGTACACGATTTTTTTTAAATTAAAGGCAATCCACCCGTCATCGAATGATTTATGAGGTATTAGATAAAATCTATTGTCTTTTGAAAAAATAATCTTGTTGTAGTATTGGTATCGATATCGACCAATCTTGTCTACGTATCTTATTTGACGGAGTAGGCAGGGGGGGGGGTTCAAACGTCCCCCAAAATTCCTCAGCAATAAACTGAGGTTATCTGTGGATAGGGATCTAAGGAAAGTCAAAGGGGAGGCTTGTGTCGAGCAATGGAATTAAAACGGCTGAGAAAGAAGAAGGAGAAAGAAATTGAGAGTTTGTTCACAATGAGTAAACTGGACTTTTAATAATAAACGATTCTGTTCTATCTACCTTCTTATAAAATAATTTTCTGTCATTTCTAGTCATTTGTTATGTTGTAACCCAGAATTATATCCAGTTGCGTTATTATCAAAAGAGAACCAGGTTCAACTATTCACCGATTTTTTTTTTTAAATATATCTGTGGCGCTATTTATTGGTTTTTATTCCATTTGGCAATAGCAAATTTTTAGTTATATGCTCGCTAGCTTCGAAGCTGGCGACGCCCATGTTTGTTACTTAGTCGTATCGTATCGTCTCTGGTCTAGAGCTCGAATCCCCCCCCCCCTCGAAATGAATTCCAGGACACGGCCCTGAGTAGGTATACCTACTAATTGACAGCTATAATAAATTTATACGTATTCACTGTCAGTCTTCCGAGAACATAAGATTTCAAATAAATAAATAAAATGTAGATATAATTTTCTCAAATAGTAATAATGTAGTACCCATACCTTCGTATATACTCGTATCTACAAATTTAAATTGTTAGATATCTCTCAACTACTTGAGAAACTTTGATAACATTATAACTAGAATAAAGAGCAAATATTGATCTGAAATTTGGCAACACTCGAGAGAACTGCTTAGTGAAATTTTGTAACGTGCAAGAACTTGGATAGAATTTGTAGAACTTGAAAGCAAATATTATTATAGTAGGCAATTGGAAGTCCAAATAGACCGGTAATGTGGGCGCAGAATATAGGAGTATGTACGATATAATAGAAATACGGTATCGATCTATCTTATATTAAATTTGCAAGATGAAATATGTATGACCGATTGCATGAATGTTACAGAAGCTAGGAGTGTGTGTAAGGATAGGGCTGTCTGACGCTCTGTACTCTCTGCCTACCATGCAAGGGACGTGGCGTGAGGGTATAGTATAGATAGAAATATGCATAGGCATTTAATACAAACACGTCCATTGTAGAGAATAAAATGGGTTGGCTGGCAGAAATTGCCATTTGGCAATAAGCCCGCCCTTTGTATGTTTTTCTATATATTCAAAAAAGAAAAAAAAAATCATCAAAATATACCTGGGAGAATGAAAAGATGAAAGGAAGAGCGGCTGTCCAAAAATCACGTCGCTTTACCATGATGACCAGATTCTCAAGGACGGATGTGTTTTGAGTGAAAGGAATCGTAGTGTATGACGATTCGCACGAATGTGACGGAGCTAAGGATAGAAAGTCTGGCGATCTGTTCTCTCTGCTTGCCCCGCAAGGGATGCGGCGTGAGGGGATGGGGCAGAATAGAACATCTTTTATAATAAAAGTTAAACATGTTTAAACTATTGTATTAACTTAGTTTTTAATTTTTCTGCCCATTTATTTTCATTAAGTGAAACATTAGTTCAGTTTAGTTTATGGATAGCATGTTGTTGTATATTTTCACATTTTGATTGACGGAATTTAATTTAGTAACATTGCATAGTGAGATCAAAGCAGACACGATCTCAAATAACAACTCGCAGACGCTTTAAAGTGAATGGTCAGTGCAGGTTTACAAAAATATGTAAACAGAGAAACGAAAACAGGTGCTGGTTTTTAAAACTGAAAGCTAGAGTTTAAATAAAGATAGAGAGACTCTATTGAGTTGTCCTCTATACTGGGAGATGTTAAAAAAAGTTCGACAACGAGAAAACACACACGTATCAAACGAAAATAGTTACGTATGAAATAATTTATGCAAAAGACCGCAAAAGTCCACGTAATTATTTGATATTGAAATTGAAAACACAGGGTATAAAAAAGAAATTGGGATGTCAATGTAACGGTAAAAAAATTGAGAAGACATGTGCAAAGGGCTAGCGACGGGGAGGAGTGGAAACTCTTGACCAAGGCTGATGAAGAAAATTTAGAAGGAATACACCTGGCTAGAGGAACACATGCCATCAGGATAGGAAGGATGAATATGACGACATAAAAAAACGTGCGACTGACGAGGCCAAATGTCGACAATACAGTGGAGCCAATAATAATGAATTGAATTTAGTATTACTAATATTCAGTTAGCATTATTTTTATCCACTATAAGCGAACAGACATGCAGCAAAACTACTTCAAGTATTAAATCTAGAGGACCTGGACACGATTTTTTTATTGTATCTATCATATTTTCACCTAGGACTAGTCCTGTTTAAAAACTAAGAAACTGGTCATGTCTTCATTATAAACGAATTGAGAGCGAGGAACCGAAGAAAACATAATTAAAACGCTTAAAATATTAATTTGTTGCAAGAAAATCCTTGCTTAGTTTCTATTACAAACTAGTTTACAATTCATAGTGAATAGAAGAACTCTAATTTCGCTGCTACAGTCAGAATCCACTAGCAAACATTGAAAATTTAGAAGGAAATTAAACAGCAAATTTAGTATGTGCTCGTATATCAAACTGCATGAAAAATTAAAAGAGCATAAGGAATCAAAATGAATCTTGCGTCATATTTCAATATCAAGTACCTAGTAATAAAAAAAAAAAAACTCTGATGCTGGATTTCACTAACTCTTTAGGTGAGGAATAGCGGAGATAGGAGCCACAAATTTTGCATGAAAAATAATTATAAGTGGCTCCTATCTCCACTATTATACCACGTATACGCCATCTTTACGTATTTAGAGGTTTTTTTTATAGAAATGGATATTTCAACCTTAGATTCATCTATTTCAATCATAAAAATCCTGAGTTTCCATACGCAACCACAACTTATCAAACCCCTTATTCCACGCAAATGTATGGAGTTATAATATGGGCGATCCTAGATGTTTTTCGCGATAATCTCATTTCAACTTTTTGATTTTCTGTTCACATTTTACATAGAAACCAATATTCTTGTGGGGCATAGAGTTCAATTTGTCTCTCTTCTATTATGTATTCATTAGGGTAAAGAGTCCCTGTTTTGGGATTTCCTAGGATTCATGGAAAGACGTGGGAAATTTACTAAATACTGTGTTTTACTTCAATATACCAACTCAGACGTCAGACAAAAAGCTTAACTAATTTAATGGAATCTCTCGACATGATCTTAGTTCATCCTTTCAGGTTTTCTGCATCCCTTAAAATCTCCATCTCTGATATTTTAAGTATAGATATATTTCCGATTTCAGTATGATATAGGTACCCTAAAATATGATTCTAAGACTCACGTTGACTGTAAGATACTCGTATTGCTTTTGCAATAAGTCCGCCTTTTGGCACGCTACCATTGTCTTGTTTTTGTAAAACTATGCTTATTTTTCTTTGGCCAATGAAGATTTATTTATCTAGTCGAATCAGATATATTTAAGTACCTACGAATAAAATAAATACGTTCTTACAAAAGGACATAAGCGCCACATGATATTCGTACGGTTACAACTACTTTTTGATTAGATTGTCAAACCACGAAAAAGTGGAAAAGTTATTTTTCACCAATGACAATATTATTCTTCATATTTCAATATTATTAAACTTTTCTCTCCCCTTTAGAATTTGCATGGAACTAAACCAAGTACTTCAATAAAAATCTAAAATCTTTAATATAACATTACTAGCTGAGTTACCCGTGCTTCGCAACGGCAAATTTAACAAATCAACCCGGCATACTTTAAAAGACTTGAGCTGGGCAAAATGTGACTTAAGATCTGAATTTCTTTTCAAACGCCCTTTCATACGATACCACACTCGACCCCACACAGCCCTTGGATCCCCTCATCATTATGGCATCTCCTAGGAAAAACTTCTTCTCCAAAAAACGGTGACGTTAGGACACAGCCTACATTATCGTAAATGTTATTCTAAATTTTCGCAGCCATCCATGCGGGAGTTATGCGAACAGTTGCAAAAATCAGACTTTACTTTATAAGATTATACTTGTCTAGGTTTGTATCTGAGTTGGCTGGATAAGATTACTCGGTAATAAGACCAGCATTAGCCTTATGGCTAACGCCGCCTCTCATAAATGGGGTAATTTATACCCACCTTCATGTTGAAACAACACTAAACACAACATTTTCTCCTGGGCAGGTGTTCTTTATAGCATGCGGTGTTAAAATACAATACCTATTATAAAACGCTACTAACACTTTGCCTGAACCTGAAATCTATAAACATAACGATTTTTTAATTAACAACTGTAGAATCGTTTAGAGTCATATAAAAATATCTATGTTAATCGAATACATTACATCTGTGTACATTATAATTATATAATTTAGCTTTATAATTGTAAAATTTAAAGAATTCCAAAAGGCAACAGATACCTAGTTAAAGAATTTGTTTATAATAATACCTTATCATATTTTTTTCAATATATTGTCAACAAGAATTGTACAACGTGTATTAATATGTATATTGGGAAATTTATATGCAAAGCATTATCGATGTTTTTAATATTGCGAGTTCTGAAATTTTAACAATACATTGCGCAGATGGATGTGTTTCCAGAAGATGGATGCAGAAAAATCCAGTTCTAATAGATAAAATATACTAGGTAAAATTGTACAAAATTATTTCAGAAAAATAACAGGGTCGGTCCAGGTTCAGCTAGTTTGAAATAAAACATAATAGTGTTCCAAGTTATTGGTCCCATCATTCTGGGGGAAACTTTTATACGCTCGTACAATCAGACGACACCATTTCAGAGACGAAAGAACTCCGAAGTAAAACACAATTTTATCGAATAATAAAGTACGGTACGAGGATTGAATACCAAAATGTAATATTCTTAAGAATTACGAGGTTCATGATGCACTGACTAGGTCCAATTCTGAATCCAATTAGGTTTGTACTAACTAAAATAAGACGTTCTTTTTTAGATGATTTCACAGTAAAATAATTTTAAAACACATTTTAGTTCTAAATGTCGCAGAATGGGACCTGCTGTAAAGCTGACCTCATACAGCCGAAATGCCTGTCTGAAATTATAATCGTAATTTTGGAACAATGTCTTAAAAAAATCAGATAATTAGTAGTAGGTAGTTTCATGGACAGGCGAACGTCTATGATAAATATGGAAATATGTATTGCATGAAAAAATGAAATGATTCATAACCTGATTCCTGTGTGTGCGTGCGTGCTCCATCTATAGAAACGTATGGAAAAACGTGCGTTCTGAATTCATAATCTTAAATTTAAGATCCGGAATTCATAACGCTCGTCAGTATCATTCTGACGGACAGAAAATTCATAATCCGAAAAAAAAATCAGAAATAGTCTGGAGAGTAGTTAAATTGTATGCATTTCTGTGCTTTCTGCTTTCTCAATATGAATTCAAATTATGAATTCAGCGAGGTATTTATAGGTGTAATATTTGTCTCATTTCTATGTCACAAGTGGCTGGTTGGCAGACGTTGCCTACAGCGTATAAACCCACCATTTGGAATAATTATTTATATCCGGTAAAGATTTTATTTATTTATTTATTTCGGCTGTGTAAGGCGGGTCATGCACAGACTCTAAAACACGAATATTTTAGAATCATACCATGTGATTAAAATGCATATTGCATATTGATTTTTTTTAGTGCAATTTTTTATTTTGGCGCTCTAGTTTTAGTACAAAAAATTCGAATTCCGTGAAAACCAAAACCCGGGTCTGACCCGGAACACCACTTAAACCCGTAGACTCCGAGAGGTGGCAGCCCTAATTGCATACCATATGATCATCCAAAATTTTCGAAACGCAAACAACTGAGAATTTTAATTTGCATAGCCTCGTTTCACTCCGGAATTCCAAAATATAAATTTTCATGGTGTAATATTAGTGACCTACTAGCAGCAGGTATTTAGCGTGATATGTTCTATTAAGGGCATGGCACCAGGAATGACGTCACAGTCTTTTCTCAGGGCATTAAGGTTCAAAATTGCGTGACAATCGCATGATAAAATGGTAAAAATAGCGTTTTTTTCCATTTTTTGGGGTTAATTTTGCGTCTATCAAAAAACTTTTACGGTTATTCCCTAGATTTTAATGTGTATTATCAGCACAAGAAAAAAATTACTCCGCGACTTTCGGGAAACGAGATTCCGTCTTTCGGAAAAAAGATCAGAGGTGTTTTTAAATATTTTTTTTGAGAAAACTATACAAAATATAAAAAATCTATTACGCTTATTCCCTAGATAAAGGTTCAATGCATCTACCCTATTTTGTTCCAAAGCATATTTAGTAACGGTTGTCGAGATAGAAGGTCTCCCGTTATTAGAAATTTTTAATATGTCGGTATGCACACTCTTAAACGTGAAACGTGAAAATAATTACATGTTCCCGTAACACCTGTTTTTATTATTAATGTTTTCATTTTTAATACTCGTCGCTCCACCTGGGAAAAAGCTTAAACCTGAAATTAACCCCGATATTATTACACCGTTTTTATATTAATAATATCATCAAGCGAGGTCAAACATTGAGGTAACAAAAATCAATGACAAAGGTCAATATTCTCGTACAGTCGTGTAATGAAGAACTTATTGAAAATTAGAAAACATAGTTTCCTGTCTCTCTCAACAATAGCAAGACTTGCGGCAAGTTCTTCGGGAACAATGCCTGAACGTCTTTCCAATGCTTGCAAATTAGTTGTAAAAAAATCAGAAGGATATGCTATCTGATAAGTAGATATTTATTTATATACAGAATACTCCCCTGCCCGCCTCAAAGTACCCACAATTTTAAAGCATGCTTTTTAATTAAAAATTAGTATTTTTTAAGAATACCAGAATCACGACAGCGTAATAAAAAGCTACGTAAATTATCTTTCGAAAAATTCGATGGTGGTTGACATTTAATAAGTGGCTGTCGTAAAGTTAAAATGAAAGATTTTATTACTGCAACCCTTTCCCTTTTCCACCCCCACTTCTGACTCCATCTCTTACCGGCACCCCTTAAATGAATAATAATAATAATTCGCTATAAACAACGGAACCCACTCCAACCCAGTGACCACACTGATTGTCAAATCACTTCATTTCAATTATAAAACTACAACACAGCAACATAAAATGAAAATAACAATTTTCTAGAGTTATACAACCGTCGCCACAATACAAATTGGGTTGGAAGATGCGGGTAACTTTTGCCTATAACTATATTGTCAAACAGTAACATAATTCTCGATGTAACCATGTATGAATGTGATGCAGGATCGTGGCAATTTTTGAATGTTGAAATTTAAAACATTTCGCGATCGCTGCGCCTTCAAATGTCGTCCAAAAATATTCAGCCACACAGTTTACTATAGTTTTCAAATCCATTTTCTTAAATTGTATTGTACTGAAAATACTGTAAGGCAGACTGAGATGGTACAGGCACGTTATGCGTAGAGAGGAGAAATATTCCGTGAATACGGCACTCAGCATCCCCACGAAATCTAGGGGAAGAGGTAGACCTCCGGCAATATGGTGGTCCAATGTTGAAAAGAAGCTGGCGGCGCAGAGAATCCCAACAGTGACAACCCAGGACAGGAGATCCTGGCACCTACATACGAGGAGGCCCGATCCTGGATGAACCGGGACAGAAGGGCAGGACAAAGAAAGTATTGTACTGAAAATATTCATAAAGATAGGAACCGTACGAAAAATCAGTATGTTGTGCAGCTCAGACCCCATACAGAAACTGAATAGTGATTATCAGAGAGCACACCGTGACATGGAAAGAAATGAGTCATGTGACCTCCCTGTTTTCCCTCGAGGAACTTTGAAGGTTGTAGTAGTATTCATAGTTAGATATTTAGCAAAAAAACATATTTAACCAACTCTCTGAGAATTTTCGCGGATAGTTATAAATAATATTAACCTAACAACAGCAAGTATAGAACCACCCTTGTCACGACAAAATAACCTAAGTAAACAGTTAGCCACAATTTCAGAGACTAGTTTCACTAATAAAGTCCAATGAAATATAAAGGAAAATAGATAATGCAATGAATTCAAAGATAATTCCTTAACGCGAATATAATGTGACTCCAAATAACCCAACCCAAAAGATCTTTTTTGCAAACTAACCATGCAACGTATCAAATTGTTAATTCAACAAAAATTTAAGGAATATGACAGAGCCCACCGCAAAAAAAATATGTGTCCGTTTTTAATCGAAAAGCGATATAAATTAATGTTTACACATGAGTCATGCATCGCCATAAGTTTGCTTAGCAAAATTCATATACTGTTTTTTTTGCATTTTTTTTAGGAATATGGTAAGAGACGATGTCAAAAACAATCCTTATTTCTTTAACAAAAATATCCTATATTTCTTTTCAAGGCAGTTTACCCGTAATGGCCGGTCAAAAAAACGTTTTTTTTAACCTTACAGAAATGTTTCGGGAATATTCTACCCCTTAAGCAGGAAATGAGCTTAATTCTTATTAAAGAATATGACTAGTGTTACTATTGAGTTCTGGTCTCACAGCTAGATCCACTCCTAAAAAAAGTGTCCTGACAGGGGAAAATCGCTGCAGAGCCTAATCCTCTTATCCTAGGATAGTGCAATTCAAGCGATGCATAGGTGTCATAAGTCCATATTACAAAATTCTAAAAATATTATAGGTTTAATATTAGAGAAAAAGGGACATGTAACTAAATGACCCTACAAATTACAAATGATGCAGGAAATTATCCTCGCGTTGATTAAATTGGGAATTTCTTAGTTGAAAAACCACTGTCGGATTTAATAGACAGGGAGGGCAATTAGAGGATCGCGTCACGTAATGGACCTCCATAATATACAGACCTACACTGGGACATCAATTATTTCCTACCCATCGTTATACTACCCTACTGTCTACCCCACAGGTAATACAAGGCTGTAGAGCCTAACTCCACCTCGTGATTAGGGTTCATAATACAATCATTTTCTTCGTCCAATCTAGTGGCAAATATTATATTATTAAAAATAAAATTATGATCCTCTATAACTTCTGTAAGAAAGTCTCAATTATGGATGGGATATATCTCGTATGAAATATGAAACAGTAAAAACTACTGTAATTTAATTCAGTTTTTTATTTTAAGTGTTGCAATATGATTGAGAAATTTGGCAATGGCGTGGCTGAAGAAGGACGAATAAGGTGTGAACCGTGGTGAGATGAACCTGTGCGAAAACACTGAGAGAGGATAAGAAATTAAGGAAAACGTTAAAATTGTTGGGACATGTAGAGAGGATGAATGTTGAAAGAAAGACAAATAAAATGTAATTTCGAAAGAAGTGCGGCCGTCCAACCACTTTGATAGATCAGTTGCTCAAGAAAAGTCGTGTTTTGAACAAAAGGAATCGTAGAGCTTGTATGACGTATTGCATGAATGTAACGGAAGCAATAAGTGTGTGAAATTATACGAAAGTTTGGAGACCAGTTGTCTCTGCCTATCCCGTAAGGGACGCGTTGCGAGGGGATAGCGCAGAATATAATGATTTAAAAAATAATTAAGTGATATGTTTTGTTTTGCGTTCGGATCCCCCAAACGAGACGAAGGTCTGGGTTCGAATCCCAGCCGGGGTGAACTGAAATGGCGAATGTTTCTCGAGTGTAAAGTGATCACTTAAGCCAGCCGAGGTCGGTCGTAAGCCCGAAAATGTTCATCCTTAATTCTTCTACACTGTTGTAGGAATAGTGCACCTATGAATAATATTACTTATAGAATTTTCAACATAAAACATGACTCGTGCCAAAATATAATGTCCCCTATTCATTCCATTAATGGTGATTGGCGTCAAGGTACAGGTTAACTTAAGACCATGAGCGAGAGTGTCAACACTAACACCTGCATACAACCATCGTTGCTTCATGGCAATCGCCGATACTACAAAGAACACTATTGTTGATATTTTAAAGTAAAATGACGCATTCGTTACCAGAACCTTTAATACACACAATACAGAAATCATTATGTGTGAAGAACAATGAAATACAATGTGTAATACGTGACTGTTAATATTACATACGACAAATTAGACAGGTACTATCTATCGATAGGTTAGATAGAGGGGATACAGGTTAAAAAGACGTGTACATAGGAAAGTTCTGAAGGAATGATTTATTCTAGTCTATGTAGGTACCTACTGAAGAAGTGATAATGGGGTGAATTCTGAAACTAATTAAGTGTGTACTAAAAAATAAATTATGATTAAGAGAATTTTCTGTGGTGTAAACCTCAAAGTATATAGATTACTCGCTCACGAGTGAATTGCTTAGGTAAATATAGAATAGAAACCTCAGAGTAATATAGTATAGAGTTGACACGGTTAAGCCCTGCACGAGTAGTCTCGTGCTATCTCCCTTTAACTATTACTAAAAATACACTATGAGAAAGAGACAAATATAAATTTCACCAATAAAATTCGGGAGAGCGGGGGAGTGGGAGGAGGAATGGCATTATTATGTTGCCGCCATGTGCCACAAGATTGCCAACCTAACGATTAGAATGTATGGAATTCCTAGAAACTTCTGCGATATTTGCGCCAACTTCAGTCTCTGCCACTTTTCTACCAAAAAATGTGTGGGACATTTCGAATACCGGTCGACCAGTCTATCCTACACTTGGTCTGAGGTGTAAACCCTCGGTGAACCCTCTTCTCCCTATTTCAATGTAAACATTAACAATTCCATATTTCGATCCTTATAAGAAAATATAACACATTTATATTATAATCAAGCTAAAAATATAGGTATACATATCTAACTCAGCTAAAATTCATCTTTTATAAAGGTACAATACGGTTCACTGAAGATTTTCATTACATGATATTCAATAGTTGACGTTGTCAAAACAGATTCAGAGTAATTGAATATTTACCTAAAATAAACAAAAAGTGTATTACAAAATGTTTCATTGATTTCAACATTTTAATAAAAATATAATACAGTACACAAATAGGTACATTGTTAATCATTTATTATAGCTATACTCGTATGTATGTAGTACCTAATATATTTTACGGCAAACAATTTTTCCATAAACTGTTTGTTTTATATTTTACCTATTCTAGGAAACCCACACCACCAGACATTTCGATAGGTTTGAGTCATTGAAGTCAAATCTTACATCAACAGAAATACCGACTTCGATTTACCGAACGAATAATTCGAAGCACGTTACTGAAACACAAAGATAGAAAACAATTATAATTCTATGTTCGACACATTTCATGCCCCCCTCCCCCCTCTCTGAACGCCTACGGATGCGATGAGTATTAGGCACTATTCATATTCTTCTTTTCGACACCAATGTCGCTAGTTGCATTCCAACCCCTCTACCCCCTCCACTTTCGCGGGTGCAGGGAGGGTTAGATACTATTCATCTTTTCGACACCTAAAACTATGGATTCGAATTTTCCAACCAGATAATAATGGAATCAAACCAATAGAACTTTGATT
Organism: Ceraclea dissimilis; assembly: GCA_963576895.1. Taxonomy (NCBI): domain Eukaryota; kingdom Metazoa; phylum Arthropoda; class Insecta; order Trichoptera; family Leptoceridae; genus Ceraclea; species Ceraclea dissimilis. Next base: position 8,779,567 of record OY756361.1, on the reverse strand, counting down.
GAACGATGAAAGAAATCGCGTTAAATGTAAAATAATTTGACTTTGAATATAATTTTATTCAGTCATGGATCGCGTAGCAAGTTTGAAGTGGCAATGGGCGGGACACGTCGCAAGACAAGACCCCACAAGATGGACCCCAAAAATCCTGAAATGGAGACTTTGGGAGAATAAAAGAAGCGTCGGAAGATCCCAAAAGAGGGGGTCCGACGACATAGACGCTGTGGGGGGAAAAAACTGGCTGCAAGCAGCAAACATCAGAAAGGAGTGGAGGAATATGGAAGAGGCCTATATTCAACAGTGGAGGACTGAGGGCTGAAGAACAAGAAAGAAGAAGATACGCACTTTCTAAAGTTGTGACTGAAATTGTCTGTTATCTAAATATTTCTAGAAAATATCCCTCGGTGAAATGTAGACGGCGATTTGGGTGAGACAACCAATATGGTAGTAGGTACTCGTACTCAAACCTCAGTCAATAGTCGGGTAATTTGATGTTTTCATGTGGAAAAACGAAATAAAACACACTCACAATAATGTAGTACGTAAAGTTATGTCAGGCATTGTTTTTTTTACAACCAAACTATTGTTAAAGAATAATAACCGCTTATACTTATCTACAAGTTACATACAACTCGGGAAATACCACAACATACGACGCCATTGATATTGATAATAAATTTTATTCTCGTAATAATATTCCGTATATAAATAAACCTGTTAATAAAATGTTTTAGTAGTAGGAAAATAGTTTTCTTCTTCTTCATGTGCCCTGTCGGGTCCCCCCAACGTTGGCGATCACTTGAGCGAACTTGTCCCTGTCCTGCGCTGCTCGGAACAGCTACCCTACACTCCGGATGCCGGTCCACTCCCTTATATTTCGCAGCCAGGACATCTGTCTTCTACCGGGCCCTCGGCGTCCCTCAATTTCCCCCTTCAATATCAGTTGGAGAAGGTGGTATTTCTCCCCGCGCAGCACATGACCCAGATATGAAATCTTCCGGACCTTGATAGATGACAACAGCTCCCTGTCAACTCTAGCTCGCCTCAGGACTTCGGCATTAGAAACCATGTCTGTCCAGGGAATTCTAAGCATTCGGCGATGGAGCCACATTTCGAATGCTTCTAGTCTGTTCATTGAGTTGACTTTCAAGGTCCACGTTTCACATCCATACAATAAAACAGACCACACATAGCACTTGATCATTCTTTGGCGGAGTTTCAAATTTATGTTGTCATTACAGAAGAGTGGTCCCATTTTATTAAATGCAGCTCTTGCTGCCTCAATTCTGCACTTTATCTCCACATCCGGGTCAAGAGACTGCGTGAGTATGCTGCCGAGGTACTTAAACTTCTCCACCCTTTCGACGCTACGGCCGTTCAAATGCAACACTGAACCACTGTAATCCAGCCGTCCGAATGTCATCCACTTGGTTTTACCAACATTTATTGTTAGGCCCAACCTTTTACCGGACTCATCAACAAGATCAAGAAGGTCTTGAAGATCACTGACACTTTCAGCTAGTAAAATAGTGTCATCGGCATATCTAATATTGTTCATCACAACGCCATTAATTCTCAGTCCCTTTTCGGTGTTGGTGAGGGCTCTCTTTAAGACATAATCAGAGTATAGATTGAACAGCAATGGAGAAAGGATACAACCCTGTCTCACATCTCGCTGGATGGTAATTGCATTTAACTTCTCAAATCCATGTCTTATTTCGGCTGTCTGGAACCAGTAAAAGTTTTTGATAAAATTTAAATCTTTGGTATCAATATTGCACTTGGCGAGCATTTCTATTAACTCAGTATGTTTCACCCTGTCAAACGCCTTCTCGTAGTCAATAAAGCATGCAACTACCTCTTTTCTTTGGTCTCTGCACTTTTGCAGCAATACATTGACTGCTAACAGTGCTTCGCGTGTTCCAAACGCGTTCCTGAAACCAAACTGAGTATCGTCTAGGTCTTGCTCACATTTACTACGTATTCTGGCATGTATTATTTTAAGAAAAAGCTTCAAGACATGACTCATAAGACTAATCAATCTGTAATCTCCGCATTTTTTAGGATGTTGTTTTTTAGGTAGCGTCACAAAGGTGGATTTTAACCAGTCGTGGGGTAGGTTCCCCGTGTCATATATTGCATTAAATAATCTCAATAGGTAATCAATATTGTCATCCTCAATGAGCTTCAACACCTCGACTGGGATGTCATCTGGGCCGCATGCTTTACGATTGTCTGAGGTCTGTATTGCGTGAAGAACTTCTGATTTTATTATTGGTGGTCCATATAGATTGGTAGAAACTTCAGTATCAGGTCTATTATCTTTAAATGTATCATAAATGTATTTTTCCCATGTTTGCAAAATATCCTTTTCATCCAGAATGAGTTTATTGGAATCGTCAATCAAACACGATGGGGTGCTCCTTCTTGAGGTACCAGTAATTTCTTTGAGTTTCTTGTGTAGTTTAAATGTGTTATGGTTACGGTTGTACATTTCTAGTTCTTCACACTGTGACCTCATCCACTCTTCTTTAGCCTTTTTTATTTCACCTCTTATTGTTCTCTGCAATCTTCTGTATTGTGTCTCATTATTCTTACATTTACGCCTCTCATCCATCAAGTCCAAGATATTATCCGTCATCCAATTCTTTTTATTTCTCTGTCTATCAGCTTTCAGATGTGCCTCACAATTTTCAGAGATTACTGTTTTAAATTGATCCCATTGTGCTTGTATTTCTACAGGTGGGTCCTGATGGAGTTGTCTCATCCCATTGTTGATTGCTTGCGAGATGGAGTTTCTGATTGCGTCACTTTGGATTTTGGATGTATCTATTCGAACGGATGATCTAGGCTTTTCTATTTGTTTCAAACTTAATTGAATGTCGGCTATTAATGGTACATGGTCAGATCCAATGTCGGCTCCAGGGTACGTAGTGACCCTTTTTACACAATTTCTATATCGTTGATCTACTAATATATAATCGATTTGATTTCTTACGACATCATAAATAGTTCCATCTTGAGGTGATTTCCAGGTATATAACCTCCTTTTTGGAAGTTTGAACCAGGTGTTCATTACTACCATGTTCCTTTCCTGGCAAAATTCGTACAATCTTTCACCTCTTTGGTTACTCACACCTAATCCATATTCGCCAACAATATAAGAACGACGGCCGTTACCAATTTTGGCATTAAAGTCTCCAATTACAAAGTTCATTTCACCTGATTTTAAGCTATTGAGGGTATTGGTTAGTGACTCATACAAGGCCTCCACATCACTGTCGTATCTTGCTTCTGCTGTTGGTGCATACACTTGTATGATGTTTATGTTGGTTGGTTGACAGTGCAGTTGGAGCAGGATTATTCTATCAGAGATTGGAACAAAGCTTTTAACAAATTTTACATAATCCTTCATGACGAATATAGCCACTCCATTTCTATGGTTCCTATCATGTGGATCACTTCCTGAGTAATACAAGTTCCCTTTCTCATGATGATGTATACCATTTCCCGGCCATCTCAGTTCACCAATACCGAGTATTCCAATATTCAATCTGTTCATCTCCTGTATGGTATTATCCAGTTTGCCAGCATACAAACTTCTCACGTTCCATGTTCCTATTCTCACTTGTGATTTCACTATTTTGAGCCGGGAGATTCTTCGCACCCCCTGCCCACTGAAGGGCTGCCCGGGACGCGTATTTACGTTTCCTTGTTCAATAGGAGGCAGTACTGCCTCGAAACCCATACGGGTTTGTAACGCTAAAACCCTTTCCAAATCCGTATTCAATTCGAGGCAAGCGTCCTCCAGTCGCGCTCGGGTTTGTTACGCGAACTGTTCTTCCAAATACGTATTCAATTCGAGGCATAGAACGCAGCCGTAAATTCGCGCGTAAACTTCGCCGCTTGCATCTCACTCAAATATTAATGATAATGAGCCTCCTGCCAAAAAACATTAACTTTGTATAAGTATGTCATTATTATTTCAGAAATTTCCTAATTCTTTATCTATATCGATTTTTGCTATGTCTCCTACTAAAGTTAACATTAAATTATTATCTTATTCGTTCAATTATTGCTTATAAAATGATTTGATTATGTAGAATGATTATTTTTGTGTGCATATTCATCCATAATTAGTCGCTTAAAATATAATTAATAGTATAAATAATAACAGTGTAAAGCTGAAAAGACACTCATTTTTGGCATGTCGCCTAGTGCTTTTCCCCATTTGAAGTGATGTTTCAACTATTTTTTTTTCAAAATGGTATATACATAAAAAATACACTCATTTAAATACTACGAGATTCTTCTACCACATAATATTAACGTTTTTTGTTACTATTTTGTGAATCCTAAAAAAAACTTTTGCCTCCGAAATCGGCCATAGTGGAAATTCCACTCACGAAACAGCGATTTTCAATAATTTTAAATATCTCATTATTATGACTTAATATTGTAAACATATCATCACTTAATGGTTTTAATATGTATATAAAAAAAATACGTTATTTATATACATAATCTTAAAAAAAAAAACATGCATAAAAATGACCATTACTACGAGTGGAGGACTCTTGCCTCGAATTGAATACGGATTTGGAAAGGGTTTTAGCGTAACAAACCCGAGCGCGACTGGAGGACGCTTGCCTCGAATTGAATACGGATTTGGAAAGGGTTTTAGCGTTACAAACCCGTATGGGTTTCGAGGCAGTACTGCCTCCTATTGAACAAGGAAACGTAAATACGCGCCCGGGACTAGGGGCCGTTGTTATTGTGTTCCTCGCCATAGTGATATCCTGGGAATGATAATCAGAGTGGTTTCCCGTTGCCTTCCCTGATAGGTGTTTCTGTAGGGGTCACCCTCCCTTAGCCGGGGGGGTCCGGTTTTATGGCGCCGGACACTCGCACATTCATCCTCTCCTATCTGCTATGGCACTGATGGTAATATGCCAGTGACCACATTGCCCAGGGCTCGCGGGGCTTAAGAGGCCACTCGTGGACGCTAGGAGTAGGACTATTGGTAGTGTTGCTGATGGAATGCAACTGTGGCGTTACGCGGCATTTATAGGCACATATTTTCCGGCAAAATATGCACCACCGCGACCCTACCAAACTTTGAGCCCAAATTTTGAGAATAGTTTTAATAACGACTTAATAAATATGGAAATAAACAAATTTCAACACGTGACAAAAACGTCCTGTTTTTCATACGACAGTAACGAAATATTTAATTGGTGGGTAATTAATTCATGTCATTAATAGGGTTCCCAGATGTCCGGTTTTGGACCAGACAGTTCGGTTTTTCTTACATCTGTCCGGTCGAAAAAATCTTGGAAAACCGGACAAAGAGCTGTCCGGTTTATTCAATCGGACCTCGAGAAGTTCCACACGATCAAGCCCTATCAACTACGTATTGCGATCCATACGATCAAGCCTTATGTAGTAAGTATTTTTTATAACGTCCTTCATGGAAATCAAATCATGACTATTTCCATCATGTTCTCATTTTTCATACGAAATATTTTTTACATTTCCCGAAGGGAAAATCATTCTTCAGAGTTCACCATCACCGAAAATTTCGCCTGTGGCCCAAATTGTGCATGCATCTTCGAAAAATATTTTTATAGGGGAGGGGGGGATTAAAACTTGTCCGGTTTTTTTGTCCAACACATCTGGCAACCCTAGATATTAAACATGTTAGTAGGTAAATTAAAAATGAATTATGCAACAGCAATATTATAATATTTATAATATGACAATGATGGTTCAAATGAACAATCATAGCCAGCCAGTAAACTATGTATAATTCAGGTGAATTACTGGCACAATGCTTTTATGTTAGGCCCCTCGCATCTGAGCCTAGTCCTTTTGATATCCGTAATATCTGGATAGGTGAATGCTTTCCAGTAATTAGGCTGATGAGTTTATGTATTATCAATCATTAATGATAATACTGAGATGGCTGATGATAATGAGAAGTGTGTCGACAACAAGGTCACATATCAAGATTCCTTGTGTTGGATTTTTAGTTCCTACTTATGATGAATCGAGCCACAAAGATTGACATAATTATTTACTGTGATATGAGTGTGAATAAGGAAAATAATTAGCATTTAATACCTATTTTACAAACAACTTTACCTAATTATGACGTATAAGTACAAAATATATTTAAGAATGTTTTCATTAATTACTATTCTACTAATTATATAACTACATACTACTACTAGTGCTTACAAGTCTTCTTAACAAGAGTCAATATTGGCACAAAAACCTGCAAACCGGAATTAATAAAAAAAGGGTTTGAAACTTGCATATGTCAAATTCAATGGAGGACGCCATCTATACCAAAAAATTACAACTTCGGATGGGAATTCGGAAAATCTGTTATTCACGGTGACCCACAGGACAAATATGGCCGAACGGAAAGTAGACGTACACAATATGCATGCCTAGCTAATTATGTAATAGATAGGTAGACATCAGGTATGTATATTAATTGCCCTACGGCTTAGTTCTTTGATTTATAAAAAATGCAATTATTTGGGTACTTACATAAACGGGTTCGTCTCCTGGACCGCATGTGTTAGCGATGGTGTAAACAAAGTCTGCGATCTCTTGAAAACTCTTAGACGTGGGGAGGTGGCTCAGAGAGATCTTGCATTTGTTCTGGGACCAACAGACACCTAGAAAGGTAATACAATGATTCAGTAAGAGGATCTTCGTTGTGCAATAGTCACTGAAATTCACGAAGTCTCGGGTTCGCCTCCCGGCAGGGTAATGAAATATTTTTTTTGGTTTCATGTTCGCTGTTTTTATCATTTCTCAGAGCTGGGTGAATGACGGGAAAAAATTGGAATAAAATAATGTATTCACTCTATTTTAAACACCATTGTTTTCGAGTATCGCCTAAAAGATAATTCGAGAAATGGAAAACACAACGGGTAAAATAAAATAACGTCAAATATCCTTATGTTCTGTTATGTTGTTCACCACCCATTCTGAATACCTATCTAAAGGAGAAGAAGAAGCAGATTTATGGGCAGGGCATGCACATCCGCACATTTGTCACTGGCTATCCCACGCTCTTGTAAATATGTAGTGATGGTATGAATGAGGGTGTACTAACGTCATACATTTAATTGCATATTTCTAATGATGAAATTTTCATAGAACTTATATTACCTAGGTCGAAGCCACTGTGAATCTATTGCAAGCTGTAATATTCAAATAACATCACTAAATAACAACCACCCACTATCGTGACGTCACATTGTCCTGGCAGATGGAATATTTTCCCCTTGCATTTCTTACCATCTTACGTGACGTTATCAGCTTCTTATGTCGCTTGGACCCGGCCTCTAGGTATTTGGTATTTTCGCTCCCTGCCTCCAAAGCAACGTCTTACATCAAAATTAAAAGATAAATATACTTTACCAAGATACCACTTCTTCCTGATTTCGAAATTATTAAACCTCTTTATCGCCTGTTCGGCTTCCTCGCGATTAGCGTAAATGGCGAAACCAAATCTGGAAAAACAAAAAAACATTTAGGTAAACAGAATAGTCGAGATGAGATCGCTGAGAAGTAAGTGTGGAAAAACGTTAGAAAGAATTAATGAAGAGAATTGAGTGAATGTAAAACGGATGTTGTAACTAGAATGGAAGTGTACGTTTTACAAGTTGACATGGTTGAACCATCTAGAGAGGATAATCAAAGAAAATATACCTGGGAGAAAGAAGAGATAGTATAGAAGTGCGGCCGTCCAAGAATCACATGGCTCGACCAGATTTTCAAGGACGAACGTGTTCAGAGTTAAAGAAATCGTAGTGTGTAATAAATTGCATGAATGGTCAGTATGACAAAAAAATATTTGATTAAGTACTTCAATAATCAAAGCATGAATGTGACGGAGGCAAGAAGTGTGTGTGAGGATAGAAAAGTCTGACGATCTGTTCTCTCTGCTTATCCCGGAAGGGGAAAGAATAGAAAAAAATAATATGTAATATATTCTACATAAAAATAATGAAGCAGTCAGCAATATGGTATATGGTTATATGTTACGGGTTACAGTTTACATCATGTAGGTGATTACAGGCTATGTAGTCATTCAACATGGAGCAATAGAAATATTTCTTACCCACGACAGTGGCCGGAAAACGAGACGAGAAGACGGAATTCCAACAATCGACCAACTTGCTTGAAAATGGGTACCAAGTCCTCCTTTAGGCGGGAATCTCGGGGCACTCGGCCTACGAAGACCTAAAGAGAGTAAGAAGCAGTATGTATGAGACACGTATGTAAGGAATTAAGGAAAGAAATTGTTGAGATACCAGTTGACTTTTGGACTGGAGCGAGCTGTGTATTACCAGCGTTCGCTTGTAAGACAAAATGCATCGTTATAATAACAAAATATGTTCTCTTCAAGAGTCAACTCATCTAATTTATGAAATAGGGCGGCTGACTTAATTCGAGAGTGTATTCTTCTTTACCCTTTCATAGAGCTAAAAGTAGTGTAGTGATTCTTTCATGAAAGCCCTCATTCTTTGCAGGTAGGGCTGCCACCTCTCCGGATTTGACCCGGAGTCTACGGGTTTGAGCGGTGTTCTCCGGGCTCCGGGTTAGCATAGTGTATCTCCGGGTCAGAAATTTTTGTCATGACTAAAACAAAAAAAAAAAGGAAATACCCGGGGTCCCGGTCTCCCAGATAGAAAGACCGGGGCTCCGGGTGTGCATACTATATCTCCGGGTTTGTAATTATGGTGTGGACCAAAAAAAAAAGGTCAACTATAATTGCAAATTCGTTTTTTTTCGAAATCTCCGGGCCTACGCTCTGACATAGGTGGCAGCCCTATTTGCAGGCTGAAGTCCAGCTGTCCCTCCATCGTTTTGGCGGTCTTCCAGAGAGGCGGTGACCAGCTGGGATTTCGTTGGCCACGACATATGGGATTTTGGAGTCATCCATCCTATTTACGTGATCCCTCCAGAATCTTTCCCTAGCCCTGCCCCATCGTACGATGTCTTCAGTTTCACATGTCTCGTCTCATCTCCTATTGAGTAGATTTTGTTAATATTAAATCTCATCACTAGTCAGAGATCACAGCGATTCTTCTCTTTCCAGTGATGAAATTAACATCCTGCGGTGACGTGAACAAGACTTCATAGTAAAAAAGATAACAGCTGACAAACTCAGCTGATTCATCTCACAGCTGATCAAATCGTAATGCAAAAAAAACGGTTATTACAGTGATACAGATGGAAAATGCAAACTTATCGTTTAGTTTTACCATGTACCTACCTACCTATGTATTTATTTAGATTTCCTTCCGGGCAGTGAATCCAGTAAACTGCGAACTGAGTTATTCAAATAAATTCAAAAATAGAACACTTACATAATATTATTTTTTATTGATCGATAGATCAACTGCGATCTTATATTTACAGATCATTCCAAATTCAAAATAATATTAATCTAATAATCTCTTACCTCGCATCTTCGATCAGGGTCAATACCGTAACACTTTTGCCTGTAAATGATTTGGCCATTACATGACACGTATTCTTCATTAGCGGCCTCTAATCCTTGTACATCAAGAGCAGACATAATTGAAACAGGGAAATAGAACTCAGAAACACAGGTATTTTATAGCAAAGTTAATTTTCTTGGGTAGGTATATTAGAAAAAACCGTTGGAATCTGAAGGTAGGTACCAACTCCATACACTTTAGAATTTTTCTAAATAATTACACCTATATCAACAAATCATTTACAGCTATCTATTAATTTCAGTTTGTTGAAATGTTAAATGACCAAATAAACAAGCAATTTTAATTTTAAAATAAACGACTACTTTAAAAACTGTCCACTAAAACTTAGAAAACGAAAAGAACCCAAACAAGACGAGAACACGAGAATTTGAGCAAAGTGAAGAGAAATTAACGGACTTTTTTAAAATTCTGATTTGCATAAATTTCACCTCTCAGTGCTACCAATAAAAATGTAAATTTCTTTGTCTTATCTCTACACATCATTTCGATTCGACTCCCGCAATATGTCGGATCATCGGATGCTGCAAGACAGAGGTCGATAACTGTTGATACGTTACAAATAATAGAAAAGATTTGTACCTATCTGTTTTACACCAAAACCTAGAACATTTCGGCTTATTTCTGATCTTTCTTCTTCGTCTTCTCAGTCGGTCCCTTCGTGCTGAAAATACATCTTTCAAGAGCCTGGCCAGCTTGATCGCGGCCTGGTCTGTCTTTCCGCCTGACGCACTGCCTCTTAAAACGCCGTCCCTGTAGCCTGAAGCCTCCTTCACCTGGTCGGACCATCTTATATTATGGGTACCTATTCGTCCGCGGCCTACTTTCAATTCGGCCAGACTATTATTTTTTTTCCAGACTATCCAAATCGCGTTTTGCAATATTCTCTTCGGCACACTGCTCACATACGAAAACGTGTAGCTTAGACAAGATTCGTTCTCCTTGCAGTCCAAGGTACTCGAAGTTACCTTCTCCAAGACTAGATTTCAAATCGATCTATTCTGTTCTTTATTAGTGAATAATTCAATGTTCCACTTCAGCAACTCAATTCTTATAAACTGCTAGTGTTTTAAATTAATGTTTTTAATCCAGTAAAATTAAACACAAAGCAGTTCCTCGATGGAAAATTGTGGGGTAGTCGGGATTTCTTTCATTCTATACGTTTTTTGGGATGCTGAATCCGAATCCGAGGTTTGCCAACAAAATTACGTGACGGAACCTGGCGTACAAAATATGGAGAAAATATACCTTTTCTTCATATCCAGAATTCGCCAGAAAATAGAAATTTTCTCCATCTTTCCCATTTTTCGCCTTGTTCCGTCACGAAATTTTGTTGGCAAACCTCGGATTCGGATTCAGCACCCCCAAAAAACATATAGAATGAAAGAAATCCAGACTACCCCACAACTTTCCATCGAGAAATCTAACGGCACCGTATTATTTCTCAGATGAAAGAAATAATAAAGTAAACGACTATAAAAATCTCGCTCCATGTAGACAGAGAGGACCAAGTAAACACATTAGAGACACGTTTTATTATAAATGGTTAAATTTTTAAATACTTATATAAAACATAGTTGCATACCTAAGTACAAAATTACCTATGTCTCTACTCGCAATCAGCCTGGGAAACAACTATTGAATGAATGAAGTTGACTATATTATGTACCCACCTTAGTCAACAACAATCGTTTTAGTGCGTCGCCTGTCTTCTAGCATTTTCACAGGAAAAACGCAACTAATTATAACAATTTAAATTAAAGATTTAAGTTTAAAAAAAGTGTAGTGTATCGAAAAATGACGTTCTGGACATAACACCTGTATTAATCAGAAACAAAATAATATTTGCATTTTTTTTTTTCAAAATGGTTGTGTGTGATAAATGGACTGCTCTAAAAGTATTTGAAGTTGTTAGTACCTATCGTATTATTTCGGTTTAGTAAATTGTGATTTTCACTTTTAGTTTTATTCATTTAACATTTTAAACCTTTGTAAATTATTAGCTTGTTGTATCACTAAATAAAATACATGAACTAACTTCTAAATAAGAGTTTTTTTTAAATTAAGTAAATCTTCTATGACATCATTACAATATTAAAATCAAACCCAGAATTTTTTGTGCTTTTTGTGGTGGTGCACAGCATTTTCCAGTTTTTTCGCTGTTCCTTCCTGGCAATTTTATTTAATTTGATCCTACATAGATTTATTCAATCAAATTTAATGACTTATAAAATTAGCTTTCCATGTTTAATAATCAACGATAGCAAAAACAAATTGGTTATTTGATGCATTAATAACAAACAATATTTTCCCCAGATATTTTGCGTTGCATGCTTGGCTTGCAAAAGGATAACCGATGATGAATCGACAAGGTTGGCGCTATACTTACAAAAATTATCCCGGGAATGGTCGTTACTGAGAAATATTACGTGGGATTCTGTTGGAGCCTCTTTTGGGGATGCCATTTACGGAGGTGAGTGGTATTAATAAAATTAACATATTAATAGTAATTAATTAATTCGAATTCAGATACTTCACGATAAATTTTTATTAACTTTTACATAATAGGTAACTACGGTTATGTAACTAATTTAACTAAAAATACGTGTGTTTTAAAATTATTTCGGTATGAAATAATGAAAAAAAAAACATTTTATTTCAGTAAGTAAGCAGTTAATTAGTCACAGGATTGAACACAATGTAGCGTAGTCCGTACATTTTCAGTTTCTTTTTAGTTTTTCTTTTAATTCTTATTTATTTAGTTATATTAATTATTTTTTTCTTTCTTTACATTTTTCCATTAGTTCTTCAACTTTTACTACGCAATCGCTTCTAAAAATAATACGTAGGGATATTGCTTAATAACTGTAAAAATGACTACTGTATCACAAAATCCATATAACGGCTCTTATTTTATTGTTATTGTAGTATAGTATATAATATACTATTATTACAATAATAATAAAATAATACACCCACATTTCATTTTTTAATATTGCCTATCACGAAATTAATTTAAAAACAGTGAAACAATTTTTATAAAATTTTGTCAAACGCCTGACGCTGATGATGAAAATTACCCATAATTTTGTAAAAGGGTGGAACTATTTACTAAGAAATTTTAACGTGTTCTTAGATATGTAACCGGTGCCCGGGAATGTAGGGTGTTGAGTAATCTTGAATTAATTTAATATTATTTTATCAAAATACCTGAATTACTATGATAAAAAAATGAGTTTTGTATTATCGCAGGTACTTATAGAGTAATAGAATTCTGGAGAGAAAACTACATACTTAATATTTTTGTCCAACTCAACGTATGAATTGGCGCTCGATACTCAAACTCACCTCATAATAGTTTCCAATCTCTGATACAAGGGATGGAGGCAAAATAATATTTTTTAATAATATCTATAGTTGCCTACTAAAAAAATGTTTTTTTTTACGGCCACACTAAACGGAGTCAAAGTAAATATGACACTATCTTATAATGCTTATAAGCGCTAAAATATTATAGGTAAATAATCTTTTAGCGCTTGAAAAAAACGTACCTAATATTTGAAGCACTAATAACAGATTTACCATAAACAGGTAGTTCACAAACAGTGATCTAATATTGCGTGCGCATAGTTCTCAAAAAACTGAAATTCAAATAGGTGAATGTTATGTAGACTTAACTTGACTCTCGTAGCTAGCTTGTAATTAATTTGCAAATCCATAATTTGGGTTGGCTGGCAGAAACTGCCTTTTGGCAATAAGCCCGCCCTTTGTATGTTTCTGTAAGTACAATAAAGATTATTTTATTTTGTCAGTACCTACTTACTAATTAACAATCATGAATTTATTTGCATTTATTTGTCTATGCAAGTCAAGGTCATGAATGTCAATCTGGTTTGGCGGCAAGGGATGAATCGGGAATATCGAGAGCGTTGATTTTATAAATCGAGATCATCGATTTGGTGTTTTTTTTGGCAGCTGACGCCTGATAATAGTGGATAATTGATTAACGAATGGTCAGTTGATCACAGTTATATCTGACAAATCAAAAATGAGGCAACAGTGGGTTCAAAGCAACCAAATACCTACAATACGACAAGCCAGATACAAACTTCGGTATTATAACTTCTTCATACTTGTACGGAGGTAGGTACTGACAAATAAGATTCTTGTATGATTCAAATCAATATTTTCTTGGTGGATCCAATCCTTCCATAGCGTGCCATGGAGTGCCCATGGAGTTCACACTTGAAATTAACAACAAAAACCCTTGTGAATAAATAAAAATCATAATGGGTTCATAACATTGTTTTTTATTACTCAATATTTATGAAGGTATTTCTACCACACTAGGTAAAGTGTCATTGCTTCCTGTACTCAAATGCCTAACAATAGAGTATTTTAGTTGTAGCCTACAACTAAAATATTATTATTATTATTTTATTATTATTAATTTTTGGGCAAGCAGCCTAGGCTGATGGGCCCAAATCAATGTCTGTGCCATCTGTCGTTCTGAGAAAGTCATCTAATCTGTTCTTGAACGCGTTCACTGATGGTGCTTGTATTACACTTTCGGGTAAACGGTTCCACATATTCACCACTCTATTGCAAATAAAGTTCTTTCTCGGATTACTGTGAAACCGCTCCTTGGTGAGCTTCATTCAATGTCCTCTCAAATGGGTATTTGTATTCAGAGTATAAATGGAGCCGATATCGGGAACATCATAGTAGCCATTCATAATCTTATACGTCTCGATAAGGTCACCTCTAGATCGCCTGGCTTTAAGTGTTGTGAGTCCCAGTCTGGTGAGCCTCTCCTCATAACTCAGGTCTCGGATGGCCCGTGGTACCTTTGTTGCCCTTCTCTGAACTCTCTCCAGAAGATCAATATCCTTGCAAAAATATGGACTCCAGACCTGGTAAGCATATTCAATCATAGGTCGCAAGTACTGCTTGTATATCCTCACGAGTAAGTCCTCAGAGATACTCCTGAAAGTTTTCCTGATGAGGAATAATAAGGAATTTGCCCTTTTTACAATTGATAAGATGTGCTCTTCCCATTTGAGATCGTTCGTTATTATTACTCCTAGATCCTTCTGCTCCTTTACTGAGGCAACCTGGTTTCCGGACAAGTAATATGAGGTTTGCGGATTGTTTTTTCCCATGTGGAGAACAACACATTTATCCACGTTCAGTGTGAGTAGCCATTCTCTTGTCCATGAGGCCAATTCATCTAAACTATTTTGCAACAGCCCATTGCTCAACAAGGCATTTGCAAAAAACTTGGTATCATCAGCAAAAAAATTCTTTTGGGTTTGAATAACATCTTGGAGATCTGCAATGTACATTATGAATAGAATTGGTCCGAGCACGGATCCCTGCGGGACGCCACTGTGAACAGGTCTCGGGTCTGAGCAGGTATTGCCCAGGCGGACCTGGAATGTACGGTCCGTCAAAAAGTCCGATATCCAGCGCAAAAGTCTCCCTCTGATACCGAGAATCTCCAGCTTGTAGATTAGGCGGTTAATCGGAACGCGGTCAAAGGCCTTTTCAAAGTCCAGGTATGCAACGTCTGTAGGTATTCCAAGATTCCAGTTCTGCGTCCACTGGTCAAGACACATGAGCAGGCTCGTAACAGTGGACCTGCCAGGCATAAAGCCGTGCTGCTCAGCTGGAATAATGTCGTTCTGTGAGATAAATCTTCTTAATTCTGACGCCACAATCTTTTCCATTACCTTACAGGCGATGGATGTGAGACTTATTGGGCGATAGTTGGATGGCGACAGTCTGTCTCCCTTCTTGTATATTGGAGTCACAAAGGCATGTTTCCAGTCTACTGGAAGCCTACCATTTTCCAGTGATTGTTTCATAATTAATGTAAGGGGTTGACTCAGAGATGATGCACAGTTTTTAAGAATTACAGATGGAAGGTTGTCAGGACCCATTGCACTTTCCGCATTGAGATTCTTCAAGTGTTTGTACACTGCATCACTAGTAATTGTCACATGCTCGAGTTCTTGTTCGACGCGGTGCATCGCAGGCAACGAAGAGATAGGAGGCTCCCGGACAAACGCTTCTACAAACTGGTTAGCAAATAATTCAGCAACTTGTTTAGGATCACTTGTCACCTTACCACATTTGTCTTTTAAGGATGAGGCCGTAGATGCCTTGGAGGTGAGATTTTGACGAATGTAGTTGTAAAATGGCTTGCTACCGCTATCAACCAGGGTGCTCTCAAACTGCCTTCTAGATTCTCTGACCATTCCGACCAATTTGTTGTTTATGCATCGGTACTGCTGGTAGTGATCATGGCATCCAGTCACTCTATATCTTTTCCAAAGTTTTAGTTTCTCATTACACACCTTGATAATATCTCTAGTTATCCATGGTTTCAATTTATTCCCTTTGTTATATTTAACAGTTTCCGGGGTATGGTGCCCAATAATGTCTTCAGCTTTGGTCCTAAAAATTCGCCAACTGTGGGAGATATCACCTCCTGGTAAGCACAGGTCAGCCTGAGAAAATCGCTGAGAAATTCCATCAAAATCAGCTTTGAAGTAGTTTTTTCTCATTTTTATCTCTGCAGGTTCTCCACACCCAACCTCCAGCTGTATATTAATCATTAGCACACAGTGGTCACTTTTACCGATGTTGGGTAAGTACTCAATGTCCGAGATCATCGCCTCATCATTACAAAGCACTAAGTCAAGAAGTGATGATTCATTGTTTCTAAATCTGGTGGGCTGAGTCACTAGCTGGTTCATGTTACTGTCTTGGTACATATCCACAAATATTCTCTCCACGGGAAATAATCCCACCTGCGCACTTGTTTGATCCCACTGAACCTGCGGGAGGTTGAAGTCACCGCACACTATCGCTGTGGAACTAAAGCTTATTTCCTTTATTTTCTCAAAAAGTACTTTTTCATAATCGTTTATAGAGTAGTAATACTCTATTTACTTGTAGGTATATGCAATTACATAATAAGTGGGGCACATTATCACTAAAGAAAGTGACATAAGCCCCCATAACACTTATCTGCAGTAACTAACAGATAATACACTATGTAAGGTATACACAGCAAATTATCATGTTTATCATAATTGAGTATTACCTGTGTGATAATTAACCAATTACTGAGTAAAAAATGTATTTCATCATAGTGACTTCAAACAATTACTATAGGTCCAAGTCTATAACTTTTGGAACTAATTAACGCGTTTTAAATTTGTTGTACTATGCAATAATTGGAAAAAGAATGCCTTATTTTAGTTAGTAGCACTTTAAATGAGTTACAAAATTGGAGCCAATAGCGTTCTATTGCGTAGAAATGTTGGATTACCTGGACCCTATTTAGTATTGACCATCACAATTTATTTTGCATGTTTTTGTCTCCATTTTGTAATGACGAGATGCTGATCGGAACCGTTTACACTCTGATTGATGATGTAATTGTTTTGTTTTACTTAGATTTCATCATCTAAGATTTAATTAACTTTGTAAAACTTGACGAGTCCAAGTGGTTTATTGATACAGAAACAATAAACCATTTCTCTTTTATTGTTTTTTTTTCATCATCTAAGATTTAATTAACTTTGTAAAACTTGACGAGTCCAAGTGGTTTATTGATACAGAAACAATAAACCATTTCTCTTTTATTGTTTTTCAGGATATGTTATCATCACAGTTGGTTTGCTCTTGGGCAGGATGTTCCACGAAATTCCAAATGGAAGGAGAATAATAGAAGGATTCCTCCTAGGAATGGGTGCATTGTTCTTCATTGTATTAGGTGCGTCAATAACAAATTAATTGGTATTTTAGTATAATTTGGAACAAGATTTCATAAAATTACAGTTTTGATTTATTTTCCAGGTGGTTTGGAACTTGCTTCTCTAGATTCTGTTCCTGATGGCCTGATTGATAATGCAGCTATACTGGGAGTCCTATCACTCATCACCGCAGCGTTGTTCTTAATCGATCTCGCCGGACCTCGTTCCACCTCCGTCACTAAACCAACACAACCAGATGCAGAGAGGAATGTGTTTGTTTATCCCAATCTTCCCAAAATAGAAAAACTAGATGATACTAATAGAAATGGTCAAGTAAATGCCAACGGTCACGCCGAACCAAAAAGACCAACTTTTTTTCCTGAAAAATTCACTAAGCAAACTAAAAAGTCTAAATTAGAGCCATTACAGATAGAGCATCCTCAAGTAACGAAGACAGATGAAATTATGACGCAAACAAGGAAAGAAGATCCTTTTATATCCAGCGAAAGAGATGGACGTCATGAGTATGATGATGATAATACTGATGGAATTTTATTTGAAAAAATGGAGAAATCTAAATACGGCTCCGTGCGAAATGGGGATGTGAAACGACCAGAGTTAACTGATCCAAAATTACGACAAGCAAATTCTTCTCTTCAAAAGTCTAGAGAAAGGTCGGATAAACCGAGCTCATTAGACGCTGTAATTCAAAGTCTACGAGAGCATGAACAAGAGATGGAAAAAAATGTTTCGTATCTTAAAATGTTGGACGAGAAAAAGAAACACGATAGAAGTGAATTTGAAGAAGACTTGGAGAAATTAAACGAAGAATACATGAGAGAATTTCATAGAGAGAGAATCATGAAATTAAACGAAGCTAACAGAGTTTTTCCGAAAATAGGTCTTACGAGGACTGAATATGAAAAATGGGAGAAATTTGAAGATGAAAACATCCCTCGATTTCCCATCAAAGAAGACTATTTGCCCGAATTACAAACTCCCATATTTGCAAGAATTAAAGAGAAGTCTTCAAACAAAAGTTATGGCGTGTACGATAATGTGTCTCTATACAATATAAATACTAAAATAGACAGTGCCTCTCAAACTGACACATTGAAAAGTAAAGCGAGTACACTAAGGGCTTCCAAGCCACCAACTTTACAACAAATTGCTGAATATTTTGGTCTTCCTCATAAACAACCACTAAAGAAGGAAGCATCTGTTCAGTCCAATGGTGAAACACCCGCAGTGTCATTCCTCCTGCCAATGGAAGGTTTAAAGAAAGATGATGAGAATATAAACTACAATGGAGGGCCAAGTAGTCCCACAGACCCGGGATATGTTCAGTACACTGCACAGCAGTGGAACGACAGACTGCAGAAGAAGTCTACGAGGACACCACGACACAGTCCAACCGAGACCTAAAAAATGTTGAAATAATTCTACTTTTACTTAAGTTAAAAATATGTTTAGTTTGTTTCTATTTCATAGCTCAATTCTGTATTTAATTTTTTTTTTTTTTTTTTTTTTTATATATTTCTCAACATTGTAAGTACACAAACAATACATACAACAATACATAAACGTACACAGTATAGTATATAAATTATCAACCCCACTAGGTTATGGCCTGTATCGGGGTTGACAATTAATCAGAGTGAAGACATCTTTATCCTAAAAGTACATATCAAAATATCATATTACTTATTATGACAAATTATTAATACAAAACATAACAAGATATACTAGGTTGCATATCGGCAGAGTCGGGCACTTGGCAAATTTCTGCAACAACACACCGAATGGTACATCAGGTGCATTATTGTTGCAGATTATTACTACTTATTATTGTTAACAGTACCAAACACCTGCTTCAATGCAACCCAAATCAATATTCAAAACTTAAATTAAATCTAAAAAAAAACAAACCAATGTGGTGACCACACTTCATCACTATACAAAACTCAAAAGGATTTTATTTTTGTCATCCACCAGTATGAAATTCTTTACACAATTGATGACATAACTATCGTAGTTAACTAACCTCAGGCACTACCTAATCCCTCCATCACACGCGCGTGAGCCACCACGAGCCAGTTGTGTGTGTATATGTATCTTGTAAACAACAGTTGACACCTTTTTACTCATATACACAATTGGCTCGGTGCGTGTGCGGCGGAGGCATTAGAATTTGTTTATATATATATTTCTATTTAATGTCGTCGTTTCACTCAGAAATATTTTATTTACTATAATTTGTTACTTCAGCATATTTTTTAATAAAAATTGTTTCCCATTTATACAACAATTTCTCAGTTGGTTAACCTGATATAAGCCTCACTACTTTGTAATACGTATAATAACGAAAAAATTTAATGAAGCAATTGACTGCACTTCGAAATATTCTTCAGTTAGTCTATTTTCACTGCAGTGGAACGTTACAATCAAAATTTATCACTATTTTCAATAGTAAAATCAGGCCTAACAATTACTGGGAACTAATTTCTCCAGCAAAATATACTTGTTGGTATTTTCGAAGCAGACAGTAGCCGATGGATCATATGTGATTTTTATTGTTAGGAATCTTTGGAGATGATAGGGAATTTGGTCCTGTCTGATGACTCCATGGTAACAAAAAAATGAGAAAGAAAGGATTAATTGAATATTATTTTATTACAAATATTTAAAAGGTAAAATGGAATGTATGAAAACAATACAGTAAAATAGGTACACAAATATACGTACATTTCTATGCACCGTAGAACAATATGGATACTTTAACAAACTTCAATAGAAGGTACATAGTATACAATTTCAAATTCATAAAAATGCAAACCGAAGCACAATAATACAGTGCATTTAGAAATACATATTAACCTCTGTATTGCTCATGCCATTATTTGATAGAAAATAATGCCTCAAATGAAATATGTACGTATATTATTATGGATTATAATATTTCAATATATGATAGATTTTTAATAAAATTTCATTTTATTCAAGAAAAATTCATGAGTATTATACTATGAACTACACTTTTACCAAATGCATAAAATATACAAACAAAAATTAATAAAAAAACAAGAAAAAAATAATAAAATATATCTTTCAATAATAATAATAAATATCATAATTAAGTAATTATTGCTTTAAAATGCATATGTCACATTGGATAAATTAAAATCTAACAAAATATAATATAAACTACGTCAATATGTCCCAACACTAGTCACCCCGAGAGGTAAAAATGTTTCATTTAATCTATAATAATCACTAATAATATAATATGTTCACTTCATTGATATGATTTCTATTCCATAGTTGTTTCATAAAATTATAATCGAAAATATAAAAAAAAGATGTTCACACAAGACTTCCAGTAACCAACTGCTAGGAAGCATTAATTTCTGTATACGATTTCTAGACAAGCATTCCAAAACTCTGAATGGTTTCTGTTGTGTGTGAACATCAAACATAGGAGGAATCAATGTAATGTAAGATATTCTAAACAAACCTATATCTCAACAGATACACAGCAAAGGATGGACCTTCCATCAGGCTTATGACTGATCGTCGGCTGGCTTAATGTGATTGGTGAATGTTACTTAAATGTAAAGCGATCACATTAAGCCAGCCGACAATCAGTCATAAGCCTGATGGAAGGTCCATCCTTTGCTGTGTATCTGTTAACTTCTTGTTATATTCAACTACGACATGTAGAAAATTCCGATGGTTGCACAAAAATATAAAATTGCGAGTTTCAAAATAACAATAAATTCAGTTTTAAAAACAATCAAATTTTACATGAAACATTTCATCATTAATGACAAAAACTTGCTCAGAAAATGAATTAAATGCATTTAAAAACACAACAAAATGTATTTTATCGACGGCGATATTGCAACACTTGTCACATGACAAAAAGTCAAGTGTACAGGAGTTAATAATGAGAATACTTTTGATACACATAGTGGAACCGGGATTTTGTGCCATAATTTTTTGTGTATGTGGACCACTATTGAGATGATATTTAGCAGAAAAAATCAAATACTTTTTTCACTTGGCTTGTATTACACTTTCAGATATACTATTATTTGAATTACGAATGATTATTATTAGTTCATCTCTTAATAAACTATTCTGATATAACATAGCTATCTTAAGTATCCCAAATTTATTGTGTTGTATTCCTCCCATGGAATTCTTAAACTACAGTAAGTAATTATTAAGTACATAATTACAATATTTTACAGAATACAAAAATACTTAGTTAAATATTAAAACTCCTTGGTGACCTCAGAAATATATAATGTTATTCAAATTAACAAATAATAATACAACCTAACTTAATTAAAATATACTTATATTCCTACCATATTATGACAAAACTTTTGAGTATAATTGATATACTGAAATTACTAGACATTTGATCCAAATATATTCTGTGAATCATTCATTTTGTTATACTCCAAGAACAGATTCAATTTACCAACAAATCATTAAAAAAAACTCATGCAAATACTTCACAGTACTGATAAACTCTTTCAATACGTGAAATGATCAAACAACGATTTTTAATACAAGTTTCTCATAATACTACTATATTGAAGTATGTTAAATGTGAATACATAATAACTCTTAATCTATGGACTTTTCAATCATTAATAATTTATTATAAAAGAAAACAAATATAATATGTTACTGTAAGAATACTAAATCTACTTATGCTAATCCGAATGTATCTGTCCGATGTTTGCTTGTTGCAGTGTAATGTATTGCCTTACGAGACGAGACACTTCGTGGGCTTGTTCTGTTTGTAATCTTGTCACCCTCTGTTGTAATAGGGAGCCACACTTCATGTCCAGGTACAGGGAGCCGTCTTCAGATCTCACCTACAACACAATATAGTTTAAATAAATGTTTCACCATTATTTCTGACTAACTCTTCCGAGATCTGATGCATTTGATTACAAAAAATGGCCCATAAAAGCCTGGTAACTGAAAATAGTTTAAGCAATGAAGTTTATTACCCACTCTGAATATGTATGTCTACTTTGTGAGAAATCTTGTGATTTTATGGATAGATGAAGTCAGTTTAAAAGAGAACACAAAATCTCAATAATTGTAACTTGGGATATACCTAATAAATTGAAAAAAAAAAAACCACTGGGAACATAGTTAAAAAAATTGTCTATGATTGTTTGCTCATACCTTCCTAGTGCTAATGACTTCAGCAAACGGCCAATGTTGTAAGGTCTCGTGTGTTTGAACGTCTAAGAAGTGAACTCCTCGTCTGTTGAGGGCCAGAATGTGTTCTCTCCATTCCGCGCCTCCCACACCTCCAGTTACACGCTTCACAGCAAAGAATGAACTGCCAAACAGCGGCCACTGAGATAACACACCCAACACCTGAAAGATAACATGATGAATTAGACAAGAAATAAACTCACTTTCAATAGGTGTAGCTGAGAATTATTTTTTGATATGACTTTTATTCTACAATAGTCCACTATTGTCATAAATCTTGTTAATTTTTTTATTGCAGTATTAAAAACATTGACAGAGTAAGCGATCAAAGTCATATACTGGATGCCATGATTTCAGTAGAATGAGAAAAGGCATTTCTTCAGTTATGCACATTTTTCCGTGCCCTACAAAAGGGTAAATTAAAAAAAGTGATTAAAAAGTACTTAAAAAAGAGGTGATTAAAAAGTAAAAATACGTACATAATGATATGACATAAAGAAAATATTTGATAATATTGAATGCATATCGCCCAAGAAGCATTTATATGACCCTGATTATTGAGAGCGTGCGCTGTAGCACCTACACGGAAGTAGAGAGATTGGCGAAGGACAGGATGGCGTGGTAAGAAAGAATGAAAAAGAATGCTTGGTACAAACCAATCTGTAAGATTGTAACCACATCATCATCATTTTCCCAACTTCTCATAGAGAGACACGTACAATAACTTAATCATTGTAACAACAGATACGTAATATTATTATGAATGGAGATTGACATTCACAGCAAGTTACCTTGGCATCTCTTCGTTTCCACGTACATAATATTGCATGGGAAATATGTGAATAACATCTTACTACTGTACAGTTGAATGTAAATACTACATGTTATGTCATTATACTTACTGTGTACGTATATTCTTATTGTTTTCACTTTTTTGAGTGAGGAATGCTTTTTAAGGTGTACCAACTACACAATTATTCCATACGAACATTGTACTTTGTCACTGACTACGACAATGATTAATAATCAGAGTAGAAACTAGATGTTACTGACTAAAACGAGAAGGGTATTTTTCAATTATTGCTTTGGTTTTAATTTACTAATTTTAATTCAGCCACAGCAAACTTATTGAACCTCTAACACAATTGTCAATTTATTTTATGCTATAGTATTTTGTACAACTGAAATTCAGTGCAAATTGTTCAAATTAAGGGCGATGTCTGTGTATAACTTGATGGGGTAATGGGATGAGGAAGTATAAGGTAAATTATTTTTATTGCAAAAATCAAATGAAAAAAGTTACAACACCAAAACTCCACTGATATAGGAGTTCCCGTGGAAAAGTTTGAATACAGCATAAAGTGCAGTGATTGTACAACGTGAGGTTACGGCTCTCTTTTACCTTATTCCACATCTGGTTATCAATTCCCACGACTAAATACCAAGTTATATTGTTGTGTTGTCAATCAGACAATCACATGCATGAATGTTCAGTTAGTATTGCAACAGTATTATGCTAATGTAATGTTAATGAATGATCAAGGCAATAATCACCATTTAAACAATAATTGTTGCATAAAAAAGTTACTATGTATTATTATTGTTCGTTTCTATCATGTAGTGTAGATTTATCTAATGATATATTCATACAATAAGATTGCACAGTATTGAATGCATCAAATACAAACCATAATCTATTGTATACAAAGCAAAGTCTGATTTTTGTAAGTGTTTGCATAACTCCCTCATTTTACGATATATTGCAGCGAAAATTTAGAATAACATTTGCGATAATATAAGCTGTGTCCTAACGTCGCCGGATTTTGGAGAAAAAGCTTTTCCTAGGAGATGTCATGATGGTGAAGGGATCCAAGGGTTGCGTGGGGTCATGTTTGGTACCTATCCTATGAAATGGCATTAGAAAAGATGTTCAGATCTTAAGTCACATTTGTCCAACTCAAGCCATTGGAAGACACCCGAAGGGGTAACTCAGCTACTTTTTATATAAATAAAACATTAGTATCCTCTTGGTTTTTAGTAAATTTGTTCTTAACCGATATTATGTTGTTTAGTGAATGTATTTACCTGTGCTTTGGCTTGATGTGTTGTAAGTGGCTGCGCTATGGACCAATCGGCTTGTACCATGGAGGCCCACTTGGCTGGACGGATTTCTCTCAATCCCAACACTGGTTTTGGCAGTAGGAATTTGATCTGAAAATACGCATGTGTTAAAATAATACAAATTAATATTTTTGTATTTTCCAATGCAGGCAAGTATCAAAGATTCACCATCGTCTGCAATCTCTCGAATGTAGCGAATGACATTAGAAGAGATAATATCCATTGCTCATAAGCTGTGACACCTCAATGTGTTCCCGTGTGGAACATTAAGGAGCACACAAATAGACTTGTTCCTCAAAAATTTCTGTACATTACAATTTACAGTAGTTTCTTTTGTATCTTCAACTCGACATAATTCCAAAGAAGAATTAAGAAAGTAATTAATATTGTAGCAATACCTCTTTAAGATGTGGTGGATGAGTAAGGTCTGCAGCTCTATGCAGCAGTGCAGCTAATAGAGCTACGTCCCTGAGGGCTCCTGTAGAAGGCCTTCCACCACCAGGCAACTCCAACAACAGCCCCTCCAGGTAGTCTGGGGCAACTTGATTGAATAGCACCTGAAATGGGAAAGAAAACATTTATTTCTATAACAAAATGTTTTCATGTCAATCTTGTATTTGGAGACCATTTTTATGTGTTATAAAATATGTCGTCATATAAGATCTAGCACCACGTATCAAATTTTTAAAAGGTGCATTTTACTCTGAAATACAGGACGTTTTTGCAAAACTGACGATAGTTTAACGTGCGCTATGTCAGTTGACGGTAAATACGGGTATATCTCTATAACTGGAGAATTTCACATTCTTTGGTCTATCAAATGACACATCCTTTTTTTATAAAAAAAATATATGTTCTTGCAATGGGATTGTAGAATTAGTAATTGAAACGTGCATTTCAAAAACCCAAATAGACCAAATATAACTTTGAGAATACTTGTATTACAGAAATTCCAAAACAAAAATTACATTAGACACTTTTTTCTCACTTTCCAATAAATTCATCGGATGGAATATTGGGGTTTCTGAAATACATGATTCAATTGTAAAATGGTGGTTTAAATATTATGTTTAAAGTTTCAAATGTAATAATTACCTCAGTATAGAGTGGACTGGCATCATGTCTCAGTGGATGGTACCAGACACTACGACAGAATATCAGATAGAATGGTTGTCCTGCCTTCTGCAGTTCCGTCGTCACATCTAAGATATATTCATCTGCTGCTAGAGGCATAGTGAAGGCATCTCCCTGGACAATGCAGTACAAACTGAACTCTGCTTGTTCCGCCTCATTAGTTACACCAATCTGAAAGGAAGACAAATCGAATATATATTTTTATCTGGAATATACAACTCAATAAACATCTCCATTAAATAGTAATTTCACACCGAGAGATAGGAAAAGAGATAAGGTTATCAGAGAGATGAATGACTATAAAATGGGGATAGCGACAAAAGCTTAGATTGTTTGGGCATGTAGAGAGAATGAATGAAATGATCAAAAAATATACATGCACGAAAGAAGAGTGATAAGGAAGCACAGCTGTCTGAGACTGACCTGGATCGATCATGTCTATCAGATTTTCAAGGATGGATGCGTTTGCAGCGAAAGGAATCGGGAGGGCATGCATGACAAATTGTATGAATGTGTTGGAGCGAGGAGTGTGGCATTCTGTATTATGTGCCTACCCCGCAAAGGAAGATGCGTGAGGGGGATATATATATATATATATATATACAATTAATTTCAGTCAATGATTTGATTTTTCCAAGAAAAGGGAACTAGGTACTGTGTAATACGATTATAAGAGCATCTCATCTTACCAAATCACACAGATCATGTATAACATCTTGCACTACAGTGGAGCATCTTGTGTTGACAACACGCTCAGCTCCTCCAGGCAATCTGTAGATCTGTCTCCTGGCACTGCGACCCGCTGACACAGCTGTCACC
This sequence comes from Ceraclea dissimilis, assembly GCA_963576895.1. Lineage (NCBI taxonomy): Eukaryota > Metazoa > Arthropoda > Insecta > Trichoptera > Leptoceridae > Ceraclea > Ceraclea dissimilis. The sequence goes on along the minus strand of OY756361.1, from coordinate 8,752,935 downwards.
TACAAACAGAGATAATTAAATAAGAACACATGTCTGGCAACACCAAAAACCATAATGAGAAAGTGAAATAGACGGCAAGTCAGAATTCAATATATTTGAGGTGATGCTATCACAAATTTGGACATTATAAATTAACCAATATATAACAATACCAGGTCAAAAGACAATATAAGACCAATAAGGCATAGATTAGCGAAGACATCGAAGAGCTTCGTGTGTCTCAGTGTGCGGATGCTAAACGCGCTTCCCAGGGAGTTGAAATCACTGGATTATACAGAGGGGTGAAGAAGTACCTCGTTGACAAAGAATTCTATTCCGTTGACGATATGTTGAAAAATTGATTTTATGTACGACGAAATGTCAATCAGAGCCCTTTACACTCTGATTGGCATTGATCCGATAATGATATTGTTTTCGATACTTTGTCTGATGATATGCTGTGATGAAATGATATTGTGAAAATTGACGAGTCCAAGTGCCCGAATGGGCCTACGGACGATAGAGAACAATAAAACAATAAAACCAATAATATATAAAACTGTGTATTCCCTCACTCTATTTGTTACAGAATAGGAATAGAGGTCAAAGTGCCTGGTTAATATCCATTCATGTAATACTAGATTAAATACATAATTTAGTAAAACTCACAAGGACTTTGAATTATTGAACTGGAGACTTACTTAGGAATGGTTTGAATGTTAACGTTATAACATACACCAGTTTATCACTGTATTAGTCTGATAAAGAATTTCCAAATAATTATGTAAAAACTACTTGATTATTTTATTTACTAAACCAGAGTTTTTTTATTTATTTTTTAATGAATCTGGGTTTATTCAATTAAACCCAAATACATCTTTGTACACTTCACAGAAAGCTTAAAAGCTTGTTATGTTGTAAAAAGTTATGGGAGACATACGAAATTTTGTCATCCATTAAATTTTATTGCAATACTTTTGTGCCTGGTGGCTGGTTGCCTGTGCCTAGATTCTAAGTTTGATACAACCATTATTACATAATTTTGTTTAGTAATTAAAGTATTTTTGCTCTTTCATTGTAAGAGTCTATCTGATTATTTAATTCAATTTGTTTCTCGAGTTTTGACTACATATTTAATAGGAATTTAAGTACAAACCTCTTCTACACTTGGAACATTCTTTCTACCACCGCACCGAGCTGTCTTACGGAGGTTTGCCAAGCATACAGCTGCTGTTCCCTGGCAATGTCGTCTTCTGTCACCTGCCGCTGATGTTAAATATTCCAACAGGTATGGTCTGCAAGATAATATTAACACATTCAAGTTTTATGACAAAAACATATCTACTATTGAACTGAAAACAGACAAATTTAATGGTACATGTTTAAGAGTATATGGTTGGCGCAGTTGGTTGAGGCCGCAGTCTCTCAAGCGTGAGGTACCAGGTTCAAACCACTGCGCTGGCGATGTATTCCATACTTTGCGATACAGGCTCTTAGCCTAGTGCAAAGTGTGCAGGAAAGTATTTGGGTTTGTGTACACAAACTCAGATAATTATAAAAAACACTGAGAGGCACTTACTTGAGTGTATCAGAACAGCTGAAGTAAGCAGCCACAATGCTCATAAGTCTCCAAGCTCTCTGACAAGAGTCAGGATTGGGTGACTTGTTGGATGTAGTCTGCTTCATAAGCTGGCAGTAGACCTCATCCCGCAGTGCAGCATGTTTGTGGCAGTGCTGTAAATAAATACAAACATAAAATGATTTGTTACAAAGACAGACGATACTGACTGGAACTTTGAAGTTGGAGTTGTGAAGAATTAATATTGGTACTCAATATGTGGGCTAACATGTCAAAGCTATTAGAGTCTCTATCCATTTTTATCTTTATTATCCAGATATCCTGAATGAGGTACGTATTTGAAAGTAAACGCAACTCAATAGCATCTTAAGGTAATCATAAAAGTATGTGTTAAATTAAATACTGGCTTCTGGTGACCCCAAATTTTGGGAAATACATTAACGGTACGAATATATTATCAACTTGGATTTTCAGAACTACTACTACAAAAAAACACTCACCAATATTTCTTGTAACCTGACAAAGGTCTCATGGAATCGAAAACGGTACATTGTTACAAATGAATACTTATGTTAATTTCAGATAAACTCTACAGAAATATATTCTAAAATTGATGGTACGTACCATTAACACTGTATAGACACATTTCACTTCGGAGAGGTCCTGGTGAGGTGGTGAGTCTCCACAATATCTGAGAATACATTGGAAGCACTCCACTGCCAAGGCTCCCAGTTCCTGAGGCTGTAGTCTAAGCAGGGGCCCACGTAATGGAGAAGCCTGCCACTTGACCAGGTCAGTCTGCCGTTTCCATGTCCACTGCTGGTTGTCCTTGTCATGCTTGTCGTGTTTTCCTTCGCTCTTACCGCTTTTATCGCCCTTTACTGTATCTGTCTTCAGGGCATCTAACCTGTAACAACAAACAAATCACAAAATTAGCTAAACTTACAGATACTATCTTCAAATCATATTGCTTATTTGTTAATAATCTGGTACACAAACATTTCTGGTTTTATAAATATAATATTAACCACTCAATTCAGATTAAAAATATACTAAAGCAGGTAACGTTGTGACTGGAAACATTTGGGCCAGAAATTAAATCAGAATTATTTTTTTAGGTCTACGTTGTTTTGAAGCGGACTAACATATTTTGGGACATATAAAGCAAGGCTAATGGGACCTACCCTTGCACTAGCCGAAGACAACGATAGTATACAAGCCTGAACCCACGAATAACATCACCACCCTGATTGGTGACGTCACCTTGTATCGGTGACAAACACCTTGTCTCGGTTACAAACACTCGGGCTATGGAATATTTTTTCACATACATTTTCTCCCAATCTTGGTGACGTCATCATTGTCAAATGTCAGTTGAGCCGGGCCTGTATGATAATACTATTGCATTCGGCCTCGCACTAGCACTTTAAATTATGTGATACAGAAAAGAGAGGTTGGAACAAGAACAAAAACTCGATTTTAAAAAAAAATTAAATTGACGTTAAGAGAGATACAGCATGGAGTTCACTATTACAGTAATTGGGAGATAAATTCAGAAACCAAATATCTCGTAACTGTTAAATTAATTAGGGCTAATTAAACTAATTTGGGACCATTAGGGAAAATATATCCAACCTCTGGATATATAATTAGAACACAAACAAATTAGAGAAAAGTAACAAATTTACATGTAATCATTTATGTATAGGTATACCTAATTAGTAAGCTGCGTAAAGTATCCTTTACATAATTCTCGTTGAAACCATGTATGAATGTAGCGCAGGACCGCGGCAATTTTTGCTAGTCGTTCGATTAAAATTATTCGGCCACGTCCTAATAATATTACGAAGCACCTATTGAAATCATAAAGGTGGGAACCTATGCTACGTATTATTGAATCCAATTCGGAGAGTTTCAGTAACCATTCATACTGGATGGTACGTGCGTAGAATTAGTATGCACTACTATGGAGTGTCGTTCAGTCTCCATATTCAGATATTCAGGCGCGGACCCAGCCCTTAAAAAAAGTTTGTAGGCACAGCCGCCCGAAAATCGGCCAAGTGCGAGTCGGAGTATGAACTCGCTCATGAACAATCATGACTCATGGACGACTTTTGAATTTGATTATTTCCTTTTTTCCGCGCATCAGGACTTTAGCCTTAGGATCTCAATAGACCGTGAAAGTGTGACGTTACAACTTGCCCACCATGCCCACAACGGTGGATCCGCCCTTGTCCATATTTTTCCATATTGAAACTTGATAGAGTATCAGAGAGTACATGGTGACATGGGAAAAGAGGAGCCTTCTGACCTCCATGTATTGCGTTGTTGAGGAACGTTAAAGGACGAAGTAGTAATAATAGTTATTTAACAAAAAACGTCATAAATTTTCGCGGGTAAATTACTGGTAACTGGTAAGAAATAATAGAACGTAAGTATTTAAATACAGGTATATTACAACAGTACCTCAGTATAAAGTAATTGTAATAACATGAAAACAAACTGCAATGGAGTATGAATATAATTGATAGGTAAATATGAAATATACACACACAGCATTACATTACAACAAATATTCGGAAGAACAATAGCTAAATTATTATTATGTATTACCATCTCATGTTACGTAATTATTCAATGTGTATATTAATTCATATATTATCCATATATAAACACAACAGACTCTATAATATAGGGAAAATAATTATAATAATACAATATGTGTGTAAAGTTCGCATGTATTAGTAATTACTTAATTTGTTTCAAGCTCTATTACAATTCGGAAAATATATGTTTTGGTGGGACTCACACGTGACTTCTCAATAAATTCTGTTCAATTAAAATTCATCCCATACGAAAAAAATATCTACGATTTATTTCTACTTTTCCAATGAGGTGTGCTGATCAAAAAAACGACACATTTAATTTTCAGTACAAGCCAAAAACTACAGTAAATAATTAATGTAATACAATTGTATGAATGAAAACTAATGTATTCGGCAACAATTTTAGTAAGTATAGATCATATTTACTTATACGTTTTTTTTAGGTAGATTTCCATAAGGAACTCTACCTATTCGTTTCTCCCGTGATGTCGCAGAATTGAAAAATTTCTACTCAGTATCACTAATTAGGACCAGGAGAACCCGAATCCGACCTTGGTTTAAAAGTTTATATATATAAGCCATATATATGTCCCTTTTCTTGTGCGCACGTTTGCGGCCAACCTATGCGTCGCAGAAACGTGAAACTTGGGTGGTAGATTTTTGGTAAGGGGTAGATGAACTGATAGGAGATTGGGTGAAATCCATTAAGAGGAAGGTTCACTTTTTAAGGCTTTAAATTAAAAAACAATCATTCTGAGGGGATCCAATGATTGTGAGGGTCTGTGTCTGGTATCGCATGAAAGGGCATTAAATAAGGAATACAGATCAAAAGTTAGATTTTGTCTAGCTCAATTCCTCGGACTACACTGATCGATCGAAAGATCTAGTTAAGTAGTTACCGCATAGGTACTAGCGTGTTTGTTGTCTTAGAAAAGTGCTTCACGATACGAGTAGAACTCACATCTTTTTTCAAATTTCTAGTGCTTAGGTACCGGTACCAATCCATATTTTGTGTGGAATGAAAATAATTTGATTATTGGATTAGGTACTTCCTTTGATTATTGAAGTACTTAATCAAATATTTTTTCGTCATACAGTACTTCGATAATCAAAGAATAAACTACATCCATACTACTTCATCACTTCGCTGGTTTATTTGCTGATAATATTGTGATTGTTTTTATTGTACAGATGTACTCTTAAAATTAATAAAATTAATAAATCACTTGAAATCTATCTATGCCTGTGGCGTGCCAAAGGAATTTTTTTAAATTTGCACATAGATACTACAAAAAAGTTCAAACTGTAAATATGTCCCCTTTTGATCAGACACTCCTCAAATATGCTCTAATAAACAAATAAATACATCGTGCAAGAAAATCGACATCAGGAACAGGAAATAAGCCTGTTCATTGCTCAAGTTGATATATATTTTTCAAATTTAATTCAACGTCCTAACTTTAATTAATAATTGTTATGTACGTATTTAATAAAAGGGAGCCAACTTTTCAGAACCGGCATTTAATAAAACTGTTTAATTCCTGCTTAGAATAGTTAAAGTTTTATTTACGTACAACAATTACAGACAATGAATATATTATTTTAGTAACAAAGTTGTTTCTCTTACGATTCCATCTAGATAAGTAACTATGACTGACAGCTGTCAGAAATCAGGAGGAAACAACCGACGGTAACTTCACCATAATCAAGCCTCACTCTAGGAAGATGACAATATTAATATACTTAAAGGATTAAATCAAAAGGAAAATAAAGATCCTGAAAAATATTTCACCACACTCAAGCTTATTCCAGGTTATGGTATACCCAATTAAATTTCATTCTAATTTTGGAATTTCAAGGTAATTACAGAATGACTACCACAACGACGGGTTAGTGCACACTGCACACTTATAGCATGACCGCATTTTGCCAAAATTGAGTTACACAAAATATTCGTCTGAATCACATCTTTATGCTGTAAAAATGCTGTTTTTACAAATAAGTTATTTTTTGAAATACGACCATATTCAATGACCATAAATATATTCGTGGCAAAAAGTATTGTGAAAATTATAATTTAGCATGAACCAATATATAATTTTATTTGAAGTTTTATCTAAATATATTGAATGTCTGGATGTACCTGCAAGTTTTTTGCATAAAAATAAAATATTCGATTTTGTCAACTTATGTAAAATTTAAAAAAATATATTCTTAAAACTTGCTCAACTGGAAATACTATCTATAAAATTTCTACTTGCTACAAGTTCCTAACGATTCGTATAAACTAAAACTCCATGCACAAAAATAATAAAATTAGGGGATCAAACTAAGATACTTGTAAAAATTCTGTTATTTACTGCTTTATATCAGAGGGGTCCCAATTGCAGAAATAATTGAATGGATTTTTAAAATAATGAGTAAAATAAATGGGTTGCAGACTTCTGATGAACGGTGGTGATGAACAAAACAATAGCTCGATAAAATAACTGAGAAATATTATTAGACATCAAGATAAGACTGTATCTGTAACATCGTATCATGTTTAATCAAAAATATACTTATAATCAAATGACGAAGTGGTTTATTATGGAAATCCCAGACGAACTTTTCAGTATTTAATAAATTAAGGCCATGGAACCAAGAATGACGTCACAGTTATTTCCCACGGCAATAAGGTTCAAAATCGCGTGAATAAACGCACGATAAGATTATAAAAATAGCGTTTTTTTTCATTTTTAGGGTTAATTTTGCGTCTACCAAAAAACTTTTACGGTTATTCCCTAGATTGTAATGCATATTATCAGTACAAAAAAAAATTACACCGCGACTTTTGGGAAACGAGTTTCCGTCTTTCGGAAAAAAAGATCAGAGGTTTCTCATTTTTTTTTTGAGAAATCTATACAAGTTATAAAAAATCTTTTACGGTTATTCCCTAGATAAATTATTAATGCATCTACACTATTTTGTTCCAAAGCATATTTAGTAACGGTTGACGAGATTAAGGTCTCCCGTTTTTAGAAATTTTTAAAATGTTGGTATGCCTACTCTTAATAAATTAAATGAAAAAAAGTCTCGTTCCCACACACGGAGTGGCGTGAGGCGTGATTAAAAAAATACGTAAGTGAAAAAATAACACTAGAAATATTATGTAACAAATAAAAATCGGTAGATATAATAATAGTAATTTTAAAATTACACATAAGCAATAATGGCTTAATAATAAATACTTTATAATAAAAAATAGATAATTAATAATAGAAAAATGGCGTGAACGTTTTTTGTAACAATAATAATTATTATTAATATGATTTATTGCAAGAGATGAAGCTTTGTGTAACACACCACCTGGATATATGTACACTATACAGGTTGTTGTCTGAAACGAACGTCGAGGCCCCATGGACCACCTGTAAAATTTGTATAGTTATTGTTTGTTCTTAACTCTAATGTACAAGAACTTATTCTGCAATGAAAATGTGTAACGTGGAAGTTATTAAAAATCTGTCCTTTGTGATAAATAGTTTCTCTTTAAAAATTTCAGTGTAGATTCAGATAGATAAATATTATTTTTTTATCTTGTATTGATTTCTAAAAAAAAATGTGTAAAACACCTCTGATCTTTTCTCCAAAAGACAGAAACTCGTTTCCTGAAAGTCGCGGAGTAATTTTTTTTTGTACTAATAATATGCATTAAAATCTAGAGAATAACCGTAAAAGTTTGTTGATAGACGCAAAATTAACCCCAAAAAATGGTAAAAACGCTATTTTTACCATTTTATCACGCGATTGTTCACGCGATTTTGAGCCTTAATGCCGTGGGAAATGACTGTGACCATCTTGGTACCAAGCCCTTAAGTCTTAATCGGGAGCCAAAAATTTGATTTCGTAAAACTGAAGAGTCCTAGTGCCCGATATAGGGTCTAAGGACGATAAACAACAATAAACAACAAACAATATATTTGCGTACAAAATACAACACCTTTTACATAGTATGTACTTATGTAGTATACTACAAATAGTACAAATATGTATGTATGCTTATGTAAAATATTTTTTGTTGATTAATTAAATTTGCATGTTGCTCTTTGTAATTTATTGCCTATTATTTAATATATAAAACTTCACGAATAATCATAGAAATATTTATTATGCGTTGAACGTATGCGATTAAAATATTAATCACTTTAAATTTGCTACAAATCTGAATCTTATTCACTACATAGTGTCATGAAGGAATACTAGCTAGATTTGATGAACATTATTAAAAAAAAAACTACCCGTCCACAAACCTAATTATTTATTCATGCTTTTTAGACAACCAAGGCACTTTGAAGTATTGGCTAATCTAATCTTGAAGGATGATTCATGACGCATACAATATACATGCATTGCATATGTAGGTACAATGTATGCACATTGCATACACAACGCAACTACCTCATCCTAAATCTAGCGATCATAATCCTTCCTTCGTGCAATTCGATTTATCTAACTTTTTCATGTATAAATTACAAAATAATTAGGTCAATTTAGAATCCACAGTATACACAAATAAATAAAATAAAGTTTTATGAACAACAAAAATAACTATACTAAGAGATACTTGCATTCGTGAGGACGACTTTACGCAGGTTCCTATCCACAGAAGACAGTCCTGTAGATTCATCAAGGTTGTAGTATAATCCTACAGTATGGAAATATCCTCACACACTTCTTCATTATAACACTTTATGGCACTAGAAGCTCGACACTCCCGAGGCACAGAACAACTTAAGGACGCAAAGTTATCATTGTACTGCAGTTCTAATTATTAAGTTAATCTGATGGAGAAACAGTCACATCCAAATAGAATATTAATCTGTAGATATTTAGTGAAGAATTATTTAAGTTAGAATCTACGTCAGTTTAAAACTTCATAAATCATTCCATTGTCAGCACGTTACTTGAACTCGAGATTATTAAATTGAATATAAAGTATGGTTTACAGCTTAATGAAGGTATCAAATACAAATCAGACGGAATAACAAGCACTAATTATACACGTAGAATCTCAAAAATAATAAAGGTTATAAAACATTACTAACTGTGATTCATGCAGACAAGCACTCAAACTACGTATATTTTTTATTGTATAATTATTTTAGAGTATTTGGGCAACGTATATAATATGTATCAAAGTCTTCAACAACGGAATTATTACAATTATTACGGTCGGTAAAGACGAAAATAAACTTACCGGTCTAATTTTCACTAATATCAATTTTTATCTCTTACAATCTTTGAATTAAATTACCTACAATCTTTACTACTTGAGTCTTGAATTTAACCATTAGGTTTACCGTTTATAATTAAAGTAAAATTAGCAATAATATTCCGTTTTTGCAGACTCATTATATGAAACAGTCCTTTGAGAAACAATAATTAAGTATTTAAATGAAATCTTCTGAGAATAATACAGTTTTAATAGGAAAGATGTAAACTCATATTATTCGAAGACATTGCACAGTAAAAACAAAGCAAAAGAACGAAACGATGAATTTTGCAAAAAGCTAGGGAAACCACTGAACACTGAATTAATATGAAAGTGGAGAAAACTGAAAATGAACTAACAGAAATCATCTGCGATAAATATCAGTCCTTTGGATGATCCAAAACCGATCATGATAGAAAGGGATTGCAGACTTCATACAAAACTAAATAATTTAATCACGACGGTCAATAAGCTTAAGGTTCCGATATCCGCAACTACCTAGGATGAGGATTTGGTAAGCTTTCGGCGAAGAAGTACATTCGTTTCTTTCTCTAATATGATAACCGCAAAGGACTTAATGCAACTGAATAAGCGAACTGCCTACTGACGTTAATTATTTTTTTTAATTAATTGAGAAAGTGCACGCATCATATAGGCACTATCTACTACAGTACCGTCATAAATGCAAAACTACGATTAAAAAGAAAGTAAATAATACATTGAGGTGTTTATAATTTTATATTATTAGGTAATAGAAATCATTCAACTAGAAATATTAACCACAGCCCCCACATGCACACATCAATAATTAAATCCAATTGCTGGTCATCATGGAAAATCCTCATTAATCACGTCATGACTTATATTATTTTCCAAGGGCAGAAATAAATTTGAACGCTTTTCAGCGTTTGCGATCGTACACTAAGACAAATTTGACAAGAAAACAATCGAAATCAAATAAGAAAAAAATGTATTGTCTGCCAAACTGGCAACTAAGTACGGTTGCAAATTTTCAGGTCTCCAAGTAGTCGGAAAGTTATTAAAATTTGCATCGATACATACACACGCGTTAAATAATAATAAAAATAATACCGTGCCAAATATAATAAAAGCGTGTAAAAACGCAATCAAACTCAAAAGTGTAAACTTTCTAAAATGAGGTTGTGCAATAGATACGCAAATATGACTGAATAATGGTTAGCAACTTCTTATTACATAGTCCATCCTCTTACATCATTGATAAAAAATTATGAGAAAATGAGGTACCTATTATAATAATGAGTACCTTCCGAGTTCCGACATGTATTGTAACTTGTAACACTTCACCATTATATTATTTGGGTAATAATATTGCCAAGTATTACGATAATTTGATCAAATTTCAGATAGGCTGTGGGAACTATTTGTCGTTGAGCCGGAAGGCGCGCAGATAATGTTTTATCTACGTATTATACCTTATACCTAATACTGTACTACAGACGTGTACTTTATAGGCGTATCATGTAGGTAGGCACTAACACAATATGTTATAATCACACGGATTAAGATTTATTATATAAAAATACTTTTAATCGCTTCTTTAAAGCTTAGCCTTGATTGAGTAACCATGCGGAATTTTATACGCCATACTACAGGAGGAATCGACTATTTTATTTACAGCCATAAAGAAAAAACAATTTTCCGACACTTTCAGTTCTTTACAATTTATAAAACAAACAAAAAAATGAGGATATGTTTCACAGGATTCATTAACAGAAACTGTGCAAAACAGAACAAAAGCTATTACACCTGTGATTAAATTAAGAGATCAAGATAAACAAAGGGTTAGTTTTAGATATGATTAGATACTGTGATCAACGGTTTTCATAATCCTAATTTATGTAATCGTTTTGTTATGATTGAATATTTTTGCATTTAGATAAATCACTATCGAATATATTTCACTTTTATTAGGCACATCACTATACGACACACGCACTCGCAATGCATCTGAGATTTTCATTTCATTTCACTGAAACTCTGCAGCGAGACGAATCAACAACAATAAATATTATTTACACTTGCATCAGATGTTAATTAATTAAAGACGATTGCATGTTGAGATTTTCACGACTACTCGTTCGTTTAGAGTTTTCCTAAACAACCAACAACTACGTATAATTAAACAACACACATTAAATTAAATTCATTACGTTGTTAGCGTTATCATGCGTTAGGCTTTCTACACACGAATTATTTTTCACGACTGACATGAATCGCCGACTGCCATCTGAAGAATTGTTTGTTATTTTACCATCACACCGAACCATACGCGAAGAAGACATAGAGGTAACTACACGATAGTATTTTTACAAGAAGAAGACTTATTGTTTGCTGTCTGCCTGATAAGTGATACAATATACTTAATAAAGATTGTTGGCGGTGAATGGTACAATACAATATACCTACAATTGTTATGAAGTGTTTTGCGATCTCTTCTACATTACCAATACTTTGTTATACGCACTACGCGGTGTAACATTGCCATTGTTTCTTATTAAATACATGAAATATATTGATGTTTTGTTAATGATCCATATGTAAGTACAAACAATGAGAAATAATAAACTTATCGCTGTATAGAGATAATATATATTTTCTATCCAACCCTTAGAGATATCTGTTCATTTCGAAATCTCTGAGTTTACTGAAACTTTTCGTGTCGAATATCCCTAAATTATCGTACACTCTTCGATTATAATAAATTTTACTACGGAATCACCACCTACCGCAAATATTGGAGGACGAACAATAAAACAAGAGAAACAGAAGTGGGAAAATTTGGAAATTTTACTCGCATGACAAAACAAATAAACAAACCTATTGGAATATTGTTAATGTCAGGTACGGTCTTAATAATATTCATATCTCGTAGCTCCCTACATAGATATTCATCTTATAATATTCCGCTGTTCAATATCAGCTGTAATAGTCTAATACAAGACATGATATAACTCAATAGTTGTCGGAGCTATACAAAGTAAAGAACATAGATAGAAAATTAGATAAAATGGTCATAACGCAGAGTTCAATTCAATACATGAGTCGATCTTCTTAAATAAACTTTCACAACTAATATTGATAAAGATTATGATTTCCCAACCAAACAATACACATTACGTTACATTAACATTATCATTGAAATAAAATTAGACTAATTTTGCCTAAAGTATGCAATAATTATGTAGATTATGCAATAGTATCAAATATCCCTTTGTGGGAAGTCTTATACGCCTTTGTATTCAGTTTAATGAACAAATTGTTGAGAATTACTATAAAATGCTTATAAAATACGAACCGAAACGCAAATAGCTATTTCATAACACAACCTAGATGCAAATTATAACTGAACATCAATTGGCAAGGGCCTATATATACAAAATACTAATTTCCCGAATATCTACTTCGACGTAGCACTAGGGACCTGAAACTTCACACTCTCTAATTTAGCTTTTTACACATCTGAAACTATTAAGCCAAAATTTCTTAAATGCATTATGATAGGGATACAATACAATTTTCTGATTGATAGATAAAGAGTGATATAACATAATGCTAAGTGAAGAGTGATAGGCATATATTATAATCTGCGCATGATATTGACCCTGGTTACATAATATAATAAGTTTTTAAGTTACAAGTGATTACAATACAATGTGCGAGCGCGGGAACCATCAGTCACTTGTAATTATTGCCACTAGTTTTTATCATATTTTGTCCCAGGGAAGACATCTCAGACAGATATGAACTTGTAAACAAATACAAACAGAAATCTACGTCTCGTTCCTAACTTACGATAGTAAATTAAGCGAATAAGCATAAAAAACTACAAAAATAGGATACATTATTAACTTTTTTAAGAAACCAATTGTTTAGGCTCAAATTCGGCTGTTGATGTCGAACCTATTTACATTTCACGGCATAATCTATGTACGCTCAATTCGAAATGCGCTTTGAATTTACAAGTCCAGATGCAATAAACGTTCATCAATAATTAAATACATCGAACCCAAAATACCATACACTTTGCTTTAGCGGGCCTATTAATAGATTTACAGAAAGGCGGACGTATAGTCCACCCCATCCTAGATCCAAATCATTCGTTATTAAGAGTCCTAATGGAAATGTAATCGAACTGGCCCGAAACAAGATTACTAAATCTTTCTCGTCTCACATATATATTCATTCAAAGGAACAAAGAATGGGTGAGCTTATGGACCTATCCAATCAGTGAAATAAGATAGAATACATGAACAATGTAATAGAATCTTATCCCAATACGATCCTGTAAAGAATGATAATAATATTACCTTCACGATTAATAGACTGCGTGCACTTGATGTTATGTACTATTATATTATTACTAAATAGGTATCTGCATAAAACAGTTAATATTTCATAGTAGAGTAGGAATCATTCTCTCCCACAGAACAACAACAAGAATGTCTCATGGTAAGGAAATATCTACATACTCTTACTACGTATATGGAGACCTGCCTACTACAGTCATACTGTAATCATTATTTAAACACATTGTTATTCATTGTCGATTATGCATTTTCTACATACAAATATGCATAATATTATATTGTACACTCACCCTCATGCAATCATACAACTTATGCAATCATCTTTTACATAAAACACTAATCCACGCGTTGATGTTTCTTGAAACGATTCTACTTCTACAGTCGTTGATAAATCGTAATCTTTGGGTAGCTTTGGAGTATTTACCTGCGGAATTTTCAGGCATGTTTTTTATTACGTTTTCAGTATTTCCCAGCTCTAAAACAAAACTACAACATACCTATCTGAGAGTCAAAACTCCGCGTCAATATTTCACAAATGTTCTGCGTTGCGGATTCGGACAAAATTCCCCTCGAACTTCTTTTTAGGACAGTTATCAACCGACTCGATATGACCACACTCGCAATGAGAATGTTCCCTGCTTCTTCATCTTTGGAAAAGGTGTCAACATCTTCCATAGTCCCATGACCATTTCGAAACCGATTTAGGTTTGTCCACGTTATAAACGTGTCATACTAAATTCACGAATTTATACTCATTTCCACGGATGCATTAAATGATTTAATTTCATAAACGATTTTAACGACATCAAAACTTGAAACATAAATCAAAAAGTGGAATCACTCCTACGTCCTGCAATGAATATTGCATTGCAGGAATGAATGTGTGTAGGAAGAGTCTGGTAACGAGATGATGTGGTAACATTGCAGTACTTCAGTGAATTCCTTCACGACACGACTGGTATACAATAATAATTGTAATTAGTGAGTGAGTGAATGAGTGTGTGGAAGAGAAGAACAATGGTGTCATGTAAGAGACACCTACCCATACTACATTTGGCAAGAGATTAATAATGACCAACCACAGTGATGAAGATATACGACAAGATATGGAAGCAATTATGACGCAAGTACAGGTACATATTGAAAGTAAAAAAAATCACAAACATCTTTTTTTATCAATCGACGTGTTGAGTCTGGATGGATTGTTAAAATATACGTATATAAAATAACAACATTGCCTGAAAAATGTCTGTATACTTGAGTTGACAGTATTGTGATAAGTTCCCCCAGTGAAAAAATTATGTTATTTATTAGATTGTACCTACGCTTATTTCTTATTATCTATTGATGTTGTTGAATTTATTGTCGTCTGTTTTGAATAAATAAATAGAAAATAAAACAATAGAATCACTCAGCAGCTCTGGTCTCAGTCTACCCCGCAAGAGATAAGGTGTGAGAGGATAAAATAGAGAAAGGAACATTATTAAAACCAGTAGGATTCATCTAAATCCGACACATAGAAAAGCGAAAAGTGGTTCTTATCATGGACACTAGGATTTGCGAAATACAAACGTTTAAGTACGTACGTTCATTATTGACATAAAGTATACAAGAAAATATTACGGCTAGAATTTCGATTCCAGATTTATTTCACAAAAAAATAGAAATCTTAAAATCTACGTTGCGTAATAAACTTTTATAGTAATGGGTATTCTTAGTGACAGTGGCGAGTGGTGACTGGTAATGTAATTGTAGCTGCGATGGCGATGATACAATGCGGACAAAAGTGAAACAAGAAGTAATTATTTCTACAATAATTGGGAGAATTATGTGTACTTACATACGTGTCAATGATGAGTACTATCATTACATTAGGCATTGTTCAAATGAAATGAGTAAATCGTCACGCGAGATTCCTAATCAAAACCTGTAATACTGATTGTATAATATCACAAAGATGAAGATATGAAAAGTATTTTGAATTCAAATCAATTTTGCTACCTCTTTCCTTCCGTACTTGGAGACAATCGTAACTTGTCAAGTAGATTCTAAAATCTTGATGTTATTTGCCTAGATTATCTTGGAAAGAATGCGTATTATAGAAAAGACAATGGAAGGCATTGTTATGTAAACTTAATCTACCTGCATCTAGGTACAACTCGTCAGTTAATATTTTTTAATATAACCTAAACTTAATATTTTGATCCGGTAGTCGATATAAATAAACCATCAACCACACTGTGAATAATCGAAGAGAAAATCACATGAAAAAGTCTTTGAAAAAATCTTATATTACGAAGTATACTTCGGTTCTAAGTACGTAAGGATTGGAGATTTTAGCCTGTGTATTTATAAAATTAAATCTTTAATGCTCAATTCAGATCTATGAATAAAAGATTCTACTAAAAGATAAATGTTAACGTGTATCGTTCGAAATATAGATATACATAGTTGTATGTACTCGTAGTATAGAGAATTTTCCTAATGGTAAAGCTCCATGTTCTCTACATTAATAATCCCATTTATGGAAAAGAGCAACAAGGCATATAAAAGTAAGAATGATACATAATGGTATAGTTGTAGGTACGAGTGTGTTGAAGAGACTCTTGTAGGTGGTTTCACGAGTATATTAGTATAATATCATTGTAGATAATTTTTGCTTTTCAATGATACACTACACTTAACATTTGGGTCCACCATAACGTACAATCATAAGAATTGAGAACGCTAATAAACGTATACATTATAGTGCGCGTAGTGTAGGTACAGTATGTATGAATTAATGATACTTTCAAATGTTATTTTTAATACCTATACATTATCTATGGCAATTAGTGAATAATGAAGCCGCCTACAGAGATTCGACTCCATATTGTACAGATTAGAAATGGATTAATCTTTGTTTTTAAGATACTCCATTAATTTCGATCATTGCAACATAACTGTACTACAATACTTACATATTTTTACAGACGGTAAATAATAATACTACTAGGTATGGTCAGTATACTGAAGTAATTTATGGAGTACAGAAATATTCAATTAATGTAATTAATCAATTTGTTATTTACGCTTTGCTTCGGATCTGAAATTAGAATTCTGAATAATCAAGCCCAAGAGTAACTCCATCCCATTTTTATTAATACCTTTACTCGTCCTTTTCCAGTTCTCGTTCTTATTTTTGTTTTTTTCATCTTATACACAATATATCAACTTGAGTGTGGTGCTAGGTGCAAGAAATAACCTACTTCTGAATACGGATTATAAAATCTGTATTGTAATATAAACAAATGTATGCTAATTAATGAAATTCGCAGCACTGATTCGCGACTGTCAGTCCTGGTAATTCTATTTAATAAAAAAAGACGTGACAGAAATACTCGCATTTGATTAACAAAAAACAATTACAACTTTCTTCAGATCCAGGCACTGACTCTGACTATATGCTAAAAATGCAGTAAATGATAGGAAAACCTTTTACAAATATCGCTGAACATATGTAAAGTAGGTTGTTATAAGTACTATAACATTTCATTGCACTGCAAACTGTATTCCGTCTTTAGTATAAAAGTAACTTAATCTCTCCACACCGACAGATACACCATCTAACGAAGGCGTTGAAAACGTATTGTGGTGGAAAATCATTCACGTAGATCTACGAGGCTGTAGTTGTATGCGAGCGCTCAACAACCTTACTGTAAGTTAAACGTTGTATGAATATGAATGATATAAAGCTTGCGCATACGATACACAGAGCGTGTTTTACGTTAATAACTCCTATAGTGAAAATAATCATTTTTACAAGCCATTTTGTTGTGTTCTAACATACGAGTAGATTAAAAGGTGGTGTGAAAATTTTGCTACCACCAAATTCTGATTCTTAAGACAAAAACTGCTTTACGAAATGGGGGCAAGTTTTTAAAACAAAACTAATGTTACTCACTCTGGACTTTGTCTGAAGTGGTTGACGGCAAACTGTAGTAATGAGTGCTTCCCATCTCTGGGGGGTTGGTCCTCTATGCTGTCAGCCTTAGAGATGAGTGTGCCATTGTGCAGAGATGCTCCGGTGTTGGTGGGACTACTAGGAGCCGGAGGAGACTGCAGACGTTGATCATCTCTACGCTCTCTGTGTTCGAGGCTTCCAGTGGACGATGAGCCAACAGGTAACGCACGGCTTGGTGAAATCTTTTGTTGAACCTGTTGAACAAACATAAATAATAGTCAGTACATTGATTATTAATATACATGTAATAAATTTTTATGTATGTCAACCACTGACATTATTTTTAGGTGCGTCTGCCAATTCTATTCCTCTGCATCATCGCGAATACAATCTAACGCAGATACTGAGTACCTATGATATATTATCTAGAGACGAAAATGTACAGAATTTTAATGTTCCTACGAGTATACCTCGTATGTATGAAACAAATAAATAACTGCGTTATTAAACTTAACAAAGAGTTACCACAAATTATTGATCCCTGGTTGATACCCACAAGAACTGAGATTGACGATTTCGTATCTCAAAATTGGGATATGCCCACTTGCTAAAGTATTTTGAAAACCCTCTCACTACCACTGTCCTTCCTGGAGGACACGAAGCAAAAATAAATAAAATCCATTTGAAGCAAATGCTCATACTTAATCCGTGGTAAACTATTACAGGATGTTTATTGTCTATGACTAAATACATATGTTTTACCAGTAAATAACTACCAGTGTCCTCCGTGGAGGGCATGGGTCGAAGTCCTAAACGGAAAAAAGCAAAAATTTTTTTTTTTGTTCTAAATTCACATAAAAATATATAGATATTAAATCCATAGTCAAAAAAAATCTACAACCCTTCTATTATATTCTGGTAGTGAGAGGGTAAGGAAGGACTTTCCATAAACAAAATTACATTATGATTTTTGCGAATAATTACATTATGAAGAATACATTAAGTAAATTACATTATGAAGAATAATGTTCTGAAGATAACATCAAGAGTTTTTCTAACAGAAAATTATTATTACAAACATATTTCAGTTAAGAGTATTGGAGACGATAATAATTATCATTCACTAAGTAGATTAAGATTATATAATTGGTAGAAACATTAGAGATTGAGATTCCCACACACAAGTCTTGCTTTAGTGGGGGAATATTAATGAAATCTTATTGTATGTATTAGTTATAAGAAACATTGTACCACTATATTATGTTTCATAAATAAATAAATTGAAATTGAAATTGAGATTTATAATGAACGGCGAGAGGGTTGACCAGATGGAGAAAGGTGAAACAACATCATAATATGGAAATTATTGAGAAAAAAAGTAATATAAAATTTACTGATGTAAAACGTATACGTTTTTAGAAGAATTACTTCCGATATCTCAGCCTGAAGCAATTACAATTATACAACAAGTACTTAGCATGTATTATGTTAGTGTCAAATGTTAATAAAACTTACTAACGATCAAGTTTTAGAAACCAAACATGTAATGAGTTAAAGTATCTACTCTATGTACATATGTGGGCAACTTGTAATGTAACGTGTAATGTAACTATTATTTCAGTATAAAAGCTAGCGAAAGTGAATATGTCAGAACAGTTAAGAATAATCTTCATGTTGGAGATTTGTATTCAAAAGTCATAACATTGTAACACTCATTATGTTATGTAAGTTCATTTTTTATCATTATGAAGAGTATGCTAATTTCTTTATCCAAAAATATACATCGTAGTACTAAAGATGTACAGAACGTATGGAAAATATTGATTTGGAAATATGTAGGTGGCTCTTAAGATTACATCCACCCCTGGATGATTCAGGAGCTTTAGCACCTCTATAACCTATAACATCCAGACTTGCACGCAAAAAAAAAACAAGGTTTGCCGGAAGGGAATCCCTCAACGGACTCTCTGAATACTCTCACTCCAAGGACCTTAATTTAGAGAACGACATTATACAAATTTAGACGACACAAACATAGTGAACGTTCCTAACTATGAGTACTTTGGTCAATATTTATTGTAGAAAGCTACCGACAGTTAAGAACAATTTGTAAATTATCATGTTTTCATGATCGAAATACCGGTTTGTCACATTTTATAATCGCATTTTTTCATTATCTTCTATGTCTACTATAGCTTCGTCAGGATAGGTAATGTGAATGCAGAATGATTTAAAGTTTGGTATTTGCAATGTCCTTTTTTCAAAGTTTTCATTTTATACCTAAAAGTAAAATGAGCTTCTGCAAAGTTACCCTCGAAATATTCCAAAGTTCAATAAAACTTATTTGTTGTTATCTCATTTAATATCAAAATAATTATAACGAAATTGATTTTAGAGCTCATAATCAATGTAAAATAAAATAATGGACAGATTACTGCTAAATCACTTTAGCACAAGGAAGTATTAATTTATTTTGAGAGCAATACAAATTAAAAGATATTTCCAAATTCTTCTACAATTTCTTAAAAATCCAATATCGATTAAATAACTAATGAATGCGCTGAACATAATAAATTAAGTGCAATTCATAATACAACAAAATCTATAATAAGTCGAATGTATCAGATTCAATAAGAATTATTTCCGTATTGAGTGCGAAATAAATATAAGATACAATAATTAATAAATACTGCAATTCATCATTTCTGGTGAAATCATAATTAACAGTTGGTATAATTCACATTGGTGGATTACTTCCAAATACTAAACTATTAAAGTGAATATATTAATTATATTTATTACGAATACTAAATTACAAGATTGTTTATAAGAGCGTCCGTCTGATGAATACAATCTGTGAAATATCTTAGCCTACATATGTCCGTGTCTGCAATAGATACTACGAATATTTCTACACTTGTTCGTTTTCTACAAAGATTTCTATTATCGAATATAATACTAATGTCCCATATATTCGATTGTAAACTTTTACGATTATTGGCCTCTAGATGTTATATTAATAAATTAATCGATTATATTATCCGGATTTTGATCGAAGAATATAGTCTCTTAGTGAAATTTACGTACAAGATAAAGCAAATCTTTCATTGTATTTTCTACAATTAATTACTATCGTTAATTCTCTTTGGGTAATTTTCATACTCCATACGTCAATAAATACAATAATTATGAATAAATTGGGTAGATTTGTAACATCCTATTGAAATTAAATTGTTCGACATGCATGAATGAAAATTGTCTTCAGGATAGAAAAAAAAAAGAAGTTATAATGACAGACGATAGGATGACTAGAATGATGTGTATGGGTGAATGAATAGATGTGGCCGTCCGAGACTCCACTGAACCAATATAGACGACCATATTCTCAAAGATGGACGCGTTTTGAGTAGAAGAAATCCAAGAGCGTGTATGCCAAATTACACGAATGTGACGGAAGCCCTTACTTGCGTTACATTCATGCAATAGTCTGTGTAAAGATAGGGCGGTCTGGCGTTATGTCCTCATTGCCTATCCCGAATGGGACGTGGTGTGTGAGGATAGATACATTGAAATGATAAAAAAGATGATTACAAATTGAAACTAAATATTATACGTAATGGTGAAATGAGTAAACACGAAAAAATAATGACCCGAATATAAAATTGACCGTTGTGTCAATATGTATGTATGAACAAATTGAATGTAAATAATTATTACTCAAACACATATAAAAATTTACAGGTGCTTGTGAATATTACAGAAAACGATAAAATGTGTATCATAGTCTAAATCGGAGTAGATGCTTCTAGATGAATTATCTAGACTTGGCGGAATTTCCAAATCAGTCATACGAAAATGCTACATTCTCTGCAAGATCAACATGATCTGGAGCAACGACATAACCCAATAAATTTGACGCAATCAAATAACACTTAGCAGAGATCATTTCATTATTTCAGAAATGTAGATCAAGCACAGAAAATAATAGTGTACGAAGTTTCATTACCAAGTACAAGAAGTGGTGCATTTAATCGAACGACTAAACTATGTAAGACCACTCGTCTAGTACGTATAGGAAAGGAACATCGAGTTATATGAATAGTACCAAAGACTTGATGGATATGTTTATTATAATGGTTTCATTACTCTATGAACAGATGGTATAATATGTGTATCTACAGATAATAACTATAAGCTATGTTGTAGAAAGTGTTGTACTTTAAACCGATTATTAATTACTAGCCCAGCTCACCAACGCATTTCTTGTTACGACCTTGCCAAGAATCCATACTACAATCGATATTAACAACATAATTACATCAAAACACACGGTGTATACCAAGTACTGCAGGCAAATCAAAACATGAAAAGAAACTCTTACGCAGAAAACCGTTACAGATTGTTAATAAAATGACAATGAAAGTGGAAGAATGATAAAAAGCTTTCAAAACAACTGTGCTATTTTAACAGCAATATTTTCGGTTTTTAGACGCAATTCCCTAAATAATCAAAAGTAACAGAATAAAAGAATGGACGACAATGGTTTCCAAAAATATGGCTTAACACGTAAACAAACTAACTTTATATCTGTCCGAACTGTTACGAGAAAAAAGTAAAAAATTGTTACATTCCTCATTGTTATTCAATTCCCTCGTAGACGGTACCTCATCTGTCTCTTCGTTCGATATTTTGACCTCATTTATCTCTTCTGTGATTTCTTCCTTTACAGTCTGACTCTTTAATTCTTTGGATTCTTCAACAACTTCTAACTCAGCGCCTCCTTCTTTATTTTTATCCAACTTCTCTTCATCATCTTCCTTATTAGAAACTACTTCTTCAACTGTTAAATTTATATCTACATCAATTAGGGGTTCTACTACGTTATGTTCATCAGTCACTGGTTCTACTACTTCAGGTTCATCACACACAGACACTTCGACTAAAGATTCTTCAACTAACTCCACCAAATTTTCCACTTTACCATTTTCTTCACTATTTTCCGCACTGCAATCACTCACTGTATCCCTTTTCCCTTCCTCTTCACTAACACCATCTACCGTAATGTCGTCGGACATTTTCTGCGTATTCTTCGCTAATGCTCGATCAAAACTAAATAGCAATTGATTAAGAAGCATTCCTTCAGACTGCATAGAGAGTATATGATCAACCATGCTTGACTCCTGAACACGAATGTGTTTACAAATATTTATTGAAATACACCTACATTCATTATATATCAACGCGTTAAATTCCATTGAATTTCTACGCCATACCGCATACTTCTGCATCAAATTCGATCGCATGTTTAAAATAAAAATTGTGGCAAAATTTCCCCAGCCGACGCAACATCCTTGAAATTTTATTGAATATTGGAACGATAAAACACGGAAAAAGGTAATTTTCGATATATGAAATAAATTTATGTAAACGCATCATTAATTGTTTTGTTGTGTTTACATTGCATAACTCCGAGACCCCTTGTGGGGTAGGAAAGAAAATCGATTGTTCCCCGGAATATTCTAGGATCAAATAAATAATTAACGCGAATTTTACTGGCATCAAAAGGTTATGAACACACACGAGAAAAAAATTTGACTAGTCAAAGAAAAAAAAGAAATACGAGTGTATTTTAAAGTAAAAATTACATAACATACCCAAACGTAAAATTATCATTGATTTGTTAAATCGCCCCATGCCTAGAAAAAGTTTTTATTAACGAATTTCTATAAAAAAAAATCAATAGAAAGACGAATGGACGAAGCTAGCGAATTATTATCAATCATATACAATGCTACTAATAAATATAATAACATAATTGCATAAATATACGCTATTATAAAATCATTACTGTCGGCCAAATAATGAGTTAAATTAATCAATTTACCTACAATAAACAAAGATTATTTATTAATGTTTGATTTTCCAAAGTAGACAGTAGCTACACACGAAACCCAAGTGGTTTTATTAACCGAAAACACGAATAGTATAAAAATGCTTTAATTAATGATACTTTTATAATTGTTATAAAAATTAACAATTTATTAATTACATTAGCTCATGTACCTACACTCAAGACTGATCAGATGGCTCCAAACTTCGGTTTTAGTTCCAGGGAAATTTGCCGTTCTCAAAGGAGGGACTTAAAAGATCATACCTAATACCTAGGGACTGGAAAAAATCGGTGTTATTTTTCGGGAAATGTGGTGTTATTTTTTGCAAAAAGGGGTGTTATTTTTCACAACTTTGGCAAAATGTGGTGTTATTTTTCATACATTTATGTCATGAAAGTGGTCAAATTTGTATCTTCTAATACAAACATATAAAAAAAATTTGATCGTGATCAATTTTTTATACAAACTTACCTAAAACAATAAAATGAAACAAAAATATTTGAGAAAACAAAAAAATATTTTTTTCAGTGTTTTTCTTCTTACTTTTAAAGCCACATTGCTTTTGATAATGTTTCAATGACGACGTTTTCCAAAATGAAGGTAGAAATTCGCGTCAAATATGCGAAAATTCGCGTTATTTCTATAAAAAAATGCTCAAATTCGCGTTATATGTGTAAAAAACACGAAATTCGCGTTATTCGCGTAAAAAGCCCCAAATTCGCGAATAAATTCGTTTTATCGCGATCGCGAATTTTTCCAGTCCCTACTAATACCTCATTTCGCCCCTGATTTCCGTTACATTCAATAAACGATTCTTGCAGTACGAGATATCACATGAGTATATTTTCTCATTGCAATTTGTTGTCCATTGGTCTGGTCGCTTTCACCTAATGTATCTATCATCTATGTTGTAGTTCCGGTGGTGTAGACTTCCTCGAAAAGTTACATATTATTACATCTCACATAAGCACAACATCGCCAATAGAAAAACTTATATTTTATTTATTCACTTGCGTATGGAGGAATCTCGATCTTTTCTAACAGAATTCTTTAGCGTTTGCACAGATATCTATTAGGTTTGTTATGGTAATTACTCTTTTCACTGGTTAAACCATCCTCATAATTACACTACTATGCTATGTGTTCAAAATTATTGATAAGGATAACGAGATCAGACGACCCTAAACGTCCTTTATCAATGAGTAAAAACATAGGAATTTTTAACACAATTAAGAGTTCACAAAACAAACTAAATTTTGCACACATTATAAAAGCTAGTCAATGCTTACCTCGTTTGACAAAACTTTATAGGAAGTAAGCACATAAACAAGGAAAAGATGGCGAAGTAAAAGTTGTTAATATGAAAAATGCGACACATATGTGTTGTGTTTAATGATCTTGATTGTTCAATCTCAATACACGGCAAGATCTCATTGATATAATGAACTGGTAAATAAAACATAATATTGACATTTCCAGTTTCAGTTGAAAATCGAGTAGAACTGGTTTCATAAATTTGTCATCCATATGATTTATGAAAACCATGAAAGTAAAGTATTTAACATCTCTAGCAGAATACATTCTATGCCTGCCTGCTCAATATCAAGTTAATTCGCAGGAGTAAGGTTGACACGGTTTGTTTTTACGAACGACAATATTTGGCACAAATTTTCTACATAGGAAAATATTGAAAAAAGGAAAAAAGCTACAATATAATCATAAAATTGTAGGTGAAAATAAAGGTCAATGCCGAGTACAAAGATCCTCTAACAGAGTAGCATGTGATTAAAGACACCTCGTGACTTATATTTTACAAGTTTCCTTTATATACCATCAGTTACAATCGTAAACTTATAATGGAAGAATGTATATGTAGTGCCAGGTGAATATTCCCATGTCTTGGACTAATAATTTTACAAAAAGCTGTAACAAATGTATTATTAAGTGCTAGTATGTATCACTTTTTTATATCCAAGATTTTTTGTATCTAGATTTTCTGCTACACCAAACAAGCACCGTTAAATTGATAAATTCAAATTATCATTGGTTTGTGAAGATTCATTTTCATTGACAAATCGAATTTATAGACAAAAACTGTCAATAGCAATATTCGTATATTTTGATAGTTAGATACACAGTGAGACTGAGTGAGACCAAGGCAATAACAATTAAGCGGAAACGGTGTGACATTTGTATGGCATGGAGGTCGATTTACTCAATGGAAAAATATATTCAGTCGTTACGCATAACATCAGATTCACACGCTTCTCAAAAACATCAATACAATGATGACAACAATAATAAAGGTGATGTTTGTTAATACAATTAGAATATTTAGGAATAAAACATTGTGTCTAAATTGTTTGCAAATTAAACAATTTGATAGAGAGGTGGACCTCTAGAATGTATTCAAACAACATTTTAGACACAAACTAATTGAGGAGTGCCTGATCAAATGAGGACATTCGCGGTTTTCATTTTTGTATGTTGGATATGGGATCGTGTATTTTTGCTAAATATCTATATTCAAATTAAAAAAAAAAACATCAAAATAAAATCTATGCTAACTAAAATCATTGCCAAAAACATTCTATCTCTGCTGAAAATTTAATGTATCGGTATATGTCCTGTTTTCATCACACTCCAAAACGCGCGTTCCGTTTAGAAAAGATGTTAATTCATAGATATTTAAGTTATACAAAATCCTGATTTGCAAATAAGATAACTAAATCACATTGTACGGCGACGTGAATATTTATACATACCGATGCTAAATGGAAAAGATAACTTGTTCTGCTGACATCCACGGCCGGTTATATATTATTTACCAACATGAAGCTTCGACTTGTAGGGAAAATGAAAGCTCATTACGATGCGTAAACATGTCACGTAATAATTTACCCATATAATAACAGAATTATATGCCTTTCTCGTACATATTACTAAGAATCTCTAAACTGCACCGCCGATCATGATAATCATTGTTATTAACAACTAGAGAGGTGGACATCAACAAGTGGCAGTTCTATGAACGATTCTTAACAATGTCTTAACTAGATATGTACTGGCCAAATCCATAGTTGGCCCATCACTAGTCTCAACAATGTAAGGAGGTACCAGTACCTACTGACTAAATCTTGAAATAATAAATTAGCCGCAGATTGACAGTTACAATACGACACCCCTATAACCAAATTACATTATTTTGTAACATTTAATCATAATCTTTTCTTTTTTGATACCACCTATCTGCTACTTTTCTATATGTTAACTATTGCAGCAAATAAGGCTTTTGACTCCGATTACGCCCCTATATTAAACTGAAAAGGACTTTCCAAACGCTATAGCTATAGGTACATATGTTGAGATAACTACCTACTTGTTATATACAATTACGACATGTAGAAAATCCGAAGTTCTCTAAAAAAAAGTGCTATGGATAAAAAAAAAGGGAAAAAAACATGTATTTTAAACGTGTTTTTTACAGTTATTTATTTAAAATGAGTGACAATGTGTTTTTATCAAATTAGCTAACAGTCCATAGAGCGTGCATTGTATCCATTCTATAAAAATATTATGCAGATATGAACCACCTACGAGTACTCTAAATACTTGTGTCGTAACAGCAAAACAATAGCAGTAAGTCGGATGGAAATGTGGTTTCTACATAACTTCCTATAAAAAATAGAAAAATAGAAATACTTGGAAGGTTTTTATAGTACGAATGCATTATAAAATAATCGTAGCGCTAAACGGAAAACGATTATTAGCATTTTGCAAGCGACGATAAGAAATAAACAGAAAAAAATGACAAAAAAAAACACATCAAATGATCAAGTTAATCACACTAAATTATAATCACTGCCTAATGTTACACAGTATTTTACAAGATTCTGAGAGCTGAAGAAATCTTCCTTCATCGTACACTGTTTCACAGCCATGTAAATAACGTTTTAAAGATATAGGTCTAGTAGCATAGATGTTGTGCATATTGAAATAAAGGTACACCTAATGTAGTGTCAACTGCCAGTATACGTTATTATAGTAGTCATTCAACATATCCAAAGAAATCAAACGTAAGTTTGGAACAATATTAACAAAAAATAAATTACACTTGGTTGAATTTGCTAAAAAGATCCCGGAATCTGCAAAGCAGGAGCCTCTGGCGAACGTACGCAGATGCTTAGAGAATCGGATCCTGGACCCAGTAAATAATAGGGAAATTAAGAAGATACTTGACGATCACCGTAAGTTATGTAAATAATCAAACTACAGGTACATCCGACTTAACCTTATCGCGTTTGTATTACAAATAGATAACACTTTTACAATAAACATTGTGATGATAATAATGTTGAAGAAAATATTACCTAATTGAGTATAATCACCCCACATGCTATTAAATAGTAATTCTACTTCATTGTAACGAAAACACAATAGTAAAAACTGTCGTGACTTGAAATATAGAAAACTTTGTAATAAAATACTATAATTAAAATACCCATATTGACTTATTGTAAACTTGTATAATACTTTGTCCATCGTGATGTGCATATACCTGAATACTTTGTCAGTATGGTTTACTGAAAAAACATTACGTTTTTATCTATAAGTGAGTGGTAGTTGTATTCTACGCACAAAATCGAAATACTCTTTAGTATTCCGTAAAATTCGTTAGCTTCTTAATTAATTTATTTATTTTTATATAAAGTTACAAAAATACATAATTCATAACATAATAAAAATAGTTATGAACTGTTGAAAGAGTTAAGAGCCCCCTTAACTTATCTAAAGAACTTTTCGGAATTCATCGCAATTGAGTTGTACTATATTTGTTTGATGAAGTATATTATTAGTATTACATTGGTTGGCATGACAGCTTGTCGCTTTTGCACCGACAATATAGATTGACGAATTGTTGGTAAACCAAGCTACCTTTTACACAAACACCTTTAGAAATAATTTTTCAAAGTTATTTATTTCGATCCTGTGGAAATCTATATTTATACAAAAAATATTTAAATTAACAACATTGTTTATTCGACATTTTTTTTATTAATTATGTAAATGTTTAGGCTGTTTGTCCAATGTTATATTTATAAAAGTTAACCTACTTTACATGAAAAAATCAGAAGATAACAATGTGTCCCGTTTGGCGTTTAGTCCTATTTGCCTACCTCGCAAATCATGCGACACTATATATAAATAAAAAAACAATTGCACAAAACGATAAAAACAGGAATAGATAAACTTTACACATGCGTAAAAAAGGCCTATCGTGTTTATGAAGTTAATATCTCCATTACAAAAACAATGGTTATGTTTGTGCTGGGTAGCAATTAAATATTCTTATTATCAAACACTAAACCTACCTTATTACTGTAGTATAAATATTATTATGTTTATATGAGCATGCATGCATCCACTATCTATTGTCTCAACAAACATTAGTTTATATCATACTCTACACAAGACGTTATAAGTTATATCTACCTTCCTGCATAATATTTTTATTGTTTATTAAACTAATGTTGTTAGATGTGTATGATTAGTACAGGAAGCTTAAAATAATATCGTATTAATATGCAGATATATTCAAGTTTATAATCATATTAAACTTCTCAATAACACACTTCCGAATTAGCAAAATACGCTTTGCTAAAAATATTATAAACGTCTAGAAATATGGTTATGTTCCTGATAATTTGCCGTGTTTGTGGGGACCAAAGTTTTTGGATTATATTTAGAAGTACCTATACAAGTACAGATTCCATACACTCAGAACAAATGACTCTACGTACTCGTATGTGTAAACTTATGATGGAGATACCTATTCTAACAATTCGCAAATGAATTACCAAAGTCGTCTTTTTTTCTACCCGTATACAAACAAATCTCCGTTTTCAAATAAATTTACGAAGGTTTTGTTATATTTTTATCATTTTTCACCAAACTACGATTCAATTCACAATGAACTTGCATCCATATCAATGAAACATTGACCATGTACCAGACATTTAATTATAAGTAGAAATATTATCAAATTTTATTAGCCGTGTTCTTATTTAAGTAGCGTTATTTGGCATTGATATTACACTCAATTTAATGAAAATCTCATCATGCTTAAACTTTATTATAAAAGACAATAAAATCAGCAGGTACGTTTTATACGAGGATAGAACTAATAGTAATTAGTAGATTCTATAGAGTGAAACACAACAATATACCAAATAAGTAGACATACATTTTACGTTGCAGTACTGAGTTTAAAATAAAGTAATTCAACATTATGTTTGTAACAGCACAAAAGTAGGTGGACGGTTATGCTTCACATATGGCGAATATTATAGTAGCACTATGGGGCCTATGATATTATAAAAGTAGGTACAATCTAAAGAAAACTAAATAACAGAGAAAATTTAATACTACGCCACGAGTGTGTCACATTTCTAATTATAATGTGTAGATACGTACGTAGAACTAATCATTGAAGCGCGATATTCGATCAACGATAGAAACAGTATATACAATTATGTATCAACCTATAATTAGCGAATAAAACATAGGTATTGACTATTCCAAGAACTATAAAAAATGTTAGAATTAAATAGGTGTTTCATATATTTATTGTCCACGATTATTTTGAGGATATTTTTCCTTATTGTTGTGTACGAAATTAAGAGTAAAGACTTTTCACCTCTGGCATTGAATCATGAAGTATTAACATCGGAACAAAAAAAAATGTACACGTATTTTTTTAGAGAATTTTATATGTATGCAATATAAACAGGATAATAATATGATAAATCTACCCACAATCTATCTATCTGTTAATCTACCTTTAATATACTGATCTAGTAGCAAGTGTAAGTAGCACGTGGATGCTGTAAGTAAAAAAGAAAACATACTTCACGAGTTCCTGGGTACGTTTGTAAGATAACTACTTATTAATAGTAAGTTGCAGTCTGTCATCAGCAGTATCAGCATCAGCTGGTCAGTGGGGAAAATATCTACACAAGTTGCCGGTAATGTACTATCATAGTACTAACTCCAATACTAGATATGTGATACATATAACGGAAAACCGCAATTCCACGACAAATCAAATACACACTTCAATACTGTTGTATATTCAATACTTATTTTATCTGCAATATTACATGGATATAGAACATCTAGTACAACTATACTAGGTAGAAGACAATCGAAATATGAATGTGTGAAATTAATAGTCAGAGATCACTCGTTCTTTATGGGTGAAATGCCTAAAAATAATAAAAAAAAAATAATAGTCTACGAAACGTGAGCAATGAAAGCCAAAATCTGAAATGTATTCCACACCTAACTTGTAGCTGTTGGAAAGCATAAACCAAAAATAATTATAAAACATAGTCAAAACTTAGCTTAAGAAAAGTGCCTATTCGTATCACTGTAGGTTAAACAGTAAACACTCCTCAACTATGTACTTTAAACACGCACGTTGTAATCTTGTTAAGTAAGAAGTAAGAACCAACACAAAAAAAAAGTAAAACAAACTTTCTTTCAACGCATCACTAATAAATATAATTATAATGCGGCGATCAAAAGTTCAAAGACACGACAGTAATACCTATATGAATACGCACATTAATATATCAGAGATATACATTGGCCATATATAGTATTTGCTTTACCTACTACTGCTGCATTTATACAATGCTTGCAAATAATGCATACTACTCGTACCTCTGTAGTTACATTTGTATAAACAATTTTCATATCGTTTACCCACTCGTATATTAACATCTTATGAACGTGAAAGTTTGGACAGATTATAACGGTGTGGTATAAATTCTCCAATAATGTTGCATTTTCAAGTGGTTTATTTGTAACTGACTTAAAGATTCTGCAGTAATGTAGAATATTATTGATCATTATCAACGGTTTTCATTTTATCAATCGTCAATATAACATTATGCCATTTGCTATACGGATATGTTTCTTCGCCAATCGTCTCATTAACGTTAATTCCATCTCAGTACTTCGTGTAATTACGAGATTATAATTGTATCATTTTTAAGAATAAATGGATTGTGAAGATTCTACCTCTGATAAGAACATTAGATACCTACATAAACACTCGTATGGCAGATAGGTTAGTATGTGAATTAAGTACCAAAGAAAAAATAAGATTTATTTAATTGATTTTTATCGGCACCCGCACAAGTATGTCACTACTCACTAGAATAGTTACAACGACAAACATTAATTTCATACTCTCCTCATATATAGGGCAATATCATGTGACAGCTAATTACTAACTCACTATCTCCACTCCACACAGAACATTCATTATCCACAACACAATATTATTACAAACTATCAAAGACGTTTAATTAGAAAATAACTGGATACATTGCGATTAAATCATTTATCATTTTAACATTTAATAACGGTGGTCAGTGTAATGCGTAGGTAATAATATAAAACTGTCATAGCCGTGGAGAATAATTGACAAAAAGTAAAAGTGGAGATCTTTAGAATTTTCTCAACACCAATTCAATAACAATAATGAATCATTTATAAATACAAAGCATAATTACCGCAGGGAGTGAATCAGATTTCTCGGTGAGATTCTCAAACCGAGCTAATATCTCCTTGACAGACACCTTGGGCTCCAGAGACTCCTCGATTATTGTCTCCATAGGAACACTAGATCCCGTGGAATATCCTGATAGTTTTCTGGTAACTGTATTCGCCGGGGGATTCACTGGATTCATAAAGTCTCCAAATGGTTTCCTATTTATAATTTGTATCGGTGGTGTGGGTTTCTTAATATTATTATCCTTATCATTACTTTCATTGATTTCTAATTTATATTTGGAACTTTTGGCATAAGCATAATCATCTTTACTATGTTTAACATCACCGTTTAATTTTTGGTCAAGTTTTCTTGTTTTTTCTAAATAAGTTTCATTAAATTCAGCCTTACATATTTCAGAATGACGTTTATTTATGACGTCAGTCATTTCGGAGAATCTTTTCGCCACATCCGCTTTATCATTCTTGGCGGGAAACAAATGTTTCAAGTCCGCTCCAGAATCAGAATCCGAGTGTGTGACACTATTTTCATCCAAACTGGAATCACTCGCAGAGGAGTTTATTAAACTATCAAGTGAAGGAGCTCGTCTAATTTTACTTTTATTGGCATTACTTGAAGAGGACTTTCTGTATTTTGGTGAGGTTGAACTAGATGAAGAGGTTCCACTTTTATCATCTTGTTGATTAGTTTCTTTTACTTCGTAAGACTCATATACGTGTTCTTGTATTTTTGTAGAGGAATAATTTGATTTTTCATATTTCTTTACATAATGCGTATTATTTGGTACAGGATCATATGTTTTATATGTGTTATGAAGCTCCAACCAATTGGATTTCATTGCTTCTACTAGTTTCTCACTCCTGAGGGTTGGTTTTTCAGGCTTCTCCTGTTGACTATTTAGAAATCTAATCATTTTCTTCGCTTTGTAGTCACTGTAGACTTCAATAGCATCATCGTCATCTGTGTTGTTCGTCATTTTGGTGAGTTGTGTTTGATCATAAATAATATCAACCGGTATATACAGTTAATAATCACTTTAGGAATTATAAGATTTATCACAACATGTTATTGTGTTAGCGGAGTCACCTGCAGAAGGGAATAAAATATTTCGTTATAAAAGAACCGCTAAAGTCATGCGGACTAAACGGAAGTTTGTGATAATTGGTGATGTATGAGTGAGAGAATATATGGCCACGGACTAGTGAACACCCACAATAGGGACCGGCAGACCATGTCAGTGGTCAGAACTCTACACAAGTACCTACACACATACACTCAATAGTAGATCATATGTAATATGTAATATACACTCAAAATCCACATTTATTCGTATACACCGTTGAGGTAGATTCAGAATTTCCTAATCTACTTATAACCTGTTGTTATAGAGTCAGTCTAAAAGAAAACGACCAGGCGAGGTTGCTCGACATTTTTGATTTTCTTTATTTTTTATAGGGGGACTCTCGAGTATTTTGTGAGTACAAATCCATTAAAAAAATTTTTTTTGGACTCATAGTTTTTTCTTGGCGGCCATTTGAAAATTTCAAATTTGACAAAATCGTACTTTGCGAGATCTTCTCTAACTTTGTTATTTATACAGATATCAAGACAATTCAAAATGTATTATATAGAAAATAAAATAAACTAAATAATTTGTAATGAAATTTTTTTTGGTAAATATTTCAAAAGGGCCCCAAAATGGATATGTAAAAAATATTTGATTCTAGAAATTTGTTACTTTTTGGCAGTAAAAAATATAATGAACAAACAGTTTTTTACGACAGTTTTTTTCTTTTCTGAATACATACTACTTAGCACTATCTTTGATGGCAATATGAATTTTGGGCACTTATCCAGTTTTTCCGTAGAGCACTCGAAATATGACACTGAACGGCAAAAATCCGGTTTTTGAGTTTAAATATCTCAAAAGGGACTGAGTGAAAATCGTTCATATTTTCACAAAATCATCTTTCTGTAGATATTAATACAATATCAAAAAAAAATTAGTGCTTTTGGCCTGGTTCAGGAGTTATGAAGCCCCAAAGTTAGCAAAAAATGCTCACAGGTATACATAGGCGAACACAGCTGAAGTGCATAAATGATATCCTTTTGCAATAAAAATTTCACTATGCTATTACTGTACCATCAGGGTATCTCTCAGTATAGGGGTAACCAGCAACTACCATATACATATATATACACACAACATAATTCTCTATGGGCCCCCCCTAAAATATAGATAAATCATTCCAGCATCTTAATGCATGGGAAAGTCCGCAAAATTTGTAATGTTTTGAAACCTATGCAGCTAGTATGGACGTGCTGTTTAAAAAATCGAGTGTCTATACCCCCCCGACCTGATGTGTCCCCCCCCCTGCCCCCCCAAACAGGGCACCCTACGTTTTTTTATATTATTTTTTATTTCTAAGCGATATGGTAAAAGATAGGAGAAAATAGTCAATGACAGAATTAATCCTTATTTAATTATCTACAAAAATGCTCTATAATTATTTTTGGTAGGACTAGCAGTTTACCCGCAATGGACCGTCGAAACATCCAATTTTATGAGAATTTTTTATTATTATTATTTAATCCTAAATTACGGAAAATCCGTAAGAGTTGAGAGAAAATAGTTAAAAAAATATTATTCGCTACAGTTTTAGCTATAAAATGAGGTATAATTTATTTTCAAAAGACTAATAGTTTTTGGCCTATTGCAAAAAATTACAATAACAGAAGTGATATTAATAATTATAATTTAAGGATTTCTGTCACTTGATTTTTTCCAAAACCTCATTTTATAGCTAAAACTGTAGCGTATAATATTTTTTTAACTATTTTCTCTCAACTCTTACGGATTTTCCGTAATTTAGGATTAAATAATAATAATAAAAAATTCTCATAAAATTGGATGTTTCGACGGTCCATTGCGGGTAAACTGCTAGTCCTACCAAAAATAATTATAGAGCATTTTTGTAGATAATTAAATAAGGATTAATTCTGTCATTGACTATTTTCTCCTATCTTTTACCATATCGCTTAGAAATAAAAAATAATATAAAAAAACGTAGGGTGCCCTGTTTGGGGGGGCAGGGGGGGGGACACATCAGGTCGGGGGGGTATAGACACTCGATTTTTTAAACAGCACGTCCATACTAGCTGCATAGGTTTCAAAACATTACAAATTTTGCGGACTTTCCCATGCATTAAGATGCTGGAATGATTTATCTATATTTTAGGGGGGGCCCATAGAGAATTATGTTGTGTGTATATATATGTATATGGTAGTTGCTGGTTACCCCTATACTGAGAGATACCCTGATGGTACAGTAATAGCATAGTGAAATTTTTATTGCAAAAGGATATCATTTATGCACTTCAGCTGTGTTCGCCTATGTATACCTGTGAGCATTTTTTGCTAACTTTGGGGCTTCATAACTCCTGAACC
Source organism: Ceraclea dissimilis (assembly GCA_963576895.1). Taxonomy (NCBI): domain Eukaryota; kingdom Metazoa; phylum Arthropoda; class Insecta; order Trichoptera; family Leptoceridae; genus Ceraclea; species Ceraclea dissimilis. Next base: position 8,717,305 of record OY756361.1, on the reverse strand, counting down.
AGGCCAAAAGCACTAATTTTTTTTTGATATTGTATTAATATCTACAGAAAGATGATTTTGTGAAAATATGAACGATTTTCACTCAGTCCCTTTTGAGATATTTAAACTCAAAAACCGGATTTTTGCCGTTCAGTGTCATATTTCGAGTGCTCTACGGAAAAACTGGATAAGTGCCCAAAATTCATATTGCCATCAAAGATAGTGCTAAGTAGTATGTATTCAGAAAAGAAAAAAACTGTCGTAAAAAACTGTTTGTTCATTATATTTTTTACTGCCAAAAAGTAACAAATTTCTAGAATCAAATATTTTTTACATATCCATTTTGGGGCCCTTTTGAAATATTTACCAAAAAAAATTTCATTACAAATTATTTAGTTTATTTTATCTTCTATATAATACATTTCGAATTGTCTTGATATCTGTATAAATAACAAAGTTGGAGAAGATCTTGCAAAGTACGATTTTGTCAAATTTGAGATTTTCAAATGGCCGCCAAGAAAAAACTATGAGTCCAAAAAAAATTTTTTTAATGGATTTGTACTCACAAAATATTCGAGAGTCCCCGTATAAAAAATTAAGAAAATCAAAAATGTCGAGCAACAAAAATAATTAATTTTAGATGGTTAAATTTGGACCGACCCTATAACATCATATAGATTACATACTAATCACATATCGTAACACACATTCATCATAAACAAATTCAATAAAACAATGAAAAAGAAAGTTCGCGTAATTACAAAGGACGGACATCGTAAGTTATCACAACAAAAATAAATCATAACGTTCACGTAAAAATATTTAAGACAATAGAAGATCATAACAACATAATGACCAGAGTATAATTTCAGGTATTTTCTAACACCTGATGACACGCGTTCACAATAGCTGAACTAACACAAGTTTTTCACATATCGTTTTATGTAACATCCCTGAGATCAACTCATTGGTCGCCATGTGAAATATTTAACTGAAATTTGAATATCACGGTCATGGATATACGCCATATAAACTGATAATAGTAAAAAGAGGATATTGAATTATGTATAGGTCATGGTAATTATGACTTTGAATATGTGGGAAAAATTGGATATCTATAATAGAATGATACAAATTGCGGAAGGCGAATTATTTTCCTGTGTTTCGACCAAAACTAATCTACCGTTCAATATTTTTTATTATACTGTGCAATTTTAGATAGTTATCACCCCAAGAGAACTTCGCGGATGTAATATTTTACTGTTTAATTCACAAATAAATGTATCAATGTACTATTTATTTATCGTATGGCCAACATCACGCCTATATCATTTAACAAGTGTAAAAACATGTTAAAAGCGCAGAGTGAACTGCTTGTCAGAGACCATAATCTAAATTTCTTATGTATTGTATAGCTTCGTCGCTAAGGTACTGTCCATGTACTGTCCAGTGTCCATACATATGGCCTATTTTGCAACGTAAACCTAACTTATGAAACTAATTTATTGACCCTATTTTAAACCACAATTATGATACTGATAACTGAATACATAAATAAATAAAGCACATTGTTATGTTACAGATATAATATATTAAATTGAAATAATAGGTAGATTAGTATAGTTATAAAAGTGTAAAAATATATGTATTCTTGTTGTTACCAACTGAGTTATGTAACCGTGAAACATTGACTATACTTGAAGGGCCCCTATGCAGTATGCAGTGATCTTCCTACACACAATAATGTTGTGTAACTAAGTAGGTTATTGTATGAAAGCAAAATATGAAATTAATTTCTAAGTAATCTAACACATAGCAGTGTATTATATGAAACGTTAGTTAATTTAAATAATTACTTCATAACTAATACATTTCATCCATTATTCCGCTTGCCGTGCGTAACTAACCGTCGGTATACGAACATAGCTTACTTGTGTGCAAGCTGACATTACGGTACTTAATAAATTAAATAATATTATTGTCTACAAGTGGGAGATCTAACACTTATAGTAGCAGGTATTGTTTTAATCAATTTTCGATGACAACCGAATAGAAATTATTACAACAAAAAAACATCCAGTAACCTAAAAAATGTGTATGTGTAAATCCGGCAAAGATTCTTAAGGACAAAATATGAGAGTAGATAATTATTATATTTGTTTACTACGTAGGTACTCTAATACTACTGAACAATGTGCAAAATGCCATAACTGAAAATAAAATGAGAATTTGTATGTCTAATATTTGTATGACAAAACATAAATTAATAAAGATGTACTTCTTCTAACCTAAGCACTATCAATAGCTATACTCAAATCTAAATGAATCTGACGAAAATGAGTCCCCAAAATTGCAAAAATTGCAGCAGAAAACATTATCTATCTATGAAGACAACAGCGAGATCGCAGCACTGCGATACGCTCTCCCAAGTGAACGAATGTTGTGATTTAGTGATTTATATTTGTAATGTTAACATATCTACGCATTTTGTTCACCAAAATAAATAAAATTAGACAAATTAAAATGTCGGGACTGCCTACTTAAAAAATCGAAATCCTCGATTGTCGATTTCTGATGAACTTTGAAACAAAACGTAACCAACAGGTAAATACATAATATTACGTACATAATATTTCATACTGCCTAATTATGACAAAAACTACAATGTAGAATCATACGCACAACACAATGTCCCATCACACAGTACAAATACCTTTCTCTTACATCAAACAATTACACACATGTCATTACAAGTCGATGTAAAAAATGTGCAATTCGTAAATGTAAACATACAAAATTTCACTATCACTCAAATTGTGGACATAGGAAGGCATTACATACAAGAAGTACCCCACAATATATGACACAGGAAATATGCCTAAATAGGCTGTTTCAATTGTATTGAATGGAGAAATAAATTATAAGAACATCCCAAACATCACCAACTATCATTTTTCCAATAAATTTATTTTATAGGAATTCACAATGGGATAAACTTCAAACCACACACCACTTTTAAAATCACATCACAAAAAACAACAAATACACTGTATACTACAGGTTAATTATTTAACCTGATTTTTTGATACACCGTAATTGTTTGAATAATTTTGATTATAAATATTAGGTTTCGTGTGTAGTACGCGTTGTTGTATTATGATAATATTACGGTTTATTTCCACGCTGAGGGAAGCTCGTCGCTCGTTGCTAAGTGGACCGCCGTCTCTCCGCGTAGACCGTAGTCAAATGAAAATCATATAATGATAAGGTAACTACTAACTAGTATAGCTGCTGATGATATTGTTTGTTGTTGTCGTTATATTAATGGACGCCACACGCTCCTCTCTTCTTCAATATTAAACACACTAGGGCGAATCCATAAACTACGGGTGTTACATTTTACGCATTTGTATGTCTTTTTAAGAATAGTTTGATTTAATATCAACATCTGTTAATAACATAATAACATACGTTGGCCACACTTGAGATATTTTCTTTCGTATGGCAGCACTATGAATCTTATAGGTTAAACATTATTATATAGCATTGTCACATTCATTATAATGTTCAGTGGTTGAAATAAATTCGTCCTGGTTGGCCAACTTATATACGATGGTTTTAGTTCTGCACTACACACATGGCCCCATTTGTCAAAACACCCACCATTTTATACAAACCTTGCCAACAGATACTAAAAAACACGCTAAATATGGACATTTACTGAAAATTTAATGGGGGTTATTTGATTTGACCATACTGTTTCAGTTTTTACTATAAATGTCGAAAAACCTGCTAATTTACTAAACTTACAAGTTTGATTTCTATTAGGGACACGAAGTTTAAAGTATAGGGCTTCTTTAGCGAGAATAAAATCGCAAAGTTTAAAAAAAAAAACAAATTTAATATGATTTTTTAAAAACGTAACGGGGGTTACATCCAGTACATTAAAAAATTTTTTTTTCAAGCTGACAAGTTAGTTGAATGGGGACATATGTTTCATAGTACTTTCCATAAATAAATAGGGATTTTTTTATCAGTTACATATAATTTAGTATCTAAACAAATAAGTTAACCAGTAATATTCTAAAATAAATCAATTCGAAAAACTGAGAAACAGAGGGTCACTAGTTTATGGATTTGCCCACAACCAACATGTGATGGTTGAATAATAAAATATGACGCTTAGAACTATACCTATTAATTTAGTTACAACCAAAAAAATATAATTACACCACGTTATAAGATAAGTCTAAGTAAAAGCGTCGCTGATTAACTGAGGAGATTATAGTTTTTCATTTTGAGAAAAATGAAGAAGCACGAATTTATAATATAGAAATGAAAGCATTCATTCTTCACAGATCAAAGATCACAGCATTGCAATAAGCTCTCCCTAGTGAACAAACATCATAGTAACTTCAAGTGTAAATAAATGAGAATATTAAAACGAACCTTTGGTCTCGATTGTCTATTTCTGTCTTATGACAGGTGTATTCCGACAATAGAAACTAATATCGCAGAATTCACCCACTTAAGTCCGGATCAAGAAACGAAGATAGCCTCTCGTTTCAATTTTCCATACAATATTTAAAACAGGAAATGCCAACGAAGTTATACCACATTTATATTAAATTCATCTGTCGTCGTCTGGGTTTACATTTTCCTCTCGAAATTTTAATAACTTTCCAACGTCCCAGCACCTTGAAATTTTCCACACATATTTGATTAGGCTAAAACTTAAGGACAGTTTTATCTCAAACACGTTTCAATTGGAAATATAAGCGTGGTTCTTAAAAAGTTTTTTACGATTATTTGTTTTACACCTTATAGTCTGCGGTCAAAACGGGGGTTAGTCTTTTACATAGGAAATTCCACTACAAATATTCACCTATATAAGAAGCAGAATGCCAACTCTCATTATGAAGTACATTAAGAAAGATTCTATCGTATCATATTTGCTTAAAAAAAGGTGGAGTTTTAATATTTTGTTTGCAATTTATATAAGTGGTTTTGTTTTATCAAACTGTTATTGACATTGGTTTTATATGCATTAAGCCAACAGCATAAGCAATTTTTCAACATGCATGTACAAATTAAAATGTTATTTTTCAATATAACAAATTATGCAAAATTTAACATCGATCAAATTTACACTCATTGGACAAATAACATGCGATCACCTAAAACGGGTCAATTAAAATTCACTGTTATTTTTATCGTCTTGTAAAACAATCACCGATGAATGAAAAATAACAAGAAAGTAACACTAAATTATTTTTTATTCCATGTAAAAATAAGGAAGTGACTGTTGGTACATGGTGCGGAGATATTTGGTTTCACAATCGCCATTTTTTTATCTCAAATTGGCTAATATAAGTAACACGAGTATAAAACCATGAGGAAATATTCATTGTGCAGTTTTTAACAGTGCACATGTCCGCCCAAGAATTTATAATGTCAAAATATTTACTATTTCTTGTAATTTCACGTTGTCTCATATAAAAAGCTCGGAGGTAAATCACTGTGATTTTCATTCTAGTTCAATTGTGACAAAAATTTCTTACGCATCTATGAAACTATAGCAACTAAGTCTAAGAACGCAGATTACAATGTAAAATAATAATTGTATGAACTTGTAAAATGGTAATAGTTAATATGAACGGGCAGCAAACACGCGTCAATAAATAATTAAATCTAAACTCTTCAATTACAAAACAAGAATAATTAATCATTATTATTATTTTAATTAACTACGCAAGTATCTACGCGCATAAGAAAAGTGTGAGTGAAATCAATATTATTACACCTCATAGTAAATCGAAGCCATCGTATAATGAAATCAAACCCTGACACTGAAACAATATGGCAGCTGAGGTCCACCACAAATCCAAATAATCCAAAATTATATTACCTAGTAGTGATTATCAAAAAACGATAAATATGTGTTTCTGTAATGTTGGTATACAATATTATACGTATTATCGTGATACACTTACAGTTAGCGACACAATAGACGGCTTCACATTTGCACAACAAACTAGTAAAAATATTTTGTCAAAATCGTACAAAAAACGTTATTTCTAGTGCAAAAAGTATAATATTTAACAGATAAAAGTAAGTTTGTTTACTTCACCATAAGTTGTGTTCAAATGTCACTTGGACCAGGCCTCTGTATTTAATTCCCGATGGTCTCGAGTAAGTATAAAAGTCAATAAACTGGTAACACATAAACTTTTTAATTGGTGGACATTCCAAAATGTCTAAATATTGTGTGTGCAACCAATAATGCACATTTAAATTGACGTGCACTCTGTCGTACTTGAAATATAATAATTTGATAAAGTGACTGTCGATTGATTCCGTCAGATGAAATGTATTTAAGTGTTAAGTTAATTAATTATCAGACATATGCCCGATCCCACCAACTACCACCTAGGAAGCAGACCCCTAAGGAATTTCCATACAAAACCACAGATAATTTGAGTGATTATTATAACTGTCAAAACCTTTAAGATATAAATCCATACAAAATACAGCATGCAGCTCGGCACAAATATCTCGGCCCAGAATCTCCCTCACTTAAGTAGCTGCATGCTGTATTTTGTATGGATTTATATCTTAAAGGTTTTGACAGTTATAATAATCACTCAAATTATCTGTGGTTTTGTATGGAAATTCCTTAGGGGTCTGCTTCCTAGGTGGTAGTTGGTGGGATCGGGCAATAGAAATTAATTAAATTATCATAATAATTTTATTTTCTAACCATTCATTATAATATTTATAATAAAATAAACGATATGAAAGTATTCGGACAAGAGAGACATATGAGGTTATTAACTCGGTAGATGTGAACTTCTTCCGTGTCAATAATGTACGGTGTCCATAATACATTTTATCCCATGATATTAACTAGATGATAATTACTTTGAAGCGCAATGAAGGAATATCTTTGAGTAAGAGCCCAGATCCTCTTATTTTAGATCGTTCATCGATCAGGGTTACTTCAAATTCAAAATATTCTAAAAATTTAACTTTTTTCTCTAAAAAAAAAAACACTTTATAAATTGCTCTAAATCCAGAAAATACACCACAATCAAGCAGTGTTTAAAACATAGAGAATTAATTCGAACATTCAAAATTTTAAACTCATCAGTCATACAAATATTACTTCATACTTTAGCTTGCGCTGAATTGCTCACTGGATGGACTGCTTTGATTATTTATTGATACCAGTCAGATGTACGAGTATTAGGTAAACACACTGGACTTGTGTATTGAAGTAATAGTGCAGGCGCTGGAGGTATTTTCGTATGAACAATACGAGGACCGAGTTCTATCAATTGATTATTGTTGGGAATAGGTCAAAGATAAAGGAATCGGATGTTGCCGCCGCCTATTTTGGTCCAATTTTTTTTTACACCCCCTCAAAGTTAGCCGATGGGGTGCATTCTATGAAGTCATTTTAATGACTATTTCAGTTTTTATTTTAATTTTTTTATAAGGGAAAAGTAAAGCTAGGTCCTTTAGTGAAATAAAAAAATTAAAATAAGAAAAATAAAAAAAGGCTTTGTTGTTAATAAAATAATAGAGAGAAAAAATGATGGATTTCGATCTTCCATCATTCAGATCTCCTAATTGAGGATGCAAAAGGTGAGGACCGGCAATTAAGCACGGATTCTTATTCCTGAGACTCTAAACAATGAAAAAAGCCATGTTGCCGGCAACTGCAGTGGTCCCTTCTAGTCCCTTCCCCTCCCTTCTTCATCCCCTAGGGTAATTCTAAACAAATAAGTCGTTATTATAGAGATGCAATATTCAGGTGGTCGTGAAATTTTGGTATGTTGTATAGGTAAATACGGTAGTGAATAATCCAGTTTTTCACGAGATCTGAATGATGGAAGATCGAAATCCATCATTTTTTCTCTCTATTATTTTATTAACAACAAAGCCTTTTAGGTAGATTTCCATAAGGAACTCTACCTATTCGTTTCTCCCGTGATGTCGCAGAATTGAAAAATTTCTACTCAGTATCACTAATTAGGACCAGGAGAACCCGAATCCGACCTTGGTTTAAAAGTTTATATATATAAGCCATATATATATATGTCCCTTTTCTTGTGCGCACGTTTGCGGCCAACCTATGCGTCGCAGAAACGTGAAACTTGGGTGGTAGATTTTTGGTAAGGGGTAGATGAACTGATAGGAGATTGGGTGAAATCCATTAAGAGGAAGGTTCACTTTTTAAGGCTTTAAATACAAAAACAATCATTCTGAGGGGATCCAATGATTGTGAGGGTCCGTGTCTGGTATCGTATGAAAGGGCATTTAATAAGGAATACAGATCAATTTACAGATTTTGTCTAGATCAATTCCTTGGACGACAATGATCGATCGAAAGATCTAGTTAAGTAGTTACCGCATAGGTACTAGCGTGTTTGTTGTCTTAGAAAAGTGCTTCACGATACGAGTAGAACTCACATCTTTTTTCAAATTTCTAGTGCTTAGGTACCGGTACTAATCCATATTATGTGTGGAATGAAAATAATTTGATTATTGGATTAGGTACTTCCTTTAATTATTGAAGTACTTAATCAAATATTTTTTCGTCATACGGTACTTCGATAATCAAAGAATAAACTACATCCATACTACTTCATCACTTCGCTGGTTTATTTGCTGATAATATTGTGATTGTTTTTATTGTACAGATGTACTCTTAAAATTAATAAAATTAATAAATCACTTGGAATCTACCTATGCCTGTGGCGTGCCAAAGGAATTTTTTTTTATTTTTCTTATTTTAATTTTTTTATTTCACTAAAGGACCTAGCTTTACTTTTCCATTATAAAAAAATTAAAATAAAAACTGAAATAGTCATTAAAATGACTTCATAGAATGCACCCCATCGGCTAACTTTGAGGGGGTGTAAAAAAAAATTGGACCAAAATAGGCGGCGGCAACATCCGATTCCTTTATCTTTGACCTATCCCCAACAATAATCAATTGATGGAACTCGGTCCTCATATTGTTCGTACAAAAATGCACCCAGCGCCTGGTCTATAACGGATACAATAATTACCTATACAAGTCAATATACGTAGACGATAGTGCATCAGGGACTATACATGATACATTTCCAATATACCTACAGCAATGTACTCGTACGTATGTATGTAGTAGGTAAGTAATGGATTCATAAGTATATCAGTGCTATGCTATCCAGGTTAAAGTAACCAGTAATGGTAGATACTGTAGACTGAAACTATTTCATACAGAACTAAAGCAGGTACCACAAATGAGTTTGTATAATAATTATTACAAAACTGATGGACCCAATGGACCAATGTTAAACACAAAGTCCAAAAATGGTGTAATATTTAAACAGCGTGAACTGAAAGGTTTATGAATGTTTTTAATTTATTAAAATGCGTGCGTTTAAATACCTGCACGAAATAAGATACCCCAATTAATTTTCATTTTATTTTACTTCATAAAAGTGGGTACGCAGTAGGTATCTGGTACATACTCGTACATTGCGAAACCACACACGACGATCCTAAAACAGGATGTGCTTATACACATTTAATGGTCAAGTCCAAATTACACTCAAAACCTATTATACTATCGTGAATACACTACTGGCAAATAAACAGATTCTTTCATTTTTTTAATTAACTACCGAATTATCGTAGAATAAACCATGCACAGTCTGGTGTAGGTATATATAGTTTTAAAAATATTTCGCATGCCCCAAAAAACACTTTCCATCGATTTAAAACACAAAATATCTTTTAATCAAATCTCAATAAACGTAATTATTATGGGCTACAAATATCTGTCCATCTTCTAGTAGAAGATGGCGTTAAATTAAAAAAAAAACGAATGCTGTATTATTTAATTACACATTTGTAAATGAAAATATAGACGCGGTTCATACAATAGTTTCGTGTATGAATTTGATAAAATAATAAGTAGTAATACATGAAATGTTTCTATGAAAAAGTAATATAAATTTGATCAACTTTCTCCCGATACACGATGATGGGCCAAACACTAATAATTAATTTAATTGATTGATTATGTATAGACTTTATACTGAATTATAATTGTGCATGCGTGTGTTTAAAATATTCAGCGAAATACAAGATATTGTTGAGTTTTATATTCGTATGTAGACAATTAGAATAATTGGATGATTTTATAATTTACCAGTCGGCATGATTTAAAATATATGGGAAGCTTGGGGTTAAAACCATCAAATTCGAAAATTTTATCACTTTTTAGAGCCCTGTATCTCGGTACATATGGGTTAGAAAAATAAGTTTAATAATATCTACGGCACACAAAAATGCATGTTTAACTAATATCTACGGCACACAAAAATGTATGTTTAGAAGATACAAGTGAAAAACTTTAAAAAGTTTTTGTCCCCCTCCACCCAAAATTTTGCACAAGAAAACTTTGTTTGAAAAATAGAGCTCTACTGGGATCAATAAAATAACATCCCAAGGTTTCATAATTTGGGAATTTTTGCAAAACTTAAATACATCTCGACCGGGCCGATATCAGTATCTACATTTTTCACGATGTTTTCGTGAATTCCAGGAACGAAGTTTAATATAAGTAGGTACAAATGTTGCTATTGAAATACTTAGAGCACTGGAATCTAAGTACGTTAGTCCATATAAAGTGTTATAATTATAGGTAGTTATAATAAAAAATTGTTTTATGATAGCTTAGAACCAATAAGACTGGTTTGTATGTAGGTAGAAACACGGAAACGTCGCGATACCTCGGATGATACGAGTACACCAATGAATTAAGTGCAGCCTACAGATATCACTACTGTGCAACATTGTACATTGTAATGATAAAGTAATTAGATGAAGATATGTACTAGGACTACCTACTTTTTACACAAAAGAATAAAATGTATGCAATACAATAAGGGCGGACGTGTTTTGAGTAAAAGTAATCGTAGAATGTGTATGAAGAATTGCATGAATGTGACGGAAGCCCGAAGTGTGTGTCATGATAGGAAAGTCTGGCGGTCCGTTCTCTCTGCCTACCGCGCAAGGGAGGTGGCGTGAGGGTATAGTATAGCAATACAATAAGTATGTACCTAGGTATCATGCGCTTAAACTTCGTAAATAAATTTCAGACCTAATTCGAGTTAATAAAGCATATTGCATACTGACTTTTAAAAAAAGAGATTTTTGAGACCCTTGATCTCGACAATCTTACTAAATATGATTTGGAAAAAATAGGGTAGATTACATTGATCTAGTGAATGATTACATTGATCAGATACATTGATCTAGTGAATGATCGTAAAAGATTTATATCTTGTGAAAAAGACTTTTTTTCGAAAGACAGAAACTTTTTTCCCGAAAGTCGCATAAAAATCTTTTTCGTATCGATATTATGCATTAAAATCTAGCGAATGTAAACTTTCTTTGAATAAAGCAAAATTAACCCCAAAAAGTAAAAAATTCGCTATTTTTAACATTTTATTATGGGATTTTTCATGCGATTTTGAACCTTAACGCCGTGGGAAATGACCGTGACGTCATAGTTGGGCTCCTAGCTTAAACTGATCATTCAATTTAAATTGACAAAACTGAAAAATTAACAAAAACCCGCAAAATGAATAATCTATTCATTAAATTCTACGTTTTTTTTTTAGAAAACGGTCCTGTCTGAAATGATTACAACCTCATCGTCTATATTTCCCCTTCTAACTACAATTTTAACAGATTTTATCCCTTTTCAATGCGAAAACGGATCGCGTACCTATCTATGAAAAAATCGAGAGTTTAAAAATACAATATTTTTTTGTAATAGTGATAAAAAAAACGCACGTGAACTTAATGAAAAAATACGACTTACTTCCCGAATAACTGCATCCATGTTAATCCAAATAGTTTTCACGATTTTCAAAACGCGATGGCCATTTTTCGTTCACTTGTTAACAAAAAGAACATTTGTTTTTTTTTTCAAGTAATAAACTAGGTATATTTTGTTTTTACGGAGTCAAACAAAAAGCGCGACTAAAAGACAAATGAACGCAACAATAGACTGAATAATAATAATATTATACCTAAATAAGCAACGGCGATAAATAATTAGAAAAACATAATTTGAAACATGGGAATTTTAGTGGAGGTTGGGACATCATTATCATTAAAGAGAGGGCGTATTATATGTATATGCGTCAGGAATAAAAAACGCAATTTTAAAACGAAAAAACGTAAAGCGAAAAAAAACTTTTTTTTAATGAATCTGAATTTATCGAAATAAACCCAAATACATCTTTGTACACTTCATAGTAAGCTTGAAAAGCTTGTGTCGTGAAGTCGGCATCGGGGATTGAACCCGCGCCCGCCGCATTAACAGTCGAGCGCGTTACCAACCAGGCTACCGACCAGAGCCGAATTTACTCTTTTCACGGCAGTAGGCCCTGACATTTTCGACCCCCCCCTCCCCCCGACGTATTTTTTTAAATAGATTTTTTATTTTAGCTCTCTAATTTTATAAAAAAGCATCCAAAATTTTTTACGAAGCTACAAAAACTAAAACTGTTGACCTTGGGCACGAAAAAATTGTCAGCGGGGGTGTGCATAGTCCCCGGCCAACTCAGGGGAGGGGGTTAAGAAAAATCCAAGGGAATTCCGTGAAAACCAAAAAGTGAAACGTGGCCGGCCGCCGTCCTCTATATCTCTGCCGCCCATAGTCCCCGGCCTACTCAGCCTTTTGGCAAATCTGGCACTGCTACCGAACTCCTCGTATAGAAATTAACGACGAGAAAGACATCAGACTGTTAAAAGGATAGGTGATCTTACGGGTCGGACAACACATTCGAATTCTCGAAAATAGTAGTAAGTTTTGAGTAATTTAAAGGATAAAGGAACATGAATATGTAAGTGGAAATACGTGAAAAAACCGGCGTCGCACGGCTATTTTAAACGTTTAGTTCTCTTTTGTCCAGACTTAGCTTGAGTTTGATGAAGAATTATTTTTATTATTACGTACGATGGGGAGAGCTAAGTTGGTACACGAGGACGAAAATATTATAACTGTGTAATCAAATAGTGGGAAAAGCTATTACAAAAAAACGTAATGCGAATAGACATAATTCCTAGAGTGAGTGTAGAATGATGAATAATCTATCTGCATGGACAATGCTGTTGATGGGTAGTCTTCATCATCTCTATTGTTTTAGAAGACGCGGATTCTTTATTAACTCTGATATTCATAATGACATTATAATAATCGGTCATCTATTCTATTCTACAACTTACTATGTCACACTAAATGTTCATCACGGGAACAGAGGAATTCGACACCCTCGGAGGTTTCATCTTTTAATGTTCTGATCATTGTCACATTATACGATCATCGATCGAAGAGGGTTCTTTTATGGGTCAAGAAATTGTTTTTCTCTTTCACTGTTCTTACGACAAGGAAATCAGGTGAAAAGATTTAATAATTACACTACACCAAGCGTTCATTGAATAATTTAAGTGACTTGGTTTTTTCAAGAACTATATGGAATATTTAAAAACAATTCATGCCTACGAAAAAATAATTTACTGATAGATACTTTGGACAATGAACTCATATTATGCAAAAGACTAGCCACTGCTCTGACCAGCAAAATCTCATGAACTGCATTTATATTCAAACCAGGAATAATACAAAGAAAAGCTGTAATATGTCTGGAAACATTGAGATGGTCAGTAGTCGGGTTGATAGCGCTTTCGACCGTTATTTCAGTGGACGCAGGTTCGGTCCCCGATGCAGACTTACTTAGCTTTTCAACATTAATGTGAAGGTGTACAAAGATTTGTTTATCGAAATAAACACAGGTCCATTTTTATTAAAAAAATATCACGAGTGAACATAGAAAACTATTAGAAGAAAATAATAGACAAGGCAGATTCGTGATACACAATTATACTAACTGCAACAATAAGAAATGTCATTCCACCAACAAAATATAAAACAAAAGTTATAAAATAAAACTACTTACTTGTCTATCTTCAATCCTAAATTTGTCAATGAGGATGAGAGCCTGTTGTGCCCTGGGAGCATGCAGCTGTAACCTGGCACCTCCTCTTAGTGAAAGAGCAAGAGCTCCTGCTCGAGGACACGAAGCCGATGCAATGCGTGAATGAGGAACAGCACGCACACAAGACAGAGGTTGGCCGCGACCACCAGACGCTAAAGATATCCCCCAATGGGACACACCAAGAACAGTCACCTCAGACAACTGAAACAACAGAATATATAAAAATAAGACAAGTTTCAAATTAAGGTTTGGAATAAACATACATAAGAAGATCAGTGGATGAACAACTAACCTGTGGTGATCCATCCACAATAAATAATCTTGCAAAATACAATGGCCATGATTTAGCCATCTCTAACACTCTCCTCAACACATGTGCTCTGTGTCGGGGCTGCTGGGTACCTACTGGAGCTGGCTGCACATCTTCTATAGACACACCCAAAGCACGAAGGGCGGCTGACCCAGAACGAACATCTCCAGAGGTCAATCGAAGTGATGGAGTTGGACCCAAGACATCATTTACCACCTGTGAAAAAAAAAGTTTTTTAGATTACTAATTCAGATGAATTCGATTCAGAATGAAAATTGTACTAAGGTAAAATTATAAAACCAACCTGACAAAATATGAGATGCATCAACTTTGGAGAAGATACTTCCTCTAGTGGAGTGAAGAGTTCCTTTCTCACAATCAATCTCCAAGGTACTCTGTTATAAGTCAATCTACTAATGGGGTTCTGACTAGGAAGACTGGTTACATGTTTTGCTGGTGATTCCACAACTCGTTTCTCTAGTTTTTCAGTCTTTATTGGTGTACTTATATAACCTCGGTATTCATCAACTGAAAAAACAAAAATCCATGTAAAGCACGCTCCAGTATTGAAAAGCAGTAAGAATATTATAAAAATTGATTGTTTTTTAGAGAATACTCACCATCCAAATTGTTGTCTGATTTCTCCGTGACATGAGTTGACACGGAACTTCGTCTTTCAGCCTCCAATCTTCTATTCCTCTCCTTTTGTACCATATGAGTTTTGAATGTTGGTCTTTCTATATTCTTCGGCGCTTCTTTCTGGAATCTACTTTCGTGTCTTTCTTGTGATTTCCCCATCAACATCTCCCTAGAATTCTTTCTGCCATCCATTTTCTCTTGGTACTTCATGTTATCATAACTATCTCTGGATGACTTATGATGGCCTCCTTCAGTGCTGTAGTGATCGTAGCCATTTTGATTGTAAGAAGAACTATGCTTTCTGCTTATGTCATCGTCCATTCCTGATACTGAATCATCCCATTTAGGACTTTCTCTAGACCTCCCAACTTCAAATGACTCAAAATCTTCAATCCTTATTTTGTAAGCATCACTATTCTTGGCATATATTTCACTAGCTGTTTCTTTATCCCATTCATTCTTGGGTGAGACGGATTTACGGTTATCATGATTAAGTTTGTTAGGTGGAGAATAACTTTTGAGTTCTCTACGACCTCTTTCAGTATCTCTTTTTTGTTCACTTTTTTCAATTTCTTGGTCCCACGAGTCTGACCTAGCGAATGAGTCTTTTTTATCTCTTCTCCTATAATCACTATCTAAGAATCTACTGGCAAAGCCATCGTTGTTCATTCGTTGTGTATCATTTGTCTCTCTCCTATTACCCCTATACTCTTCTCTGGCATATTTCTGTGCATTTTCTACATTGTGTGCCTCCCAATTAGCGTGGAAACCATTTCGTTCCCTACCATTAGTTCCATATTCATCTCTATTTTGATGTACACCATATGTATCCCTCTCTTGTCTCATTTGCATGAAGCTTTGTGGTTCAATGGGTGGAGGTGGTCCAGAAATCGGCGGTGAGTGAGGAGGTGGTGGAGGAGGCCTGTTAGGAGGTGGTGGTGGTGCGGGGCCGAGTGGTGCTGGGGGCAAACTGTGTGGTGCAATAGGAAGAGGAGGAGGAACTGGACGCCAACCATTACCAGTTGGAGATTGAGCTTTCTCCATTCTCTGTATCTGAGACCTAACACTGGGTAATTCATTGCTTTCTGTTGGAGAGGGTAGTGACGAGTCTACTGTATCCCAGCGACCTCCCAACTGTTGCTCTAACATTAGTTTCCTGGTGTCTTCCAATTTATTCACAACTCTCGCAGGCTTATCTACTTTGGATGATGTACTTCTTACAGAATGATTTGCCGTAACTTGTTCCAATCTCTGTCTCATTTCAGAACTAAGTTTAAGCTTACCAACACTCCCTGGTGATGGTCTCTGAGCTCCAACATCAAAGCTTCTTTTAGATTTATGTGCATGTGTAACATTAATCATTTCTTTAGATTGATTACTAATTGCAATATTCTCGACTTCAAACTCATCCCATTCAATAGTAGTTGGTGATGTTTGGGAATTATTTCTACTATTCATTTGTCCATTGGATGGTGGTGATCCTCTATATTGCAACGAATTAGGGCCCTGTCCAGATTGAGGAGTAGTCTTCCTTTGATGTTGTCGCATTTTGAATTGAATAAAATCTTCGCCATTTTCTGGACCCTCATTTTGAGGAGGTGGCCATCTCCATTTCCCGATGCGGACAGTCTTTGCCCTGCCATATGGATCTAGGAAAGGTCGTGCCTCACTGGGATCACTCAGTTCTAGTGGAGGAGGCATGGGAGGTGGTGGTGGAGGAGGTTTTCCTCCTTTTGAATTCATAGACATGTTACTTTCAGTAGAAGCCTTTCTAGACTTGAAATCACTATGCACTGAATTGAAAGAATTATTTGAATTATTTTTGTTGAAACTTCCTTTCCTCGCTGGTGGATGATGCATTTGAGCTCTAACCACTTGACTCCTTGTTTCTGTAGGTGAGGGTGAAGTTACTTCAGCAACCTGTTGAGACAACAACGTCTGAAGAGCCTGGTTCTGCGCTAAAAGTTGCTGTTGAATTTGAATATTCTGAGCCATGGCACTTTGAAGGAATGCTCTTTGCAAATTCTGCTGATAAGCAGAAATGTCTCCATTTTGTGGAGAAGGCAACTGAACACCTTGCATGCTGTATATGGGTACGAAATTATCAGTCGGAGTTCCAGGAGACATCATAGGCATCATCAATGGTTGGGGACTAAGCATACCTTGAGACATTGAATTAAATGCAAAACTAGATGCTGGACTAGAACCAGCTTGATGTGTCGTTCCTCCTCCTTTAATGGCACCAACAAGATCATCCTTTTCAGTTAACCTCTTTAGACTGTCATTTACAAATATGGGCTGAAAAAGATCTGTTATATAATCGTCAACAGATGATCTTTCATTTTCAGGTTGGCTTCCCTCGGTAAATGATGCGACTTCTTGATCTAAAGAAGATGAGCCACGACTTGTTGGTCTGCCTTTAGCTGCACCGCCACCTTTGATTTTACTTTCCATCTTTTCGGCACTAGTGAGAACATCCATCAAATCGTCAGAAAAATCTGAGTCATAAATTCCATCCATAAAACTGTCAAAATCGTCACTTCTCATTTCGTAAGATGAATCAGAATCATACATGCTACTGGGTCTTCTGTCCCATGTCCCATCTTCAAAATCATCCTCACCTCCTTTAATGCTAGCAGCTAATGAGCGAGCATCAGACAATTCATCAAGATTTCCATCCAAAACAGGGGAGAAAAGTTCATCCAAAAATTGATCAACATCAGAAGCTTGACTTGGCACTCTAACTCTACGTACATGGGATGCTAGACTAGGTGCTTCCGATGTATCACTCATTGCTGATGACCTACAAATATCAATGTTCATATTTGTAACACCTAGATAATTAATTATTAATGTTTGATTATTTTATGACAAAATGTATGGTTCTTTCTTACCTGACTCCTCCAAACTCTGAATTCTTCTCAATATGTGCTCTACTAGAATGTGATCCAGCTGGTGCTCTCTTACCCGCATATTGTGACTTTATATACCTTGGAGTTCCTCTGTTAGACGTGCCAACACTTGAATTAATATCTGGATATTCAAAATCGATTTCCTGTTTGGACATGTAAGAACTACTGGACACTGCTAACATGGGTTCAATTTGAGCACTCAACTGTTCTACAGAATGATATCTATCATTCAACCGAGACTGGGATAAGCCCATATCTACCAGGTTATTGTTTGGAGGTGGGGGACTGTCAACACCCAGTAGATTGTCTAATGATCTACTCCTTACTTTATCAGCATTATTATCAAAGTATCTCTCATTCAATGCTGACTCTCTGGAAAGCACATCATGGGATGTTTTTCTACTGTTATTGTAACTATTATCATTCATTGGACTCATGTTCTTATGAGAATTGGAAGATTTTCTAATTGGTGAGTTGTATTCTGACATGTCGTTATTGGATGTTTTTCTTGACGAAGACATCATAGAGAATTCAGACTTATCTCTAGATGTTTTTCTAGAGTCAGGCAATGGGCCCAAAAGGTCTTCGGCGTAACTAGAAAGAGATTTTGCTGGTGGTTCAGGGGGTGGTACCTGGAATATTTCAAAATGTAATTAGTTAACCTGCAATATGAAATTTACGTCTTTAAAATACCTGTTTTCTGTAAAGTTGATTATTTTTAGAACTTTTACCTGAGGCCTTCTAGGGGTGTGATCTGGTGTCATTTCTCTAACTTCCGTCACCTCAGATACTCTCGGTGGTGACACAGCTCTAACAGCTCCTCTGCGTCCGACTCTCAATGTATCATTTCGCAGAGCTGGGAAAGCTGGACACAACTCCATTTCCCCTACTAAGTCTAATACGTAATCCAATCCACAAGAATCCGTAACAAGTCCTCCATCATCCAACGTAACAGTCCAGCCCTCATCATTGTCGATACCAGCTGCAGCAATAGCAGTAGCGGCTGCTTCCTCGCATGTTGTCCAAGCATCTACATCAACAGTATGAACTCCTCCATCTGACGTCTCCAGACTCACTGCTGCACCAGCTCTCTTCCTTGACACGCGCCACTCCAAGCATGTTGGAGGGTAACGCCTGATGGGTTGCGGCATCATTGGAGAACTAGCATTTTCAATAGATCCACCCAGAGATCTCAATAAAAGATGTTGTAAACTCAGGCGATAGTTGGCTGGAGCATGATCAGAAATAAATTTCAAAAGATATCTGAAAATAAAACCAAACCAGTCAATTAAACCTGGACAGATGAGTTTTCATAAGTTGTTTGACAATCTCAATAAATATAAAAAAACACTCACTTGCTCAGAGCGGGCCCAGGATGGAACGCAGATAGACAATGATGCATCAACTGCCAGACCTTCTCTGGGTTTTCATTCTTCCATGCCTGATTACACAATTGTACCAACAATTCATCCCTGAGACCTCGTGATCCTAATCCCTTATGGACAATATAGTCAGCTAAAGCTTTCTCACGAGCTCCGGACAATTGTGAATCGTTGCACCAGCGAAGGATGAGTTTGAATACAGCTAAAGAATCTTGGAAGTCTTGGTCTCTGCAAAAAAGTTAAAGATTAAGATTAGACATTAGCTTTGGACTATGTAGATGTAGACACAATTTTTGACGAAGCATTATATATATTTTTTTTGTACAAACCTAGCAGCAGCCTTGGACAAAAATGGAGCCGTTATGGGTTCTCTTCTCATACCAAACTCTCCACCTTTGAAGTAGACAGAGCTGAACTTTCCGAAAGCAAACTGATCAAGATCAGGTGGCAACTGTAGGTTATGTGGTGAGGTCTCTACTTGACCGACAACCTGCAACAAAGGAGAATAAAATATATGTATGAATATTCAATACTGAAGTTTGAAGGAAGAAAAAGTAAATTTTGTCTTTTTATAATATCTAACCTTAACAAGTTGTCTGTCTCCATGAGGTGGTGTCCACTGATCCAATTTGGAAAAGATGAAGGCTAATTCTGCAGGAATATCCAAATGATGGACGGCAGCTGTTGAACGTTCCATACGTTCCCTAGCTTGTCGTTGTTCCGCTCGTTTCCTACAACACAAAGATTTAACTGTTATACTGAAACTTCCAATACCTATGTAGTATATCATAAAGGCAAAAGATATTTAAAAATTCCTCTAAATTTCATATAAGGAATCATCCATCTGAATGCAAAGTATTCATGAAACTCACTGAGCTGCCTTTTGAGCTTCGAGTCGTTGTCTGTGGTTCTCTTTGAGTTGAGCATAACGCTTCCTGGCACGTCTTCCCCTTACTGCTGCTTGGGCCTTGACTACACCTCGCTTTATCTGGAACATCATCAATTTATTTTTTATTTTTTTCATAACCACTTACTAAATAAATAAAGAAAGTATAATTCGTCGGCTTAGAGTGAAAACTTGCTATCTGCACCAGAATGAATTTTGTAAAAAAATATTTATTTGTCTGGCTTATACTCTAAATAAAATCAAATTGATATAATTTTACAAAACAGAATAAAACAATTGTAAAACACATACCTTTTTGTATTTCCTCCTGCTATGTACACCACGCCACCATGACTGAATAGCTACTGTACTGTGTTTTAGAGATTTGTAATGTTTTCTGAAATAGAAATACAAAAAGTTTGAAATAAGAGTGAAACTTAATCTCTTCTACATTATTTAAAGAGTTGCGGCTGTAAGATTTCTATAATCAACAGCAAATTTTCAAAACAAGATAAAAATTGGTGATTCTTTACCTGGCCAAGTATCCTCTCATATGTTTCTGTAAAGTGACAGCGGCACCTTTCAGTTTATCACTGCGTCCCATTTCCAGACTTCTCTGTAAACCTTCTCTCAAAAATACTCTGGTGGCTCCCAGTTGATAATCTGGACCAACTGTAAAGTTAAAAAACATGGTATATTAAATGTCTATTGGTGATATACAGATGATTACAATGAAGCTATATTATTGAAATTACCTGTTCCGGTTGGAGGAATGCCTGTCAAAACTGTTCTGCAGACTTCCCTGTAGGGAGTGCCACGAGGAATAATTCCAGGTAGAAGATATCTGGAATCATACGACACAAACAATTAATATAACCGACAATTAAGTTGTATACTGGAGACGCAATTCTACAGTCGCCAGTAACAAGTTTATTTATGAGATCATACGACTACGTAAACTTACGAAGTCGGCGAGTATACAATTCATAATTACACGACATTTTTGAAAATTAATACCATAGAGGAATTCCATTATTAGGGCTTCTTATTTCCGAAATTGAAATAGGTACAGGAAAAATGAAATTCTGAATTGCATGTCCTCACATGCATACTTTCAGTAGAATAAAGCGTATATGTATGAGAATGTCTTACCTATATCTCTCAACAAACTGATGGAAATTAAGTCTAACAGGATATCCACATTGCCTGATACGTATTGTGTCTAACATTCCTGTGTATCTCAACTGCTGAAGTACACACGGCATATCAAACTTCATGGGGGTCTTGTCTGTATTGGGCTTAATGCAACGCACAAACCAAGGGTTGCTGCGGGACATTGACTCTAGTAGTTGTTGAAGGCTGTCAGAGAACCTGTAATATCACAACAAAATGTTACAGTAACTAAAATATTGCAAACTGCACAAAACATCTATCCGTATCTTTCCTTGCGGGGTAGGCAGCACGCTCTCTGATTTCTTTTACTCAAAACGCATCCATCCATGAGGATCTTGTCGACATGATCGGTCCAGGTCAGTTTCATGGAGCCGCACTTCTTCACACCTCTACGCTCGCCCAAATATATCTTTTTAGTCATCCTGTCGTCATTCATTCTCTCAACATGTGCAAACCATCATAGTTTATTCTAGTCACAACACCCATCTTGCGCTCACTCATTTTGCTAATGACCTCATTCCTTATCTTATTTAGACTTAGATGTTTTCCCACACATTCTTAATGACCTTATTTCCACTGCATTCAACCCTTATTCATCCTTCTTCAGCCGCCTCTAAGTTTCACTAGCATACATAAGGATCAGGACCATGACAGCATTGTGTACAAACTATTTAAATACGACATTTATTGCTAACCTAGCAGCTACAGTGGGAGTCCTTGGTTTCATGGTGACAAATCTCCCATTGGTACCTCTAGGCAATGTCTTTCCTCCGTGATGTTGAACCCTTAACCTCTCCGACATATCAGCGACCAGTTCAATTCGGCTGCTGCACAGCAACTCAATTACATCCTGTCTTAATTGATCGCGATTTTTATCCAAGAATCCATCCACAGAATACCAGACTTGTCCTGCGTAATGACGAATCTAAAAAACGAGAAAAAATTGATACCACTTCACTTTATTATCTTTTTCACTTTATTTACTGGAATGAGAAAGTATACTACGAGTAAACTATTTCATAAAGACTATATTAAGCTTACTCCAAATTCCTTCCCTCCAACTCTGGGTCTGGAGTAGAGCTCATTGAGGGCGTGATTATAGTGGCACTTTTCTAAGAAGGAATTGTCCGATGCTCTTGGGAAGTTAGACTCATCATCCAGCAAGTGGAGAATTCCCACTGGCTTTTTACTCAACAGTTGGATAACTGAAATCAAACACATCAAACGAAATTACAACAAAGTCAATTGTATCTCAACACCATACATCCTGATGAAAAAGAAAGCCAAGAGAATCATGTGAGATGGAAAGCACTCCTAGAAATAAATGGCTGGCACAGTTGGTTAGAGTGTGGATTTTCAATGTGGGGTTCGTTCCCTGGTTTGAATCTTGATGCTAATGAAGTATGGCACAAGACACACCTTACAGTGATTTTTTATAAAGAAGATCTGGGCTTTATAAACGAACCTAGATGCTTTCCTGCACAATAACCTAAAAACTTGTATTGTGAAGTGCAGAATACATTGTCAGTGCCATGATTCGAACCCGGTACTCCCGCTTGGAAGACCGACCCTCTACCTTAATAATGTACCATGTTTAAAAAAGAAGAGAAAAAAATCATCCAAAGCCACTCAAAATGTCACCACACAGCTGCCGAGTTTAAATATGTAGGGACATTCAGAAATTCCAGTGATGTGTTTTGTCTCCTGTATAGAATGGAGGAGCTATTGCAACACAAAACAATTATTTTTATACCTGGTGCATTATCAATCCATGTCAAACTATTCCACTCCAACCTCTCCTTCTGATATTCCTGTTGCTCCAACTTGAAGATATGTTTGTTGAAGTAAAACTGTAAACTCTCATTGGCGTAGTTGATGCACAGTTGTTCAAAACTATTCTCCATAAGATCTTCAAATCCAAATATGTCCAGAATAGATATTCTCTGGGCGTCGTGGGTGCCACCTCGATGGACTATTGAGTTGACACGAGAGACAAGCCTGGAATAAAATATATATATATATTTAAAACCACATATTAGCCCAAGAAATAATATATAACATAATATTAGACAAATAGGAGTGTCAGAAGGCCACCAAAGAGATGGACTAATCACATTGTCCAAATCACTGGAGGAACATGGATATGGAGGGGTCGAAACAGAGACGAGGGGAAGAAGTTGAAAGAGGCCTATATCCAGCAGTGGAGAGAGTAAGGCTACAGAAGAAGCCCAAGAAGGTGACAACAAATATACAACTAAAATATTATTCAAAATCGATAAGGAAATTTCAAAATCTTCTAAAACCATAAGCAATCCCTTGCGATAATATTTTTTTATAGTTACGCTAGGTAGGTTATATTACTACATAAAACACGCAACTCACAAGATTTTCATTTGCATCATTCCTATGACAAGAGAGATTTGAGGACCAACTTAAAAATTGACTGGGAAGCGTAAAACATTAAAATAATCTTACAAAACCATATGAGTCGTGAAACTAGTGATCTACCTGTGTTCCCAAGAGGAACTTGAAAGAGCATAGTTAGTTACTTCAATATTAACAATTTATAAGATGAAAGTTGGGAATATAAAGAATTATTTGGAGTCAGGTAGCAGTTTCACATTACAAGCACACCCACATTTTATTGAATATTAATTCAAAAAACAACAATAAGGATATACTGAATACAAAACATATTATTTCAATACATTAGAGCAGAGTGATACAAATACATGAGTTTCCATGACCTTGGATATTAATGAATTCCTCCATACTAATTGTACTGGTAACACGTTATAATGTAGTATTAGCAACTAAATACACAACAAATACCAACTCAGGTATAATAATCCAACTATTATTGTTTATTATAATAAAATGTGCCTCTGTATTTCGTGAAATAAAACGATGATTAAAAAATTGCATGCATCTCTAAAAGGAGGTAAAAACAAACTGTATGAAAGCACCTGATTTAGTCCTTTCTATACCTTCCCTCCTCCCTGTACTGACATGCATACTGGCTTTTTCTCATGTTTTTTTTTTGTTTTTTCTGTATATTTTTATGTAATTAAGGTATGCTGGCAGAGGTCGTCTCAATGCGAAAAGCTCTAAGCTCGCTCTAGTGAACAAACATTTTTACAATTACATGTTATGTTGGCATATTTCTGTATTTTGTTCACTTAAAGTGTATAAAAATAAAGTAAAGTATTTAAACAGAATAAACATGGCTTTGAGCTCACTAAAACAACAAAAAGATTGTTGCAGTTCATATTAATACACATACAAAAATTTAGGATACTCATACATTATCTAATCAAAGCAATTGCAAAGAACCACATAAACATAGAATTTAATTGTTGAAAGTTTTGAAATCCTGTAAACATATTGGATTAATGTCACTGACCTTACTCAATGTCCATCATGACCATTCATGAATAAAAAGAATGGGTGGTGTAGAAAACGTAGTTGCAAAATAATAATTCAAAACCTATTGCAATATTCGATTTACATATGAAGATATCTAAATTTGAAGTAAACATGTAATTACTCTTCCATACTGTTAAGGTCATCTATTGCATTGCAACACTTATTGTCTTCAGTTCAATAATTCTGAATGAAATGTATTAAGAGTGTGCATACCGACATTCCAAAAAATTCTAAAAACGGGAGACCTTGTATCTCGACAACCGTTACTAAATATGCTTTGGAACAAAATAGGGTAGATGCATTGAACCTTTATCTAGGGAATAACCGTAAAAGATTTTTTATATCTTGTATAGATTTCTCAAAAAAAGTTTTGAAACACACCTCTGATCTTTTTTCCGAAAGACGGAAACTCGTTTCCCGAAAGTCGCGTAGTAATTTTTTTTCTTATACTGATAAAATGCATTAAAATCTAGGGAATAACCGTAAAGTTTTTTGATAGACGCAAAATTAACCCCAAAAATGGAAAAAAACGCTATTTTTACAATTTTATCATGCGATTGTCACGCGATTTTGAACCTTAATGCCGTGGGAAAAGACTGTGACGTCATTCTTGGTGCCAAGCCCTTAATATCTGATATCTAACAACCTAATTGATTGCAATTAACAATCAACAAAACAACTCACCAATTAAATAATGCAGAATAAAGTGCCTTGGCAAAAGCATCCCTCTTATCCAAAGCCTGGTCGATTGCAAGTGGTGTGTGAACTCTTTCAGCACGAGCTTCTGTGACTCTAGCAGTGAGAGCTCTCTGGAGTTCTGTAGCATCCACTTGGAGAAGATGAGCAGCCCAGCGCACTTCAGCCTCGCTACCAACTTCAACTCCCTCCTGGCCGTGTCGAAGTTGTCGGCGATGGAAATACACATTGCCTAGATGAAGAATTGTCGCGAGAACCTGGAAAAACAACACATAAGGATATCCTGGAAAGACTTAAAATTCTATATGTAACTACAGAGATGAATTCAATGTTACTTTAACAATCCCCTCCTGCTCCATCTCTCCCACTCCTAATACTTGCATGGCCCCCCTGAGAGAGCTCCAGTCGGATCCTCCGGCACCTCGACCCGCTGCACAATCACCACCACCTTGGTTCAAATAGAAATACTTATCAGCATCCACTAAACCATACTTCTGTTTCTCTTTGTCCGACAGTCCGGCGAGCATTTCATAAAACACATGATAGTTCCTTTCGCCCGGCGCTTGAGTCACTATTCTAGACTTTTCTAACAAATACTGAGTAACTTTCGCTCCCACAATGGCACCATTTTTAAAATACACTTCTAAATATTTACCAAACCGAGAACTATTATCATTTCTAGCAGTCCTTGCATTACCAAACGCCTCTAATAACGGAGCCGCTTCTAAAATTTGTTCCGGTACTAGGGGTTGTCCCCTGGCTGGAGGAGCGACAGCAGCCAGATACTGCACGACTAACTTGGTAGATTCAGTCTTTCCAGCACCACTTTCTCCAGATATGACTACCACTTGAGGTGCGGGAAGGTGCGAGTAAGCTGCCGATCCCACAGCAAACAGATGAGGAGGCAAAGCACCCAAAAGCTTTCCCTTATACTTTTGGGCTACCTCCAATCCATACGCGTCGTCAAACATCTTGTACGGATTGACTGCTACAAGAATGCTTCCCGCGTACGTGTAGATGAGATTCCTCTCGTAACGCAACTTGAGATTCCAGAGTAATGCAGCTTCATGGAGGTCAGTGAGCTGGGTCATATCCTCCACACCAGAAGCTCCCAGGTCCTGGCGCGCTCGCACTGAGCCCTCGCCACTCTGGAGGGTAAATGTCTGTGGCTGTAACAATTACAAAAACTCATGGTAAGGAATATGAACTAAAACAATTATGATATAATATCAGCCACCATGTACGCTAGTACGATCGTAAATAATCCTAATATTCACTATACATTACACACACGTGCACTTTATGGATGAATATAACACGATATGTTGCACGACAGACATAACATATTGTAGAAAGCATGATTTAATAGTGAAAACTATTAAAAACCTACGATAACAATTTCCTAATAAGTACCCACTACCCAGGTAAGTTACATAAGGCCCAATGGTGTTCGTGTGAAGTGTTATACATATTAATAATCTGCTACTATGTATGCCTATTGCCTACAAGCAACATTACCTATAGCTGATAGGCAAAATAACTGGTATAGGTTTCATAACGAGGAAGCTCCACAGTATGGTGATTTATTAATTACAATAAAATGCTATCTGCCACTCACTCAAACAACTAAAAGAAAACACTAAAATACACACTACTTCAGAGTACATTACTACTGTAATTAAATTTTATTTCTGACGACCAAGCTTGCTTGCGAAATTTATCATTGCCCAATGCCCTACCTTCAAACTTTTTCCTTTGAGGGATGTGATATATCACATTCCTCAAACTCAGTATATATACTTCTTTTGAGCATACGATAAATAAATAAATACTGTATTGAATCTTAGAAATAATTTTGCTATGAAATCATACGTAGTTATGGACGACACTACAGTAAACAAGTTATACGAGGTACATGATACAATCATATGTTATAATAGAAAGCTTACCCCATTATTTTTCTTTTAACGCGCAAAAGAAAAATCACATACGATGGTAATTAACAATTTTATGTAGGTATCACATAAAGAAAGAAATTACACGTTGTATGCGGGGTATGCCACACTCACACATTATACTATCCATATAATGTTTGCAACCACCGCGAGTACAAACCAATTCATACTGAAGGTTCTACCATGAAATATTCTTAACCCTGTACCCCACCCACCTTCCAAATTACATTGAAGTACATTATAAGCAATATATCAGTTATAGGTGTTGGTTATGGAATTTCATCAAAACTATGTTCACTCTTGCAATTAATATATGCATCGTATTATTATTCACAAAATCAAACTACGAGTACTTTGATGTTATTGAAATGACGCAATTATATCACGAGAAAATCTTCACAATGTAACAAGATACATGCATACTTATTTTTTTATAGAATTTATATGTCGGTGTCGTAAATTATTACAACAACCGTGATTTACCTATTTCAAAAGTCTTCACAAAAAACACGTAGGCGTAAACATCTCTAGTCTACGAAAAAATTTTCTGCACACATTGATATAAGAAGAGTAGATTACGCCGGTGGAATTTGAAATTTCGTATAAATTGCTGAATATCAAGAAATTGATCAAATTATTACAGAAGCAGTGATAGATATTTCCTATGGTTTTGTGCAAAATGTGTTGGTGAAAAACATGTGCAAGAAGGAAACGTAAGACAGATGAGAAGGAAAAATCGTACGCGAAAAATATGAACGTCCTTTTTTACGGATTTTAATAATATTTCGGTTTGCAAATGGATCTAGTATATAAACATTTATTACGTTTTTAGTTTTCCTACTCACCCACACAGTTGTAATATTGAGGAGAACAAAAGGTGCTAGTAATTGATTTGATATTAAGGTCTTAATAAAACATATTCAAGGAAACTTAAGAAACCGATGTAAATAAAATTTTATAGTCGAAAAGGAACGATGGATAAAAATTGGATACAGGTATGCATCAATTATGTACTAATGAAAAGATCATATTATTATATGGCAACATGTATAACATAACATTGCAACATTGTCCGGAATGCAATACATGGATAGTTATAAAATAATTAGTAAAATAGATAGTAATTGTACTAAATTATTATCCAAAGGATCAAATTATCGCAATAACTTTCAATTGAAATATATACGTGGGTAACAGAGTAACTTGTCTACTAACATATTTCCAACTAAAATATTATTTGATTATGTAAAACAATTAACGTGTCATTATTAAAACAAATTCGATGTAATTAAATCATTTAATTAATACAACAAATTGTAGTTTTGAAGGTCTCATTAAAAATAACTTATTTATTTCGTAACCTTCACGTTAACCTGTACGAGTATATCAGTGAAGTTATTAACCGATTTAAATATTTCCGTGTTTATGGAAAATGTATGAAAATTCATTAAATATTAAAATGTACCTAAACAAATGTTTCCTATACTATCTCATTTAACTTAAAATCACTCGCAGATGATTATTTGCAAAACAAATGTCTAAGTAATTTAATGTCGCAAATAATTGTACCTATCTATATGTATATTCGATCAAAGCCGGTCAGGTGGTAAACCGCTATAATAGTGCTCCATGTAATGTCTATGGACATGATGGAGTTGTAGTAATATGTGCCGTTAATTCCTGCTGATCAACCAGTTATATAAATGTTATAAAATTATACTGTAATCCATGGGTAATAATAGATAAGTCAATAAGTATCTAGCATCTACCCTTACACACTAAAGTGTATCGACAAGCAGATAGCTGCGGCTGCATCAATCTAAATTTAATTCACATTTATTTCCAAGCTGTGATGGAATGATGGTATCAGGTGCCTAACACATCTATATAAGCTACATTGAAATGACTCCCTATCAAAAAAAAAATATCAGGAATGAAGACAGGAAACATCAATGACCCAAGAACAATGGAATAATTTAGCGCGAAGAAAAAGTAAAAGAAACAATGGAATTAATCGATTGAGAGATCTGTCTGCCTAATACCAAATTCGTGTGTCATTTTATCATGTGAATACAATGATTTGTAACCGTCTATACATTGTAATCAGTTAAATACTTCGGCTACTGGTTCTTCGTTACATTCTCATTACATCATTGTTATAATTAACACAGTTACCAGTTATAACAGATTATGTTTAACTACAGCCATCATCTGAGCATATGCACCGTGAAATGACTTTGCAAATTATACTGCGTTACATTACGCCGAGTAATTAAACGCTAACATAAAACTACCAGATGTATTGCTTACATAACTTAACAAATAAACAACAATGAATTAAAATATTATTATTACATTGTTAGCCAGAACTGTGACACAGAGAGAGGCCAGTGTTGGTATAGTCCTCACTCCTCTCAAAGCTCTCTTCACACTCAAAATAGACAAGCAAGAAGATCTCCTCGGCGAGCTCGTTCCATTCTTGCTTTGCCTCCTTTGGTAAGGAGCATCTTCATCGCTACTACTGTCATTTCTTTTCTTAGTTTCCCGTTCATGGTCCAAGTTGAAAGTGACCCGCATGCTCAAGTCCAACCCACCATAAATACTCCCGCCCTCTTCGCCTTCCTTACCCTTATCGCTGACTGCATCCAGTTTTAGGCCGGATAGGTTCTCCACTAAGGAACAATTGGTATTTATTTTATTTTCTCTGGGATTATCACTAAATATTCTGTCATATAATTTGGGTGGTGGTTTTCTTTGATTATAATTATTGTTGAAATGTACATCTCCGTATATACTTTCACCCTCTATTGTTTCATAACAATCAGACTCTTTGGTGATACTCTCACCGACTTTAAGTGATTCTTTATCTCTGGTTACAAACTCGTCTTTGCTGTATTTATCTTTAATATTCACAACCTCTGATATTTCTAGGATTTCTATATCATCATATTCTGTTTCATTTGAGTCGTTGGTCTCTATGAAACGTAATTCCTCACAAGACGCGTCTCTAAACTCATCTTCAATATTCGATACTACAGTCGGCTCATCTTCTGTTGCGGGTAATTCTTCATTATTATCAACAGAGTCATCGATAAAAGCATTATTTTCATTTTTAACTTCTTCAACGTCATCATTATAAAATACGTCAGCCCTATATAAGGGATCTATGTTAGAAACATCATTTGGATCAATACTTTGGACAGCTGTCACAGAATTTAAACTTTGCTCATTACTCTCGACAGGCTGATGAGTATCAGCGGCACAAATATTTTCTTCTTTACTTTCACAAGAATCAACTACGTTTATTTGCTCGTAAATATTGTCATCAATACATGTCAAATGACATTTACAATTTTCCAACACATGCTTGTGTTTTACTTCATCATATGAATTTAAATCATTTGCAGATATATTGCGTTCGGTACGTACAATATTTTCTTTATAATCAGCCTCGACATTAAAATGAGTTACTTGTTCCAAGTCACTTTTAAAAGCTACAGATTTCTTTTGTTTTTTCTTCAAAGAGGCAATATGAGAGAATTGTCTGACAATGTAAATGTCATCAGAAATGATGGGTAATTTTTCGGCAGCTAGTCTTAACGTATCTTTCCACGATGTGGCTCTACCGCGTATCATAAGTCTCTGTACTCGAGGCATAATGAAGGAGCCGGCACATCCTTCTACGACTCAAGAGAATCACTATCACGTAACACTATGTAATAAACATTTTCGTAACAAGCACGTTACGCACAAGTAATCACATACAAATCCATTTAGAAACTGTATCACATTACACAGGATAATACAATCGTAAATACAAATTTCCTCAATATTGCATTAGATAGAGTAAATAACTTGACGATAGCTTGATCTTGACTGGCCGTGGAAAGGCTAAGATGACTATTCAACTAACTTGGTATAAAATACTTGCGGCAATGTACGTACTGCTATCTACTGTACTTATATTATTCTGCACGATTACAACCTTACCTAAGTATGTACAGAGAAGTGCACTAGAACTGCATCCATTACCTACTCTGTACTCGTACAGCAAAATAGTCGACTGAACGAGTACCATTTCTCTCCTTTCTTCCTAATACACGTATAGCGTACATACAGTATGTATGTGAATTTATCATCACTGGTTACGGACACCGTTAATGCTGGATATTTAACAGTATTACAACAGTTTCAATACACATTATATAACTAAGATACTAATAAGTAATATCCTCTGATTGAATAAAAAAAAGTATCTAATTATCTTACCAAAAAACTTTCTGGAAAACCCCTTCACCCAAGGTGAACTGAAGGAGGCAATAGATGCACTGAAAAACGGCAAGGCGGCCGGACTGGACGAGGTGAGGGTCGAACAAATCAAACATTTTGGACCAAAAACTATGGAATGGGTCCTAGAACTAATGAATGCATGCATCAAGAGTGAGAAGATACCAAAGCTCTGGAGAAAGGCTCGTGTTGCTGCACTCCTCAAGCAGCTGCAAACCCAATGACCCGAAGAGCTTTAGACCTGTGTCTCTCCTCTGTCATATGAGCAAGATCTTCGAACGCCTAATACTGAATCGCATCAGTGCCCACATAGACCATCACACAATAGGAGAACAGGCTGGATTTAGACCTGGAAGATCGTGCACTGGCCAGGTGCTCAACCTGGTGCAGCACATTGAAGATGGCTTTGAAAGGAAGAAGGTGACGGGAGTGGCTCTTGTGGACCTCACCGCCGCATATGATACTGTGAACCATGCTAAACTTGTCAACAAGATATACGAACTTACAAAGGACTTTCGGTTGACATCTGTAATCCGCAACTTACTGAGTAACAGACGCTTTTACGTAACACTTCAGGGCAAGGATAGCAGGTGGCGGTCACAAAAGAATGGCTTACCACAGGGAAGCGTTCTAGCACCAATCCTATATAACATCTACACGAATGACCAACCCACACCGATAGAGACCAGGCAATTTATCTACGCTGATGACACCGCAGTGGCGGCCCAGGAGGTCTCTTTTGAACTAGTGGAAAAAAGACTCACTCAAACTCTCAATGCGCTTGGACAATACTACGATGCGAATAACCTTAAGCCAAATCCGAGCAAAACGCAACTCTGCGCTTTCCACCTACGAAACAAGGAAGCAGGAAGAGAGTTAAATGTCACATGGAAGGGCGAGAGGATAGAAAACTGCCAGACACCTAAGTACCTTGGCGTCACTCTGGACAGAACACTCTCGTACAAACAACACTGTTCCAACACCAAACAGAAGGTCTCAGCCAGAAACAATATCCTGAGAAAACTTACCGGCACATCCTGGGGAGCATCCCCAACTGTTCTCCGCACCTCTGCCTTGAGTCTGTGTGTCTCCGCAGCCGAGTATGCCTGCCCAGTTTGGCAGACGTCAGCACATGCCAAACAAGTAGATGTTGCTGTAAATGAAATGGCACGGCTAGTGTCCGGCTGCCTGAAACCTACAGCAGTACACAAACTATACCCTATAATAGGTATAGCTCCACCTAACATCAGGAGAAAGGCGGCGGCGGACGCGGAGAGGCACAAGCAAATCCACGATACCAGACACCCCCTCTACGGCCACGAGATGGCGACACAGAGATTGGCATCGAGAAAGAGCTTCCTGAAAACAACCACTGATCTGGATACCTCAATAAAACAATACAGAGAGGACCAATGGAAGCTCGAACTTGGTGACAGACTTTGGATAGCGCCGTCGGAGGGCAGTAACACCGCGCAAAACCTCGACTTTCCAACCTGGAAAACCTTGAACAGACTGAGGGTGGGGGTGACCAGGTGCAGAGTGAACCAACGGAGGTGGGGCTTCCTTGAGGGAGATGACGCGAGTTGCGACTGTGGGGCGCTGCAAGACGATTTGCATTTGCTGTCGTGCCCGCTGATGCGGATGGCATGCAATATGGAGGACTTAAAAACGGCAAATCACAAAGCGATATCTGTCGCTGCACATTGGAGTGGCAAGGTCTAGAGTCCGGACCCGTAAAGTAAGTTACCAAAATATTAATTAAATCTATGAACCTCATTCAATCCATGACGAGAGACGAAAGTGATTGCCATACTAATCAATATGATTTGATTTCATCGCTCAGAATTATACAAGAGCAAAACAAAAAACTTCGTGGATAAACTGAAACAGTAATTAATCAACTCACTGCAGATGGAATATTACAGTCCAAAAACCAAATCCATTAAAACAATAACATAACTTTAAGATATGGGATTTGAAATAACCCACTGAAAAAACATGAAAAATTCCCACAGTATTTGTGAGGTACACCTAGTTAAATGTACTTTTCAGTCTATATTGCCTAATATTAACATGTATATCTATTTATTTATATGTAAACATAAAAAACTCCATCTATGGAAAATATCAGTAAATAATAATACGCATCAAACAATATGTTATTCTTAATTATCAACTAAAATTCTTTATTTTTATAGGTGCACATATGCGCGTAATTGTATAAAACAGCTGATTCGTGTATGTAGTTATTTTGTATTACATCATAACAATCAACCTAATAGTGTTGAATCATTTGTGTAATAACATCATTCACCGGCCACAGGTGGCTACAGCCAGCATTATAAGTGATACAAATTGAAAAATTATATAAAATTTACAATTCCACCGATTAAGCTCATGTTCCAATTGAGCCTATAATCGTTCCAAAAAACATGACCCTGCGTTAACTATCGCATAGTGAAAAGTTTACAGGCATTGCAAAAAAACTCCTAACAATTTTCTTGCATTTTCTATTTGACTACGAAAATTTGCCAGTTATGTCCATGGGTAATAATTTAAAAGGAAAAGAATAAATAAACACTTATATTAGAAGCTTTCCATCTCACAAGAAAACAACTATTTACATGTAAAGATATGTTTGTTGATATGTATGGCTGGATATGTTTGCTCTAAATATATCACAAGTCATGTTATAATTACTTTTACAATATCTATGGACTATGGAGTTGAGTACATGATTGGCGCAGTTGTTTGAGGCGGCAGTCTCTCAAGCGAGTGGTGCCAGGTTCAAACCCCGGCGCTGACGATGTATTCCACACTTTGCGATACAGGTTTTTAGCCTAGTGCAAAGTGTGCTGGGAAATATTTGGATTTGTGTATGCAAGCCCAGATCCTTTTAAAAAAGTAAATAAAAAAAACACTTAACAATTCGCTGGTAGAATGACCTGAAGTCTTAGTTTCAAATAAGTTTTAAATTAAATCGTCACTATATCGACACGTTATAGAATTGTATTGACACTTTTCCTCGGAGAATAAAGAACGTGATGTGATCAATATAATTACATTTTCTATTAATACTCAGAACTTTTATTATCATATCTACTCATAATATGCGAGATGTGAAATAAATAATAAAACATACATACGTACTGTCATATATAAATTCCTAATTAATTATGTGTAACTACTCAGAACTCATGTTGCGATGCTGTCAATCACGACCGTGGCGATTGCAAAACCCGAATAACACCAAAATTAGACTGAGCATACAATGTTTAGTACATTGACTACACGAAGAGCATTCATTGTAAATATTTAAAGTAGTTTACCAAACTGTCAGTATTTCAAACCTAATATTAGGGTCTTCTTCTTTAAGAGGACACATAAGAGTCGACTTATTTCATCCCATACCAAATACCATTCTTGCAGGAAATATTCAGTTATAAGTTAAAAACTGTCAATAGAGGAATAATTTTAATTCATTTTGATTGCGTGATATTGATTTTCATAATTTAAGAGTACATTTTCAAACCTCTTGGCAAATTATTATTACCCAACACATTTATTACACAGCATCTCAAAAATTTTAGTTTTATCGTCGGAAATACACGAAGGTAACATTAAAAGACATAAAACATGTAGTGGTTCTTTGCTGGTCCGTTTCTGATTGGTATGCAGTCACTCCGTAATCTCGGAGGCTGGGAATCATATATATAAATATGTAGATACAATATCTACCCATGTATAATATCAATACTACATCACCGCTGAGACTCTTACTACTACACAAAACCGGGTCAATTGAAAAACCGGATAATTATTATCGTATGAAAGTTACTACGTATATGTATAGAAAATTATCATAATATGCCTACAAAATGTATTGTGAATGTGATTAAAAAATCTCAAATATTTGCAAAAATGATTCCTGGCAATGTAAGTGAATGATTTTAATAAAGTGTACTTGGAATTTTCTATCAGAACGGAAGCTATAAACCAATATTAAGTATCAATATGTGTAATCCGTAATATTATTAGTTGATTGGGAGGCTCCATTCAATACTCCGTAATAACAGAGGTGTGTAACAGTGTAACCAACAATTCAGAATAATTACAAACGCTTTATAAACATAATTATACTTATAAATATAGGAATCTACAGATATACGAGCATCTACCAATTGCTATAGAGTCATCGACACGCATTAAAAATAATATACTCGTAATAAGTTTTATATTAAAATAAATTGATAGCAGTCGGAACATAATATTGACAGTCTGAAACTAAAACAGTACAAACACCTGAGCATACAAAAATATTGACACAACACCAGAGATAAACTGTCAAAAATGTCTCATTCGTTCTATTTCTAGTACAAGTAGACTGAAAGAATATTGAAGGACTCCCACGGGCTTAAGGCCCTCCGGATCCGCATAGGCCGCACAGGCGCATAAAGCGGCCTCTTTACCCGCACTTCTTGGCAAAATATTTTTAAGAGGTGGGCACAGGGTTAGCCAGTAGGGAGCCCCTTTAAGAATATACAGAATGCAGACCAGACTAACTAAATATCAAACTTATTATATTAGATACCTTTCCATTGATGAGAGCTTGTATGATGAGGACTTGGGCCGCCTTATGTGACTCTATGACCTCCCCTGGCAGACTGTGGCCGACCCCAGGGTCAAACCACACCAGGGAACCCGGAGCCCACTCCATCTTCTCGGCTTCTATTTCACTACCGCATCACTGTGGTAAATCTGAAAAAATGAAAAAAAAAACACAATCAATTATTACAGTATTATTTTATAGTGTATCTTGTTATAATACAAAAGGACGCATTATGTAAATTCAAATTGTTCCCAGAAAGTTCAACGCGCTGAGCGCAGCACATCCAAGAAAACCAAATAGAGATAATCTAAGGATTGTGAGATTATTAAACATGAAGCAGATATGACAAAATAATCTAGAAGGTGGTGGTAGAATCATAGTGTAGGGAGAGTGTTTGTAGATTGTAATATTCACAGACATTTACATGAATTTAATCATTTATCTATATCATAATGCCATGAACTATGAAGGTATGGCGTATAAAAACAAATAACTAGGTAAGTACTTGAATAAACATAGGTTTAAAATGTAAATACGTAATATTATAGGTAATGTTTGTATAGGTATATATGTTACGTGTAGTGTAGATATATTTATTATTAACGGTATAGTGTTGTATCTACTTATAGTAAGTTTACATAACATATTATTATCCTTGATCGCTAACACTCAATCTTGTGTTCGTAGAGTTGTACTTACTTTTAGACTTTATTAGAATATAGGATTTGAACATTGTATTCACTAATATCAACACAAGTATTTAAGGTTAACAGTATTACCGATAAGAACGATTCAGTAAATAGTAAAGCAGAAATAAAATACCAAATAGTTTCTACCATCTGAGGAATGCCAAATTATATTAATTTGCAATTCCATTCGAAAAAATTGTTTACAAATAAATAATTTAGAGATGTAATTTGGAATATTCCACAGAACAGCCTAACTAACAGAGTAATTTATCTAACAATTGAAGTTTATTGAATACAACTCAGTTAAATACCCGATCAAGATTTTAACACAGAAAAGACGTAGTAGATATCATATAAGTTACATACAAAAAAATGAAACATCACGCGCTGAATTCAACCTGATGGCATTGTGTTCCTACAAGCAGGTTTCTCAGAGGAGATCGCAAGATTAAGTTGTACCAGTATATTATAATATAGGTAAACATTCATGGACAATGAAACTGATATAGTAATTCATAAATCTGACATTAGCTATACCTACACTGGTATTATTTATTCAGCATTCAGCTATCGCGACACACATGTTTGAGAGTCTTCGCTTTGTTGAGATGCCGTTAGGCGAGACGAGTTTATAAGGAAACGGATTTTTTAAACTCGTCACTATTCCGATTAGATGACCTTATATACAAGAATGAATAGTAATTTTTGCACCGCCATGTATTGAAGAATCATTGTTATATTGTGTGACAAGCTCTGACAAACGATTGTACTAAAAGTTACGGAAGTAAATAACTACTCGGCACTCACGTACGAACAAAATGATAATTTCCACGGTTTTTATTTTATACCGATTTGTCATACAAACGAAATAGGTACCTAACTACTAAATTTGTACATTACGAGAATATATAGAAGAAACATCCTGAGAAAACAATCGCATTTGTAACTATTCTGTGTATTATAGCTACAAAGCATACAACCACACTCAGATCATATTGTCCATACATAAAGATTCATATTCAAGCTAGTAAAGTAAGTACTGTAGATACATTATTTCTTATCAACGATTCTCTTATTTCAAGACTGACCGGTAATAGGCTTCTCCGTACATTGTTTTATTATGGTTGTATTATATTTATTATTTTGTTTTTTTTTTTTAAATAAAGTCATCCGAGCAAAGACATCGTAGTAATAAGTAACTGGTAGATAATATGTAGATTATGAAATTATAAAAAAAGAACACAAGAGGTAAGGAGGATGCAATGTGTATTTAAGATTGGAAACACATAACAAGTTAACAACATCATTAATGAACTAGAAAACTGAAACCGTTATCAAATTAGCATATAACAAAAAAGAAATCTGAAGACCAGATTATAGTAAAATGTAGATAAATGCCATCAGAAGAAATGGAGATCAATGCGATACAGCGAAACTGAAGAGAAGAAAACAAGGCAAGTGGGACATTAAACCAATCGCCAATAATAAATACATAATTGAAATCACGTAAGTATTTCAGTGACATACTCATTGACCACTGAATATAAAAACAATACTATACTTCTATACTAGAGTATTATAGGTCTAACCATGTCACGTTCATTATTCCAACAATGTACCAAATATTGTTCCAATCTTGACAGTAACATGCGTTGATTAATTCGTAAAACTAAACCAATCCATCAGGAAATAGAGACAGAATGAGACTGATTCCATAAAATATAAGTAGAGAAAGTTCATTGATAAGCGCAAGAGTTTTTTATAAACTATATTTACACATACGTATGTCATTTCATTTATAGTTTAAAAAAAAACGAAAATTGAAGCAGAAATTGCAACATGGCCCAATCTCCGCCTTTAGGTTATATATTGCACAATATTCTAGCACAGCAAATAGCAAAACGTGGAAAATGGAAAGGATTGGCAGAATTAACAACAAACATAAACGAACAATTATACTTTTTCAACAAATACAATTCTTCAATCCTGAACAGTGCTGAAAACACCAGACTATACGAGTTTTTATAAATATATTTCCTAGGTATATTATAAACGTTAACGTTACTTACACGTAAAACAATTACTTCTAATAAATTGGATTGTTTTAGAGTTCATTTCAGTAAGTAGTCACGATTTGGAGGAGTGAGTCATATGTACTCAGTTCTCAATACAATACAATGCATATGTATTTTATCTATTCATACGTAATTCTACAAACACATTGTTTTATATTCTACGATCATTCACGATAGAGATATTAAAAAATAACGTACCAATTATTATCGATGCTAAATTGCCTATTTTATATAATCGTTAAGAATGTTAACACTCTGTCATACTCCTTCACATTTCATACAATTTTATATTAATTTTACATGTATTACACCTTATACAATTTTTTTAGAAACGATTCGGGACACATTTCACTAATAAATCCTAGAAAATAAAACACTGCATATTCTCATAATTCGTCATGGGAGGTGTTCCACGAGACAATGAGACTTTTGGTAAATAATTACGTAGAAAAATTTTCTATATGTCATACCTATTATGGCGATTAAATCTCAACCCCGTTGTTACATAATGCATAAACTGCTGTTCTAAACAATATTGTCATCTATCATGGCAATCCCACAAAACAGAATAACCAACGAATTGCGTACATAACCATAAAATAATGAATGCTCGACTATGCGAACAAACCCATAGAGATGTTATAATTTAGGTTGTTCAGACCCTTGGATGAATAATGATAGATGATTTTTACAGTGCAATACAAATACAATATAATTGAACGTAGGTAAGGTAATGTACGAGTTATACAACTCCATCAACATATTTGTTGTTAAGTAATCTGTAACTACACAAAACAATGACCATGAACGAACAATACTACAACTTTCGAACGTCAAATACCTTTGCCGCGACACTAAAGTACACACACAGTTAGGTTATGTACTCGATTAAAATGCCAATACCTAATAAGTCATTTCTATGAGTCGTCAACGGAACAATGCAGAATTGAATCGACCATCAAAGTCGTAGAGACAATAGACATTAAAGTACCTATGTATTAAAAAAACAATGTATGTTAATTACGGATAAATTCAACATTTATACAGTGCTGAATAAAAGTACAATGCAAAAAATAAATATTATTGATAAAAATTGTTTAAGAAGAAGTTGGAAACAGCATAGCTGCAAGACAGTTTTAGGATGCTACGTTGAAGTCTCTAAATATACCTTGGGCAGATGTTCCCATTCCTAAGTTTGGTTGTTTGATGCTTAAGAAATTATAGACTAAACTAAAGAATCATGGCAAGTACTAAAATAATAGATTTGGACATGTATTGATGAGTGTAGGTCGCGGTAAAAATTGCATGTGCTGATTACATTAATTACTTTAAATACACAAGTCTTCATCGATATATGATAGGAACTCAATAATAGGCAAAGTCACCCTACATACGATGTAGTTCAACGCAAATGAGAATAAGAGTAATGCTATACGTTGGTTTTATAACAAAATTATGTGTATAATTACCATTGTATTATATTATGAGAAAATACCTACACAATAAGTTGCTACGAGTATATCTATACACACATGATTAATATTATAACTATCGCATATATTGTAATACGTATAGTGTATACTCCTACATGTCTAGAAATGTACACCCACGTATTTATAGCTATACACGTTTACTGTTAATAATAAACCAAAACATGCGCCTTAGTTAATTGTTTCGTCAGTCATTTAATTTTTGAGGAATCTAATCGATCAATAAAATAAAATGGCATCTTTCAAAATGTATTACACATCATCGGTGTTTCTTATGCAAATACACGAACTTCATGATACTACATTAAAAAAATGGAGAGATGAAGCATGTTACAAAAAATAAAAACGTAGCAAGTATAATAGCAATCACTTTGCAGTTTGCACGCATGCTATAGTGAATGCTGCGTAATATAATTAAATTTTTACAGCATCAATAATAACTTACTGCTGACATAAATTGTTGAGATGACATTTTAATAATACAAAATCCCTCCACCTGTCATATAACGTCGTTGATAATATTATGACATGACACAGCATAATATAAAATTTATATTATTATAAATAACAAATGTATGTCGACATATTGTAAAGTCAGCCCGACCTACAAAATGTTCTGCATGCAAGTAAAGGTCGTTGTGTTAAGCGTTGCCATACAAGAAGACAGTGAACTTTTTTTGTAACGACGTTGTAATAATACGATATTGTTCGATGTTGATTTTACTCTACTGATAGATAATAAAGTTGACTCGCCAATTCGTAAAAGAAAAACAACGTTACTCCTGCGATAAAAGGCAATAATTTATTAGGGATGTCATTGAATTCCTGAACCCTCTACATAGATCGACCGTTATTCAAACAATATAGTTACCTTTGTATTCCTATGTAAATATTGAAGGTTTTCACAGTGTGCGATTAACATTGTTTCTTGGTTTTTCGGGTGAACCGTGTGTAGATTAACTTGATCGACGTTTCGACACTCCTCTTCGGAAGAGGAAGGCACCACTAGGACACGTTTCACCCGAAAAACCAAGAAACAACACCTTTGCACCAAGAATTAATACTTATTTGAATACCAAGAATTACGTTATTTGTAATGATTGGTTTTATGATACAACGTTTCCACATACTTTTATTTAAACGTAGTGTAGTACACAAGGATTTCAAATATAAATTATCTAACAGCAATAAAAATATATTGATAATGCGTGGCAAAACTTTGATATATATTTTATGTGCAAAACAATAAATTGTTTAGGTGTTTGACCTACATACTATATGCACGCAGTCGTGAACGTTATACTAATAAAACTATTATCTAGGTTTGTGCCTGCAATATAACTAACGTAACAAATGGATGAATGACAACGATAGAAAATAGTACTGAACAAGCTATTATAATACATAAACAAATTATTGTATTTTAAGAGTGTGCATACCGACATTTCAAAAATTTCTAAAAACGGGAGACCTTCTATCTCGACAACCGTTACTAAAT
This sequence comes from Ceraclea dissimilis, assembly GCA_963576895.1. Taxonomy (NCBI): domain Eukaryota; kingdom Metazoa; phylum Arthropoda; class Insecta; order Trichoptera; family Leptoceridae; genus Ceraclea; species Ceraclea dissimilis. The sequence goes on along the minus strand of OY756361.1, from coordinate 8,675,230 downwards.
ATGCTTTGTAACAAAATAGGGGAGATGCATTGAACCTTTATCTAGGGAATAACCGTAATAGATTTTTTATATCTTGTATAGATTTCGCAAAAAAAAAAAATTAAAAACACCTCTGTCCTTTTTTCCGAAAGACGGAAACTCGTTTCCCGAAAGTCGCGGAGTGATTTTTTTTCTTGTACTGATAATATGCATTAAAATCTAGGGAATAACCGTAAAAGTTTTTTGATAGACGCAAAATTAACCCCAAAATATGGAAAAAAACGCTATTTTTACCATTTTATCGTGCGATTGTCACGCGATTTTGAACCTTAATGCCGTGGGAAAATACTGTGACGTCATTCCTGGTGGCATGCCCTTAATATAAAACATTTTCACCTGTTTTGCTTACTCGATTACCTAATTGATTGTAACATGCCTACTTCGTTTAAATCCCTTTAAAGACGACACAAATATGTATTTAGGTACAACCTGACGCAACGAGGCTATTTTAGGGGCACGAGGGGGTGTAATAAGATGCACAACCCGTCACTGATTACCCCATTTTAAATGAAACGAACTTTATATGCTGTTTTTTAAATAAAAAAAACCCGTTCGGTTGTCGTATATAACCATCCCAATACCAAACTCAACGAATCGAATGGTGGATTATTAAAATAATAGTCATCAAGAAAATAAAAACATCTTATAATATTACAAATTCTGAGAAAATTTCTAGTTATTTTTTTGGAAATTTATCTTCTTTCTTTACTTATTACGGCATTGCACCCGATTTGCGGGTGATGCTGCCGAAGATAGCAAAGATATGCACTAATTATCAAAATTTATCGCGTTTATACAAACTAGTTTGTACATATTACAACCTATGATATAATGTTATAGGTACCTAATTAGGAAAACGTTTTAGGTCAAAAGTTCAACCCAAGATATACTACCTGAATATATTCTGCTGTTTAGATAATAAACAACTAAATAAATAATATACATTCCTTGTATCTACAGATGTTGTTTCATTTTACCTGAACCTATAGAATCCAGTAGTAACAAAATTACCATGAACATACGGAATGTAGGTAGTACGTTTTCAAAGAGAGTATATAAGTACTATATTCGACATTCAATTGCGAAGAATTGATTTTACTAGATGGAAGGGTATCTTAATTCTGAAAACGAATTTCACACTGAAAAATAAATTCCACTCCAACGTTCTCGAAAAGAAAGTGATCACTAAAAGCCAACCTACATTATACTTTTGTTTTTCTCGCTACTCGTATCGGAAGTTGGTTAACATACTGTGAGCTGAAATTCTCGAGCTAGAATATTCTCTTAATGCTCGGAAGAAATGAATGTCAATCTTACTATGTACAGTACAATGTAAATCAGTTGAGAATGCCTTCAAAACTATTTATTGTCCTGTCGAGATTGGCATTGATTATGATAATGCCGCAATATAATGAATATGATACACGAACTAAACTGCTCACCTTGAAAATGTCCTCCAACCTCCAACAGGTTGTTCTTCATCAACAACAAAATAAATTAAATATCAGTAGGTTTCAATAGACACCAAAACATCGCATCACCTCCCCAATTTCGTCATCCTTTAGGTATGCGATGTTTTTTAAGTTGATTGTACAAAAAATGTTGCTTGATTTGCCCAGAAAATAATATTTATTTTCATTAGTTACGCTATACCTCATAAATCAATCGCGTTGGTAAGATATTTATGATGTTGACTTAGTAAGGAAATGAGAGGCCAGAATTCAAATCTCAGCCTTATCGTTCCTTTTAATTAGAATAATAAATTCAGCAACAATGACTATACTTATTTACATGCTATCATATTCAAAAGTTATGATACACCTTCTACTGTTACTTATATTCAAAGCCAAACTATACCTCTACTGAATTTCATCATTGTAGTTTAGACACATCATTCAGAATGGTTAATTCCTTTCCAATTAATATGACTTATGACTACAATACGTACTATTTCAGAAAATTCCTATATGATTCGGAACGGAAGTAATATTGAAAGATATAAAAATATAGAATAGACTAATACAAAAAAGGAGATTTTTTAAAAAGTAACAATTAGGTACATATACAAAGTCAGTTTACCAGTTCGACTGGACTGATTTGATTTTATCCCTGAGACGGGAATTTGAACACGACAATGCAAAAGTATAAAATATAGTGAAATCATATGAGTATGAAATAATATAGAGTGTTGCTATGCACTTCGTATATTTAATTTACAATTATTGAGATAGTTGTCATACGAGAATATAAATTATAGATATTTTGACTATTGGAAAATTAATAACGATATAATTTATTGCACTGTATTTCATTGTGCATAATATGAATACGATATACTTAGAGATATCTCCATATATTCTCCTTCACAACGAGTTGCAAGTTAGAAGACCTTCGGCGACGGTCATTAACGGAAATATATTTGACCATACTGCACTCGTAACAAACTTGAAAGTAAAATATCTTGGGATAAATTTGCAAATCGTGAAGGTGATACTAAAATGTACACCACGTTGGAAATTTAAACCAGAGAAGATGAATTTAACAATCTACACATAACGAATATTTATGGACGTTAAAGGGGTCCTAAACGTCATAATCCTACAGTAGATAAAGATATTGTAGAGGTGCCTACTCTTCTTGTAGACCTACATTAGTATTAGCACTTATGAATCAGTATTCCTGCAATTACGTATGTATTTTAAATTCCACAAAACAAGCAACTCGCATACGGTGAGGCATCCAGGAAAACATTCACTTCTCCCCTATCACACTTTGTAATGACTATAAGTATAACTTAAATACTTAGTCATATGAATTCATAGTGACGACTTGAGGCACTCTTGAGGCCAGAGATGATATAAACATCAAATTTAAGTAGGTACTCTAGGCAGTCACATACAAAACCACTTATATCAATAATTCTAATATTTGATCAACAAATAAAAAAACGCGAACCAAATCGAATGATTTCATCGCGTTAATAGTCATATAAGTACATTCTATAGATACCTGGCAGGGTTGGCATGGAACTACCCGACCCGAAAAAACCCAGTGGGTTTTTTCGGGTAAAACCCACCTGAAAAAACCCGCGGGTTTTAGACAAAAAGTGGGTTTTTTCAAATATTCAATGAATTTGTACATTTTATGATGGTTAGAAGTCATTGGATCAAGTATTACTTAATATTGTATGTATATCTTGGGACTTATCTGTGCTGGTGGTTATCAGGGTGTTTTTTAATTAGTATTTTATTCAAAACAAATAATGTTGCATGTGAAAACAATAGTGGAGTTACAAGTAACAAGTAAGACTTTAACAAAATGAACAAAACAATTATTAATATTAATTATTATCATACTTACAATAATTGTGATATTGTGTTCACATTTTATAAATACAATAACTTTTCACATTCCAACTACTACCGACGCAAAAAAAGCAGAATTATTTATTGATTTTGACTTTTGGTAAACATATTTTTACAACAATATCGTAATAACTTATGCTAACATATTATTTTCCTATAACTTTTACTTGATTGTCTACATAATAAACATTAGATGCACTACATCTACATCGGTGATTACCAATCCCACTCGCACTGGCTGTTTTCCCGGAGGTAACGATACACGGTGACTAGTTTTTGTGCTTTCGCTACACCTAAGCGGTTCCGTAATTTTGACCATACTAAGCCAAAAGTAGAAAAAACCCTCTCAATTGACGCGGAGCTGGAAGGACACGTATGGAGAGACGAAAAAAATCGGCAAAAACCCTCAGGCAAAGCCTTTGTTTTTTCAGACTTTTGTCCAGCTATCTTCCACCATTTAGATGGCAGAATTGTCGAAACAACATTGTCTTGAAACAAGCTTGGAGGGAAAATGTCCGGGTCCTTGATTGAGAAGGCCAGAACTCCCGGAAGATATTCCGGGTAGTGGTATACACTCCAATCTACAGCTTTTAAACGGTGACAATACAAAAATGACATTTCCCAACTTGATCTTCCTTAATTTTTTACGCACTTAGCTTTTAGCCTTTCTACATATTGGTAAATTTTCCAACACCAAAAAAAATATTAGTTATACTGTGCATCATCAATGCATTTCTGTGAACTGTCTTTTAGGTAGGCTAGGCGCCTACACTTTTTTTTAATAGTTTTTATGAGTGTCCTGTAAAAGCCAAGTGATCTTTGAACTTCCACGAGACATTTTACATTTCAACAATGGGGCTCGCCATCGTGATAGTGTGGTAGTAGTAGTAATACTATCTTGTTTTACGTTTTACAGAAATAAACTACGAATAAATTTTGTAATTTTCAATGCTCAAATCACAACCGTTCACCATAAAAAAATTTTAGTTATCAATTCACAACTCGTTTTTGAAAAAACCCGAAAAAGCCCGATAAAACCCGAAAAAGCCCGAAAAAACCCGAAAAAACCCAGCCCAGTGGGTTTTTTCTGAAAAAACCCGGGTTTTTGCCAACCCTGATACCTGGTCAACATATTTCTAACATTTTATATTTGTTTAATTATTACCTTTATGACTATAGAATCTAGAAAAATTATCATAAATAACTGATTCTCATTCACGACAAGTTCAAGGTCTATACCATCGATAGCCATTAACAAGTAGATTGTATTATGAAGTGACTTCATTTATATAGGTGGTTGTATGTAATATCATTTGAATGTCACCCACACACTGACACACTTCAAGTAAACCATAGGTGATATTGTAATTATGATTTGGAAGAAAAACGCCACACAAATTCAATTCGATAGAATCTTCATTTACATTGTGGTGGTATTACTATCAGTAAAACAGATGAAGAAACATTCACACGCTGTCCTACATTCAATACACGTGAAAGAATGCAATGTAAACATCGATAGATGGGGCGAGAATCGAATAATAATGACAATAGTATCCATCTCAGTAATTATTAATTTAAACTTTTTTCACAAGCAAAATTGTTGCTATCGGGAAAACTGAAGATTAGACATACGAAGACGAAATATTTGGAAAAATAAACGAATAAATAAAAATACACCATCGACTAAACTTATCACGTATTTAGACTCGTCTTCCGAGCAAGCGTACGTAGCAATATCTTGATAGATATTACTTGAGAAAAGGATTATAAATAATACATATCGTACCTATATAATGGATTTTCACAAATTTCTTCATAGACACATCCAATTGATACTGATAGATAAGATCGAGGATCAACACGGTCCTGTTAGAAGGCAAAATATGTCTAGAGTGCGAAACATTGAAGACTGGACCGGGATGAGACGTGTGGAGGAGCTGTTCCGGGTTGCGCAAGATAGAAAAGCCATTGTCAAAATGGTTTCTTTAGTCTGGAGGGCCTTATAAGACACACGGAAAAGAAGATACATACCTAGTTCAGAATCGGGTATACTTATTAAAATATCTAAAAATGCAAAGCGTTAACTACATCAAACTTCTGTTCCCGATAATAACACAACAATCTTTACTAAAACATTCTATGATACTAACATCACTAGCGTTTGGCATCTCTATTCTCGGTATGAATTACATTGACTATTTGATTTTTATTAAACATATAATTTATCAGAACATCACATACGAGTAGATGCATCGCCAATCTGGTTTTTATAATATCCGGAACCATTTACCGACAGTGTAACCATCACAAAAGATGCCGCAAGATTATGCCTGATTAAATTATTATCAACATAAAATTTATAAAGAAGAATGCAACGTAAACTTACGATTTACATCATTTTGATTTAGATGATTCTACAGTACCTTCCCAACTATACGTAGAGTTTAACGATAAACGTTCGTATACGCAATACAATAACGAAACCAATATTAATTAATCTCATAGTGAGATACAGTAATATCCAAATTGAAATAGGCAGCAGTTTAACTAATCAATTAAAGTTACCGCCAAGTAATCTGTAAGCATAAAAATTTACGAACCTGACCCTGTGTTTTGCACTTGACGACACTACATTGATGTCTATGTATTTATTAATTACGTATCCATATCTGCTATAACTATTAACTATGCTTCGTAATGATAATGCTGACTATTTAAAATTTCTACTACCCACTGTAAAGAATTTCTCTATCAAATAAAATTTCTCCGCTGTAGGTCTGATTGGAATCGCAATGATAATTTGCAATAGGAAAAAAACATACCAATAATAATGCCACTAAGATATGAAGTAACTTACTGGCAATCTTGGTGGCTTCAATTATAAACATTAAAGTCCAATGACGTGAAATATTTGTAAAAGCATTAACAAGTTTTTCGATAATGGCATACATGTGAGAATTACATTATACAGAGATACTTCTCCACGTTATCCGAAAGTCTTTTGATTTATCAAAGCCTCAGGGCGGGACAACACTTTCTAATTTAATAGTTCTGTTCAAATTTATTCTATCATAAACTTCACCTGTGATTATACAAGACTATTATGTACAATAATTATTACTACGAGTACATGTCTACTAACATTTTGTTCATCCGCACAAGTTAATATACTTGTAAAACATGTGTCTGTGTACGTGATTCATATGATAGTATCAAATTCATTCATTAATTTTCTAATAACCTGCGGTTAAGTGTAATGAATTATTGGTGAACTAATAGTTCTTTATTTTGCATTAAATCTTTGTGTCAATGACTCTTAATATTAAACATGTACAACATTAAAAGAAGAAAAAGCCTGCAAGGTAGACCCATGGTGGTCTAGGTCAAAGACAAATCAGAAGATTTAAACAAAAAGTAAGAAGAATTAACTAACTATTTCATATACTCGTACACGTCAAGACCTCAGTAACGGGTAGAAAATTACACTAAGCTGCAATATGTAGAATCCCGATCACAACTATTCCTACGTACTCCGATGTATCGAAAACATTATCATTTCTTATGGAGTCTTATGCTGTTATCCTGACGACGAATTGTAATGTACATCACTTCCAATAATTGTTCCCCAAATTGATGCATATTAGATGCGAATTCAATAAAACAGTATAGAAGATACACAAGAGAGAGTAATCCACCAAACTGCTTCTATTTTTTTGTGAATTCCCAGAATTTGTATGAACTACTTCAACTGTGTGGTGTGATAATTGCATATATTATATTATTACTGGTTTCATTGCCATTTCCATGAATTGATTAATATACTAATTCTATACAGTATGAATTGCAACTTGCAACGATGGTGGTTCACAAATGCGTCAATCAATTGTTTTATCAACATGCAATTGTTACAATTCATTATTATTAACATTCGTTATTCCGGTATCGATGTTCGTCGTAGAAATAAGTTTCTTCAACTGTTTCAAGACCGTCTCATCGTCGCTATAAAGAGATCTCTTTGAGAGTCGGGCATTCGTTAGTTTTGCTACACGTAGCGATATAAAACCTTAAAATCAAATCAAATACATTCAATACTAACGTAAGTTCGTATCAAACTGTGATGAACTTGCTCTACGAGGATTACCACTACTACTCTTCTACAGAAATTATAATATTATTCTGGATTTTCCCAAGTTTTTAATTTTTTATTTAATCCAAAGTCATTTTATTTTTATGGGTAGATTATATACAAAATCATGATAATGTCACAAATAAAAATCCATCGTATATATTGTCATAGTCACAAATTTCAATACAAAGTCAGGCCGATATTGAAATATGTTAATAACGAATGGATAAATTATGCAGATGGGGATGAGCCATTTATGACCAGCTTTGTGGTATCAAATCCATTTGTAAATCTATGTGGTATTCTGGCATACCAAATCGTAAGCTATGCTTGTTCGATAAAATATAAATCTCTAAATTGAATTTCTAATAATTTTATTATAACCTCTAAATCCCTAAGGAGATCCTTCTATTCATTAGTAGAATCGACATTTGCGGTGTAGTAAGCTAAAGATATCACTCTACAAAGATACCTTCCCACGCCTTGAAGAAACAGCACACAACTTTAATATTGAAAGAAAGCTAAGGTTATTTTGAGCTATTTGTCGAAGAGATTATGTCAAGCTGCAAATTGTAGAATCGCAGAAACAGGCAGAGTTATGATATAACAATTAACAATTAACAATGCAACAATGATACTTAGTAATAGACAGATATCCATCAGAACAGATAGTCCGTGGAAGTAAGACTGATAATATTGTGGAAGTTATTTCTATACAAGTTGTACGGTCTAGTGCCTTCTAGAGTCACGAGACTAAACTACTTACATAAACCTAATATTGTATTGTTGATATTAAGAATTATTAAGTCCAATATTATTTTAACACTCAACATTTCATCACGACCATCTTCACACAAACATCATATTATTAATTTTAATTGTTATTAAATTCTATTATTATAATAATGATAATTATTAAAAGAGCATAATGGTTATAAAAGTAGGTAGTAATACAATTAGAAAGTACTTAGGCATTTATTTCTATTTAGCAAAATTTTAATCCGTACTACTGTAGGTATATTGTTTCTCAACATGCTGATCTTTAGTCACTACAATACATTATTTTTATGGACAACAGCCCTCAGAAATGTACGCAAAAAGGGAGGTCCAAAAATGCAATGTAAATTGTTATAATTCAGAATATCATTATCAAGGGACGAGAAGGGCCGAGAAACCTACATGAAATAAAGGTATAGTCTTGTGAATTGAAAAGAACAAATCCGGAGAACTATAAAACGACAACACTATGAAGCAACTAACTACTAAGAAAAAGATTGGAAAAAAACGTCTAAATAACAAGTTATCAGAAAAAATGCAAAAACTAGCTAAATATAGTTGACCAAGACATATTATGAACAAAATACTGTAGGTATATATGTATTGTAAAGTACTTTTATTGAGTACATAACTTAACCTTCCAATTTTTCTGATGGAATATTTGTGCAAACAAACAATCTAGAATATGATGTATCATAAATAATTGAACCAAAAAATAAATGTAACAATTGAATAGGCAGTTATGTAGGAAACAATAATACGAGTGCGGATCGAACGTGACAAACTTCGATGACCGATTGTCGGAGCATTGTGCGTGTGAGGTACTATTACCTATTGGGTGATTGGACTCATTGGTGAATACAACTTAGGTACTGTGTGTACCACCTGTTAACGGAAGTTATGATAGGGTACTCGGTACTCCGTATGTTCTCAACAAATCGTAAGACATTGAGTGAATCTTTGAGGTATTCAATATCCATTCACATAACCTCTCTTTAAAAACGAAGGGACCGTAATGTTCAGAAATGAGTTCCTTACGTACTACGAGAATATCTGTTTAGGCTGTGATAAAACAGTTGTGTACACACATCGTGTATATTAAATAGTATACTTTGATGCACACCCGTACCCCGGCTGTGTCTAATATCTCGCAATATGGAGAATGATGCGACGGCATCCGGATTGGTAGACGCATGGATGGATAGAAGGAATTCCTGGTAAGGGACGAGTTCTTACAGAATTATAATCTAACAAAATTGTAGTATAATTGGAGATTAAACGTCTTAGAAAACATATGAAGACATCAAACTGTGTGTCAACCCTGTAGATTCATAGATTGGAATGTACTAGTAGTAGTAGAAGTACGAGTCGTTATAACTACATGGCACATTCCATCAAACCGTGTCACCATCAACAAACAGGTAGGTAGGTGAAGTATGTAGATACTGCGAGAATATAATATTCTATACAATATAATAGAGGTGCATGCATTTCATCACATCATCATACATTCCATACAATAAAACTGTGAATACCTCAACACCTATTCGTCGTCTTTTTTCAGTAATTATTGAAATTTAATTAGTGTACGAGTGGAAGAAAATAACAATAAATGAATGAAATATCGTGTTGATAAACAATTCATTATTGTATCGACACAATCGTGCATCACTCTACTATCCGGAAAGAACATTTCGTATACATAATGTATGAGAAGCGATATGACTGATGAGGCTAAAAGTAAAATTTGCCAAAAAATACAATCAGTTCTCAGCATGCTCACATCAAGTTACCAAGCCAAGTAAATATAAATAGGTAACAAAAATGGTATAACGATAGATGAATACAAATAGAAATAAAGCAAACTTTTTTAGAAACAGCTGGAGATTAGACACAAGTACGTGCGAATCTGAAATGTTGTTAAAACAAAGACAAAATTGAAGGCATTTTGAAGAAATAAAATGCACATTCTTAAACCTGCAAAAAGAAATGCTATTAGTATTGGTGTTCGTGACTTCGTGGGAGAATGCAAATAATCACACCTACCTATTTACCTACATTTTGAACAAAACGTTTATGATGTTAGTATTGTTAGTTAGTATTCTTGAAACGCTACCAAAACTTTGTTTGTCAAGGGCACGAATTGAAAACGATTCAAAAAGAGGGAGTCTCACACGAATATATACGAAGTTTTACACTATAGTTTCGATTGAGTAAGTATATAAACACTAAAAAAAAATAAAAAGCAAATCAACGGTGTAATTTATCTAATTTCCATACAGGTAGCTAGTCAAGCCATGTATCCAGTGATTAGATTACAAATAATTTGATAGATAATTAATTAATATAAGTACATATTATGCAATATATAATGACACAATATTAGAATAATGTAGGTATATTTAACAACAGATTAACCTTGCTCCCACAACTAATTTCATATTGGAACCACAACAGGTTACCTGAGTTACCTCCAACACAACACACTCAAATAGATGATTGTGCAAGACAGCAATATTATGCTCTGTTCTGAGTACACAACTATCTAACTAACTAAATAATACGAGGAACTGCACTTTAATGACATTCAATATAAAATATTATATTAGGTACTTATACGTTATACATATCTACATACACCGCTTTGCCAATACTCATAGATTAGGCAATATTGCTATACGGAAAGAATAGCAAACAATAAAACTGGAAGGTGCTTCACCAATACGTACATTTTTATAGTAGGTACTATTGAAGATCGAAATCAATAAAGCGATATTCCAATACGACAATTTATTTCCCTAAAATAACGGAACAAATCCGCTTCTAGATCGGCATTGCTATTTCACAAATTATCATAGTGACACCACCGTACTTAAATGGATTATTATAATATTATAGGTACTTATTAAGAATATATTATTAGGTGATCTTTTAAATTATCTTTCTGCTCGACAATTAGTCTCAAAGCTGATTGACAAATAACTCGAATGACTATTAGAAAGTGTACGGGAATGGGAATTGGTTATCATATTTTTATTGCAAATAAAACAAGTCGATACAAAAGCATTACATCTGGTAAAATTGTTAACAATCAATCATTTTACGTACATTAGTAATGAACGTTCAAAATGGAGGTCACTTCCATTGTTTCTAATACAAGCGAGAGTACATACTCACGTTCATGTATTTTCCATACAAAATGCTCAAATATTACAGGTATGCACTTATAGATGGAAAACAGATAGTAGGTAGTAACGCAACCTACGTACGTACCTGAGCAAAAGAAACTTGCACGGTTGTGCAATGTCACTGAAACAGCGGCTGTGTTGTGATTCATCACGCTAAAGAATTTCTGGGAAACTAAAGACAACAAACAGTTTACAACTGTACACACAGTGTGTAAGTAATACATTACTACAGAGTACAGTACAATAGATGCAATATATGAACTTTATAAGTAATCATTATGCTGGATCCACACTTGTGAAACGGTCGTTCGTTCGAGTGTGGAGGTAGACTTGCTACTAAATTGTACGCAAGTGGCATCTTCTTTTCTCAAAGCAACACAATGACAATTAATAAGTACTACCTAATTAAATTACAACAGTACTTATTGCCTAACAAATTGATTACATTTTATAAAACTGTAAATTGGTCACAGTATTCGCAGTCACAATAAACTGTAATACGTATTATCAAAATGAAATTATTTAGGCTACTTATTGGAACGGATCTTTTGGGTAGGGAAGCGCGCCCGATTCCGATTTAATGAAAATATATTATTAAAAAAATAATAATTAGTTAATTAGTTGTGGGCAATAAACCCTAGCGACGCCTCTGTCGCATGACTATGAAATAGGCGAACGTACTTGCAACAATTAAACTGTCAACCAATAAGACGGGAGATATGATACAAGCGAAGAAACTCAGAAGACACGAGAGCGGATTTTTTTCCGTGGGTCAACGGAAGCGGTCAGTTTTTTATATACGCTCTGGATTGAGCAGAGGGCTAAGCCCAGAATATATTTAAATAAATATTAAATCTCGAGGAAGCGAGAATCTGAAGCTAACAGTCGGTTAATTGCCGACAACAGTACATTTTGTGATCAATAGAGTCAGTGAACCTTGAAACCATTTTCAGCAAACAAGTATAAGGTGACATTTACATGAAGGACATATTGTCTAAAACCAACCAACTGAGAAGGAAGGAAGTATCAGAATCCAATAAATAACCTTGACGAAGGACACATAAAGAAGGACCCAAATCATATCAGGTCGGATTCATTTTGTATTATTATAACGTCTCGCCAAAATTAAGGGTGAACGCTGGCCACAATCAAGATCAAAAGTCATAAAGCGCCATACCGGGAGATAAGTTTCAAAGATACACGAATGTATAGTGTAATTTTTATTTTTCTTAAAGCCAACTCTTGTTATATGTAAAGCATGTTCCGATATAATTATTAAAGTGTATCAAATTTGCAAATCGTGTTCTAATTTCTAGCCGCACCGCTGAGGGGTTTGGGCAAGGGAAGCACGCCCCCGACCGTCACGACCTAGATTCCGGGTTGGGGAAGCGCGTGGGGTCTTGGCCAGGCCTCTCATCGAGATAAACCCCTGGAAGGTGGAAACCTACCCCCTGAGGAAACGGTGAGTCTTACCTTTCTCTGTATTTCTCACTCCCAAGTCCAGCTGTAGGACGAGGTGGCCGTGGTGGTCTAACCCGGTCAAAGGACACCTGTTCCATATAAAATTTATTGATTAGGTCATCGCAATCATCTGTTTTATCAACACAATACTGTCTGTACCCATTGAACCAGTAAACAACTGCGTGTAACTGAACTACCAGGCACACTCTGCATCCACTAATGCGTGATATGATTTTTGAGGTGTCAATCAGTCGTGTGTCCGAGTGCGTGTAATGTAGGTATATATAGGGTTGCCAGACGTCCCGGTTTACCGGGACTGTCACCGGTTTTGTGCCTCGTGTGCCGGTGTCCCGAACAAACCTCTCGGGACGCCTAAATGTCCCGGTTTTCGGAATAGTTGGTATATTTTTAGGATTACAATCATTTGTGGTAATTTTGACAATTTATATACAAAATAATGTAAAAAACAAATAATGTTACGCATTTGATTTGCCTACTATAAACAAACAATTAGTCTCCATTTATTTAAAAAATTTCGCCTGCGGCGCTAACTTGTTGATGCGTTTTTTATAAGGAATAAATTTCTAAAGAGGGGGGGGCGCAAAAAGTTTGTGCCTATACCTAAAAAAATGAAAATCCTGCGTTGGTACACCCCCCCCCCCCCCCCCCCCCCGCTCATGAAATTTTTCGGTCGTCCCGGCTTGACTTCCAAGAAATCTGGCAACCCTAGGTATATACTAATATAAACCTAAATGTGTTATTAAAAATGATATAATTTCAGTGTAAAAATATTGCACTGATCGCAATCTAATTGACTTCCAGCAGTTGAATAAGGAATACCTGCCTATAAAATGTTCAGCACACAATGTTGCAGCAAATGGCGAGAATCCATGCGTGAATATTCCAACAAAACTCTTATTTCTGATAAAATAATATTCATAATAACAATTATGATAATTTATAAGGAAGTAGTAAATAGACAATAATAAATTGAGTGCGCTTTTAAACAATAAGCGAGAGAGGAATTAACAGAGAGCTACTGTTTATTTCATAACATGATATACCGCAATGCTACGACATTTCAGTTGTCCACAAACAGTGAAAAATACCGCAAAATTTATGTATTTATTTTTACGTAGGTATGTGGCGGAATGAAATTTTTCTTATCTTCTATATGTAATAAACGCGTGGTTAAGCATTATTCAATATTTTTACAAATAATCTTGACGCAACAAACTCAAAATCATTGGAATATAAAAGTGACAAAGTATAAGAATATGACATTATTTTGGCACGTGAAATAACAGAACTACTTTGCGGCGTATTTGTGACTGTGATTTTTCTAACTGTAAAATTATAAAAGAAACATCCTCATACATAACAATAGTAATATAATTGTATTCATAATGTAACGTAATTATTGTTATAGAAAGTGATGAGAATGCAATGGAGCTAAACGGTTTATGAGAATAATCTATTTCGTAAAAAATATTATCTACAATTCCGCAAAATTATAAAATTACATAAGATGGCATTGCAATAAAATTATTAAAATATGATATTTCAGAAATCTGCACCGTGTACCTACATATTTATTTAGTCTTTACAGGAAATGATATTTTAATATAATTTATGGACAAAAAAATATTTGATTAAGGACTTCAATAATCAAAGAATTTATGTTACTGTACTAGGTATATATAGCACTTTTTTCGTGGTAAGTATAAATCTTTACTTCACCTAGCTGCGAAAACACTTCAGCAAACCATCTAAAAACATTCAATAAAAGACAAAATTGTATGAACATGACATTTCTTCAATTCCTAATACAGATCGCATAATAACGGATTTATGAAAAAAAACATGATAGACAAGCCTTGTTAAATTAAGTGCATAATTTGTGACCTACTAGTTACTACATAAAAAAGTGAATTCGGTAGGCGTTATTTTTATCTGTTTAATTACGCTTTTGATTTCGAAACCGGAAAATCTAAATGCGGCCTGCGTTCATTATGATTTTCCTCTTTTGATACAATTAGATGTTTCGTCACAATTATTATTACACGGTGATTCGTGTGAATTACTAATTATGCAGTAGTAAAAATAAATATTAAATAACATTTGATATTGTTACTTTCGTAGATATTAGAATTAGATGATGGTAGACAGTGAACGGAATGCTTAAACATGAGACCATGGGAGGATATAAATCAAAATACAATTTTACTTCATTCAATTAGACAATAGGACAAAAGTATTATGTATACCTCGTCCAATGAATCTTCGCACAGAATTAAAAAGTACCCACTACACGCTTTTTCACCATCATGAGAGTCGTAGGTATACCTGTATTAACAGGGGTTACACAGATTTATGGAAGAGTATAATACATCTAAATGAAAATAGGTGCAAATACAGACAAATTGCTTATTATCCTTGTCTTTAATCGCAGAGATAAGAGAGGATGTGTATTTATTATTGTGAAACATAAGATAGGTGTAAAGATTTTATTTCCAATCCACGAATCGTGTGTTATCAATGTTATCATCATCACTTTAAAAAGTGCTCGAGGAGTTGTATATAAATTTAGTTCCTAAATTCTCCGACAGTCTAAAAACAATAGTAGGTATATTACATTTACATGATATTTATACCTATAGAAGAGTAACCACTGTTCATTGATATTGCGATTATTAAGTAAAATGAAGAAATAATATTTTCCTCATTGTTTACCGGAAACAATGGTATTACCTCTACACGATGAGACCATCGCTCGCTATACACTACAGAATACAGATACTTGCGTGAAAACTTTTTTCGCAATATCAACTAGCTAAGAAGTATACGATATACCTACTAACACCACATTATTAAAGACATTTTATAAGAATGCAAACTAGGTGCTTACACAAAATCGGTCGTCTAACGAATTGGGAGCTCTCTAAGTTCCCATGAGGAACAGTAAAGAACGAAGTGTTGTTAAGAGAAAAGGAACAGTAGTGATAGTAGTTGTAATAATCAATCATGTATTAATTATTCATACACTCGTTTAGTGCTTAATAAAAGAGTTTCAGAGGCGCCGCAAATACGCAAGTTGGATCTCATATGCATGTGTTTAGTAAGTGTAAACATTAAACAATCGTAATACCAATTTGTAATTATGTAGGTAAATGAAAAATGCATTATTTCATATTAAAAACTCACCTGGCTGAATAAATTACCGTCGCTTCCTACATAAGAGTAGCGGTGAACGTCTTGCAATATTGCAATTCAATAAATACTTACATGGAATTTGATTTGCACATAGTAAAAGCAAATATAGAATTTTGCTTAGATGCATATCGTTCATTCTATGAATGTATTGAATATACGATATGGTGTTGCAGGTTGGGTGCATATAACGTATTGCTATTGACAGTATAGTAGATAGTTGGATATATCTATTTCTCATCACTCACTACGCATATTATGTTATAACTTTATACTTTTATAGCATAATGTAATAATTATAGATCGGACTAGACTTTGCAATGAAATGACCGTGACACCCAAGCATTGTATCTAAGTAACTAAGTATGTAGTAGTAGTACTAATAAATTAATTACTTCATACGGAATACAAGAGGTACGACCATTTTTGATACGGTATTCATATACAATTTTTTTTCCAGTTGCAAACCTTGCATTTCGAATAGTTTGATGATCGATAAAAGTAAATTATAAATCATTTTATAAATAGGTGGTACATCAAATTACGAGTCAGAATTTGAAGGTGTCTCTGCTCCTCGTCAATATCTTTGCAGGTCGCCAAAATATCATATTATACCCTTCCATCTAGTTGGACACATTCCTAAGGAAAATGTTCCATTCTCATTCTAGATAGGAATCTTCTAGAAAGGACCTTCTAGGTTATTATAGTAGACAAATACAGAACGAATATTTGACGCAATTCGCCATTTAAAACTTCGCCTTGACCTCGCGAGGTTGCAATTGCTTGACTGATCAACTTTAGATTTCACTGAAAACACGTAAATCCTCGTGATATTTTTTAGCTACAGAACTCCTACACTAGATGTAGGTATCATAAACAAAAACATTATGTTCTTCTATTGGGTAGGTGCCATGACTCTTGAATGCATCATATATAAGTGATATATGTAATATGACATACGAAAAGGTGGCAAATACCTACGGAGAAAGATGGTATTAGTTAGAGCACAAGTGGTTTGATTAGGTACTTCGATAATCAAAGAGTTAGAGTTAATAGGTATGAGAAGAAGCGGTAATCAGATATAGTATTATAGAGCAAGTTAAAGATATTGAATAACATAACGTGATAGGGCGAACTGGTATCAATAGACATTCATGTAACAGGTTGTGAATAAAATTGTGATTGTAACTTAGCAGCAACAGGTGTGGCGCATTTCATAATAATTCAGCTGTAGACATATCATTATAAATTATATTTTGTACATGTACCTACATTGTTGTATGTTGTATTTATAATGCGAATAACTAATTAACATGTTTTAAATAATATTTTCAGATAAATTATTATTGACACTATGCTTAGTATTATTCTTACGTAGTAATTTATTTATCTGAATGTTTCTTACTACAAACTTGGGTGAGTTGTAAGAGATCCTTGTATATAGCGAAAAGTTCGCACTAGTTATATCTTGTTAAATTCTGTATGTAAGGTTCGCTTAAATAATAAATAAATACATAAATATTTTATATAACAAAAGTAGCTATCTATATGTTACAATTTCTTGCCTGTTTATCATAAGGAAAAATAGATTAAATATGTTTCCTAATTACATTAAGAGTAAAGTACAAAGCGATGTCATGCAGTAATGAAAAATCATAACTGAAAATAAATGTTTTACACCGACCCACAAAATTATGTAAACGGGTTAATTTTTCAGTTGAATAAAGACAACAATCACATTATTTTAAACCATAGTCTCAGCTTCTACACATTCAATATGACATAAAGTGTATGCCTACAAGAGGAATCATAATTACCACTAGCACTTACATAAATACTTTAACTATTAATAAGTGTTTAACACATTATCTTACAATGGACAAGTGTTAAGTCACTTTCACTCAATATTAGTTAAAGAAAGTGGAAGACAAATATTTCATTTTACAAGGTGCACACTCTACGACTCATTTGTAGTCAATAACTAAAAATATTACCCCACATTTTCTTTTGTTACAAAGCATGAAAATTGCAAAAACTTACACCTTAATCTTGTAATAGAGTTCTTCTCATTGGTCGAATATAGAAATCAATGTGTAAAATACTCCATATGAATGACAACTGTCCATAGGGTATTTGACATGTCCATTGGACAATTTTGATTGTCCATGGACATTGTCCAATCCATCCAATTACATACTGACAACCACAAAGGTAATGTACCTAATACCTTTACATTTTAGACGTCCTTTTAAATCTTCATACAAGATTTGTTGACAAGTTAGTGTCAATAGTTTAGATCAATAGTTTAGATAAGTTCATGAAATGTGTCACGAAATTGCACAAATCCCATTATTTAGGTTGAAGATAATTACACTTGGTATCGTCCCACCTACACAGTACACAACTATTAGAGGTTTATCACTGGAATGTTCGAAACACTTTGAAAATATCTAAGCACCAAATCACCACTAAGAATTTTGTCGGTGGTAAAAATTGGATAATATGTACTACCTTTGATTTAAAGTTACATAAATAAGTAATAGGTAGCTAATGGTGTGACACAGGTAGGCATCACAAAACTGTAAAATAAAATATCATGGATTTGGACCGGGTTCACCATAAACTCACATACCTTCCCATTTAGGTACATGGAATTTGAAAACATTATTTTTCTTCTCGTCGACGTGCATTTTCCCCTCGTTGTAGAGTCGGCGATACATCAACATGTACAGAGAATTAATAATACAATGAGATGAGAATCCCATATATATTATATAGGTCTGCATGGAATACCAGATGGACAGGGGAACCACGGAGATCCCCAAAATAATGTACAGATAGCTGGAGTTCAGCTTCTCAGGAGGACAATCCCGTACTCACAGACTCATGAGTGTAAAAAAAGTTGAAAGAGAAGACTTTCCTCCTCTGCGAGAAGCACAAAATACATGACCAAGAATATGGAACCCTCACTAACTCCTTCACAACAGCAATCCAACAAACCAACAATTAACTAAAATGTAACCTACTTTTGTCATGTCTGTTTACACTTTAATTTGGAGGATTTCGTCAACAACCGGATCGCGCGATCTATTATGAACCGGCTAGATGGCATCAATGGATTCAAATAATATATAAAATATATTCAAGGTGGGACATAAGACATTCCATACATATAATTATAAAATAGTTGTCTTGCATCAGCATAAAGACTATAGATTACAGATAGATAAACAGACACACTAAATATTACTTGTAGAATATAATGTGAAAGGTACACGCATTACATCTACTTTCAAACTACATAGTATATAATATGATGTATTATAATATAGGTAGGTACTCACATATTAATAAGTATTCCATTGAGCTTAGGATGTTGCGTAAATTTATGAGAGAATTCAGGACAAAATAATTATAAGCTAAGTATTTTTGATGTTGAATTAAACAATGGTGAGATTATAGTCTAAATATTAATATGTAGGTATGTGGAACATTATAAACTGTAGGATAGGTCAGAACAAAAGATTCTATGTATAAGGATAATAAAGAAAACGCTATAAGTATCAAATCAAGATTACTTGCCTATCAACAGCTGATGAGAGAGGTTTTAGATTCATAGAACTAACTACAAGGGATGATACTGTTTTCTAAAAACTTGAAGGGTTACGATGTTTTAAGGTATAACGTTGATTTTCAGCGTCATATTAATTAAATGTAATTTGTGATAATATACAATTGAGACAGTATCTATTAATTACTCTACCAATAATTCAAGCAGAATCTCTCCTTTGAAAAATGCGTCAACTTTGTAGGTTTTAGGTACACTTCACAATAGTAGGTGGTATTTCCCACGAATGGAAGAGCTTAACATATTAATGCGTTATTAAAAATACTATAAACATTTACCGAATAGTTGAAGACAAGCCGGTATAACAAATTAATATTACCACAAGAAACGGGTATCTACGAGTAAATGGTAGTTAGGTACCAAAGTAATAACAACTAACATACCTACCTACATATAGAGAGATACATTCGTGTGAAAAGAACCTGCTTAGGAGTTAAGATTATTTCTTTAGGAGTGGCTTTAGATGGATTAATCATTAATAGTATCTATACCTAGTACCTACTGAATACACGTCACCAGTGATGATGTAGCTAAAATATCAGACAATTATTAAAACATGACAATCGAATGATGTTTGAAAAACTAAGAGATGGTATCAATATCAATAGTATTTTCGAGTGTATTAAAACAATAAAAATCTACTCGTAATTTTATGGGTATCTATATTTCATATACGATTTTTGAACATAGGTGTACGATTTGCTCGCAATTTTCCAACAACATTTCTTTAACAATGAAATGTACGCACGCCCACCAGAACTTCGATTCACAAAGCTCCTTTGTTAAAGTAATCTATAAGGTTAAATGCTGTCTGAAAACACCCTCACATGCTGAAAGAGAGTAACGTGAGGATTTACAACCGTCAGACCTATCTTGGCGTAGGTATATGGTGTAGAAATGAGAGCCGATAACACTAGAACAAAAATCTTCCTAAGAACCACAGAAATGAAGACTCTCCGAACCATTGTGGCAGAAAACCTGTAACGTCGAGGATGTTTGCGATGGAGAAGAGCAAGAAGACGCTTCAGGAGAAATCAAATGGGGAGAACCAGTTCGAAGACAGCTGGACGTCCGTTTCATGAGAGAAACAATCTCCGAGAAACAAGGGGACCCCGTCGTAAAAAAGCAGAAGAAGATTGTTATACCTTCAGTTTAAAATGCATTTTCAGATAGTCGAGCTATACCTACCCGTTTTATGATATGACAAAATATGGGTGCGGAGAAGGCTAATCATCTAATGTAAATTTCTCCTAGAAAGACAGGCTCTATTATGTATAGTTACGAGTACATTATATTACACAGATATCAAACATACTAATTACATGTCTACATGTATGTAGTATGTATGACATAGCATTATCACACTATGAAATGTAGCGGAGGCAAGCTTCTCCTCTAGTATCACAAGGCCGATGTTGCGGAATATAGGTAGGTATAAAATATTTTATAATAATAACACCATTATGTAAACAAGTATTAAATGTATGTAATATTACATACCAGGCCACATAAATGATTTTATTCAACAATGAGAATAATATTGACATTTCTAAATACAGTGACGTTCCCGTAATGTTCAGGTCAAACAAGCTAATGAACAAAAGTGGTCGTTGCCTACTCCACTTCGCTAAACAAGCTTTTACAGCTTACTGCGAAGTATACAAATATGTACCAGGTACCTATTTCGATAAACCCAGATTCACTAGCAGACGGATAATTTAAAACAAACGCTAAATCTAAACGTTAGCAAACACACTCACTCACCTCGCCCTTCTCCGACGGGCGGTATCAGGATTCCATTAATTTTTTTCCAAGTCCACGTCAAAATGCGTAATGCGACATCCGCAACGAGCTATGCGGAAGTTCCGCGTATGCGAATATTCGCAACATCCCTGCTACAAACGACAAGTGAATGAGAATTTAAGACAAATCTAACTAGGGAAGAGAGATTTATTTATTTATTTATTTATTTAAACTTAAAGTAAACAACAAACACATATAAATATACAAAATGGACATAGTACAGATTATAAAACGTTGTTTACTAGGGCGAACTTATCGCAGAACTGCGATTTCTTCCAGTTAACCCCAATTAACCCAGATTATTTCTCGACCCTGCTTTGTGCTCCGAGAATGCAATGCCTTGTCCTAAAATACCTCGACATTACATAATACATGGACGAGATGTAAGTATGCTAAACTATTTGATACATAATACAAATCACTCAGGGACTATGTAAATTACTTATAATAATTATGCAATACAAATTCCTGGTATTTAAATTAAAGTCAGTCTCTACCTACTTCAGCATCAGTATATTATTTATTTATATCAATATTTCACCCATTGCTAACCAAAGAAGGATAGTACCAACTTAAACCTGTAAAGAACACTTTTTGACACATTGTGTGTAGTTTAGGCATTCTCTACTGTAAAACCAAACTACGAAATGCACGTTTTGCAAAGAAAGATCATGTTACTGTATTACATATATGACCAATCCCACCAACTGGTGGGATTGGTCAATATACTCGTAGATAGGTAATTTGAAATTTCGGGGAAATTTTTGTGTAGGTATTGTGTTCGAGCTTAATTACTAAACGAGATCAACTGATAAATAATAATCAGTTTCTTAAAAGTGAGACTGCAAATTGCAAAAAATAAAACAACATTTTGTCAATGTAACTTGTTATGCACTTACTTACTACGTGTACAATAGGTAGGTAAGTTGCATATACGTATTAAATACTTTTATCATAAACATTATTAAGATGACATTTGAAATCACATAGTAGAGGTTAGGTCAACCAATAAGGAACAATGAAAATACAAAATATTGTTAGGTAGGATATATCGAGACATGTACATAGGTAGCATTATAGATACTCGTAGATAGGGTAATAATGAATACCTAATCTGTAATATGATGATGTCAAGTTCTTGTCTGATGATGTTATATCACGATTTCGATAATGTATTGTTATTCCTACCTACTTAAATATAATTTTACTATAGGTCAACAGAAAAATAATTGTATTGGTCACGGTATTCGAAGGTCTTAAGATTATTCTATAATAGTTTTATCAGGGGTCTTGGTTACAATATTGTTAAACTCTAGTGAAATATTTCAGTACAATTCAGAAGGGCTTCCAAATAATAAATGCAATATTAAAATTACCTATTAATTTCAAAAATCCAGTCTAAAAGATCTGTCTTCAAAATTTCACTCCTCTACGATTAGAGCTGTTTGAGCTGTGCGTTGATGAGTGAGTAGGTCAGTCAGTCAGTTATTCTGTCCTATGACACATTTGTATATGTACCTATATACAAATAGAGATTGCGAAGACTAGACCACCTATTTATGATTACTATTTTATTGTATTTCACTATTAAAATTAATTTTAATGACAAAACCTAACCTCTCACTCAATATCTCCAACTCTCAGGAGGAAATGTATGAAGTATGATTAATCTGCAGGTAAATAGTGATGGATTAAAAATCTCATATCATAAACACTTACAAGAGGAAGTAGGTCCCTAATGGAGATTGCTACTTTAGGGGGAATTATAGTGGACAGTGGTCATTGAATCCTGGGATTTAAAGATTATCCCAGAGGTCTTAACATTGTGAGACCCATACATGTAATTAATGATATATTGGCGGTGCGATGGTATGCGGAAACATAATACTTCCAATCCAATTAAATTATGCCAAGCAGGTTTTGAACTGAGTGCGTTGATGTTCTTACTTCAGTACATTATGTAGAAAGGGTACCTAGATGTTATGTACTGCGGAATCGACGTATTGATGAAACTCTGGCGTCGTGGACTTTTATATTTATTGAAAACACAAATATGTAAGTAATTAAATAATACAATATATCCTCGGTTACAATAATATAATGAAATATGTATAATTTAATTTCAATACCGAGAACGTGTGAACATTCGCTATTGCTTACAGCTTGATAAGATAGGGAAATGTATGTAATTCTATTTTATTTATTAACAATGATTACCTTTGGATGCAAAATATTCGATGTGAGGCAACAATCCCCAGAGGTTTAGTAGTATAATCCAATAAATAGAAAACACAACTGCAAAACACTATATTGATAGCAGGTAACACAACATCTTTATACACACTTCTGTCACACTTGAACACAGGGCAAACTTACAAGAAAATGAGGTATGCAGTGATTTACATCTAAATATTTACAAAGATTAATATTAACAGTATTATATTGACAATATTCCTACACATTTACATATTACTATTTACTAACAGAAACACTGTCGTGGCACGGCGCACAACACACACGCTTCACACCGCACCGCAGCATGTATCACGGCCACGGGGGTACGACTTTGTTCTAGGCACTTGCATACTTAGGTATAGGATCCGTTTGGCATGAACGGATGAACTGAATAAGAATATAGTCGCCTCTCTTTACTCTCACACAATCATATGGGAATATGTGGACATATGAAAAAAATGTGTTTTTGGTTTTCAGAAGTCTTGTTTTCTTACGATTATAATAAAAATTTAACCTAATTAAATAATAATTATAAGATTTTGTTATATATTTTGGGAACAAAAACTGTATTTACTGCCTAATAATCGTTGACGGCGAATTTTTCCGTGAGGTTATCTTAAATTTTACAGCTGGCAACACGCACACGAAATGACGCCGTTCTGGCTTGTTTGTAATCGTTGTTTTGATGTCAGCCATTTTTACGAATCGGCGTCTCGTGTTCATTCTCGTGTTTTCGTTTTGTTTTTAATGGTTATGTTGTAGATAAACTATATGTGTTGTGAGAAATAGACTTTTAGATCATATCTTTTAAAGTGTGACGTACTGGTAGATTGTTATTCGTTTTGTTCACGTGGACATTACTGCCTCATAGTAAACATGTGTATGAGACGATTCTGTTATGCGTTGAAACCAGTGATATATATCACTGGTTGAAACAAATGTTCATTTTGAAAGACTCCATCATTTTCGTATTGTAGTTACAAGGTGTAATCTGTGAGAAATAGACTCTTTTATTGTTAACCCCACTGAGACAAGGACTCATTATTATTTATAAGTGTTAAAACTGTGAGAAATGGACTCTTTTATTGCTAACTGCACTGAGACAAGGACTCCTATTATTTTTAAGTGTTAAAACTGTGAGAAATAGACTCTTTTATTGCTAATTATCAGTGACACAAAGAGCCATGGAAAGGAGAATGTTGGGTATTTCACTGAGAGGCAGGAAAACTAATGTTTGGATCAGAGAGAGGTCCAAGGTCGTCGATGTCGTTCACAGAGTTTCCAGCCAGAAATGGAGTTGGGCTGGTCATGTGGCCAGAACCACAGACTCTAGGTGGATAAAGATAGTCCTGGAGTGGCGACCTAGAACAGGCAGAAGAAGTGTTGATAGACCTCAAGCACGGTGATCGGACGATGTAAGGCGAGTTGCGAGAGGCGGTTGGATGCGGTCTGCCCAGGATAGGGAGCTGTGGAAATCAATGAGGGAGGCCTATGTTCGACAATGGACGCAGGGGGGCTCACATGATGATGATGATGATTGCTAAGTGCACTGAGACAAGGACTCCTATTATTTTTAAGTGTTAAAACTGTGAGAAATAGACTCTTTTATTGCTAACTGCACTGAGACAAGGACTCCTATTATGTTTTTAATTTTGATTTTGATGAAATTGATGATGAATATGATGAAATTTTGAAACACAGTTATCCTAAAAATCCTACATTCACTTAAAATATATATTATATACTCTGTGTTATTACCATTTAAACAATAAATAGTTTGATGAATTTAGTGTCTTTTATTCTACATTTCGGTAACATTGGGCTTGGTGCACACTAGTAATTAAATGATTTCATTTCAGTTAAAAATTTTGATTAACATCATTTTTTTGACTGGAGTGGAATTATTTAGTTACTAGTGGTATCAAAATATTCTTTATGGTCTAGAAATACATTCAAATCTGCCGCCAATTTCTTCAAGGAGCTTTGCACTGGCCACAACTGCGGTGCTATACATTTTCCGTGTATGCATATGTTTTCTATGTAGTTGTAGTTCTTCTCGTTAGAGTATATGTGTTCTGTGATCACGGCAAGGCGACCATTGAAATTCCTCAATATTTACCTCACATTTGCCCCCGAGCGCCAAGTGAAACGTATACACGTGACAGGCCAGAGATAGGCTGTCTCATTTTATTGCCTTTCAAATCTATTGCGAAAGAGAAGGAGAACAATAGTTTGGCATTTCAATGCTTGTTATACGGTTATACCACAGGGACCCGTTATATTCATTAACATCATCTCAAGAACTGCTATCTATCTCTCTTTTACACATTTCTTGTGTAACCTAATAGGCCTGGACAGAGCGAGATGCCATGAATTTATAAAACAGTGACGTGACACCTCTGTGACACTGGTGACACGCACTCACATCACCTGTAGTTTGGTTTACCTATTTAAATGTCAGAAACGGAAAAAAATCATCGATAGCTTCAACAAATAATTATTATGAACTGTCCATAAACACCACAAGAGCAGTATTCAATGACAACACCTATTATTGAAGACTTTATGATAATAAGACGTGATAATGAGATAACAAGTCTATGGATAATGATAATACCATAGCCACTGAAAACATACAACTATCCGGAATCTACTACAAATGGCCGAATGCCAAACGGCCGACATGGACAAACGGCCGACAGAGACAAATGGCCGACACGACCAACTGGCCGACTGGTACAAATGGCCGAAAGACGAAAGGCCGAAATCCAAACGGCCGACATGGACATATGGCCGACAAGTACAATAGGCCGACATCCAATAGGCCGACACGGACAACTGGCCGACAAGGACGAATGGCCGACAGGACGAATGGCCGACAATGACGTTTTCAATCAAAATAATAGTTAACAAGCATCGCCCAGCAGACATGGGACATTACTGTAAAAAAATAATGTTGACTGGTTATGTTGTTTTTTATTTATACTAGTAAGGTTTAATTAAGCGCTAAAAGGCACCTGCAGCCGAAACAAATGAAAAACCGTTTTTAACGCCTAAAAATTGTGAACCTGCATGTTCGCTGGAAAGTTGAAAAAGTAATGTCCCATGTCTGCTTGGTGTTTTTGATCTAATTCGTGTAGCGGCTACTCGCGGCGCTAGTAGTAGGTAATTCTTTCAAGCATGTCTCATACTTATTAAGTATATAGTGGTTGCATAAATTCAGGAGCAGATTCTATTTAACCTTGGGTGCTATTGGCAAAAACAGTGTTACCGTTGTATTTTTTTTTCAGAAGTCTCACCGAAGCCTGCGATAGTAGAGTACAAGCCTACATCCTCGAATTCCATCACCGCCATGAGTGGTGACGTCACCTTGTATCGGTGACAAACACCTTGTCTCGGTGACAAACACTTGAATTACGGAATATTTTTTCCCATACAATTTAGATGGCGTAACCATCGTCAAATGTCAGTTGGGCCCGGCCTTCATGAACAATATGGCGACGGCATCGGTCTCACGGAGCAAACTTGGTTTAGTGTTGCTTGATGTGATAGTAAGATATGGTAACATTTTTTCACTACTTTCAAATTATATTTCGGAACTGTTGTTGAAAAAACTAGCCAAATTTTGGATTGTTAGAATAAACTGGCAACTTTGTTTTTCAAACTTGTGATGTGATCATTATTTCAATATTTTTTTTGTGTCGGCCATTCGTCCTGTCGGCCATTCATCCTTGTCGGCCAGTTGTCCGTGTCGGCCTATTGGATGTCGGCCAATTGTACTTGTCGGCCATATGTCCATGTCGGCCGTTTGGATTTCGGCCTTTCGTCTTTCGGCCATTTGTACCAGTCGGCCATTGGTCATGTCGGCTATTTGTCCGTGTCGGCCATTCGTCCTGTCGGCCGTATGTCTTGTCGGCCGTTTGTCCGGATCCCAACTATCCGGGATCCCGACAAAAGGCCGAACGGTAAAAGGTCGACAGAGACCAATAGCCTACATGACCAATTGGCCGATTACCAATCCGAATCGCCGACAATAAAGTGACCAACCGTCCTCCTTTTGGAAGGACAGTCCTCGTTTTCTAGGTTTTGTCCTCCCTCCAAAAGTGTCCTCCTTTTTGTCCTCCTTTTTTACTTTTTAACATTTTAAAACTAATCTGTTATCTCAAAGCCACATGTTTTTTCATCATACCATGAATTAACTAGTACTATAGTATAAAAATACATTAAAATGCAATTGTTTCCTAAAAAAAATTACCTGCGGCGCTAATTCCCTTTGCCTTCGATGTATATGTAATTTGGTATGTCTTATGACAAATATTTCACCTGCGACGCTAATTTTTTGATACTTCCTTTATGGAAAACATTTTCAAGAAAATAAATCAAACAACAAAGCGACCTTCTTCACTGTCCCAAAAAAATTACGCCTGCGGCGCTATTTACGCATTTTTTGTCCTCCTTTTTGTTTTTAAAAATATGGTCATTGGTCACCTTACCGACAAGACTAAGTACAATAGGCTGAAATCCAAAACGCCGACAAGATGATTGTCAAATTTGTTATGCCTATACCCCGCCACACATTAGTTTCTCATTTCTACGCGAGTTCTTCTTTCTGCCTTTACGACTATCCCCTGATACTAACTTACCTAACTAGATAGTAGATATATCACAAAACCTCACTAAAAATACTATTGTACCATTATCGTTTTCTCGTCATAACATGAATTTTCAAAATTATCATAAAAAATATCTAATTTAATGCATTAAAAAATGGGTTCAATTGTTTGTTTTAGAAAAAAAAGCCTCCAGTGCTAATTATTAAGCAATAAGCCTGTTGGTGTTTAAGTATTACCTATTTATATTTAAACTAAATTTAAGCATCAGGAACGTGGTCTGTTTTCTGTACCTTAGTATGTCTTGTCACGAAATTTTTGTCTGCGGCGCCAGTTACGCTCTCTCGATGCCTCTCCTGTTTGCCTAAAAATTCACCCACGGTGCTACTTTTTGGTGTCTTTTATAAAAATCCCTTGACGCCCAACAACACACAAAACAATGCGCATGGTGGCGCATAGCACCTCCAGAACTCCGAAGGAATGAAGTTACGAAGAGAAAATGGTAGAAGTGTACGTAAAATACTGCCCTCCCAATACACCAAGACGTCCCCGTAGGGTACTCACTCCGCCTTGAGTCCCGAAACCTTTCCTGGAAACCGAGAAGGCAACTGGTGGCCAACAAATTTAACACCAAAAAGGAATGGAGACGCTCTTGGAGGGATGCCAACATCGACACTCGTGGACTCACGAATGACCTGGTACTTAGTCATTTAACACGCCACCTTTGGTGCAACCTGAACTGAATCAGAACTGGACATGGAAGGTGTGGCCTTCTCCTCCACAGTTGGGGCAAGCGGGACAACCCCAACCAGTGGCGGATCCAGGATTCAATTGGGGGGGGGGGGGGGGCTGAATATCGTCACATGGTAAAAAGTACTGCCACTCAACGTTTTGGGGGGGGGCTAAGGGGCTGAAACCTCTAGATTTGTTGTATATAAAGTACTATCACTCATGGTTTTGGAGGGGGCTTCAGCCCCCTGCCCCCCCCTGGATCCGCTAGTGACCCAAACTTTCCCGCATGTGGTGGGGTGGAGTGGTGGGGTGGAGTGGTGGAGTCCATTAACCACATTATCGAAGAATGTCGGCTCACTAGGTTCAGCGGCGCAATGGCAGACATTCGTAACTTGTCTTCTGGAGCACTTCAGTACCTGAGCTCTCACGAACTTAATCTCTGACTCTGGTCTCTCCAATGCCATACGATATAATTACCATTTTACGATTACAGGTTTGCTGTGATTCCATGACCATAGCATTTTTTTTATTAACTCGCATACTCGTAGGTACATATCATCACTCGATTTCGAGTGGATTGCATTCGATTATTAAGATAATCGGAGTAATTCGAATATTCTAATAATCGATTATTCGAATGATCATTCGATTATTTTCATTCGAATAAGTCCGAATTCGAATAATCGAATGATCATTCGAATAATAAAAAAAATGGTCCACAGCTTCACTTGATGGTCGTTTCCTAGGGACCCCCCCCCCCCGTGTTGACTGGTATCCATTTACGTTATTGTTTTTTGGCCGATGACCTTTTTTTTTCTTTTTTTTTTAGTCGCCGACCGGCTCTGGGGCAAAAAAAATAAATATTCGAAATATGATTAGTCATCGAATAATCGAATGATCATTCGATTATTCCGCCAATCGATTATCAATCATTCGAATATCCAATTCATTCGATTATGCCCATCACTAAAAATTAATAACACTTTGACCAACTTTGTCGTTCTACCTTTGATTGGCTAAAGCAGTTACGCGCCAAGCCAATCAAATAGAAGAAAAAAACTATAGAACCAAAGACAATTAACCAAAACTTGGAAAGAACCAAAACAAAACCTAACCTCAAAACTTCAAAACGTCAAACACACAGAACACATATCGTTTACGAAACGAAGCGGAGGCTTTGTTAGCATTTATTAGATCGTTTAGAGTTTTCTGAATAAAGCGTAGCCAATCTTTACTTCATTGTTGAGTTTGTCCAATAACAATATATCATGCCGAAAGTACGCCGTAGCCGAAAATCACCTCCCGATGGATGGGAATTGATAGAACCAACGTTAGAAGAACTGGAACAAAAGATGCGAGAAGGTAAATTTCGACTTAATGATGCTTCGTGTATATATGGCGGAAAATACTCGTTTACAGCATTCCAAAGCCTCTTAACAATTTAAATAAGTTTGCATTTTATAAGTACAGCAGATATTGCGAGTTGTAAAACATAAACCCTCGCCCAGCATTGCAACTTCATGGAGGGTGGATAATCGACTGCAAGTTTGTGATCTGACTTTGGTACACAAACCATTGAATATAATTACTAGAATTGCTGTATTCGTCTGTTATATGTGACGGGATGGTTGTTCCATCAATTTGTTTCATTAGTCTGCTGTATTATAAACAGTCCTGAGGTGGATATGTAGCTCGCAAACAGTGGTACATTAACTGTATCTGGTTGATTTACATAAGCTACATGTTTGATCCCCTGTTCTTAAAAAATACTACTTTTGCCAAGCCTACAATTTTTATTTCCAAACACAAACGATATAAAATAAGATCGTGGACATTGTTTCTTACAGTTCCTTGAAAAGTAAAACAATTTGGTTAGTTTTCGTGGCTCTGTTATATGACATTAATGTTTAATACTATTATATTTTTACAGCCGAAACAGAACCTCACGAAGGAAAAAGAAAACAAGAATCTCTGTGGCCAATTTTCAAAATACATTATCAGAAATCAAGGTACATTTACGACCTCTTCTATCGCAGAAAAGCTATCAGCAGAGAACTATATAACTACTGTGTTAATGAGAAAATTGCCGATGGGAATTTGATTGCTAAGTGGAAAAAGGCGGGATATGAAAACCTCTGTTGCTTGAGATGTATACAAACGAGAGACACAAATTTTGGTACCAACTGTATTTGTAGAGTTCCTAAAAGTAAACTGGAAGAAGGTAGGATAGTGGAGTGTGTACATTGTGGCTGTAGAGGATGCTCGGGATAATTTTTACCGATTATTAGTGTTTTACTTAACTGATAAATAGGAAAAAAACTATTTTTAAGTCAAAATTCTGGACCAGAATGATATAATTTTATATAACTTCAATTCACACTGTTCCAGACACAATGTCTCCGGTTCCATTACATTTACTTTTCTTATACGAAACCAAAGTGCATCATTGCCCTCTGAAACAGCCTGTCTGTATGCAGCGACTTTTAATAACTAAGTTGACCAGGATGTTAGTTGGAAAAATATGCAGAATAATATTCTGGGGAAAAGTTTCTCTACACCTGAACAAGACAACCAAATTGTAATCATTATAAAAAATAGTTTTGTGCGTCCATAAGTTGATGACCAACAGTGCAGAAATGCTGTAGCTGTTAATGATAAATGTCACTGTTTTAAGTTAAGTATGTATGTAATTGTAATAAAAATGTAGTATATTGTAATGAATAAATTATGGTAAATTAAGGCACACATATGCATAATGTTTACATTATTATCTTTCCTTTTAATCTGGTAATGCATAAGTTTACTAAACCTAGTACTAAATCAATCTAGATTCTTGCTAATTATTATTGTTTCTAAAAATTAAAGAATTTATTCGAAGATTTGTCTAGGGTTTTTGAAAACTATTATGATACAACTTGTCCTTCGAAGTGAGTATATCGTCATATTCATTGCGTTTAGACATGAAACAGTAGCTGCGTGTAAGCGAGAGCGGGTGACATCTCTCGCTTCAAAAGTCAACTTGAACCTCATCAATTTCATAATGTTAAGACTGTAGGCTTTTTCTTCCTCGTTATTCTTAAAGGACTGATCTATTTGCACTGTATAAGTAATTTAACTGGATGCCTGCATTGAAATATGGGAGGTTTTTAAGATTGTCATAAAATAATAAGACAAGATATCTATCTATAAAATATTTTATTATAAAGATACAAAAATACACACAGATTATTTATTCGTGGGCAATAAAATACTATAATTAGTATTATGTAACTATATGTAGGCACTAGGCTGGTACATAATGTATTAGTTTGCACTTTTATATTATAATCAGGAATGGTTAATACAAATGCAGTCTCAAATCCTGAAGGATCAGTCATTTAATATCAATTGGGTTTGATATTCGGACATATGAATGGAGAAAAATGGATGGTAAATGACGAGCTCTGAATTCTAAAAGTTAAATGTGCTAAACTCTTATATTAGCTTCATCCATGGAAATTATTTACAGCAAAAAGGATATTTTTTATCAGAGGATTCACATTTCAAGCGTCTTGAAAAAAAGCTTGGGACATGTTATAGATATTACTAATTAACAATGAATAGTTGAAATTTTCAAATAGTTATTTTATCTGTGAATATATTGTCTCACATACATTATCTGGAACTTTAAATCGTCGGTCCGGTTTGTGGGGCACCCACAATCGTGGCATTGTTGTTAATGCACTAAGTGTGATAACAATCTAACTAAAAGTAGAAATAATACCAATTCGTACACAAGCAGTACTTCTGATCTGTATCATCAGAGTTAAATTTTTTGAATTAGCTTACAGCTTGCTTTCTGTATCATTGATTCATTCTTACAAATTAAGACATTATACAAACAAAATAAGTAGTAATGAAATACAATACTCAACAGTTAACAGACATACATACAAAGTACAAAATTAAAAAGAAAAAACTGGACCACTTAGCTTACAATAAAATTATCCTTAAAACTACAACAAAATAACACAACACCAACATTATAATGTTCTAATCAACACTTAGTAAGTATAGAATTATGTAATATATTATGAGATCAACAGTCTTCTTAATAGGAAACAAATTATAAACTACAGAATATTTTGTACCTAAATAAAATTGAACACCTTTAGTAATAATAGAATAACTAATTAGACATAGTAGGTACTCTCAATTGTTAAAATTTAAATATAGGTACAACAAACAATATCAGTCAGTTTGTGCCGTCAAAGTTCTACTTGTGTTATTTCGAAGCGAATAGAAGCTCGAATATACATACTTCGTATTCATATAGTAAACTTTTTGACACAGAGTATTTATATCTCAAACATAGTAATATGAGTGACTCTTTTACAGTCTTTGTAAAAACTTATCTCTAAGAGAAATGATACGTGAATGTCTTAAATCTAACAAATTTAATACTTGGTACAGATATTATTCACTCCTCTTAAACAAATTCTGAAGACTTTCTTTTCCCCAATTCTTCTCCCAAAGCAGTAAGTAAATCTTTAAATGCAAATGTGTTCATATTCTTACCGACCTGGTTTAACAAAAACCAATCACTTATGGAAAGATTATTAATTATGTTATAAATGTAATACTGGGGGACGGATTTAGCTTGGATCATTATGGAGTAGGCGCGAATACAGGGACACATGAAAACGAGCATACGGTATACCAGTGCCAAACCTGAAATGACTGACAGGACAATTAACCAAAACCACAAGAATAAAAATATCTTCTCGTAAACTATATTCAGGGGGAGTACACAGAGTTGATCGAAGGTCTGCACACCACCCGATGGACCGTATAAATAAAAAGTACATTTGGTGACTTTAGGAAAGATTATATCCATAGGGGTCATCTTATTCATTTCCCAGCGACCAGTTTGGTAATTCCAGAACATGACGCCGTACTGTACAAAATTTCCTCCAAGAAATAAGTCCAAAATGAAAATTTGTCCAACCTGAAACAACGTACTTACATTCAGGAAGTTTTATAAAATAGGTATGATTACACAATGTGGTTCTTCAAACTGAATCTCTTACCGAATTGATGAAGTTGAGCAATTCACAAAAAGCGAATTGATATGCGTACATATTATTGACAAGTACGCTCATGTCTGCAAAGTAGTTGACAAGGCTTTGCTTTTTTTCTGGTTTCCATTCTTCAGGCACTAAAGGACAATCTGCAACAAAACAAAGTTATAAGATTATCGGAACAACATTAATGTCGTGTTAAAAAACATTTTGATAATTGAATGAGGCTTCTGAGTCCAAATTCAGAATCGAGCAGAGCTGCTATAAAAGTTTCTAGATATAAAGGTCAAATTTTGTACCATTTGAAATTGAGTGAATTCAAAGCAATCACTAGGTAGGTACTTACTTAGTTTCTCTGTGAGACCTTTCACCTTATGTCCTTCCAGCAGTTTCCATATTGTGTGTGGGGCATAGAAGAAAATTGCTTGCAAAGGAAGTATGAAATAAACCCACTGATAGTAACGATGATGTAGTTCATTTTCTCCCGGAACGTTGGGACCGACGCCTGCATGAGCCATATCCTTACCCACTTCACCTGAAAGGGTTTCAACCATTCATTGTTTAATTCAATATTAAACCAACAACTTATATAGTAATTAAAAGCGTGTGTATGAGAAAGGATTTTTGCTATAACCAAGAGGCAAAATGTTCTTTGCTGACAATGAGAGAGAAGGAGATACCACAGCCATTTAATCTATATCATAGTGGTAAATTAAAAACATACCTGTTAAATGATTCATAGAAGTGTGGGTTCCAAAAATCCAGCAGAAGCTATTGACGGCATCTTTAGTTTTATCATCTCTGCCAATGCATCGAATTGGCTCGCCAAAAAATTGAGTCGTTGTTATTGTTATGAAAAAAGCTAATAATATGATAACAGTTGCTCTGTAATGCAATTTAAACACAGTGTTGTCCTTTGATAGCTTATTAATTTTACACCAGTTCACTAGAGACCCAAACACTCCAACTGGATTGGTAGTCATGACTTTAAGTTTGAATGTACACCTTCACGTGATTACAATAATTTACAAATGATACCTTTTCTCTACCACAATTCGACGGAGAAGGATCATGAAAGAATTTTTAACAATGCTAATTTATTTGCACTTCAAGAAATTCCCAACTTCGGGACTCGGGAGCAAGCAAATGACAAAAACTATAACTTCCAGAGAATGAAATAAAAACATTTCACTATGCATTTCACATCATTTCCGTATTTCCTGTGTTCCTCTTCCTCATCTCTTCCTTGTCGCAAAATTATCCAATCAGAATCTGATTCAGTTGGTATAGTTTCGTAAAACCATCTCGTCACTGAGAAATGTTGAGAAAAGTTCTCTCGCTATCAAAATCAAGGCTGAAAACGATAGCAACGCCAAAAACTAGGCATCAGAAATTTCGGTTTAACTTTTTTCTAAATTAAGTCGCGTATCCACTTTCACTATCCGATAATCCGGCATGCCGGTTATCATTAATAATCAAATCTGGCTAGTAGGAATAAGTAGACTCGTTTTAAGTTAGGTATTGTTTTCAATTTTCACGATTATTTTTTTTAGATAATCATTGAATAACTTTATTGTAACAATAATAATAATCTTAACATACACATACATTGTGACAACTTAACATACACATACATTGTAATTTACTAATTACATCAAGCAGTGTACAGTTTACATGTTGATATAGACAGAGTCACGCCAAACCTTATCCAGGTTTGTCGGCGCGTACTCATTACATCAACATTGCACACCACAAAAATACTCATAGGTATAACATATATAGGAAAACATCAATTTAAACAGTATTTTTGTTTCATTTCGATAACGGAAATAATAAATAGGTAAGTAAATAGATAAGTGAAACTTTATTCAAATTATTATAATTAGCAAATAATATAAATAGATAAATTATTAAAGGGGTGACTTACCGCAGAAGCAATATCTTCCGGTCAACACACTATTATAATATACACATTTTCTCTTAAATATACAATAACAACAAATTAATTGTATTTATATATAGGTACTTTCTTCAATAATGTAAACGTAGTACTAACTACAAACCTTTTTACTCTGTACCCTCACGCCGCGTCTCTTGGTGGGTAGGCAGAGAGAACAGAAAGCCACACTCTCCTCCTTACACACACTTTTTGCTTCTGTCACGTTCATCCAATTCGTCATACACACCCGTCTATTCTTTTTATTTAGTACACGGCCGTCCCTGATGGGTATCTGGTCGAGCACCCCCTCTTTCGGTCCCATACTTACACTCTTTGTCATCCTGCCGTTACTCATTCTTTCAGTTTGTCCAAACCATATAAATTTGTTCACATTCATTTTCTCCACACCATTTTTACAATTGCTCATTTCTCTATCACCCCATTCCTCTTATTCTTATACTACAGGGTGTTTGATAGATGGATACAGATATCTTCAGGGGTGATAATAGAGGTCATTTAGCATCTTTTGAGCCAAACTTAGCTTAGTCAAAAGTCGCACTGTTCTCGAGATATTCGAGATTTTAACTTTTTTTCGAAATACCCCGAATTACTCAAGTTTTAGCCCTTTAGCATCGTAAGTAAAGGTACCTACTTAGTTCTATCATTATTTTTTGTTACCTGAATATGTGTTTAGTCTATTTAAATCATAAGTTTCAATCTGAAAATCAATCATATTAAAAAAATATCGGATTAAAGTTTCGAGAAAGAGATATTTCAATAACGAGTTACGACTTTGGAGAAGATTTTAGATAGGAAAAAAAATGTTTAAAGATTCAGAAATCTGGAAAAAACTTATCTGGTTTATGCTATTTGAAATGATATACAAAACATTATAAAAAACATTAGTTTCGTTAATCTATAATACAAAAATTTAAATAGATCACCTCAAATTTAAGCAAATTTCCATACATATTTACTATAAGTACAGCTGCATAGTGAAAAACACATTTCCTTTCAATTTACTTTTTCCGAATTTGTATGGAAATTTGCTTAAATTAGAGGTGATCTATTTAAGTTATTGTATCATAGATTTACGAAACTAATGTTTTTTATAATGTTTTGTATATCATTTCAAAGAGCATAAAACAGAGAAGTTTTTTCCAGATTTCTGAATCTATGAACTTTTTAGTCTCCTCTATAATCCTGTCCAAAGTCTTAACTCGTTTTTGAAATATCTCTTTCTCGAAACTTTAATCCGATATTTTTTTAATATGATTGTTTTTCATATTAAAACTTATGATTTAAATAGACTAAACACATATTCAGATAACAAAAAAGAATGATAGAACTAAGTAGGTACCTTTACTTACGATGCTATCGGGCTAAAACTTGAGTAATTCGGGGTATTTCGAAAAAAAGTTAAAAATCTCGAATATCTCGAGAACCGTGCGACTTTTGACTAAGCTAAGTTTGGCTCAAAAGATGCCAAATGACCTCTACTATCACTCCTGAAGATATCTGTATCCATCTATCAAACACCCTGTATATTCATCAAAGTTTTCCCACCATATTCTCCTTAGCGACCTCATTTCTATAGCATTTATACCAGACTCGTCCTTCATCAGCCATGTCCATGTTTCACTAGCCCATGAGAGTCGACACCAGTACGGCGTTGTGAACCAGCACCTTTTTCCACAAAGATAATGTTATACTATATTATTTTTTTTATTGTTAATGTAAGTACTCGTAAAGCTACACATTATAGTTTTTTAGCCGATATTATCATGTAATATATTGAAGATGGTCATATTATTGTTACAACTAGGGAATCCAATCCCGCATCAAAATCGCGATCCCGCAAGCCTGCGGGATTGAGGTCATCAATCCCGCGGATCCCGCGGGATTTGCGGGATTGCGGGATCACTCGATTCTAATGGAAAACTAGATATTTACGGGGTACGAGATAAGGAAAAAAACCCTTCTTTTAGTCATACCTTGATAATAGATGCCATCTAACAGAAATTAACAATGTCAGACCTATAACAGCTCCTACTGCATTTGGATTTGCAGTACTACAGGGGTCAATACTGGACCCATTAATACAGTGGCGTAACTAGCGTAAGTGCCGCCCGGAGCGGACTCTGAAAATGCCGCCCCGCCCGATCCTAAAGTACTTATACAAGTACTTCTGTACCTACCCAGGGGTGTCTAGAAGCTATGCGAGAGCAACTTAAATTTTAATATGGACGTGGTACAATAAACCATATAAATAGCGCCATTTTTTTGACAAATGTGTGAAATGATGAACCTGGTTATCTTTCTATAGTAACTAACACAATATATGGTTACTGGTATTGTATAGTGGAAGCGAAAGCGACCATGCAAGAAGTAACGAAATTTTAGTCATAAGATATCGAAAATCTAGCTTATTTATTTATTTATTTATTTGTTTGTGTATTTATTTATTTACGGCGCAAGCCTTTAACATTAACAATTTATGGTGAAATAAAAAAAAATACTTAGGCACACATAAAGAACACGTGTAATTGTAGGTACACCTAATATGCAAACCGGTTTTATTAGCGCCGCAGGCGATTTTTTTTATGAAAATTATTGTAATTTAACAGTTTTTCATAATAATTTTAGAAAATGGTCTTTTTTGAAAATGTGTGTGTTTAATCAAGATGTTTTTTTATATGTTTTTCCATTTTGCCGCCCCCTAAAAATCACCATCCCAGGCGGACCGCCCCCTCCGCCCCCCCCCCTAGTTACGCCACTGCAATGATCTGCCTAACAGTGTTAATAAGCATGATTTTATTGTAATGTTTGCGGATGATACATCCCTGTTATTAAAAGACAATATTAAAAAAAAGGATGCTTCGATGAAGACCTTGAAATTGAACGGGGTGAAAAAATGAACGGGGCGAGAGGGTGGTTTAGTGACAACGGTCTCGAATTAAATATGACGAAGACCGGTGATATTCACTTCTCTGTTAAGCGATCGGTGGGGGTGAATCCAGTGATAGACACACTTTCCAGTCCATCTTTTGAACCAGTTGACTAAAATAAGTTTCTTGGATTAACAATAGACCGAACAGTTCAGTGGTCTCCGCACATTGAGGTACTTTGAAGGAAGATAAATCCGGCTAGATTTGCTATTAAAAAAATAGGCTCACCTGTGGACTTGAAAAGTCTGTACATTTTACTTATACTTCCACAGCATTATGTCCTATGTCTGGGGGAGGGGGGCAGACGCGTGTTTTTATATTACAGAAACGAGCAGTGAAAACCATGCTGGGCTTGAATCGCAGAGATTCCTGTCGAGATTCCTTTAAGGAACTTCTCACCAGTGCTCACCATGCCTAGCATCTTCATATTAGAGTGTTTATACATAATACTCTCCGGAACTCAGAGTACCACAACTCAAAGGTCAAAAGGTACCAGGTACGGTTATGCTCTTAAACGTAGACAAACTATTTACATATTAATAAATGTCGCTATATTTTGAATTGTAATACCCATCTATGTTTGTATGTGCACTAAAAATGACTGAATAAAAAATCTATCTATCTATCTATCTATCAAAAGAATACATAAGACCTTTAAAGTACAGACTAGCGAAGATGTCTAAAAGCTTCGTGTGTCTCAGTCTGCGGATGCTAAACGTGCTTCCCGGAGAATTCAAATCGCTGGATGATACGGCTCTCCGCGGAAGGATGAAGAAGTACCTACCTCGTTGGTAAAGTATTTTACTCAATCGACGAAATGTTGAAACGATTGATTTTTACATTCTGATTGGAATTTATCTGATAGCATAGGATTAGGAATGGTACCTCCGACCTTTCTAGCTTTATGTCTGATAGTGATGATGCGATTTTGTTAATTTACGTTTGTTACGTAATTGTTTACGATATGAATTGTAGTAATGTATATGTATGCTGATAATTGTAAAAACTAACGACAGCTGCCCGGATGGGCCTACGAACGATGGAAAACAATAAACTTTTTGGATCCCGCAAATATGCGGGATCCCGCATGACTAATCCCTCGTTTTGAATCCCGCAAAAAAGGCGCGGATCCAGCATTTGCGGGATCCCGCGTTTGCGGGATTGGATTCCCTAGTTACAACGTAACGAAGTTATAATGAAATGTCATTAAGTAGGTATATTTTTTTTTGTTTTATACGTAAATCATTCAATTCTTCTTCGTTTTAATCCGAGCCAGAGTCCAGATTCAGGATGCATATTGAATGTATCCTTGGCCAACTCAAAAGGTATTGCTGTTTTCTTCGTCACAGATAATTCAAAATGTGCCAACACGTGGAATAAGAGTGCCTTGGTCTCCATTAGTGCAAAACGTGCCCCTAAACAAAATTATTATAATTAAATTATAACGTAAAATGAAAATAAATGAAAGATCTTATTTTTAAGGTCTCAATTTATTTCCTGAAACATCGGATTTGCTACGTGAAGTTCTCAGTTATTAATAATTCTTTAAATACAGATACAGTGAAACGCATACCAACCTACTTCCAAATGTGAAGTGACCACATTAAACCAGCAGACGATCAGTCGTTTAAACTTGTTGGAAGTAAATCCTATTATTCTATGCTGTGTATAGTTAGTTTTTTTTAGAAATTTTTAATGCAGCAATTATAGTTAATTGAAAATGACCACATTGTGACGCTCCTACACGCGTTTGCAACATTATTTAATATAATATGCACGTTATGTTTTTGTAAATTAAGTTAATTTTAAGTAGGTATGTTGTTAATATTGGGTATAATTTTAAATAGTTTTAAAATATAATATTAATAAGCACTAATTCTCACCTATGCATAACCGAGGTCCAACACCGAATGGAATGTATGTGAATGGTTTGATCATGGATTTATTTTCATCGGAGAACCTTTCAGGGTCAAATTTGTCAGGATCATCGAAATATTCCGGATCTCTTTGAATTGAAAATATAGGAATTAACAGATCTTCGCCTACGTTGACCTAAAAGGTTTTGTTTTCATAGTAAGTATTGTGTTCAATAATGTTAATCAACATAAAATATAATTGACGAAGCGATCATGTATAATTTACCTGCAGTCTTTTTGAACTGTAAGAATTTTGAGGAGGAAACGAGTATGGTTTGACGCAAATTCTTTCCAGCATACCATCAGGTGGCCACAGTCGCAATGTTTCTACAAAAAAAGCATAAGTATTAGGTACAAAAATTTAAATCCACGATAGGATTATTAATATGATTTAAAATGTTTATATATAAAGTTATCAAGAAAATTTTTCCTTTTCTTTATTTTTTTCCTGAATCGATTATAATAGATTCTATTAGATTCATATATGAACGTAGATGACGGGAATACAGAAAAATAAGTTATTTTCCGAATTATTATATTCTTATTAATTTAATTTAAAATCCAGGAAACTTATTTTTGCTATAGAAAATAATCGTATAAAGAATTAGTTCCTACTTATGTTGTTTTTGGACTTGGACGGAATACGGAAAATCTTATTTTTGCACAAATTCGGATCGGGTTTGGAGCTTGGAGTGCGTGCTGTGTATTCGCAGAAGCGGC
This sequence comes from Ceraclea dissimilis, assembly GCA_963576895.1. Taxonomy (NCBI): domain Eukaryota; kingdom Metazoa; phylum Arthropoda; class Insecta; order Trichoptera; family Leptoceridae; genus Ceraclea; species Ceraclea dissimilis. The sequence continues at coordinate 8,633,470 of OY756361.1, read as the reverse complement.
ATTAAAGCTCAAAGACTGAAGGAAAAGACGGACGGCAATTACGGAAAATAAAAATAGCACACACTGGAATTGACTGGAATCGGCATCTCCACGAAAGCAAAAGAAGTTTTTCACTTTTCTCACTGGTGTAAACGCGGTTTTATAAGTTGTAGTCGATTTTTTGATATTGGACACCGACTTGAAGTTGCAAAAATTTGCGGGTGCAAAAATCGTGAAAAGAAGTTGACAACAATGACAACGAATTGACAATTGACATCTCTTTCATTTTTCTTTGTACTTTGCCCTTTGCCGGTTGCCCGTGGGTTGTCCTACGTTGGTCCTACGGAGTTACGGAGTGCGGCGATTTGTTTGGTTTGTACGTTACTCACCGGGATTTCCTGGTTTTCGGGCACCTAGTCCTAAACTCAGACTTTTTGGGCCTTTGTAGGACATTGCTTTGTTATTATTTCAAGTTTCAAAACTTGCAGGGTGATGGGTTTGTTTCGTATGGCCACGATCAGCTGTTGAACTTTTTACAGTAGGTAGGTACAACAATTTTTACATCATATTGTGCAAGTAAATATATCTAATCTACGTTGTGCAATGGTGTGAAAGTGGGTAAATCGTGTGTTTATGTAAATTATTTTGCTTTCTGAAAGTTGAAGGACCAGAGATTGCGATAAAACTAGGTAAGTTTGGGTTTGTTTTATTGGTTATATTTAAGGTGACCAACCGTCCTCCTTTTGGAAGGACAGTCCTCCTTTTCTACGTTCTGTCCTCCCTCCAAAAGTGTCCTCCTTTTGTCCTCCTTTTTTACTTTTTAACATTTAAAAACTAATCTGTTAATCTCAAAACCACACGTCTTTTCATCATACCATGAATTAACTAGTACTATAGTATAAAAATACATTAAAATGCAATTGTTTCCTAAAAAAATTTGCCTGCGGCGCTGATTACCTTTACCTTTTGTGTAAGTATAGTTATGTAATTTGGTATATCTTATGACTATGACAAATATTTCACTTGCGGCGCTATTTTTTTTAAAGATCCTTTATGGAAAACATTTTCAAGAAAATAAAATCAAACAACTTAGCGACCTTCTTCACTGTCGCAAAAAAAAATTCGCCTGCGGCGCTATTTACGCATTTTTTGTCCTCCTTTTTATTTTTAAAAATATGGTCACCTTAATATATTTATTTAGTTTGTTACCTGATACAACCATATCCATGTACTTCATGTTCAGCAAGTCTGTGTAGGTTGGTTTGCCTATGGTTTCTTCATAAACTCTGTCAATCTCTTGTTGCAGTTTCTTCTGTACCTGGTTGTGCCTGGCTATTTCATAAACACTGAAGCATAATAAAGAGGAAGGTGTTCCAAATCCAGCTATTATGAAGGCTATTGCCTGAGCTGTTAGTTCATCATCAGACCATTCTGTAACAAGGTAAGTTGTCTTTTTAATAATAAGAATAACTAATAAGGAGGTACTTAATGATTTATAAGTTGAACTATGTTTGGTACTCAAGAAATCAGTTATTCCGCAGTGGTGACTTGAAAGGTGCAAGTGGGTTGTTCGGTTTTATTCCATTTAGGGAAAGGCTTTTTACCTCGCTTTATGTTTTCTGTCTTTAAATTAGTTTTGGCATCCTGGACGCTGGAGAATCTGGTGTCATCTGAATGTGTAAAGTCCGTGTCGTATTGTAGAGATCCTTTCTTGGCTTGCATGAGGAGCTGAATCATGTCTGGACGAGTTATACCTTGGCTCTCTCTGGCATTGATGGTCTTGTGTACCAGCTCACGGAAATACTTGGCTACGTCTTTAGGAAACAATCCCAATTTCAAAAACTGAAAATAATTTTAAGAAATGAAATCTACAAACAATGCATATCATTTGATTTGACATATTCAGACATCAATTTATATCTATCTATATCTTCATGTCGTATCCCTCACGGGTAGAGAGGACAGACGACTACATACGTCTCTTACTTCAAGCGCGGACATGCTGAGTGTTATATTCGCACGAAGAAATTCATTATGATTTCGACAACATTCGAGGGGGAATCCAAAACAAGTTGAACTGATGTTGTGGATGGAATTTTTGTAGTACCGCGTTCCACTCTAGGAGTATATAGAACCACCATTTCCGAGTTAGTAAGCCAAGAATCGTCGCTAAAGATGGAGCCGTTCGGCTTGTATAGATTTTTTAGTGATCGTTGTGCTCGTCGTTTCACAATTAATATTAATTAATTGTTTTATTCTACCTTCATGAAATTAGGAAACGTAGCGTAAGCTTGAAATTTGAAAAATTGCCATCCACTAAAGTTTGTCGCTTTTTTGCCCATCATATAGAATTGGTTTGAACTATCATGGAAAGAGTTAATTCTGAATCCAAATGCTGTAGAAGCTATTACATCATTTGTGTAACGAGTCAGTGTTTCCTTCATCTCCATTTCCATGACCAATTGATCTGTAAAGATATTAAATATTTGAATTATTTTTGATTTACAAATTTTGTTCTTGTAAAGCGTTGGATTTTTTCTACATTCCGTAGCAGTGGCGTATATAGAGGGGGGGCCGAGGGGGCCCGGGCCCCCCCCCGAAATGTCAAACAATGATGTGCCATCTGCTATAGAAAGATCCCATGTTCATCACTTCACCCATTTAGCAAAAAAATTTCGCCTGCGGCGCTTCTTTTTTGTTGCGTTTTTAACACAATACTTATAATGCCAACCTAAAATACAACCTTTCTCACTCACCTTGACGAAAAAATTTCGGCGCTATTACTGTTTTTTTTACTACGTCTATGTCGAAATCTTAATCGCCTTCCCCAGGAGTTTTTTCGGCCCCCCCCGAAATGAAAACCTATATACGCCACTGTTCCGTAGTATATACAATGTAGTTTCCCACAACGGTGTAGAAGAATTAAGGATGAACATTGTCGTAAGCCCGACAATGGTCATCCTTAATTCTTCTACACTGTTGTGGGAAACTACATTAAATATTTGTTTGATAATTTGCATCGCATTTCAATATGCAAACGTTGTTCATAATGCCATTATGACATTATCTTTTCCTTGCATTGGAGTAAACACCCAAATGTAAATATTTGATATGATGATGCTACTGCTATGCACACTTATCTATGCAATATCTATGTTGCCAGTTGCTTACCATTGTATTGTGTGTATTCCTGAATCAAGTGGTCTCTCAGTTGCTCAGCACATTCTGTCACTAGAGAGTACATGGCTTTCATCTTGGATCCTGTGTAAGCTGGACTCAATGCCATTCTCATATCTCTCCATTTTTGTCCTATTACAGAAAGCAATCATTCAATGTTTAGTCGGATAGTCTTATAATAATCACACTAGGATGAATTATTTGTATTTCATTACCTCTTAAAAAGAACAAGTTACATCCTAGTAAAGGCTCCGCCTCTTCATCCATAAACACTTTATGATCTACGAAATGATCGAAATCTTTTACACCAACTTTTTTAATTAGTTCCAAGTCTCGTACAACAATAATTGGTTTGGTGAAGGCAAAGAATCCAGTATACCTAAAATTATGTACTAATATGAAAAAGTTTACTGTTGGAATGACTTAATAAGACAGATCTGTTATAAAATCTGATTACTACCTCTGTCCTGCACTGCCTTGGTACACTTTGAGTAGAGTCTCTACAAAATGTTCCTTATTCATGAAGATCTCTTTCATGTGACCGAGAATTGGCAGTGGCTTCTGATACACTTCCACTCCTTTCCGTTGGAAATGTCCATTTCTCCAAATTGCAAGTATTAATATTAATATTGCAAGGAATATTATTGCCATAAGTATTACCCAAATCATAGCAGCCATCTTCAATGTTTCTATGTGGAGAAAAATCAGTAAAATAATTTTACAGTATGGAAACTTAGTAGTGAAATTTCGTGCTTTGTTGATCACTTGGTAATGGCAGGGACTCTAAAATTGAGTTAATTATCGCAAAACTCGACGCAAAACTTAACTATCATAGGTTTTGCAGGTAAAATATAATTATTATTGAAAAACTTACTCAAGTAATGGATGCAAAAGTTCCACTTACTGTTGAGTTTCCTTTTATCGATGAACTGAACTGTAAAGTTTCAATCGCAGTTAGTCGATCTGACCGTGAAATAATGCAAAGGCTACATCCGTATCTTTGTAATCTCTTATCATTGTCCCGTGTGTTGGAAATGTACTCTATACTACAGTGTTATAATGTATGACATTCCTATTTACTTGATTAAAATGTTTTTGTTTTACCATACCCAAGTCTTTCATGTTGTCTATACATCTCTATCAATTTGTCACATGAAATTCAGTGCGGTACTAAAAGTGAGAATCTCATCAATTAATTTTCTCAACAATGTTGTCTTTTTTTGACGTCATCTGCGTCTTCACAGCGTTTACCACAACACGGGGTAACCATTGATGGATGGGAATTATCAAGGGATTCTTGAAACTGCATCCTCATATTAAAGATGGGTGGAAATAATACCTACATGGGCAAAATTTTAGATTTTATTACTAATTCATATATATTTACATCCTTCATAATTTTTTTGCGAACGATCCATTTAAAACATCCATTTCACAACCTGGCTTCACGTTATTTATTCATTTTATCTGTGTGCAAACTTCTGAGTCTCGAGTTTGTTTATGTAGGTATTAAATATTTTTTGATTCTCTTATCGTTAGTATTCTTGGTAGTATTCAAAAGCAAATATTGTTCAATCATCTGTTGCAGACTCGTGTAATCAGATGTCATCAAGCTAGTATGCTTGAATAATTTAATGAATATCTTCTCTTCTCTTCTTCTCAGCCCGGAACCGTCCACTCCTGAACGTAGGCCTCCTCCAGGCCTCTCTACTCTTGTCTATCCTGCGCCCTCCGCATCCATGTTTCACCTGCAAATTTGACAATGTCATCCCTCCAGTGGAGTAGGGGTCGTCTGGGGTTTCTTCGAGATGTTCTAGGGCTGAATATATTTTGCGGTAATGTATTATGTTTGTATCTATAGCACATATACCATATAGTAAAGTTAGAAACTGTGATGATTATAAATTAAGAGTAATCACATTCAGTTGTGTATGTAGATTCAAAAGTTACACTTTCTAAGGTGTACAGAACACTATCTGAATCTAAATTTACCCTACGCAACAATGTCCATTTTAAAATCACCTTGGGAAGATATAAAAGTCTTAATGGGTTACTGTGATGGTTTTGCTATTTAGACCAACTACATATCTCTTGATGTTTCATAGAGATCGCGTCTAACTTCTCACAGTTACCAAATTTAACCAGACATTTGAATTATCTTGCGTGACGGTTTGTATTTGTAAACAGCGTTGTGAAGGGAAGGGAATAGACAATATTTGGTTTAGGTATACTACTGTCGAATCAAGACCTTGCCTTGTTGGAATCATATAGGTACATTATTTAGGTATCTATGATACAATGGCAACATGTTATAATACTCACATTTGCTTTGTACTGTATGTAGTTGGTATAATAGCATGATGCATTAAAATTGCATCTAAGGTTAGATAATGTTGAGTCAACAATTGAATATACAAATAGGGTATAAAATTATTATATTTGAATAAAAGTCATTACGCAGATATACAGTTGTCTAACAATTACTACTATTTCTTTACTCTTAAACATTCATCAAGGAATACAAGGAGTTCATAAGGCTCGCCGCTCAGAGTGATTTTACGTATTGCATTTCCCGAGTTAGTCCAAATACTCTCATCACATTGTACAGTATAATAATTTCATCATCTATTTTTGTCTGAGTTTCAATCCGAGCCAAAAACCATTCTTTGAGTGCATTATAAACGTGTTCCTGGCTAATTGGATGGGTATGGATGTAGTCGGGGTTGCCACAATATCAAAGTGCGCTAGTAAATGCACTATAATCACTTTGGCTTCTAAAACCGAGAATCTTGCACCTGTAATGTAACACAAAAATAGCTTTCTTTTTATTTATTCCGTGCAATTATTTTCAGGCTTTCTGAAAAAGTAATTCTTGCTAGGATTGTTTTCCATGGAGATACACTGTATGCCAATGTGCTACAGAATCTGTAATTCGTCGTAACAAATTATAATGCATTTAAATAGGTGTGTATAATTTCATTAGTTATTTTTTGTATTAACTTCACCTAAGATAGCGTTGGTCAGTTTTTCAATACAAACTTGCACAGATACATGAATAATAAATATTCTTCAGGTGCATATTATTTACCTATACAAAACCTTGGTCCAATACCAAAAGGAATGAATGTGAATGGTACAATTTTTTGTTTGTTTTCATCCGAGAATCTCTCTGGATCAAATTTATCAGGCTCCGGATGGTATTGTGGATCATGGTGAATAGAGTAAGTTGGAATCCATACATCGTGTCCTTTCCACAACTAAAAATACAGAACAAAATTTTCATTATTATTCTGTGATTTTACGAAATGTGATGGAGTATCAGACAATCCATTTTGATATAAATAACTCGAGTAGGGTAGCTGCTGCTGTTGAAAAAAATACTCCAAGTTTGTATAATTAGTGTTATTAATAAAATAATGTTTACTCTGTATGGTTGACTACTCGATTCATTAGGTGGTGGTAGCGTGAATGTTGAATTACATAGCCTGTCCAAGTGTGTGTCTGGCGGCCACTTTCTCAGCGATTCTGAAAGTTGAGATTTTAAAACGAAAAACTATTCTCTAATCAAGTAACAATTTAAATCTCAGTAGTTTGGACACTGGATCCCAATGTATTAACAAAACCAGAGATGTATACCTGACACAACCATGTCCACATACTTCATCTTCATTAGCTCAACGTAACTGAGTTGTCCATCGTTGCTTTTCATCACTTGATCTATTTCGTCTTGGAGTTTCGCTTGAATCTCGGGATGGAGTGCCAATTCATAAGACATAAAGCAGATTAAAGACGAAGCTGTATCAAAACCAGCTAGCAAGAATGCCATAGCCTGAGCTGTCAAATCATCATCTGTCCATTCTAAAAATATCAATTGTTCATCAAACAGAAATTCTAATATGTCAGTTTCATCGTGTGATATTACGTACAAATTTTAACTGTTCGTACCTCTTTTTGCAGTGCTTTGATTCATTGCAGCCTTGTTTATTGTTGCAAATCCTGTGTCGTCGGCAACAGTTGGTTCTGTTTCATATTTTAACGATCCTCCCCTTGCCAGCATAAGCAGATGAATCATATCTGGTCTTACTATATTATTTGCCTGTCTCTTTTCAATGGTACCGTGCACGAGATTGCGAAAGAAGGATGCCACTGGCGTTGAAAACAGACGGACTTTAAAAAACTGAAATGATAATTTTGATAGTACATTAAAAAAGTGTTACCGCTGCTCTTTTGACCAACTGCGGCAACATCCTCGTTTTTTCGATTGAGTTATCCATTTAAGTCGCTCCTTACCTTCATGATACGTGGTATAGAACCATAGCCTAAGAATTTCAAGAATTGTATTCCGCTGAAGTTTGTAGCTTTCTTTCCCATTTTGTAAAATTCGTTGTTTTGATTTTCCAGTGAATTGACTTTGTAACCAAACGCAGTGGATGCTATCACATCGTTAGTATATCTTGTTGATACGTCCTTCATTTCAATCTCTATATATCCTCGCTCTGTAATTGTACGAAGAAAAAGTTAACCAAGGCTCAGGTGTGTAAGATACTCGGATTTCTCGTTGAGTTGTAAAGTTATGGGAATAATATTATCACCTTTGCTTGAAGTCTCCTCAGCCTTCTGTTTAAAATAATTGACGACTTGTTCGGCACATTCCACCATCATCGGGAACATGTTTTTCATTTTAGATCCCGTGAAGGCTGGACTCATTGACGCTCTCATATCTCTCCATTTCTGACCTATAATATAACAACCATATATCTATTATTGTGCTTACATCAGTCATCTAAAATGCAATTATTAGTATATTCTTACCTCTTAAAAAGAAAAGATTTTTCCCAAATAGTGGATCAGACTCTTCATCCATGAATATTCTATGATCTATAAAGTTATCAAACTCTTTGACTCCAATCTGCTTGATCAATTCTAGATCTCTGAGTATTATTATTCTATTTCTGAATGCGTAAAATCCCACATACCTGAAATGTTAATTCACTTTTTGATTACAATTCTGCTCGTCCACCGCTACTACATATACAGAAGGAGTTATCTAACATGAAATCTATGTATAAATGTACAACGTTGTGAAACGAATTCTTACTTTTGATCTTTATGTTTGTTATAGGTCTTGTAAACGGCTTCTACAAAGTGTTCCTTCTCCATGAATATATTCCACATGTGCCCGAAATAAGGCAACGTTCGTCCATTTGTCTTGACACCATTTCGTTTGAAGTGCCCATTCAGCCATATTCCATATCCGATTATTGCAGAGAGTGCAAAACATATTGCAATCATCCAGTCATTGCAACTCATCTGGAAATACATAGTAAGTAATTATATGATTAACACTTTACACTGTACTGTATTAGGAACCATACATAGACACAAACAGTTTCATGTTTAGTAAGTTAACTACTAAATAGTATAATTCTACTTACCATTGTGTATGTTTTTATAAAACTTCACACAGTATACAACAAACTAACTCATTTCATATCATCGTAGAGCGTTGAGTGTTTACTTTGAAGTCGGCAAAGAAATTATCAGTCACAATTAAGGTAACACAAATGTTGTAGATAGAAACAGAGACAATGTTTGTCCTAAGTAAATATTATATTTATATACATAGTGTATTATACTCTGCACTTATCTCAAAATTTGTTTGCATTTCATATTTTTATCTGTTGCTGAGCATATTGTAAAGTTTGAGATAACATGGAACATTCAACAGCAAACGCCTAAATAAAATGCATTGAACTTCGGCATCAAGTTGAACACAGGGATGCGCTGATAATAATTAATTAACAAGGGTCTCACTTGGGGAGAAAAGAAGGGCAAACTTCATACAACAATGACTGTAATTGAAGTTACAGGATTTAACAAGTTATTTCTAATAAGCGCACCCCTGGTTTAACATGCGTAGTCTAACGACATCTTTATATCAATAGTCAAACCTATGCGAGCAGCCTCTTAGTTTTTACGGGTGTGAACTGTACTAAATTATGTTTGCTAAAGTTGGTAACATTGAGTAAATGTTGAGTGATGGTTAATAATAAACATTTTTTTTTCATATTGTTTAATCATTACATTAATAGACTATTACATATTCACATTAAAATCTAATAGCTCTATCCTTATTCTTAATGTATGTATCACATTTCTAATCTAGGGATATTGAAATGCATAATATACCAAAGTTTCCCTTCACAGTAAGTTGGAATAAATGTAGAGCCAAGTATTTCCATGACAGCTATATAACTGTCTCAGGCCATCAACCACCTTGTATCATTTATTAATCCTAATTAATTGTACCTAATTATCTAATTCAATTGATGATATTTATGTAGAATATTCTTTAATATATTTTGTTACTTTCTAGGTCGCAGTCCTAACCAAAAACCATCTCTGGAGTTGAGAGTGAATGTGTCTGTTGCAAGGTTTATGGGGATCGATGTTTTAGGTGTTACTACAATGTCGAATGTGGATAACAAATAATACAACATTACTTTAGCTTCCATCACTGCGAATCGAGCTCCTAAAAAAATAAGACAGAAAAAATTAATACTCAAATGAAGGTAAAGTAATATTTCTTAAGGCCCAATACCGCTGAGGCAACGTGTGAGGCATTGACGCATGCTACATATAGTCTTTTCATTTCATCATGAAGTCACCTTGCTGCATGCTACAAGTCGAATGTTGTCTCCCGGATGCATGCGTCACCTTTCGACACGATTCAACTTGTGGAACAATGTGGACTTGTAGCATGCGACATGCTTGTTTACAGGTGACACTAGTAAACAAGTAGCATGCCACGTGTCGAATCAGTGTTGCCTCAGTGGATTTAGTGTATTTTAATTGTGCTGTTTGTTTGCTATTTACATTTACTATTGTTTTCTTCTTTTATATTCGTAAAAGGGAAAACAGAAAGGTCACAAAAAATGCTTTGGTAATGTGTGTAACATGTTTGGTTGTTAGTACATATTGATTTTTAAAGAAAAAGTACCTATGCATGTTCTGGGGCCGACGCCAAATGGTATAAACGAGAAGGGTGACATGAAAGGTTTATTTTCATCAGAAAACCTTTCTGGGTTGAACACTTCCGGATCTTGGTGATTTTTAGGATCGTGGTGAATTGAATATGTTGGTATCATTATATCATCACCTTTTTTAATCTGAAAATTGGTCAAAAATATATTTCACAAGTTGTTGTGTTTTTTTATTTGTGATTTTATGTGAAATTTTTTATTTTACACACTTGATATCTTATGGATGTGAAGTCATTTTGTGGTGGCATTGTGTATGGTTTAGTGCAAACTCTTTCCAGTACGCTATCTGGGGGCCACATTCTCAGTGATTCTGGAAATTTAAACAATGATTAAGATTTATATATTCAGCATTTTTATATAGAAAAATAGGTGAGGGCTAGACATGTGCGCCGGCTGCAAAAAAGCCGGCGCCCATGTCTAAAATAGCCGGCGGCGGCGCCACGCCGGCGGCGTGGATCCAAAGTGGGGGGAAGCATTGGATTTTTTTGCAATATTGTTTTAAATGATTAAATACGTATATGTGAAAAGGATAATGATAAAATCGATTTATTTATTTTGAAAAACTATGATTATTTCAATAATAAAGTGAAATAAAAGCTCATATTTGAAAAATAATGGAAAAATTCATTATTGCCTTTTTATGGTGCTGGAGGGCAGGTCAAAAAAAACAGATCCATAAAGTCAAACGCGTCAGAATGAGCCTAACTATGGGCAGTAGTGCAGTCGAACAGGTTTCTCATTTGGCAATATTTGGGCTGTTAGCTAAACGGTGAGTGGAATTCAAACTCTGGAATAAAGTCCAGAATTGCGATGACGAGGTCGACCTTCCACAAAATGCAAAATTCCTATGTAACCAAGAACTACGGTTCAGCATAAGCTGTAAAAACATATGTGTTATATGTGCTGTTGCTTGGAATGGAAGGGTAATTTAATAAAATTATCTAATTTAAGTTTTGAGGTGGTCTGTAGCCTGGTTGGTAACGCGCTCGACTGTTAATCCAGTGGGCGCGGGTTCAATCCCCGACCTACTCCACTTCACAACACAAGATTTTAAGCTTTCTCTGAAGTGTACAAAGATGTATGTGGGTTTATTTCGATAAACCCAGATTCATTTTATTAAAAAAAAAAACTTATTTTGGATGTTATTTTAGGTGTAAAAATAAGGAAAATAAATAAATAAAGATATATTGTGGTGTTTTTAGTCGAAAGGTGCATAAATTAATAATGACATCAACCAAAATACGAAATGATTACCGGTGGAAATATAAATTAAAATTTGAGAGTAGTCTGTAATCACAGTCCGAGAAACCAAGTTAGGGGATAGTAAATTATTATTTTTTTATTAAAATGCAGCCTTGGATGAGCGAAATAATTGGATTTTAACGTTAAAATATCTATTATCAAAATATAATCACATTTTGACACTTTGAAGATCGTAAACGTAAAAATTACCAAATGAATATCGTTTTTTGTCAAGAGAAGAGGAGTCTTAACTATGTCTACAGTACTTATTGTATTAAAATAAATTAAATATAGCATCTCTCTCTCTCCTGTCGATTTCCTCACTGCTGAGGGTCGCGATCTCCAAACCCAAATACCCGTTGCTTGACCAATGCCCGCCACGCAGCTCTGTCCTCGGCAAGATGCACTGCCCTGTAGATGGAGGGGGCAACAGTCTGCGTAACTTGGTCCGTCCATCGCAAAGGTGATCGTCCTCTGGGTCTCCATCCCGGCGTGTTTCCCGTGATTATTAGCTTCTCGAGACTATCTCCCCCTCTGCGAGCGATGTGTACAAAAAATTGGAGAATTCTTTCTAAGCATGGAGATGACAATCTAGATGTGATTCCAAGTTCCTGAAGGATAGAGGCATTTGTCCTTCTTGAAGTTCATGGGATCCGCAGCATGCGCCTCTAACACCACATCTCGAAAGCGTCAACTCTAGCTTTGTCCCTCGCTCGCAAGGTCCAAGATTCCACCCCATAGAGGAAAATAGAGAACACAAGCGACCGCACCAATTTAATTTTTAGCCCTCTGGATATTCTTCGGCTTTCCATATTTTATCAAGGCGTGTCATAGCGTTCTTTGACATCCCAATCCGTCTTCTGATCTCCGCCTCGCATCCTCCTGCGTTATTTAGCACGGATCCGAGGTATGTGAAACTCTCGACAACCTCCAGGTCAGTGAGTGCACCTGTTCTGGAGAATAGCGAATCTAGTCAAGTGGAATGAAAATAATTTCGATTAGGTACTTCGATAAAATCAAAGGTTAAACTAATGAAAAGATAGAACGGTTGACCGAAAAGACGAAAGGCCGCATATTTTGGTCAGATATTCCTGGAAGAAAAATATAGCCTTCTGCTAAAATTTACGTGGTTTAAAAATTTCAGCGTGGTATGATAAAATCGACCGGTGTCCTAAAAATCGATCAACTATAAATTCTGAGTTTTCCTTGTGATTCCCAGTTAACATAGAACAACGTTTGTTCATTTAATTTCCACCATGAAGAACCAAATTATTAATGCCTCCATCCCATCCTATTTCTTGTTTTAGAATCAAATAAATAAGGTACAGAAAATTCCCCGATTTTTTTTTATTCCAAACCAAATGAACGAAATATGTGAGACGTAGGAGTGGGTTAACAATGCATTAGTTATTATTCGACATCTTATATAATTACTGAATCCTAGCGTCGCCACAGCTGAATGCTTCATTTTTTTACCTGGAAAAGTACTTATTTCGATTTCTGTCTTAAAAAACACAGGATACATATTTTTGGTCACGCAGTTCCCACGCCGCCGGCGTGAGCGTTTTGTCGGCGGCGGCGCGCCGACCATGATTAGCGGCGGCGCGCCGGCGCGGCGCTCATGTCTAGTGAGGGCTAAATAGTAAATTAGTATGATATTGATTCTATACTAATAGCATTTTTTTTGTATGTAATATTGGCATAATATTCTGAGTTTTTTTGATAGGGTCCTATTTTAATAGGGCACTATCTATCACTTACGAAAGTATTAAAAAAATAGGTTTGAAAATTATATAGTATTGTAAATTCAACACTATTCAATAAGGGATGACATCTGTTGAAATTTTTTACAACGTACTGACAAAAATCGAGTGTGCACAAAGTCTTTTGAAATTTTTCAGTATTTATTACAACTTGGCGGTTAGGTATACTTTTATACCCCTAGTAACTCTATCGTCAAATCTCGTATACATGTTGATCCATGTGACAAATAACTGAATGGGGATTAGACGCCCACACATCTAGCTAACTGTGTAATAGATTATTTTGTGTTCATCTCATGACTCTCAAATGTTTCATGTCTCCACCCTTAACGATTTCGTCAAATGATTTTATAGTGTCCCCGGCATGGGTTTTCGAATATATTTACAAATTTCTGTTAAACAGATTACCTGAGACCACCATATCCATATATTTCATTTTATTCAATTCGGTGTATGTCATTTTCCCCTCAAAGGATATGTTAGCGAGATCTATTTCTTCTTGCAGTCTCTGCTGTATTGCTGGATGTCTGGCCAACTCGTAGGCTGTGAAGCAAAGCAGTGTGGACGATGTATCAGATCCTGCTAAAAGGAATGCTACTGCTTGCGCTGTCAGATCATCGTGGCTCCATTCTGAAAAGTAGGTATCAATTTAATATGAGGCAAGAGATAATTTTTATATTGAAATAATACTTATTTTTTTAAAGAGAAACTTCAGTATACCAGAACATACTACCCTATCGAAAAAAATTGTCATGATGCTTTGAACCTTTCTCTAGTGCATTTTTGTTTGGATTTTTTGTAAGTGGTAGGTATATACCCAGGCAACAAGGTCACGTCAATATGACGTGAATTGAAGGTCGCCAATTTTCAAATGACGTGATTGCGCATAATCGACGTCATATTTGACGTCATTTTTTTACCTGTGTCGACATTGGTCAAATCTCGACGTCATATTTAACGTCATTTTTAGACGAGTGTCGACATCGGTCAAACCTCGACGTCATATATGACGTCATTTTTAGACGTGTCTCGACATTGGTCAAACACAACGTCATATTAAACGTCATTTTTAGACGAGTGTCGACATCGGTCAAACCTCGACGTCATATATGAAGTCATTTTTTGACGAGTGTCGACATCGGTCAAACCTCGACGTCATATATGACGTCATTTTTAGACGAGTGTCGACATCGGCCAAACCTCGACGTCATATATGACGTCATTTTTTGACGATGGTCGACATCGGTCAAACCTCGACGTCATATATGACGTCATTTTTTGACGTGTCTCGACATTGGTCAAACCTTGACGTCATATTTAACGTCATTTTTTGACGTGTCTTGACATTGGTCAAACACAACGTCATATTTAACGTCATTTTTAGACGTGTCTCGACATTGGTCAAACCTTGACGTCATATTTAACGTCATTTTTAGACGTGTCTCGACATTGGTCAAACACAACGTCACATTTAACGTCATTTTTAGACGTGTCTCGACATTGGTCAAACACAACGTCATATTTAACGTAATTTTTAGACGTGTCTCGACATTGGTCAAACCTTGACGTCATATTTAACGTCATTTTTTGACGTGTCTTGACATTGGTCAAACACAAAGTCATATTAAACGTCATTTTTAGACGTGTCTCGACATTGGTCAAACACAACGTCATATTTAACGTCATTTTTAGACGAGTGTCGACATTGGTCAAACCTTGACGTCATATTTAACGTCATTTTTTGACGTGTCTTGACATTGGTCAAACACAACGTCATTTTTAGACGTGTCTCGACATTGGTCAAACCCTGACGTCATATTAAACGTCATTTTTAGACGTGTCTCGACATCGGTCAAACACAACGTCATATTTAACGTCATTTTTAGACGTGTTTCGACATTGGTCAAACACAACGTCATATTTAACGTCATTTTTAGTTGTGTCTCGACATAGGTCAAACCTTGACGTCATATTTAACGTCATTTTTTGACGTGTCTTGACATTGGTCAAACACAAAGTCACATTAAACGTCATTTTTAGACGTGTCTCGACATTGGTCAAATACAACGTCATATTTACCGTCATTTTTTGACGTGTCTAGACATTGGTCAAACACAACGTCATATTTAACGTCATTTTTTGACGTGTCTCGACATTGGTCAAACACAACGTCATATTTAACGTCATTTTGGACCAGATAACCAAAGTTGAGAAGTATTGAACCCGATTAATATTTGGATGGGTGACCGCTTGGTATTTGATTTTAATTCGAAAAAATATTATATAGCGAAACACATTTGAGGCAGGTCGTAAAAAATCATTAGGCATTTTTAACTCGCTATAATTACTTACTTATTATGTCTTCTTGACATCATATTCTGTTTGATACGATATAGTTATATTTATAATAAAGAAAGACTATTTAAGGGCATGGCACCAGGAATGACGTCACAGTCTTTTCCCACGGCATTAAGGTTCAAAATTGCGTGACAACTGCATGATAAAATGGTAAAAATAGTGTTTTTTTCAATTTATGGGGTTAATTTTGCGTCAATCAAAAAACTTTTTCGGTTATTCCCTATAGATTTAAATGCATATTATCAGTACAAAAAAAAAAATATTCCGCGACTTTCGGCAAACGAGTTTCCGTCTTTCGGAAAAAAGGTTGAGAGGTGTTTTTCAAAATTATTTTTGAGAAATCTGTACAAGATATAAAAAATCCTTCACGGTTATTCCCTAGATAAAAGTTCAATGCATCTACCCTATTTTGTTCCAAAGCATATTTAGTAACGGTTATCGAGTTAGAAGGTCTCCCGTTTTTAGAAATTTTTGAAATGTCGGTATGCATTCTCTTAATCTAATTAGAATACAGTGTACCAATTCCCATAAAAATCTAATAAGAATATCGCTACCAGTACCTACGTTTTACATGTCTTTCGCACCAATAGTGACGGATATCGCTTTTCGAGTTTGGGTTTCGACTTCATTGACATTAAATTTTACAACGATCTTTTTCTAAGACTTATACACTTGTTATGTATTTCTATTATATTATGTATTTACACCAACAGCAACAACCATTTCTAATCATCATTTATGTGTAAAACTAATCATTCAACCATTTTTATCATCATTATCATGTTTATTGTTTTTGTGTCTTCTTGTGAATAAATTTATCATCTACCATCGAATTTATTATTTCACAATCCCGCTGGTCCACAAACGTATGAACACTATCACTGTGCAGTCTGTGCACGTGTTACGTAACGGTCATTGGGATACAGGATACACATTGTATCATTATACCTAACTGCTCAACTATTGTTATTATAGTTTATAGGTACTATCCTATTTTCGGAACGTATTTTGTCACAAAAAACATTTTATTGTTTAAACGCACATGTTGTTTTCATGTGGGCATCATCACAGCTCTCTTCTATCAGGTCCGTGAGAATGTCTTGTGATTATAAATTGCAATATTTAGAAAAATATACTTTTTTGCACTTGCTTATTTTGTATATCTAAACATGACATGACTAGCTAAAAATTAATTTATTTATTACAACGCACACGCCACGCACAGAGAAGGTACCTACCTAAATTCACTAGGGCGAACACATTGCGGAGGTGCAAGGTTTCAGGTCTCTATGTAGTCAGGAAGTGGATGAAAAATCGTTAGCAAGTTTGTCCACAAACAAAAAAAGGGTTTTTAATGCTATTATTTTGTTATGATGTATTTGTTCATGTTCATGCATATTAGTTATTTAAAATCTCCAATATGCATGAGCAATATTTTTTTAAAAGATTATTTTTGAAAATCGCAATTTATTAGCCCAGTAGATATATGATTCGTTAGTATGGAGACCCAACATTAAATCAGGTAGCCGTGAATTTTTGGTATGTTATGTAGGACATCGGAATATCGGAACATCGGAATTTTCTACATGTCGCAGTTGAATATATAGGGTAGGGTGTCTCAGTAAGCGTGCACTTTTTAATTTTCAAATAAAAACAACGTATTTTTGAGAAAGTTGTGATATTTTTTATTGGGATTAAAGAAGACATGTTCCGATTTAGTATGTAATAAAATATCCGGCAAATGACCCCCACGATTCTTATATCAGGCCATTACTCTTGGCATGAAATTTTCCATGACTTTTTCACAGAGATGTGGCTGTATCTCACCGTTGACGCGTTGGATCTCGGATTTGAGCTCAGGAATTGTTTCTGGTTTACTCGCAGAAACCCTAGATTTCACAAAACTCCAAAGAAAAACTTTTAAACGGGTTAAATCGCACAATCTTGGTGGCCAGTTGACATCAGAATTTGTTCTGAAAATCGTTGCTGCAATAAATCGATTGTTTCATCCGCGGTGTGGCAGCTAGCGCCGTCTTGCTAGAACCACATTTCGTCCAGGTCCATGTCGTCCAGCTGTGGCCACAAGAACTCGGTTATCATGTTCCATGCGTCATCAGTGAGATAGAGCCAAATGTATGGGAAAAGGTCATGGAAAATTTTATGCAAAGAGTAATGGGCTGTTATAAGAATCGTGGGGGTCATTTGCCGGATATTTTATTACATACTAAATCGGAACATGTCTTCTTTAATCCCAATAAAAAATATCACAACTTTCTCAAAAATACGTTGTTTTTATTTGAAAATTAAAAAGTGCACGCTTACTGAGACACCCTATACTTTATTTGAATATAATTTAATACCTACTTATAATAATTTATCGTTGCCCAATGTCCAACCTTCAAACTTTTTCCTTTGAGGGATGTGATATTCCCAATAAGTAGCAGACAAGAATGATTTTAGTTAAAATTTAGATAAAATTATGGCATATTAAATTTTCAGCAGTTCTATAAACTTTTTTGGATTGGACTTATTAAAAAAGCGTTATGAATCTGTGAAAATGTATAACGTCAATATTCAGACTGATTTCAGTAGAGTAGGTAGGGTTGGGAGGTCAGAAACCTAAATTCTGAAGCCGAAGATCGGATCATACCTTCAAGATATAAAAAAATCCTGAAGTTTGTTGTTACTTTGATCATACCTACTCTAATGAATATTCTGCTTGCTGCTGAAATTAGTTTTATAAATTAACAACGAAAAAGTAAAAAAGTTCGATACAGGTCGATTCCACGGAAAATTGGACATGACAAGACTTAAAAGTGTGGATAAGTTTGATTATTTTTATGTCAATATTTCAACCAGGGTCTATATTTTAGTGTGCTAAGAAATTTTTAGCCATTTTCAGACATTTAGTATACTATCCACTATTTTGAAATCAGCTGAAAAAAAGCAAGGCGCAACGAAATAATTTAGAGTTTTTTTATTATTATTTTATGAATAAGTTTACATTGATATTGGTGTTTTTGCTATTTATATCGGTACATGGGTCCTTTAATGATGTACTTGAAATGATTTTATGGATTTTGGATATTTACATTATGTAAAAGAAAATATATAAGCCGATTAAAATTATGTGGATTTCGTGTTACGTCAGTGACAAAATATTGGTTTTGTTTTTATTTTTATTTTTTGATGGGTGCAATTGTCTCTGCATTTCTATTCCTGAAAGTATAGAAGGTAACTCATTGTTTCCCATTTTTAAGTTTTTCAAGTCTCATACAAAAATATTTGAAAAACGTTGTCACTGACGAACAACTTTTGAGTGAGTCCGTGCGTAACCATAGCCATAGTTACGTGAGTGACAGAGATTTTCAAGAGTTTTGATTAGGTTTGATGATGATATCGTTATATTTAGACTGAAAAATGAGAAAACATACATGGCACATTGCTACTACTACTATATCGCCCTATAATGTTCCTCAAAAGGAACACAGAGAGGTCATATAGGTGTTTGCCGTCCAGAATGATTTTTTAAAGGGCATATTTTCAATTTTCATTTCGTTTTAGCACTCTAATGGTACTGAAAATTAATTATGTACAGTATGTATGTACATCGTATGGCATTGGAGAGACCAGAGTCAGATATTAAGGTTATGAGAGCTCAAAGCTATGTGCAGTGAAAGAGGGTCATGCGTAGCATTCGTGACCAAAAAGGATTAAATGGATTTTTTTATTAACTTCAATCTGACATTGAACCTGGATTGTCGAAGGCAGTCCAAATAACAAAATTATGGTCATCCTGGAAGAATTAAGGGCGCCAACATAACTAATGAATGATTTTTAATGGATTTAATGCACATATGCCATGAGGGTTTATCGCGCCCAGTATCGCATGACTAAATTGAGTAATTCCAAAAAAATATTATCAAACACGCTAGTAGACGGTTTTTCTACCCGATAAGCTCAGTAAAGAGGTTCACCACCCACTTTGAATGTCTCATTTTGGGATGCAAAGAAACATTTGTATGGGCATATATGTATTAAAATGAGCATATCCGCACACTTGTCGTTGGTTACCCCAGACTGTGGAAAATGGCATAATGGTAGAGATGTGATGGAATAATCAGATCCTGATACCGAAAAAGGCATTCAGAGGAACAATAATAATTTTTTTTTCTCACACTACTCTCATTGTTTTTGTGGCTGGATGTGGCCAATACCAAGTGATTAAATTTGGTGTTTAATATAAAAAAATGCTTAAAAAGATTGAATAACCCGATCCTGTTAATAATATAGGTATATAATAAGCTATTCTGATACAATTTAGACATATTTTCTCTCACACAATTCGCAGGCGTTACGTCAGTGACAAACTCATGTTACGTCAGTGACACGATTTTTATTTTCTATTTATTTTGTTTGAAACATTTTTTGAAAATTGTTTTGACATTTCGGCAAGCAATTTAGTTGTGCTAAACATTTAATACCTCAATAAACACATATTTATTTATTTTCAGAGAAATTTTGGTTTTTCTGCGATGTCTTTTTGGGCGTTACGTCAGTGACAAGCACATTTTCATATTTTTCGCCTTTAAATTTTGAGAAATTTCACGTGGATGTTTCATAATAAAGTTGAATACACTCTTAATGCAAATCTTTATAAGAATAAATAACAAAATGTTGTCTTTGAAGAAAAGCAAGAAAATTTAACATCAACATTATTGAATTCTGGGAACAATCATTTTCATAATAATCACTAGATTGGCGTAGATATATTTTGTGTTAAGAGTCAAGATAGGTACCTACTCTAGTTAGGTTAGGTAATATAAAGGTAACATACCCACTCGTATTAGTACCTAAAAAAATCAGGCAATTTTTTTGGTGTGTTATAAAAAGCTGGCCATTTACACGCCATTTCCTTTAGTTTTGGAGCCAGAATTTGAAAACAGATGATTTTATTAATTATTTATGAAATGTTTTATGAGCGCAAAAGGTACTTATATAATAGGTATAATATTAAGATTTTCGACCAACGGCACATGGTGGAAGTCCATTTTTAAGGTAATAATAGGAAAACTTATGCATATATGTAGTTTAAAATTCACTTAGTCGTTGAGTTTAGATTTCAAACTTTATATATCGCCTGATGGAGGTTTAGCTTAATACAATTGGTAAGTAGGTAAGTAGGTGTAACAAGAAAAAAATTCTTTAAAACTTTTGCTTTGTTATGTTATGGTTATGATGAAAAGCAAGTTTTTTCATTATCTTTGTATCTTTGGACAATAACTATTATATGAATCGTCAATATGGACGAGAGGCATTGCAAACTTGCGGTCCGCATTATGTAATTTTACTTGTTTATTTTTAAAAGTAAACCCTAAAACCTAGGTTCATAATAAATATCATCTGCTTTAGTGTCCAACATCAGTAATATGTATTACGCGAAACAATTGAGCTTCACAAAGTTACTTCTTTTTTTCCTCCCGCCAAGATGATCCCGCGATTTCTGTATTAAGCCGGAATTTCGATTATTTTTTACTATCGATTTCTATTAAGCCATACTTTTAAAAATGAACTTAATATAATCTCCCAATATCAACATCTATGCCCAAACTACAGTTTATTTTGTAACGTGTATCTATACGTAATACTTATACCTATGTAACGTAACGTACAAAAAATTGCGCTACGCAGGTCTTCTGCCTTTTACATCTAATAATTGAACTATTGTATTGTCTATATGTCTTGCAGAATAATCGGACCAAGTGGTCGATGCGGCCCATGTGTTTGGCATGATGTGCCTAGACCAGGCCTGTCCAACATAATATTGTGGAGGGCCAGGTTTAGTATTTTTGTAACCGTGGCGGGCCAACAGAAATGCCCAATATCGAAGGTTTAACTAAGCATTCTCCTAGCTAGCTATTAAAATATAATAATAAAAATAAAACACGATGGTATTTTTCATTTTCCATTATGGATGATTTATTAAAAAAGAAAGCCTCAGTTTTACTTTTTTTTTTAGCGAGATAGGTGAGTATATTGATATGTATATTTAACGCGCGTGCTATATTTACCTACCTACATATTATTTTAAATAAGTACCTACAACCATGTACATGTTATTCATAGCCGGTAGAAAGATGATTGAATTAACTACCTAATGATGGAAGATTTTTTTTAACTATTCGCGCAATATCTATTGATGTCGTCGCGGGCCGGATGTAAGACTTAGTATGCGGGCCACATTGTGGCCCGGGGGCCGTATGTTGGACAGGCCTGGCCTAGACTCAATCGTAGATAATAATAATAATATAAAAATACATATGTTTGAATATTCTCTCCTTGTCTCTAGCTCTCTTTCAAGTCCGAAATCTACTGAAAGTAGGTATAGGTACTTAAAATTCCTGTAGTTTCACTTTGGATCAGGGCCGGCCGCTATAAATGACGTAATGAAATTAACACCTCAGGCGATTTTTTTTTAATCGATAAACTAAATTGAATAATATGTAAGTATCAGTATTCTTAATTTCCCGCTTAAGGCCAGCAATTTATTGGTATTAATTTATTTTTATTTCTCTTTATTTGTAATAATAAATTAATAACAATACCGTGCATCTATCATGCTGTGCACACTCTTAATTGGAGGGTTAAACTGAATTTATTATTTCGTGTATGTAATTATACAGGGTGTTTGATAGATGGATACAGATATCTTCAGGAGCGATAGTAGAGGCCATTTAGGATCTTTTGAGCCAAACTAAGCTTAGTCGAGAGTCGCACGATTCTCGAGATATTCGAGATTTTAACTTTTTTTCTAAATACCCCGAATTACTCAAGTTTTAGCCCGATAGCATCGTAATAGTAAAGGTACCTACTTAGTTATATCATTCTTTTTTGTTACCTGGGTATGTGTTTAGTCTATCTGAATCATAAGTTTCAATTGTAAAACAATCATGTTAAAAAAATATCGCATTAAAGTTTCGAGAAAGACATATTTCAAAAACGAGTTACGATTTCGGAGAGGATTTTAGGTAAGAAAAAAATTGTCCAAGATTTAGAAATCTGAAAAAAACTTCTCTGGTTTATGCGGTTTCAAATGATTTTATTTATTTATTTCATAAGTACAACACAGACACTGAATACACATAGAAATAGAATGGACATGGAGTATTTATATAGTTCGAACAGCGACCTAATTAGTTTGTACAAGTTTAGTCAATATTGTATCGTCAATAAGTAAGAAATTAGAAGCTAATCTATGATTAAATATAAAATTAAATAAAAAAGTCAAAAGAAGAGAACAAAAAAAAAACAACAATCTAACCTAAAATTAATATGTCAAATTAAATTATAAAACTACTTATACAAATACATTAAAAAGAAAACAATGATATGAAATGATATACAAAACATTATAAAAAACATTATTTTCATAGATCTATGATACAAAAACTTAAATAGATCGCTACTATTTTAAGCAAATTTCCATACAAATTCGGAAATAGTGAATTGAAAGAAAATGTGTTTTTCACTATGCAACTGTACCTATAGTAAATTTGTATGGAAATTTGCTTAAATCAGACGTGATCTATTTAAGTTGGTTATTGTATCATAGATCTATGAAAATAATGTTTTTATTATGTTTTGAATATCATTTGAAAGAGCATAAACCAGAGAAGTTTTCTGAATCTTTGGACAATTTTTTCTTACCTGAAATCCTCTCCAAAGTCGTAACTTGTTTTTGAAATATCTCTTTCCCGAAACTTTAATGCGATATTTTTTTAACATGATTGTTTTACAGATTGAAACTTATGATGATTCAGATAGACTAAACACATACCCAGGTAACAAAAAAGAATGATAGAACTAAGTAGGTACCTTTACTATTACGATGCTATCGGGCTAAAACTTGAGTAATTCGGGGTATTTAGAAAAAAAGTTAAAATCTCGAATATCTCGAGAATCGTGCGACTCTCGACTAAGCTTAGTTTGGCTCAAAAGATCTTAAATGCCCTCTACTATCACTCTTGAATATATCTGTATCCATCTATCAAACACCCGTAAACGTACGAGTGTGTCTGTTAACTTTCTGTGGATGTTCTTCAAAAACACACTCATCAATCTGGGTATTCTAATATGTATTTCTTTTATTATCTGGGAAATTCGTTCTAGTACCTAAAGCCGGCCCTTTTTAGGCCATCAGAATAAGCGAATGTTATACAGCTGTAATATTTTCTAAATTTCTAATACAATATTATTCTATTGAAACGTGTCGAGTGGAAACAACGCCTGTTTTCGCGCCATTTTAGTGCAGCGAGTGTTTGTTAATCAATTAGTAAAAATGTCTGTGAAAAATGTGTTATTTTGGCCGAAGAACAATGTACGGAAGGAGGGAGGATGAGTGTGAGGCCTGCGCCTCGCTAGCGCCAACAGAGGCTTTCTGGCCTAGCACAAAAATATGGAATTTTTCGTAAATCCCTTCATCAACAAGAAGAGGATGTTTTTGGAGACGAGTAAGTATACCTACCTTAATTCTAATACATACATATTTTCCATAGAAACACTCCTTAATTACTTTCCGCTCATGTTTTTTTTACTTTGTTACAGATTATTTGACGGCTAGGAAGGAAGGTGTGGACGCAGATGGAGGATGCCTTCGTCCAGGAGTGGACGGGAGTAGGCTGAAGAGGAAGTAGAGTTTCTTAACAACTTGACGGATGAGGAAGGAGAAGACACCTCAACCGTAACAGCCCTGATGATGAAGAGAATATCTTCAATAAGAGAAGCTTTCATTAATTGAAAATCCAATTGGAAATTAATAGTGTTAGAATAGTGTACCTACTTAAATGGATCGCGCCACCCTAATTTTGTGTCTAATTATAAGACATCACACGAACTAGTAAATTATTACAATTTCTTCCCATAATTTGCACGTACACGGTGAATAGTGATTCTTATTTCTATATCTTCACATTATTACATATAAATTTTAAAATTATTTGGGAATATATATCCTATTAGATTCCAATAAAACAGTGAAAAAATCCAATACATAAGTATGGATGTGCCTTAATCAATGATTATGTTTTTCTATCAGCTAACTCTATATCGATGTGATGTTCTGATTGTAATTACATTATGTTGTACGTTGTTCTTGTAATATTGTATTTGATTCAGATATGCTTTACTATAAATATATGTATTATGAATTATACCATTTTTCTTTTGATATGTACCTTAAAAAGACGTCAATAATGACGTTAGATTACCCAGTAAATGATGTCTAAGATCACGTCATTTATTAGGTTATTTACTGTCACTAACGACGTCTCGTTAGGTCATATCATGACGTCATTGGCGACGTGCCGATGTCACAAATTATTACGGTATAAATCACGTCATTTATTACGTAATTTACCGTCATTAGTGACGTTAAAATAGGTAATAAATGACGTGATTTATCCCGTAATAAATTGTGACATCGGTACGTCGTAAATGACGTCATGATATGACCTAACGAGACGTCGTTAGTGGCGATAAATTACGTAATAAATGACGTGATTTATCACGTAATAATTTGTGACATCGGCACGTCGTAAATGACGTCATGATATGACGTAACTAGACGTCGTTAGTGACGGTAAATTACGTAATAAATGACGTGATTTATCACGTAATAATTTGTGACATCGGCACGTCGTAAATGACGTCATGATATGACGTAACTAGACGTCGTTAGTGACGGTAAATTACGTAATAAATGACGTGATTTATCACGTAATAATTTGTGACATCGGCACGTCGTAAATGACGTCATGATATGACCTAACGAGACGTCATAAGTGACGAAAATTACGTAATAAATGACGTGATTTATCACGTAATAATTTGTGACATCGGCACGTCGTAATTGACGTCATGATATGACGTAACTAGACGTCGTTAGTGACGGTAAATTACGTAATAAATGACGTGATTTATCACGTAATAATTTGTGACATCGGCACGTCATAAATGACGTCATGATATGACGTAACGAGACGTCGTTAGTGACGGTAAATTACGTAATAAATGACGTGATTTATCCCGTAATAATTTGTGACATCGGCACGTCATCAATGACGTCATGAAATGACCTAACGAGACGTCATAAGTGACGAAAAATTACGTAATAAATGACGTGATTTATCACGTAATAATTTGTGACATCGGCACGTCGTAAATGACGTCATGATATGACGTAACGAGACGTCATTAGTGACGGTAAATTACGTAATAAATGACGTGATTTATCCCGTAATAATTTGTGACATCGTCACGTGATGTATGACGTGTTTCTGGACCAAAAAATCACGTCATTTATTACGTCACCTTGTTGCTTGGGTAGATTCTTCAGAAAAAATCTGAAAGATATTTTACTATTTTTCAATGCATTTATCTCACCATGTGTGTAAGAACTAGATATTAATTTAATTTTTACCCACAGTGATAGTTAACTAGTTAGATATAATTTACTTTGTCTCTTACGTTATTCTTATTGAGCGCTAACATTCTCATATAAAATTTGAAAAAGTGGAACCAAAAATAGAATGATTTTTGCTCAGTGCATATGCCCCCTTAACGGACGGATTTAAGGCACTGCTGTTGTTTTCTAAAGTCGGATGAGAGAATTTTTCATTGATGGATGTATAGTTTCTGCGGTACCCTAGTTACGTACCTCGTTTATTGCTTGTCTCCTGTTTGGAAGATTCTTTATAAGCTGCAAAATCTACATCTTCCACATTATTTGAATCATTGTCATAGCTTAGTGATCCCTTCTTGGCTAACATGAGCAGGTGTATCATGTCTGGTCTCACTTGTTGCGTCTCTTCCCTCGCGTCCATAGCATCTCGAACCACTTTCCGGAAGAATGACTTCACGCTTGTGGGAAACAGTGGTATACCAAACAACTGAAAGCGCAGAATTTTCTTATTTTGCACATATTGGATTTAACAGAGAGAGTTATGAGAATAGTTAAGATTATTAGTTTCTTGATGGTGCGTCACGGTTTAATCCACCTATTCTATCATGTCACTATACGTTACATTTCTGTTAGCATATTTCAAATATGGAATGTTAAAGTGCATTCTGGATCTGTTAAATTTCGCCCGCTGATTTGCTCAATTGTTTATGGTTCTATTGTTCTCCGTTCTATCATATCGGTGCGATTGTACCAGTTGTGCGATTCAAAGTGTTCTGTGTACGCCAGTGACACGCTCAGTTGGTGCGATTAACACCCAACAAATTCGTAAGGTGATATTCACTCTCCATAGATAATAGAGTGGTCCACATGTGCTGTTCACTCACTCATATTAACACGCAATATGTCTATCCCTTCCTACCAAAGAAGAGTGCTGTGATATTGCTATCTCTATGTATGTCTATCAACTGTGTGTTGTTTGGCTGTGTACCTTTATTGTATTGATATTTTTAACTTTTTGTATTGTAACTTTCCAAAGGCCTCGAGGCCGTCAAAACTATAAATAAATAAACTCACTTATTAGTATTCTCATACCTCTATCTCTATTTGACAATTCCAATTGAAACAATTAACCAAATGAGTTCTGTCGTCGTATGATAATCACCTGATGAATCACCAGATGACAATTTATGAGAAAAAACGCAGCCCTACCCATTGTGATTCTTGTCAGTGGCGGATTTAGGACTTCAGGGGCTCAATCTGACTTTAAGCTCCCCTGCAACCCTCCTGAGGGTTTTTTCAAAATATAGGACGTTTTCATGCTTGCAAATATGTTAACACTATAATTTATAGAAATTTCAAATTTTGTCGACAAAGAAACTGTGGATTATTGTGGAATGTGAAAAAAGAGTATGTACGAAAGCGATAAGAGTGATAGACATACATATTTTAAAGAATAGGAACATATTATACTACACATTACATATTACACACAAGCATTCGGTTGCTTAAGGAGGGCAGTATCCAAAATTGTAGTATGTGATTGTGATTCGGGTGATATTGTAAATGTTGTTATTTTGTAATAAAGTGATTTAAATAAAGAAAAAAAAAAAGTTTACCTTCATAAGTCTTGGACATGAAGAATATCCGAAGAATTTGAGGAATTGTACACCACTAAAATTAGTTGCCTTCTTGCCCATTGTGTAAAAATCGTTTTCTCTTTCTTGGAACGAGTTCACTTGTATTCCGAATGCCGTTGAAGCAATCACATCATTTGTGAATCTCGTGAACACATCTTTCATTTCTATCTGGAGTAAATCTTCTCCTAGAAATCAAATGAAAACAATGCATTTTTAAATCTGGCAAACAATTGTTTATAAATAAATGTGAATTCATAACTTCACTCTCACCTTTTAGTTGGTCTTTAAAATATTGTACAGTTTTCTCTGCACATTCTGCTATAAATGGTAGCATATTCTTCATTTTGGATGCCGTGTATGCCGGGCTCATTGCTATCCTCATGTCCTTCCATTTTTGTCCTGTAATGTAATTATTAGGCATCAAATATGCAGCATAATATGCAATACAAAAAGGCTCAGTCGAAATGAATCATTACTATTATTCTATTCCTGATTTGATTGGTTTAAGTCAGGAACTATTCTATTAAGATATAAAGTATCATACCTCTTAAGAAAAACAAATTCCTTCCAAACAGTGGTTCGTCTTCTTCGTCAAAGAAAACCTTGTGATCCAAGAAGTGATCAAAGTCCTTGACTGTTACCTTCTTGATCAAATCTAAATCCTTCAGGACTATAATCGGGTTGTTAAAAGCGTAGAAACCAAAAAATCTGTAATAGAAGATGTCGCACAAACAAGATTTAACCAAAATAATTCCTTATCTTAGAATAATACATACTAGATTATAAAGCAAATATTATACTCTTAAAATTGTGTTAAGCAAACAAAGCCATGCTGTACATAGTTACAAGACTATTTTTATTTAAATACTAGTACATGAGTGTCTATATTTAGTTAATCTTTTAAAGGCTAAAAATTAATTAATTTAATCATTCCCTAGTAACAATTTAGCAGTCCTAGAACCAATCTAGGAGCTAGATTGTTACTATGGTTGTTCACATCACAATGAATATATTAAAATGCCCTTACTTCTCATCTGGATGTGATTGATATGCTCTGAAAATTGTTTGCCGTAGATGTTCCTTCCCCGTGAAGACTCTGAACATATGACCGAAAATTGGCAAGGGATTTCTGGTGGTCACGACTCCATGTCTATGAAATAACTTGTTTTTATTGTTGGCGTAATAAAACGCCACACATATTAGGATGATAGCAACTCCAGCCAAAGAGAACATCATGTCTGCAATGACTAATAAACACAGGACATTAAGAGAGGTAACTATTTTTTGTTTGTATTCAATGAAGGGGTCTCTGGGTAGAAGTAGTTTAAAAAAAAATTGTATTCAATACACTAGTAGTTACACTGAGAACTATTTAGAGCACAGCACTTTACAAATGAAATATTTCATACAAAAACTGGTTTTAATATAGTACCTACATCATGATGTAACTGTGAATGAATATTTTGTTACATAAATAAAACTGTGTGTACATCATAATAGTAATAGTGGATCAGTACATGATTATGTATATTTGATTCATATAATCTCTCTATGAATGCACTATGTGTTGTAAGTAGACTTGCAACAAATATTTAGCCACCATAAAGTATTGGGTCGAATACTCAATAGTCAATTGGCAGAATATTCAGTTATTCAAAATGTGGAATAAGAAAGTAAATGACCCATTAAAATGTAAACATACAAGAAAATATTTTGCATATTTAATTGCATAAAAATACCTTTAATCAAATTCCCTTGTATAAAATATAATTGTTCCATCTTCTTAGAATAGTGTTATATTATAAAGTGTTATTTGTGTCCATCAGCTTAGGCTGGTTGCCCAGTATTATGAAGAATAACACACAAAGGAAAAATATCAAACAGTTGTCTTATTTGTAGTTAACAACAACTAAAAGTGTTGTAAGGATGAAAGTCGGGTGATGACTCTAATAGGGTATATTCGTTAGAGATGGCCATTCAAAATTTTCATAGTTCTCGATCGATTGCGCCGATACTTTTTGTTTTAATTCGCTCTACCTTGTTGTATATGCAGTCGTGATAAGAAATTTCTTGCAAAACAACTTGCTAAAGTGAGTACTTAATCACAAAAAGAAAAAATGAGTGGCCATCTTTACCGACATGTCCCGAAGTGATGGCCATAGATGTACAGGAGAGATTACTAAATGCCCTTTAGCTGACTGCAGCAGCTATTGAATATAAGGCCGACCGAAAGCGACCGAACGACTATGGTGCCATCATGCACGTTCAGTATAGACAGGGCACTTAGTACTGGCCATCTATCTCGTACATCTATGGCCATCACACCCGGACATATCGGAAGAGCCATTAAAAATTATTTTTAGTTTTTTTATTTATTTCGTCTCAAAAAAAAAAAAAACTACGGCCATCTGTAAGGAATTTCCCCTAATGTTGATTGTGTGTAGCTTACATTTTAGATTACAAAGTTTGTTTAGCCCAGATAGCTTTAGTCAGTGGCAGGGAATATCACCTAATAAAAATGTGTGTTAAATTTTGTCTGTGGTGGTGTACTAAAAAAATATCTCAATATTTCAATTCTTTTTCATTGTATGACGTTATAACAACAATAAGATCAGAACAATAGAAATGACACCCATAAAATTGCCCTAAAGGAGAAACTTTATAGGTTTGAAGCAGGTACTAGTTGTCTGCCAGGTAATAATTCGAACATTCGGAATAACGTGTGGTTACGGTCCTACGTAAAATTACTCTTGAGTGGCAAAATCTTCTGACCTCCCTATATTCCCTTGCAGAATATTGTGATGTAGTAAGTAAGAATTATGTCAGCGCCGGGGATTGAACTTGAATCCACCAATTGACACTCCAACATTTCACAGACCATCTTATCCGTTTGAGTTTGTTTCGATAATTTCACATAATTTATTTAAATAGTGAGAATCTTCACATAATTTATTTAAATAGTGAGAATCTTCAACTGTGAAGTTGAGGATCCCAGAAATCTTTCTATTATTTGTCTCTGACAATATAAATATTTGTTGTCATTGTCAAATAAACATGGAAAGGCAATGCTCTTTCAGAAAACAGTTATTAATGTCTACAGTCTCTGTGTAAACTCTGCAATCCTTATGTAGTTATATGTTATGTTATATTTATACCTAAGTCTGATTTATAAAGATACTGTTAGGTGATTATGATATGGATATATTAAACAAGTTAGACAAACTAGATAAATAGACTTTGTGACATAGCCATAGGTATATTATGAGAATTAATTATTCTAGAGGTGAAGAATTGTTTACAATTCAGATTGGTTTTTGTATCGGTATCTATGTATAAAAAATTATATATCCATCCCCACTCATCCTATTATCTGTTGATGAGGTGATTAGAAAACAATAGTATTTTAATTATAGTCAAATAGCTAAGTGTTGCTTCTACAGTTTACTATAATATAGTGTATATTACACACATATGATCTCAGGATCTTCAGCAAGTAAGAGACTATTTGATAACATAATTTTGAACGAAAAACAGAAAATTGCCAATACATATGTCGTCAAGAAGTTGGTGTTTTATCACACTTTTGCAGAATTCCAATAGAAATTTCATTGTGGTCAGGACATAAAATTGTAGCTCCTTATTGATCGAAGACCATCTCTTTCTTGACAGATTGTAGATTCTCATAAGTTATTGGGATATGGTGCATGTAGTGTCGGACTGTCCATATGGGAGTTTGAGAGAATTCCAAGTGGGCCACTTGGCCTGTTTGTGGGCTGCTTTTTCTTGATCAAGGTCAACTTTCCTACAGACCCTCCCGGTGATGGAAGAAGTGAGCCGTTTTGGACATTAAATTCCCAGTCCGAACTTTCTTCCCAGTCTGGCCCTGGGCGCATTATAGCATGTTTTTATTTCATTTTTTTTACATTTTATTGTAAGTAAAGAAAGTACAGAAATATGTTAACATTACGGGTAATAAGATACCATGTCTTTAGTTGTTCACTAGTTCAACCAGGTAGTGGCTCACCACACTATTGGTGAATTCATTGATATTTTACTGTTAAAAAGTATTATTTTATTAGTAAAGCAAAAATGTTTTATGTTTGGGAGATTGCTTACTATGGATGTCAGATAAGGACTTGTGTGATTATGGCACAGATTATAAGGTCAAGGTGAGATTACAGTGGGATGGTCAGTAATGGAGCTACATATAATTATTGATTGTCCTAACTCCTAACCTTGGTATCACATAAGTACTTGTAGTATTATGTCACATCCACTACCTGTTTGTAGTGTTGTTAACTGTCATTGATGTTTGATATTGTGTAAGCAATCCTTGAGTTTATTTATAAGCCATATTCTTTTTATCTTATCTTTTATTAATTTACAGTAGGTCAGAATAATAAGTCATACAATTAGAGTACAGTGATTAGAATTTAGGATGTCTTTTTCAATGTTTTTCATATTACAAATACGTTATTGTTGGAGATGAATAATATCCCCAAAGTATGATGATTTCTCTGTTTAATAATAGATACCTACATATTTGACATTCATTTTCTTTTTAGTACTTTCACCATATGTATTTATTTTATGGTTAATAAATTTGAATTTCATATGCTATGTCTTGATAATGGTAAAAATAAATATATTGAATAAAAAATGGTCCATGAGCGAATAAATAGATTAATGTTGGGTCCTTTAAACAAATTTGATGTGAGGAAATTGATAGATAGGAATGTGCTTATAAAAATCTTATGCACTACGAAGATCCACATACATA
This sequence comes from Ceraclea dissimilis, assembly GCA_963576895.1. Classification (NCBI taxonomy): domain Eukaryota; kingdom Metazoa; phylum Arthropoda; class Insecta; order Trichoptera; family Leptoceridae; genus Ceraclea; species Ceraclea dissimilis. Next base: position 8,601,032 of record OY756361.1, on the reverse strand, counting down.
GATTGTGGTAACATTATTGATTTTCTCTTCTGTCTATCTTTCGTAAACAAAACCTTGTTATATTTGTTTCAGTTCTTCACAATGATATTAGGCATGAGTGAGTGGGTCATCTTGCTGGTCACATTGCTTGGATATGGCTGGTACTATTTCTGGAAAAAGACACAATATTTCAAAGATCGTAGAATAATCTCAGTAGATGGGTATCCAGTGTTTGGGAACACTTTGTGGATGTATTTACAAATGGAACATCTCAAGGATTTCCTTCATGATTTATATTATAGGTTCCCGAATGAGAGGTCTGCAGATACATACAAGTATTGTCGGAATGAAATGTTTTTGTCAGATTTTATTCACAATAACATTTATGCTTTTTTTCTTTTCAGATACATAGGGACATTTAGTTTTACAACCCCGGTGATTGTAGTAAAGGATTTAGAGTTGATCAAACAGATAACTGTTAAAGATTTTGATCATTTCTCAGATCATATCGATTTTGTGGATCCTGAAGTGGATCCACTGCGTGGAAAAATGATGATTTTCCTGAAAGGTTAAAAGTTGTTATTTAGATGTTTATTTATATTTTATTACAATCTTGTGATTTATATTTTCTTGTTTTGTTTAGGAGAACAATGGCGTGAGATGAGGCAGACTCTAAGTCCCGCTTTCACAAGCTCCAAGATGCGTGGGATGTTGCCTCTAATGCAGGAGTGTGGGAAGGAACTGGGCATATATTTGGATAAGATGTTTGCTAATCGTAAAGATAAAGGTAAATATTATATTCTATAGATATATTGTGTATGGTGTTCATATTGTATTGTATGTATTGTTCAGTATTGTGTGTATAATTGTAGAGAGTGATGTAATGGAATTGGAGATAAAGGACACATTTACCAGATGCACTAATGACATTATAGCCACCTGTGGATTTGGAATTAAAACTAATGCACTGGTGGAGACTGACAATACTTTCTATAAAATGTCTAGAGAATTCACTACATTGGGCTTTTGGGATACTGTGAAATTTGGTTTATTAGAATTTTCCCCATTTCTTGCAAAGGTTGTTTTACACTCATGTTTATTGATTTTATTCAATTTTCACAATTTGTCGGTATGTCATAAGCAAGTTTTAATTAGATTTTCAGGATTGGATTTGGAAGTAAACACGTGAACGCGTTTTTCAAAAACTTAGTGACATCCAATATAAAGGAGAGGGAAGAGAAGCACATAGTGCGTGAAGATATGATACACTTACTAATGTTGGCTAAACAAGGGAAGCTGGTGGATGAAACTACACAGGGGAAGGATGAAGTGAAGAAGAAGACTAAATTAGGTAGTGTATTCATCTGTATGTCCCTCCATATGTAGGTGGAGTAGAGTGGAGGTATTACATACATTGGATTGTTGATATTACAGAATGGACTAATGATGAAGTCACAGCTCAGGTGATGATCTTCCTGTTTGCTGGATTAGAATCCACCGCTACTATGATTAGTTTTATGGCTTACGAGTTGGCAAAGAATCAAAAGGTTCAACAGAAACTTCAGCAAGAGATTGATGATCTTCTCAATAAATCTGATGGTAAAATAGAATATGAGGGAATTACTCATTTGAAGTACTTGGATATGGTGTGCTCTGGTCAGTTTATTTTTTGTAAATCTTAGTTCTTATTCTTTTACATACTCAAAAAATTGATACTGGATCATACAAATGCTTATTAAACTATCGAGTGTCGTTAACACTTTTATTAGCGATTTAAATAAATATTGTGGATTCACATAAAATATCAGTTCTTCTTTTTGGTCTTTGATCTACTACTACATTCCTTTTTCTCAATCTCAATCCTTAGAATCGTATATCCCTAGAATCATTGGGAAGTAGTATTTAATTTCTCCTTATTGAAATGAATTTTGTTAATTTACATATGTATTATACTTATAATTTATTTCAGAATCACTTAGACTTTGGCCCATAACTCCAGATACAGATAGAGTTTGTACAAAGCCATATATATTGCCTCCACAAAATGACGCACACGGAGTGACTCTTAAGGTGGGTTTTCTGTAATAATCAATCTTTGTGCAAACTTTGCTACCTTTTGTATTCCATAACTCTGTATGTTGTTTTAGTTGAATCAGGGTGATCAAATTTGGATACCAACAATGACAATACATAGAGATCCCAAATACTTCCCCAATCCTGAAGAATTTGATCCCGAGAGGTTCTCTGATGAACGTAAAGACACTATTGTACCGTTCTCTTATTTTCCATTTGGTGTGGGACCAAGACAGTGTATTGGTGAGTAGAATGTAAAATAAATTACTCTACTAATAGATATTTTAATAGTTATATTTAATTTCAATAACTGATTGTTTTAAATATTTTGTAGGTTCAAGATTTGCTCTAACGGAAGCCAAGATACTGATAGTAAATCTGTTAGCTAAATATGATTTAGTTAAAATATCCAAGACGCCAGACCCTATGGTATTAAAGAATACTGTCTTTGACATGGTTCCAGTGACTGGATTCTGGGTGGGTGTGAAGCCAAGAAAAACATCAGCTGTGTCAGTGTGAATCCACAACTACATTATGTACATTCAAAGCCCTTGAAGTGATACTAGCAAAGCACATTATAAATTTGCCAATAATACTGATATTCATATTCTTAATAAAAAATTATAATATTTTATTTCATATCCATGTGAATGTTATTGGCCTAGGTATCAATCTATAAAGATTGGTAAAATGTTTGAGGTATGAAATATTATGGTGACTTTTGAAAACAATAATTTGGACCAGAAGTTAAACCAGGCCGGCGTCATATTGTTCATACAGGCCGGGTAACTGACATTTGACGATGATGACGTCACCAAGAGTGGGAGAAAATGTACGGGAAAAAATATTCTGTAGTTCAAGTGTTTGTCACCGAGACAAGGTGTTTGTCACCGATACAAGGTGACGTCACCAATCGTGTTGGTGATGGAATTCGTGTGTGTAGGCTTGTATACTATCGCTGGCTTCGGTTAAATCTCTACAACATAATTTACTCTGAAGTGACTCAATTTTTTAGCAGGTATAAAAGTGAAACCTGCATGTATGAAATATTGTAATTGTATTGGAAACAAGTAGGTACCAAGGCTAGCAGACATTTGATTGTCTTGTATGATCATGTTTGGTTAATTGAAGTACTATTTTTATTGATAAGATAAAATATTGATATCCATAGTGCAATCTCGTGTTTTGTATATATTACTATGTCGCGGCACGGACCTTTTCAAGTAATGCATCATAAGAGGAATGATTACCCGAAAATAATAATTATATGATTTCTCAATACCTACAAATCATTGATAACTGTGTTGGGATTTGGGATGCATTCACCTGTTGAGTGAATGGACGCCGGTTCAATCTCTGGATCTCTGCAAAGCAAGCTTTTGTAGCTTACTGTGAAGTGTATGGAGATCACAGAACACATATAGGTAGAAAAATGTGCATAGGTACTCTATTTGGGTTATTACTGCCACTACACTGTCATGGTATTGCGCAATTATGGGGTGACCATAAATGCGTTTTGTGTATAAAATGCAATATTCAATTTCCGTAAAGAATTAGTATATGAAATTCAAAACGGCTTGGATAACTTATTGGTGAAAAAGATTTTTCCATATTGTAAGTTAAGGAGTCGGAGCAGCCACCATTACCACTCTATACAAGGCCACACATCTCGGCATTGACAGGAGCTCATGGAGGAGAATGGTTAAGTTGGGAGTCACAAGGAACAACAACAGCAGAAGTATGTTAGTGTATTTCAAGTAAGTTGTGATTGTTGAAAACTGTTTTTAAGTTATTTTATATTAACATCATTGATATGGACACCCAATTTGGTCCCCCCATCCTTGTTGCTATTTGTATCTGAGTGTGTTAAGTGTACATACTTATAGTAAGTATCTACATGTACAGCAGAGCCTCGATAATCCAAACTCCAGCTAATCCGAACGCCTCTATAATCCGAACGACCCCACAACCGCCGTTTCTCAAAATGCTGTTACCTAAATTAAGGGATAAAGCATTTTCTATGTCGCTAAACACTACTCGTCAAAGCACTATATTGGGATTCATTAAAAAGTGTGATTAATAGCCTTGTATCTAACATACATATTTAAATAAATACATTTTATAATGTAAAATATTGTTTTATTTCGAAAAATGCCTCGTACATCCGAACAGGGTATAAATTGTCAGTGTCTGGATTATAGAGGCTCCTGCTGTGTGTTATGTAGATGTACTCATATTAGCAAGTTATTAATTGACTATTATCAATCCCATGATAGTGACATTCAAAACGGTCGTTGATAAACAAGTTGTGAATAATTTGGTGTAAGTATTGTTATTATCTATCATACAAGTGTATTATGTAATTTCGTGGGAGCATATTATATTAAAATGAATTCTGAATTGATATATTACATTCCTTAAATCTGAAAGGAGTTTGGGGATATATTTAAATAAAAATATAGGTGTGGTAGGTATCCTTATCAGAAGAGAATTTGACTGCCGTATGTTTGAATGTGGTTTGATGCTGGCTACCAACCTAATCCACTATTATAATACAAGCTTTTACGGTTTAGGTTTAGACAGTGGTTTATGAATATATTTGATTTTATTTCGATAAAGACAGATTCATTTAAAAATATCTTTTACATCCAGACCTGCATTGAACTAGACCACACCTGTTATAATTTTGTATTGTCCCCAGTCACCGTGTATTTATTAATTTTAGTCTTTTTTGCTGTAACAGTTTATTAATTCATCGCAATAATCTTGTAATGTTTGTAAACCTGACGATTTAAAGTGCCCTAAATGAGGCCTACTGAGGATTAGGGAACAATAAACAATCTCACAGATTTCAATATTGGAGTGTAAACAATAAATATTATATTATAGTATGTCAGAATTATATTTACATTGGGACACAAATACAGTCTTAATACTTCCGAGGTCACATCCATTAATTCAATCAACAGTGTGACGGAGGAATAATTGTAATGTGATGTTGCACAAAAAAAAAAAACTAGCAACACATTCAATTTGTATTTTTCATTATTCTATCTTTAATATTTCAGTTCTTCACAATGATATTAGGCATGAGTGAGTGGGTCATCTTGCTGGTCACGTTGCTTGGATGTGGCTGGTACTATTTCTGGAGGAAGACACAATATTTCAAAGACCGTAATATAATTTCAACAGATGGATATCCCGTATTTGGCGACACTTTGCGTCTGTTTTTACAGATGGAACATATCAAGGATCTCCTTGAGAGGTTATACTGGAAATTCCGCAACGAAAGGTTGATCTTAGCTTTTATTTCTGTTGTAATAAAAAAAAGATATCTCTGTCAAGTATGACTAATTTATATAACATTAAGTATTTACGCTTTCTGATTCTCAATCACTATTTCAGATATGTGGGATTATTCAGTTTGACTAGTCCTATGGTCATGATCAATGATTTGGATTTAATCAAGCAGATTTTGATTAAAGATTTTGATCATTTCTCTGATCACATTCAGTTTGTGGGTGCAGACGTTGATCCATTGACTGGAAATATGTTATTCTTGTTAAAAGGTTCAAATGTTTTTATTTTATTATAAGGAATATTATCCCACATATAAGTAATAGCTGTTATTAAACTGTATTTTTATATTTTCTTATTTTATTTAGGAGAGCAATGGCGTGAGATGAGGCAGACTCTAAGCCCTGCTTTCACAAGCTCCAAGATGCGTGGGATGTTGCCTCTAATGCAGGAGTGTGGGAAGGAACTGGGCATATATTTGGATAAGATGTTTGCTAATCGTAAAGATAAAGGTAAATATTATATTCTGTAGATATATTGTGTATGGTGTTCATATTGTATTGTATGTATTGTTCAGTATTGTGTGTATAATTGTAGAGAGTGATGTAATGGAATTGGAGATAAAGGACACATTTACCAGATGCACTAATGACATTATAGCCACCTGTGGATTTGGAATTAAAACTAATTCCTTAACTGAGACAGACAATACTTTCTATAAAATGTCCAAATCATTCACTACATTGGACGGCTTTTGGGACAATCTAAAGCTAATAATATTTGCAATAATTCCATCTGTAGCAAAGGTAATATTTATCCTATATTTTTATCTATATCTATATCACTAATTATCCTTCTAGATCATTATAAATAATGATATCTCTATCACTTGCTTCTTTTATATGAAATTCTTTTCGCTTAATGTTCATCTGTCAGTACTGATCAATCCATGCGATTCCACACCTTACATCCTTCTGTATCTATTCTTGTGTATAATAGTAGAAATAATTTGTTTGACAGATGTTCGGCATAGAATTTGGAGAAAGAAAAGTTAATGAATTCTTTCAAAACTTAGTGACATCCAATATAAAGGAGAGGGAGGAGAAGCACATAGTGCGTGAAGATATGATACACTTACTAATGTTGGCTAAACAAGGGAAGCTGGTAGATGAAACTACACAGGGGAAGGATGAAGTGAAGAAGAAGACTAAATTAGGTAGTGTATTCATCCGTATGTCACTCCATATGTAGGTGGAGTAGAGTGGAGATATTACAAACATTGGATTGTTGATATTACAGAATGGACTAATGATGAAGTCACAGCTCAGGTGATGATCTTCCTGTTTGCTGGATTAGAATCCACCGCCACTATGATTAGTTTTATGGCTTACGAGTTGGCAAAGAATCAAAAGGTTCAACAGAAACTTCAGCAAGAGATTGATGATCTTCTCAATAAATCTGATGGTAAAATAGAATATGAGGGAATTACTCATTTGAAGTACTTGGATATGGTGTGCTCTGGTGAGTTTATTTTGTACATTACTTTGATGGCAGCTTGATATACTTAATTCATTTTTGTTATTTAATAGGAATATAATTCCACGTTTCAGAAACACTTAGACTGTGGCCAATAGCTCCAAATAATGATAGAGTTTGTACAAAATCCTATGTATTGCCTCCACAAAGTGAAAAGAATCCCAACACATTAACGGTAATTTGGACTGCAGTTATTTTTGTATCATTTTATTTTAAATTTCTCCTCTATAAAAGTTTATTTCTTTATATTGAGGTTCATAATCCATATTATTCTTTTGGTTGTAGTTGAATAAGGGTGATGAAATTTGGATACCGACAATGTCAATACAGAGAGATCCCAAATACTTCCCCAACCCCGAGGAATTTGATCCTGAGAGGTTCTCTGATGAACGTAAAGACACTATTGTACCATTCTCTTTTCTTCCATTTGGTGTGGGACCAAGACAGTGTATTGGTGAGTAGAATGTAAAATAAATTACTACGAAGATATTTCAGCAGTTGGATGTAATTTCAATAAGTGATTGTTTTGAATATTTTGCAGGCACAAGGTTTGCTCTAATGGAAATCAAGATATTAATAGTAAATCTATTAGCTAAATATGATATAGTCAAAACATCCAAGACACCAGACTCTATAGTATTGCAGAATAGTATGTTTGAAATGCGTCCAGTTGATGGTTTCTGGGTTGGATTAAAACCAAGAAGTACATCAGTTACGCCTCATTGAATACACTGCAAGTGGATTTTGTTAATTATTATAACTTGTTATTTTTACTCCAGCACAATACGTAATTGATTAAAGAGATTCTTAAAGTTATTGTATGTTTTTTTTTTATAATATTTAGCAGCAGTATTTTTAGCACGGTGTCATGTTGCTTACTGTGAAATTGGTCATACACGCCTGATGGATTTTCATATTTCATTTGAAATAACCATAATAATTATTGTGCTGTTTTTGGTTGTGCCCATTATTAGGAGAGGTGTACACAAAAAATCATTTTTATTCTTATGTACAATGTGTTACAAATATGCTTTTATGAAATCTTTATTGTATAACAAACTTTGTGGCATCGTAATTAGAATCAAAATAATTCCTTGTGATTATGTCATAGTAATTCCCCAGATGTCATCAGTCGTGCATGGGAAGGAAATATAAGATGTATATTACTTTTGTCTATTCTTGAATCCAAGTATGATTTCATTTTTAGGTCCCATTGTAAAAACGTGTGGTAGTATTTCCACTGGAGCTGTTCTCGATGTTTGTAGAATCTCAAAGTTGGCCAAAATGTGAAACATGGCAACCTTCACCTCCATTAAAGCGAAGCGATTTCCTGAAATTATAAATATTAAAATGCGTATCGTTTCTTTAAAGCAATTATGTTGACATTATTATTAGTATCAGATTTATTTTATACCAATACAACTCCTGGGTCCAATGCCAAATGGTGAATATGCCTCTGCATTTGCACTCAATAGGCTTTTGTCAGAAAACCTTTCTGGATCAAACTTTTCAGGATCCGGGAAAACTTTAGGATCTCTTTGGATTGAGTATGATGGGATCCATATCACTTGCCCTTTTTCAATCTGTAGGAATATTTAACAAATAAATTTATCGACAAAATCATCACAATAGGTATATTATAGGAGAGTAGTACTTTAATGTATTGAATATTGCGATTTCTAGTATACTTCTTACTACTAGAGACTGGAAAATTTTGCAATATCGATTTTATTTGTGAATTTCGTTACTTTAGCATTTATTACAAGAATAACGAGAAATTTCGCACGTTTGATGCGAATTGACGTAATTAAAAAGGCGAGTGACTTTGAGAGCACGAAGAAGATCACTAAAACAATCTTTCAAAAAGGCTTTTCTGGCAAATGTTTTTGATTTATTTTATTGTTTTAGGGATTTTTTAAGAAATAAAAATTGTATTCTTATATTAAAAGCTGTAAATTTGTACTTGTTACGTGATTTTGAGACAATTTTATTGATACGTACTGTGATTTCTTTACTATTATTGTTTGGTGGTGGAAGAGTGTAAGGTTTCACACATATACGATCCAGGTTTCCAGCTGGAGGCCACAAGCGGAGCATCTCTGTAATAATAACATACTAATATGATTACTGTTACATTATATTAATCTCAGTGATTTACACCTAAGATATCATATTTGTTATGTAATTGATGGCCTATATGCACTGAGCAAAAATCGTTCTATTTTCGCTTCAACTTTTTCAAATTTCGTATGAGAAAGTTAGCGCTCAATAAGAATAACGTAAGCGACAAAGTGAATTACACCTTTTTAAAAGAAACGTGGGAAGAAATTTAAAAATCTAAGACAGTCAGTTTGTTAAGATTATAATTACCAGTATTTTGGCTAAATTATACTTTTATATCAGAAAATCTTCAGATTCCGTAAATTTCAGGGGTACTTTAGGAATATTGTTTTATTCAAGTGATTTCCAGATATTGAAATTTTATAGCAGTCAATCTGTAGTCCATACTTTCATCTATCACTGTGTTCAGTTTCAAGACGATTCTCTCAATATTGGCTGAGAATAATTCAGGGCGCCGACGCCGGATGACAGCATATAGGACCTTAATGTAGGGACCAGTAATGAAAAGAAATAATCTCTCCCTTACCAGATACAACCATATCCATGTATTTTAAGTTACGGATATCGTTATATTGAATCATAGAGTTGTGTTCTCTCACATACTCATCCACTTCTTCCCGTAGGTTCTTTTGTATCTCAGGATTCATTGCCATAGTGTAACATAAAAGCGACAAAGTTGTCGTGATTGGATCTTTACCAGCAAATAGGAATATCACCGCTTGTGCTGTTAGTTCATCATCGGTCCATGCTGAAAAATAAATGTGATTAGCACAGAGTACTGATTAACATGGGCATAGTCAGAGGGGGCAGCTGCCACCCCTAGAGATTGGAATAGGTATATAATTTTTCTCTTTATAATAAGCTCACAAAAAATCACATTATAACCACATACTTTCTCATCGTATCATAAATTTTCTAAAATAAGTATAAATATCTATTAAAATGCAATCACCTTTCCCTATTTTTGTGTTACTATTCTTTATACATACATAACTGGTACATTAAGACCTTCTTCTATGTCCCAATTTTTTTTTTATTATTTATTAGGCGCTATTTATGCTTTTTTTATACTACATTTAATTTTTAAATTTTTGTTGCCCCCCCTAGCTACGACGTTGGTGACACCCATGCTGATAACAAAAATTTGTTATCTTGTTCAGATTTTCGATAATGTTGTAAGATACAATATAATCAGGTATGTATGTATAATAATTCTGATATAACTTGTATGAATTTGTTTGTATAAAAATGTGGAATTAAATTTAAGGTATAATATTCTCCACCTACATCTTTTCTCGGAATGTTTGGCAATATTCTCTTCATGTACTGTGGCATACCCCACATCCTCCATGAGTTTATTTATCTTGTCCTCTTCTGACAGCTTCCCCGATATTGCTAACATCAACAAGTGAATCATATCTCGCCTCACATATCCTGTTTCCGACCTTTCCTTTATCATACCCATCACTATACTTTTGTAGAAAGTTACCAAACTGTTTTCCATAAAAGGCATTTTCATTAACTAAAATCATTCAATATGGTTACGGGAGTAGTTTACAATTCTGTAGCTTTTCAAACTAAAATACAGTCTGTCAAGAAAGTGATGGTTTTTGATGGAGGCGCTACTTGTAGCTTTTTGGTGACCATAGTGGCAACACTTGGAGAATTTCAATAGAAATGTCGTTAGGAATCAAAACAGTAGTTCTCAATTAATCCACGACCATCTCTTTCTTGATAGACTGTGAGTGTGTTTTAAATTTATTTTACTATGATATAAATGAAAAAAGAATGTCTTATTTTAATTAGTGCATAGTTAATTACATAGTTACAGACTTATAGTGTGTGTTGAATTTGAACTACTTACATTTCTTAATTTTGGATTATATGCCATATATTGGCCCAGTATGGCAACCTTGGGATCAATTTGTATTAGTGTATTTGATTTTATGTAAAACTCATTTTTGGGATTATTCAGTGTGTCACACTCTATACCAAATGCACAAGAAGCTATTACGTCGGTGGTGTATTTAGATAACATATCTTTCACTTCTATTTCGTATATTTCACTCTCTGAAATCAAATAAATAAATCGATATTAAGGTTGATTGTAATGCGTGTACGTTAATTATCGTAAGAGATGTTCTGATAAATAATCAACTGGATCTATAAAATCAGATTGACTTGTTTTAAATGTCTGGTGATTGTTTGGAAAATAATTATTGAGAGCATGAATGAAGAATGCAACGAATGCAACAACACAAACCATTTGAATTGTTTCTCATATATTTCATTAGTTTTTCAGAACACTCATCTACAAAATGCATCATTTCTTTCATTTTTGATCCGGTGAACGCAGGACTTAGTGTGTTTCTCATGTGGCGCCATCTTTCACCTAAAATATTGATGTTGTATTGAAACTATTGAACTTCAATGTGCAATTACATGTAGGATTTTCTGGAATACCTAATTTTAAATTGTTCATACCTTTAAGAGAGAATAGTGAATTGTGAAACAGTGGATCGTCTTCTCCGGCTATGTCAAAATGATCCATGAAATGATCAAAGTCCTTAATGCATATTTGCTTCACCAATTCAACATCTCTCAGTACAATGATTGGCTTGAAACCAAAGAAAAATCCAAAATATCTGAAATATAAATGGAATTGGTTGGTTTGGTTCAAGAATAAATTCACAAATTTTCCTAAAAGACTAGTAAATAATTGAAAATTCTAGAGACTCCATTGTACCAACCATCAGAGGTGGACTGGCTTTAAAAAATAATGTTGCCATGTAATAAAGCCGAGACCCTCAAATCCTATTTCAGATTTTCACGGAGTGTACGTAGTACGTACAGGGAGAGCAATTATGTACAATTTTGATATCCAGTTTTTTTTGTGAAATTGGTGGAAGTAGTCTTTATATAAGAATGCAAAGAATAGTAGGCACAATAAACTTACTTTTCACCATCAAATTGCTTGTAATATTCAAAGATGAGTTCATTCAAATGCTTTCTCAGTGTTACTAATTTTAAAATGCTGCCCAGGAGAGGTATTGGTGTCGGATATTTAATTCCAAGCTTTTGGAAGAAAGTATATCGGCTTCTCATGTAGTAATATACTAATCCTAGTAACACCACAAATGCTAGGAATATATCCACACATCCTAGGGACCAAAGCATTTTTATCTAATCTCAATTACCTAAACACCATTCAGAAAAATATATATTTAATTAATTTTATATACTTATTAAAATATTTTCAAATATTATTACACTGATTTGTAGATGTAATCACTCACTTCTCCCAGCGGTAATAAGTGTCCTTTAAATACAATATGTTTAGTTTAGTGGGAACACATTGAGCACTCAAAGTGATAAATTTGCAAGTCATATTCAGAGCACATCTTAAATTATGCCAACTAGATATGTGTATGTTTATGTTCCTAAAATATATATTGAGATAAAATTTATCACTTCATTGTACTAGTGCAATTTACCCACATTTTTTCCAACTGCTCAATTTTTTTATACCATGTCCTAATTGACTGTAAGTTTGTTGTGTCCGTAGATGGTTTTGTACGAAGTTCAGTAACTTCTACCATTACAAATGATGCATTTTCATTTGACCGCCGTGTGTCAATTTTTCGTGGTGCTAAGTTCTTATCTTGTTTTTTAATGCCTGAACATTTTGCTTGAAGTAAAGTTTTTTTTTTTCGTATGTTTTTTTGCTCCTCTGACAAAAAAGGCTGTGCACTGACTTGAAATATGTTATCTTTAAAAACTCACAGTTTTAAAAGAATTTTTAAAAAGCAGTCATTTTCGTTTCAAAGTAAATTGACTCCCACGCAAACATCCATTTTGTAATGGTTTTGTAACGAAATTTGCATGCAAAATGTATGAACTGAACTGTGTATATTTTTTGTCTACAAACTTTGAATGAGGATTTCGCTTTTGATATGCTATAATAATATGTAGTTTGGTACATACTTTACGTCTTAATGATATTGAGTAAACATTTCGTAGTCAAAGGTGAAATTTAATCATCAGTGGCATTATTGTTTATATGTACATATAATAATATATCATCTTACATTAGAAGAGTATTGAGTAGTGGGAGGGCCGTAGCCAGGAATTCATTCCAACCAAAGACCCTTCGAAGCTAGGGGGCACAAATAAAATTTTGATATTGCCAGATGGAACAAAAACTAGTAAACAGCACTGCAGACTATAACAAACAAACACCACTTTAATTATATTAGCACCGCAGGCAATTTTTTTTTAGAAAATGGTGGGAAAACAATGTGGTTATAATGTGATTAATTTCTCCCTTGTATAAAATGGTGGACTGGCTGAGGAATCTCAGGGGGGGGGGGTTGGAACCCCAAAATCCCCTCTGCCTACGGCCATGAGTAGTGGTGTGCGAAGTCATGTTCAGTAACAGGATGGAGAGAATTCTTGCACGCATTACATTATTCTCTATAAACAAAGTTAATCTATAATATGTAATGATTTCCTTAGATGAAATTTGTACTCTTATAACATGTAGGTAGGTCCATACATGGCATACTTAGCCAATGCAAAAAAACTCACATAACTAATCAACATTATAGGTATGATATAAGTATGTTAATTTGGTGGACGAAATATGTAAATAGATTTTTTTACTATTTATTTATTCATGTCAGAAAGGTAGTGTAGGTTTACTAAACATATTCGTAGATTACATTATTTTGCCAACATATTGTGATGATTATTCCCAATAATTTATTGTATGACATAATAATATTACTATGTATTTTATTACTAAATATATGCAATACAAACTTTTTTTTATTTGTGTGATCATGTTAGTCACGAGTATCTTCAGATTTCTCTGTTTACGTAACTAGTAAAATTGAAAGTGTAAAAAACTTAATGGATTTTGAACCCACAGTAAAAAATTAAGTACATTGATAAGTAGGTACTTTATTCTTTCTTGTTTATTGCTGTAGGGAATCAGATGTGTGTTCACAACATATTTTAAATGAATATCTTAATTTAATTCAATTTCCTTAGTGGTATTTTAACTCTGTGAACAAAATGTCTATGTCCATTTGGGAATGGATCACAATTATATCAGTGGTCGTGTTTAACTTTTACTTATATGGTACATGTTTTTATTTCTATTTGAGTAAGAGAGGTGTGAAAACTTGCAGACCTAGAGTGCCGTACTTTGGTAACTTTAACGATGTTTTACGAAGGAAAAAGAATTTAATGCAAGCCATTGATACAATATATAAAAAATTCCCAGGGGAACGGTGAGCAATTACATTTTGATTATAGCATTGGATATTTCAATATTATTAATTACGAGTATTCGTCTTTGAATCTACGATAGTTAATACATTGTAACTAACGTGAGAACTTACCATATCTGCCAGCTAATCCAATCCTCTTCAGTGTTTCCTTATAATATTGAAGTTTTACACCTAATATATTTCAGTTATGTGGGATTTTTTGAATTTGTTCAAGAAATAATTGTACTAAAAGATGCAGAACTTATTAGGAAGGTCTGTGTGGAAGCTGCTGATCACTTTTTGGATCATCGCAAAATAGTCTCTGAAGATGAAGCATCTTTATTTAATAAACACCTGTTTTCTTTAAAAGGTACTACATAATATCAATATTAGTAATGATATGTTTTCAATACTAACTAAGATGAATTAAAAGTTGGTATTATTGTTAGAATTAATATGTTTTAGGTCAGAAATGGAGGGATATGAGAGCTGCCATGGGTCCAGCATTCGGGAGCACAAGAATGAAAGGAATGTTTCCATTGGTTTTTAAGTGTTCTGAGAATATAACTTCACATCTCGTACAACTATTAACAAATCACAAAAGTAAGAGGAAAGTCCATAATGTATTATTTTAATTTAACTAGTTTATTAACGTGGGTATAATGTTGTTGACATTTAATTTTTTGTGTTGCAGATAGTGATGTCCATAAAATTGAATTGAAGAGTTTATATTCTAGACATATTAACGATGTGATTGCACTGTGTGTTTATGCATGTGAAGAAAATACTCTGAAAAACCCTCGGAATGAAATCTATTCAAATGGACAAATAATCTCAAAAACTAGCTTCTTGCAATTTGCAAACATTATGGCTTATTCAAACAAATTTTTCAAAGTAAGAGATGGAACACAGTATTCGTTGATTCTGTTTGCTTTCTAAGTATTTGCACTGTTGTTCTTAAATGTTTATTTTATAAATCCATGCGAATTCATGGAAATAACTAACAAATTTAACTGTTCAATTCAAGACACTAAATTTCATGAAGCCTGACGAAAGAGCATGCATTTTTTTCCGTGGCCTTGTCTCTCGCAAGATGAAAGAAAGAGAACTGAATGGCAAAACTGGTGATGATTTCTTGCAATATCTGATTGACGTAAAGAAAGGTTCTGCAAGAAACGACACTAGAAAAATTAGCACTGGTGAAATATACACATTAGATGGATCATTTAAACGAGGTGAGCGAGAAATTCAGATATCTAATATGAATTGGTTGGTATTAATGCAAATTTTGACCAGCGTTCAAAGTCTCAAGGGCCCCCTCTTGGTCTCTTACTCTTTTCATGTCGTGTGTAGAATTTAAAATTTGATTTCTGAAATCTAACCTTTTCTTGTAGAATGGACAGACGACGATTTCTTAGCACAAGCATTATGTTTTTACATCGGAGGACTCAATACAATAGCCAGTTTGTTAACTTTCCTCTCTTACGAACTTGCGGTTAATTCATCCATACAGACGAAATTGCAAAAAGAGATCGACCAAGCTAATATTGAATGTAATTATAAACCAACATACGAGAAAATAACTAATTTAGAATATCTGGATATGGTTGTATCTGAAACACTTAGGAAGTGGCCTCCAGTAATAGCCACTGATCGAGAGTGTGTTAAACCATACACATTGCCACCTGCAAATGAAAACGCCAAAGTTTATACGGTAAAAACATCTTCCTTATATATTTATTTTCTTGTATATTTTATTCCCATAGCGTCTTAGCTTCATAAGCAATGCATCTCCAAGCCTTTTTATCTCTAGAAATCGAGTGATTAATTTTTGTGGATTAATTTAAATTCCAGTTTCTAAGTAAATATTCTATTTGGATTCCCATTTATTCCATTCATCACGATCCGGAACATTTCCCGAATCCAGAAGTGTTTGATCCAGAGAGGTTTTCAAAACACAATAAGGACAATATAAAACCATACACATTTATTCCATTCGGTGCTGGAGTGAGAAACTGCATTGGTAAGTATGAGAATTTATTATGGTAATTTTTATTTCAAATTTAGAGCCACATAAAAACAAAACTGCATGATTCAGGCCAAAACCATTTTGTAGGTTGATGACTTGAAATATTTTGTGTATAAGCTACAGTTTCTCAAGAAAGAGATGGTCTAGAATTAATTGAGAACTTCAATTTTGTTTGCTGGCAGCAATGACATATCTATTGAAAGTGTTGCCGAAAAGCTACAAGTAGCGCTGTCATCGAAAACCATCTCTTCCTTGACATACTGTAGTATATTTATAACACATACATATTTTTCCAGGGTCCAAGTTTGCATTGTCTGTTGCGAAAACCACAGTCTTCCATCTGATGTCCAAAATTGACTTTGTTCCGATATCTAAAACAGCTGCCGATCTTAAAGTGGAAAATGACGGCCTCAACTTGAAACCCAAAGACGATTGTTGGGTTGGAATTACATTAAGGAATTAAATTAAAATGTCCATCTTATTTTATTCTTAAAATTTGTTATCATCCTTATTGGTACTTATTGCATATATTGTATCTTGTAAACGAGTAAAAATAGGAATTAAATAATTTCAGTAAAACTAGATTTGTGTGATTTATTTTATACCTGCTAACAATTTTTGTTATTCCTTATCTGTTGATTTAGATGTGCTTACTTTTGAATCCCTTCTGAACTTCAACATGGGCCAGGCCCAGACCAATCTAAAGAATTATTAATTATGCGCAGTAAGAATAAAATCATGGAATGGTATTAGTAGGTTGGTGGGCCACATATTCTGCAATGTTTCTATAGAATATTAGGTAGGTTTCAAAGAGGAATTATCTTTGTCTTTTCCAAGTGGATGACTTTTTCAGTTTACAAACTGCGTTGGAAAACTTAGGAATTTTCTAGACTCGATGGAAGAACAGACTGCATACATAGAGGAATACAAGGAATATGTAGTAACAATGCCATCTATAGTAGTATGAATATGTAGTAACAATGCCATCTAAGATTCTAGATGGCGCTGGTAGTAATAATTTCCTCTATGATTAGGTACATAGGGCCCGTGTGGAGAATTATTTGATAAGGTACCTACTTCAATAATCAAAGCATAAGGCTATGGTGCATAGTAAAATTATTTTCTAAATATTCACAAATGCTGTACAAACTCGATTAGATATATTGATACTGGAAGATCCCTGATAGAAATGTCATGCAAAAGAATGTAATTAGGAAAAATAATGTCGTTTTGATTTCTTGTGAATTTTTTTTTAACTGAGGTATGAAAAGTCAACCGAAAATAGGGAAAGGAAAAATGTGGAAACACTGATCAGAGAGTGTGCACTGATCAGCTGTCATCAAAACGTCAACTCGCAGTTTGTTGTTTACCAAGTTTTACGAACGTAACAACTTATAAAAAATATTTAAAGCTTTAATAATTAATTTATTAGTTCTTAATACTTACATATATTCTGAAAAATGGAGAATAGTGAATCACCCGAGCCACATTCATATTTAAATGCATTTACTTTAAAATCTGAGGTTAGATTTCCAATGGTCCTGTGTAATCCTGAAAGTGTGAGTTTTGCCAGTAATATGTGTCGTTTTTGTTTTTTATATCGAAATCCTGTCAAATATTTGCTCTCTGATGATGAATTTTGTGGCAAAACACATAAAATTCTAGATTATTTTACCTCCTTCGCTAATGTACAGGTTAGTACTTGTTATTGTATTCACAAAGGAATAAGGATTACTCTTTTGTTAATTATAATTTTATAGACAAACATACTTTCAGACGTTCTAAACGGATTATGTGTTTTATTTTCAGATGCTAAATGATGACTGCCTGAATATAACATGTGAAGAATGTCTTCATTGTGCAAAGTTTATTTATTGCTTCAAAAAACAATGTGAGAGCGCTGAAGTTTCCATAAAGGAATATTTGGTAATTTAATATTGTCTTATATATTGAAACCATTCTGTTTTATTATTTTGAAATCTTCATTAATTGTACTAGAGTTCATTGTAAGGAATCAAGCAATTATTTGAAGTTTTGTAGATCTTCAAATTCGATGCCATTTTGTGTTTTATATACAGTAGTTTTTAGCATTTCTTTATTAAAGAAAACATGTCGTAATATTAATAACGTAATTCACAAATGTTGTTTTAATGTGAATATTTATTTGTCATTGCCATCTAACTTCTGATCGACCTGGTAAGTCTATGACAGTCATTCGTAAAGATGGTTGATTCTTACAAAAATACCATCTTGTCTCAGAGGATGTCTGTCAAGAAAGATATATGGTTTGCGATGAGGGCGTTAATCTAGCTTTTTGGCAACCATTAGTGGCAAAACTTGCAAAATTTCTATAGAAATGTCATTGTTGCCAGCAAATAAACTTCTAGTTCTAAATTGATTAGAGATCGTCTCTTAGCAATGTAAAATGTAATTGGTGAATGTTACTTAAATGCAAAGTGATTACATTAACTCAGCCAACAGTAAGTTATTAGGATGTTTATGTTTCGCTGTATAATATAGGAAAAGAGCAGAATTATTGTATTATGTCAATATTAACTATCATTATTAAAACATTCTAACTATATATTGATTTACTCAATTTTCTTTGTAGAGAGACCATCCTGGTGTATCAATATCAAAACTGACCGACGATAATACAAATCCAGTGGTGTGCGACGATGTTACAGAGAGTGAAGACACTAATGACACTAAATATATTGAATATTCTAGTACAGAGATGAAAGGAGAAAGTAATAGCAAGGTTGCCCTACCATCATCTTATAAAACTTTTGATTCAAGTCACAGAGAAGATACCGTAACTTTAAATAAAGATAAAACAGCGCTCTGTACTCAGTGTGGTTAGTTCTTCAAAATTAACTTAATTTTATAAGTACTAGGTATATCAATACTTATGCATCATTGTACATAGATATTGAATCATCTTTCATCAATTTATTCTTCTTGATTAAAAGGTTGCTATAATTTTGCATAGATGTCTCTGTTCATTGAGAAAATTAAAATATGAAGTTATTGTATGTATTTATGTGTTTATTCATTTTATTTTATTTACACTTTTGGTGAACAAGATACAGAGATATGCAGCGACATAATATATTAAGTATTACGTAGACGGAGTGGTGATATGTTAACATCACAAATATAAATTTGTGTTTGAGGTGATTTTTGATGAGGGCGCTTCATGTAACTTTTTGGCAACCATAGTGCTAACACTACTTGCAGAATTTCAATAGAAATTTTATTATTGCCAGCAAACATAATTGAAGTTCTTATTTAATCTGAGATAATCTCTTTCTAGATGTTTCTTTCTTATTATTTTAGGCAAAACATTTTCTCGTAGATCAGATCTATCTCGTCATATTCTCACACATAGTCAAGCAAAGCCATATAAATGTAATGAATGTCCGAGAGGTTTCAATCAGCATTATGCTCTAGTTCAACACTTACGCTATCACACAGGTATGTGTATTGATAATAATCTGGAACACTGTATATCCCCTATTTGCTCTGACCATAAATATTTTTTTGGACTCTTATGTATAGTCCTAAAATTAATGTTAAATGTGTGATTTGCCGAGGTAAACAAATTGCTCAAAAGAAAATGTCATTCAAGAATTTCGAGTTTTGCTTTTGTCGATCCTAATTGAAATATCTGATTTGTTTTTTCCAGGACAGGCTAGTTTCGTTTGTGATATTTGTGGTAAAGGCTTCATTAGAAAAGCATCCATGCAACAACATCGAAGTTTGCATAGCGGCAAGAGAAAATATAAATGCGATACATGTGATGGAACCTTTACTTGCAAGGCACATCTCAATAGACATATGAGGTGAGAACAAAACGTATAATATGTGCACCGTGAATGAATTATGTGTTGATCGGAGATGACTTCTTTCTACAATCTTGTAGTATCACTTGGAAATTAATTATTTGTATAGTTTTTAAAACCGTACAGCATGATTCAGCTGTGCGAATAATCACTACAACAATGCCAACTAAATCAGAACTGGATACGGAAGTTACGGCCTTCTCTTCCACAGGTGGGGCAAGCGGGACAACCCCAACTGCCCCTGTCAAGGGGTGGAGCGTGTTAACCACATTCTCGAGGAATGTCGGTTCACAAGGTTCAGCTGCACAATGGAAGACATTCACAAATTGTAGCACTTCAATACCTGAGCTCTCACAATCTTAATCTCTGACTCTGGTTTCCTCCATACGATACGATATACGGATATACATATGATAATTGCTTAAAGGCAAAGCTTTCTGCCCTCACAATATATCAGTAAATTATCTCTTGGTTAGCAATCTACATGTTATTCATCTCTGGCAGGTGGAGTGATATTTTTCGCTTTGTATCAGTAAAATAATAAAAGTTTATGTTTTTGTTATTTTGAATCTTTTGGAACACATACACACATATTACAATATGTTATCTCGTCGCTGACGTCAAATGTTTGAAGAAAAGCAAAATAACAGATAAGGCTGTTAATACCTCCGCATGATTGTTTGTTTGTAATATTTATTTTTTTATCTTCTTGTAAATCAAAGGAGATTTATTTGTCTTATTTCTCTGCAGTCGACTTATGTATATGTATTATATTTTTTTACTTTGTATAATTTATCACTACCTGCAAGGGGATTATAGAAAAAAACAAAATTACTTTATTTTTTTACATATATTTAATGATTCACTGATGTTATTCCTCAAAATCACTGCTTATTTCTATCTGTTTATGTACAACAACGAATTAAGTTAATACTAATTTAATTGTTCAGTATTGTATCTATCCCTTGCAATGTTACCATAAATTATATTTTAGGATACACAGCGGAGAACGTCCACACAGGTGTGAGGAATGTGGAAAAAGCTTTACAACACGAACAGGATACGTAGTTCATTCCAGATCACATTCTGCAGTTAAACCTTATCCGTGTCTACATTGTGATAAAGCATTTGCCACGTCTACTGCTCTAAAGGTTTGAAATAGTTTCTTTTATCAAACAACATCATGTATTCGATTTATCAAACAACATCTATGGGTTGGCTGGTAGAAATTGCCATTTGGCAATAAGCCCGCCCTTTGTATGTTTCTGTTCAATAAAGATTATTTTATTTTATTTTATTTGTTAAACGAAATCAACTTCAAAAGTATGAAAATATGTCTGTAAAAGAGGGTTCTAGTTACAGTGGCAAAATTGACATCTAGTTACAGTAGTGTCATGTACAGACGTTTGAGGGCGCTGGTATTGCTGTAAGAATCCTAAAAATATAAGTAGCAAGTACAGCGACATAATATATTAAGTTGAGGTAGTATGAAGTTGCCAATCTATAAGCCTGGCCACACACGCACCCGAAGTTCAGTTCCGGAATCGACCGTTTTGCAAAAAGGTTCCGACCAAAACCTCTCTCTGACTTCGGCGTCACCCCGATTTTAAATTCAGAAAGAGGTTTTGGTCGGAACCTTTTTGCAAAACGGTCGATTCCGGAACTGAACTTCGGGTGCGTGTGTGGCCAGGCTAAAACTCTCTAATCTATGATGAAAACTAAAAGAGTACCTAACTAATTGGGAGTGACCGTTGAAAAAGTTTATATTTTAGTTTACTTGTTTTAGGTTCATACAAGAAACCATACAGGAGAAAGACCATACAAATGTAAAGAATGTGACGCAACATTTACGAGATCTGCTTTGCGTGCTTTACACATCAAGTCATCTCATGGCAATGCAGCACAGGTAAGAATGACTTCTACGAACATCAAACAATAAAATCAGTTTGGTTGAAGCTGCAATGTACAATTAGTAGTTGTTCATATTTTGTTTCCACTTTGCTGATGCAATTTGTCTTTGACACTCAACTGTCCTCTTCATTTAAGCCATCTTTTAAGATATTGGCCTCAGTGAGAGAATCGATGGTAACAACTTGTTCTCAGAGATTTGCATACCTGCTTCACGATTTTTCAACAATTTTTGATGAGGGCGCCACTTGCAGCTTTTTGACAACTGTAGTGGAAACACTTCTAGAATTTCAATAGAAATGTCATTGTTGCCAGAAAATTGTTTTCAATTAATCTGAGACCATCTCTTTCTGGACAGCCGTCAAATTTTAATGTACTCCATGTCCTGTGATAGTATTAATGAAATATTATCACTACATCTAGGTATTGGAGTTGTTTTATTGTATTTGAACTTTATTCATCCATGTGTCCAATGTATAGCTTTATTAATTTTTGAGGTCAATTTTATTATTTCAAGGTAGGACATTAAACTGTTGACTACAGTTGATTGTCCTTATTATATTGTTTTTCTTTGAATTCTTCATGAGGCATTGGGTATTTTTTGACATGGCCATCAATCATGATAAGTGAATCATTGAAAATTAAAAAGTACGTCAATAATCTAATCGTCATTTTAATTACCTTCAAATTGGAGTGCTATCAATATTTGATGATCTCTTATCAAGTTAGATTTCGACTTGATATTTTTTACGTTGTTACGCGGAGTTGCTCCAAAAAACCCAAAGTTGATGAGAGAGCTTGTTAAGATAGGTTTCTTCTTTTTTGTTTAAGAATTTTCCATATCACCTTCTTCTTCTTCATTAGCCTTCTTCCCTCCATTGCTGGATATAGGCCTCTTCCAATTGTTCCCACTCGTCTTTGTTCTGACCCTTCCGCATCCAGGTTCCTCCAGCGATTTGGACAATGTCGTCGGTCCATCTCTTTGGTGGCCTTCCGATGCTCTTTCTATCTGTCCAAGGCCTCCACTTCGAAATTCGTGGTGCCAATCTGGTGTCACCCTGTCTGGCCATATGTCCTGCCCATTGCCACTTGAGATTTGACACACGGTTCATGACATGATATCACCATTCAATGTTAGTGGGTATAGTGCAGTGTGCCCTCAAACACAGTGTTGTAGGAAAATTCAATAATACCATACTCATAAGTTAACATAATTTTACGATTCTTTCATTATTTTCAGACTGTTGTGAAGGATGGTTGAGCAATTGTTCAAGGATTTTAATTCCACAAAGAAATAAAGCCGAATTCTCACGATCGGGCTAAATTACGTTTCAAGTGTTGGACGGCAGCTTTTCGAGGAATACATACTTTTTCCAAGTTACCTATCTGACAGAATATTTACCAAAATGCGCAGTTGGCATTATCTACCACACCTGTAATGTTATATAAGTTGTTGATCTTTGTTATTAAATATTATTATGTTGTTTATTTGAGTCCTTGTTTTTTTGCTTCTTTTTCATCAATGACTTAGTGGCGTGATGATTGTTGATTAGATAGAGGTAAGTAATTTATTTTGTTGCGTTGTTGGCATTTACTTATCATAATATATCTTATCACGAGTAAATAAATCTTAATGACGCCACAAAGGTGTGTCTTGGTAATTCCATAAATGAACAGAACTTCTAGAAAATATAATATAATAGAGAATATTTATTTGTATGAATACTTCTGTTCCACCTTATAGAATTCCTCAATCTCCACTCAGATGTTTGACCTTTTTACAATTATTTAAAATGTATTATATGATGGTCACTGCTAATATTTCCTTAGCGATTACCATTCTTTGGTTCACATAGGCGTATTTGAAGGCTTTACCATTCAGGATGGATACTGGTTACCACTTTATCTTTGCAATGGCAGTAAGCTTACACTTGAACTCTTATGATGAATATTCAATGTTATTAGACCTGACAAGGAAACACTACCACAGTAGTATTCAAGGTAGGTAAGAAAAGATTATAATTTATATTACCTAGTTTATTTATTGGTCACTCATCAAAAAAATGAAATATACAAAGGAGAATGCTCATTTAATATGGAAAAAGTCAAGGCCGAGACTCTGTCTCCTGAATTTCGAATAGGTATTTCACACTGATTTCGATGATGCCACCTATGCAGTATTTAATTACTCATTTTTACCTATCATTTGAGTTACATTTCGTTTGCACCGGGTCTGTTTTTTTTTAGAATTCTCCTTTCATTGAGGAAAATACTATAATTTCCATTTGAGTTTAATCTTACCTCTCTTTAATCTGACCTCCGGGCACCAAGGTAACTGTTGGAGACTTTGTGTTTCATTGAAAGATATCACATGATAATATTATTACACGATTTTGTATTCTCGGGGATTAAATTCTCAGTAGATTACACAATCTTGGCGTAGGTACTTGACTAAATGATGTAATGTAAAAAGAAAATTAAATCATTGAAAATTTGTCATAACAATATTATCACAAAAAGTGCGCATATCTATTTTATGTGATAAATTATTATGTGCGAGCAATGTTTTTTTCTAAGAAATTTGTATTTGTTTGGGTTCTTCCCTGCAGACTTCTCAGTAAGCCAAAAGCTTTTAACTTGAACTAGAGAATACATTGTGAGACGACTTTCGAACCCCCGTGGATGGGAATCCTTGTGGCTTACTTATTATTTTGTCTCGCTTAGTATTTGTTTAAAATAATTTAGAGTAGATACATTTTATCTAGAGTCAATAGTATATGGCAGTTAAGTTCAAATGATAAAATGTTTGCTAATTTTTTAATTCGTCCATTTAATGTTATTTCATTAGATTACATTGTAGCGACATTCACTGTTCAGTGACTTTAGGTATTTCTCTTTGAATGACCAAATTTTATTAAATCACTTTAACTTTTTAATGATTGTGGCATTTCCAAGCACAGCACAAAGGTTTGGTTAAAGCAGCGACATAATATATTAAGTGCTACCTAGACAGCGTACTCAATACTAGAAGTGTAACAAAACTGGTGCCCACAAACTGTCAAATCGTATGGAAAATTTTGACAGTTTGTGGGCAACGGTTTCGAAATTTTGCTCTCATAGTTAAAAACTGTATTAGTTTTAACTTTTTTAGGACTAAAATGATAGTTTTAAAGATGTTTTAGTTTTTATTATTGATATCTTGTTAATAGTGTGAGGTTTGCGACTCTAAAATACCAAAAAGTGCCGAGCGTGAAATTGCTACACTTCCGTTCTATTGAAAGTACATAGAATCAGATCTCTAGTACTTAATATGTAATCTCTTTGGGTTAAAGTTAGTTAAATGTGATTCTATTGTGGTGGCAGGCCTGTCTAGATTTGTCTATGATTTAGAATTCTGAAACTTTGTTTTAAACATTAAAGACTTTGATGGCATGTTGAACACTCTTTTGGAGATTGGATCCTTCAACAATTCTGGTTCAATGTTTAAATTTCCAAAACATAACACACATACACATCATGCAATAATGATTTCAGTTTAGAATTGATCAATCATACATTGAATGTGTTGTAATGGTGAAAAAAATGTTGATTACTTTTCATTTATGAAATGAATGTCACCTTAAAACTGTCTCTAGATATGATTATCGTAGCTCAATAACAGAAAATAATTTTAATGCCCGTTAAATATTGAAGACTAATAATAAATTATCTCTGTTTTTCCATTCTTGTTACTATGTGGACTTGTTTGCTGGGGGGAAGATTATCATTGGGTAGGTGAAGTATTGGTCAACTGAAAACAACAGTTGACTAAATACATTTTGATACAAATGTTGTTCAATTGCGTTGTTTGTTTATTGAAGAATATTTATGATTGTATTATTTATAGTACTTTATTTAATTGTCATGAAATATAAACATGTATATGCACATTATTATTGATGAACAAATTTACAGTCTGCCAAGAAAGAAACAGTTTTTGATGAGGGTGCTACTTGTAGCTATCATAGTGGCAACACTTGCAGAATTTCCATAGAAATGTCATTGTTGCCAGCAAACAAAATATTAGTTCTATTAATTTGAGACTCTTTATCTGGACAGACTGTAGTGCATCAGTGTCTCAATCAGTACAGAGAAAGGTCCTTTCCAAATATTTGTCAAATCTTACAGCTTCAATATTTGAAATTAGTAAGAGTTTTCTTTACCACAATTTCTTATTAAGAAGATAGAATACTCTAGAAAAAAAATCTGAAGAAAATGTCCTCCATACCAATAATAACTAAGTAACTGGAAGAAATTGCCACTCTGCGATGAGTTTGCCCCAGAGAGCAATGCTTTATAATCTGTTTCATGTCGAATTTTTTTTGTATATACATATCTTTTGTTTACATAAAGAATAAAATACATAAATAATTTGAGTCAATAAAAAACTGACGACGAGTCTATAAAATTATAAAGTTTCCGAAAAATAATTATAAGGTGAGATTAGTATATTTGACATTTGCTCCAGATAGAAACACAGTCATTGCGATACGTAAATCATAATACATTTTGTTGATGATGCATCTCATGTTTTTATTAAGATTCGTATTTATTTTTGTCATTTGACTTATTGCGATCAACTTATTGTTAATTTAAATGTAACTCGACGTTGCCAAACGATAAATAAATAAAACAAGATTATTTGTATAAACATATGTTAATGTTTTTGTACACAGCATGTGTATGACTGATTAGCTAATCGTACGAGATTTTATATTAAATATTGATCATCTTTTACAACAAATTTATTTATTTATCAGTTTAAGTAAATATGTATAACGTTTGTTCACTGAGGCGAGTTTATCTCGGTGCTGCGATCTCTAGTAGGTAACCCCAACTTCATATTATATGAGAAACTCGGAGACTCCTATGTCCTCTCTAATGAGTGAGCTGGATTTGAATCTCAATGTTGATTGTGTTGCATTTTGTTAGCGGATTTGTGTTTTAATTCACCTTCAATAATAATTACATGTTTGATAATAAGATAAGCTGTCACTACTTAGTAGGTATTAACTTTGCAATTTTATCAAAATATTATAGTTACAAAATGTTATACTGTCAGTACCCGTACACAGGAAAGTTTCATAATAAGCCTGGCCACACACGTCCCGAAGTTCAGTTCCGGAATCGACCGTTTTGCAAAAAAGTTCCGACCAAAACCTCTTTCTGAATTTAAAATCGGGGTGACGCTGAATTCAGAGAGAGGTTTTGATCGGAACTTTTTTGCAAAACGGTCGATTCCGGAACTGAACTTCGGGACGTGTGTGGCCAGCCTTAGATTTCTAAAACATGTTTTAGTATAGGAATGTAAAAATTACAACATGAGAATGTGTGCAACGTAATTTAATTACTAATTAGATACCAAAGTAGCTGACCTGACCTCAGATGAACTGGGAAGAGACACGAAAGAAAACAACATTTTAGTAAGTACAGTAGAACCACTAAAATTTGGACAATTGGGAAGAAATATCTCTATAATACAGAAGTGAGAAAAGAATGTGTCATATGGGGCGAATCACAGGAAACCAGTGGATGCAGCGTGCCCAGGATAGGGTATGAGAAAAGTCAAAGGGGAGGCCTATATCTAGCATTGGAATTAAAATGGCTGAAAAAAAAGAAGAAGAAAAAATATTCCTTTATTTGTGAATCACTGATGAGGATGGTGACAGTCTCCAAACACTAGAATCTTGTGGGACTACTTAGTTAGTTTGTTTTTTTTACCTCTAAACGTTTAATTAATTAAATTTAATTATTGTCACATAAAAGACCACAGAATATTTGTAAGCATAATATTTCAGCTTGATTTATCAGCATATATAATTTATAAGGTAACTAAGTGGGAACCATTTCTTACGTAGCTTCGTACATAGCTGGCATTCCATTAATTCTCCATCACCTGCTTTATACAAGTTTTACTAACATCTGACTCTTAGAGGACACTCAAAAGAATATTGGTATATAGATTGGGGGGCCAATTCTTCATTTACTTCAATAGTTTTGTTCTCCTTATGTAGATGAGAAGGGGAGGGCCTATTTTTATGCATTGTTTTATTACTTTAAATGGTTCATTCAAATGTATTTTATAAAATTTAAGAAATTAGCCAGTGAAAGTACATATGTAGACAAGATACACTTATCTAAGTTCACTGTATCGTCTTTAGATAACTTTTGCAATTTTTTTGTACAAACATAGGTAAGTACTTTATTATATTTTTTTCGTTTTATATATTTTACCCATTAGGTAATTATGGATGATATTACATTATGTACTGTATAATGATCATGATATATGACATAGATACATAAAAGTATTATAAAGTAATAATTTACAGATAAGACGCTAACTTATTTACATTTTAATGTGAGATATTATTGTACCTAACCTTTTTCAAAAAATATATTAAGTGTGGATGTTATGTAGGATGGGTATTAAATGTTGTGATAAAGCAATAATAATAATAATTGATTGCGTGCTAACAGAGTTATCTCGTGTCACAATATGTCAAGAATAATATAAACACTATATTGGCTGGGGGTCCTTTAGACCTTATCAATATTTTTTATTATTACATAGGGTTTCACATTGTGTTTACACTCGTTATGCACACAACACAAACATCATAGATGAATACGTAAATGAACTTTGCCACACTGTATTGTTTTCAATAATATTATTTTTACATCACATGTCAATTAATAGGTATACAATAATAATTATTTCATGAAGTTATTTTTGTTATCCTTAATAGGTATATTGATTCATGATATGATTTGATTATCCTCCCCTATTATACAGTCCTACCTATATTATTTCAAACATATCTAGAGAATGACTGCTGATTGTTAAAGTTTCATAGGATATTATTTTTGAGTCAGTTAATGACTCTTTTCGAAAGATAAGCGATACTATCCATGGATATTATAGGCACAATAGAAATCACCAAATAATGTTTTATCCAACAAGCTTTGTGTTTCATAAGTTTAATCTGATAGACATAAATAACTGTATTCTGTCCTCTACTGTCCTCCCAATAAACATATCTATTCATTTCATTGTGTTTGTTTTATCAATTTTATAGATTCATTTTATCCCTTTGATTATCAAAGTATCTAACATCAAATTATATTCATTCCACTTGTGTTTTATTCAGATAGTTTTCCATTATTGCACCTAGTTAAGTGGGAAGGCATCTGGCTTTTGTAAAATATGTTTATTGTACCTAATTATTTTACAGTTTTAATAATTAAGTACTCCCTGATTTAAGTTGTGGAATGTTTTTATTAGGATTTTATGGATGATGGATGGACCGATCAAAATTTAAAAGAATTCTTATGGCGCCAAAATGCAAGATCTCGACGAAATCGAGGAACGAGATTGAAAATTCATAGACAATCCTACTTTTCGATCTTTTTAGAAATGTCATAACAAAATGCGATGGATGACAGGTGTCAGGTCAGTTGGGCTCGGAGGAGAAATCTGTAGTTTTTGCGAAAATTTGCTAGTTTTGGAATGTTAGTATTCAACAGCGGTTAATATTTATCAATATGCCCGCGGCATTTAATTATGTACCAGAATTCAATTATAATAATACCTTCTGCATATAGAGTTATGAAACATAATAAGTCATTATCTTCAGCAATTGTGCGACAGGAAAAAAAACCCTATACGTAACCTTATGTCTCGCAAAATCATTTGCAAAATACTTTTCTGTTGGCATACAATAATATGCAGAACCTATTAGTTAATATTTATTTATTGAAAAATGAGATCGACGAATAATTTTGTTGTAAAAAATGAAGTCTACTGAAGAAGGCATTCCATTTGAAATAGCTCCAGATCTGTCGCCAGCTTCAACTACTAAAAGGAAAAATGATGTAAGTTGTTATATTGTTATCATCCATGCGACATAATATTGATATTATGTAACCTAACTATACGTTTTTACAAAATTATGTTATATGTCACATTATTTATAAGGAGATAAAAGGGGTGTACTCTGATTGCATTTAAGAAGACAATCTGATTAGATTCTTTTAAAGAAAGAATATCTAGATGAAGAGGATCACAGAAAAGCAATGAGCACTCAGGAGAATCTTATTGTATTTGTGCCTTTATATCTTTCATAGATTTTACACAAGATAAAGTATAAAAAGGTGCCGAAACATCTTTCCACTGTGTTTCGTTAGAAAAGAAGTCCTGAAAATTTTTAGTTTTAACCGAAAGCTACAGAGGGTTACAAAAAATATGAACATTGTTTATTTACTTATTAGAAAATATTTTAGGATTCGGCCCTGTTAATTGTTATCATAAAAATAAACATTCAGCAGACTTCCTATAGGTATTTACAATTTCTCAATAATCATTTTACTTTTAAAATAACAATTTTTCATTCTCAATATTATATAATGCTTGGTACCCTTTGGATGGTGCGATGCATTTTAATATAGAAATGTTTTAATTAAGGTCGTTTATAATTTATTACCCACACTATGGAGCCAATTAGCGCTACCCAAAAGGATTTTATTAATAGTAATATAATGTTTTAATAAATAATGATTTTCATGTAATCATGACATGGAAAGTTCAAAGAAGTTATCACAATATAATAAACTTTATTTTAATCACATTCGCATTAACTAAAGTAGACATGTCTGTATATATACCTATCTACATACCCTATATAACTACATATAATATTACTGTACACTTTGCTCCGTTGATAAGAAAATCACAAGGCTTTCTATCAAAAGGTATTTCACTCCTCTAATAATTCTCATTAGGTATACATTGAAATCAACATGCTTTTATAACGTGTCAATTTTTTGTGTTTTTCAAAATGTTACCTTTTATTCATTAATTGAAGAGATATTTATTTTGTAGAACTCCGTTATTAATTTAAATGTGTGTAAGATCTACACACCTCGTATACTGTAAATGTTTATGTGATATGTTTCGGATTGTTTAATATGTTTGAAGATGGTCTAAAAAACCGAAACATGTCACATAAATAAATTTAACATTTCAAGGGTTTTATTAAATTATTAAATTATCCTAATCAGCATAATAATAATATTATTAAAAGGTATTTAGTTTTGATAGTTCTTATCAATAGATAGTAACTTGTACTTGCAAGTCACTGTAGTTATCATAGTATGTAAACACTGCTAGGTAGTCTGTGTATACATTAACACTATCATTGTTAATGTATATAAAGTGTATTAAAAGTAACCTTGATATTGACATAGTCACTATTCACATTTAAAGTTTTCCCACTACTGTACTAACTAGAGAGCTCTCACAATTCATTTAGTTACACTTCACCAGTTTAATGTGCTAGATTTATACTATCAAGTTTAAACATTTGTTTCATACATGCTTAATCTCGATATTTTCGACTGTTGGTACTTGGTGGAAGTCCATTTAAAAAAAATATATTTAGATTAAGATCCACAAAAAATGACTTCGCGACTAGTATTCGAGGATTTGCACCCTCATCATTAGGCGATTGTAAATAAAGTTTTTGTGTGCTTGTCCTGATATTGTTAGCAGTGTTGCCAGCTCGGGTCTGCAATTTCTCCAATAGATTGCTGCTTTGGAAAACAAACTTTTCCTCTGAGACACTAAATTATTCCATGTTGTACAATGAAAATGTTTGTGGACAAGTGGTGGCTGTAAGTGATATGGACATTACATAACATGAACTATATTGTTTAAGAAATACACTGAGACCTATGGGAATCTTCCTTTTTATTGACTTGCAGCAGAAGGTGTGGTGGTAGATATGGTGGTAAGATTGTAGCTACGTGACAATCTGCCGTTCCTGCGGGAAATGTTACAAGCATGTTAGTTAGTGGTTCTAATAGTCACTCAAAGTAATGAATGTAATTAAATATTGTGATTATTTTACATTCATATGTATTGATTTCTAAACAATAGGTGGAAATTTAAATATTTGTTAAGTGGATATAATATTTATTTGTTCGTTTGTGTTCATAAACATTTTGATACTGAACCTTGCAAGACAGTTCATTATTTGCATAAATAGGAAAAATGTAGTGTGAACATGGTTCATTTATTGGTGTGATCTCTGACCCCCTCTTGTGTTGGTCCCCTGCGCTCCTCTGCGGCTACTCGCCTGATAAGGCCCCCACTAGTTTATATAAAGTGGGCACATTCAGCTTTTATCAGTTTGTTCTCAACTGTCGTAACTCAAGCACTTGTGTCCGCTTCACCTCTGTTGCTCTCTCGCGTGGCTTTATCATTTATTATTGGTGTTCTCTGTGTATTAATAATATATTTTCAACCCGTGTTATCATTCAAGCGGTCTCAATGAGGGATCTAAATTATTAGAGTGTGTCCCACACAAAGCGAAGCTGTCGTTTATCTATTTGTTTATGCGTTACATTCAACTGTAGATTGATAGTCAAGAAATTACTTCAACATACAAGAAGTCGAGTCATTCCAAGCACCAACAAGATTTTTGATATTTTATATTAAAAATTAAAGTGAATTTAAGTGAATTTTATTTTCATGCATCTAAATTTGGAATCACAAGTCAACAAAATGTATGTCAGCCTGTTCCGTGTGAATCCAATATACTATTCAGACTACTCCGATACGATTGTATCCGCCCGCTGTTACATTTAAAGCACCTGTCTAGAGACGTATGCTTAATAATAGTAACAGCATTTCTGCATTTTAAACATACAAAATATAAAAAACACATTGAAGTTGTGTTTATTCCTGACTGAAGAAGAATTCTTCAAAGAAGGGAAGATACTGAATATAAAGAGATCTAAATTTTCCAAACCAACACGGTTCATTGATTCCGTGTGAGTTTGATACTGATAACATTATCAGCTCAGATAATTTATCAACGTGCAAATTTGGTCTACGTTAACGTTGAATTTTTGGAACATCAATTACATTAGTTTGGAATCACATACAATGGATGTAAGTTACACAGGAATATCATACCCAAATACAATATCCTAAATGAAAGTGTTTCACATGTATAATGATTGTATATTTATTATTGTTTCAGTACCATCCAGTCGTCAAGGCATTTTTGGCTGGATCATTTTCTGGCACATTCAGCACGATTTTATTTCAACCGTTGGATCTCGTAAAGACGAGACTACAGAATCCTACAGTTCATATGCAGGCAGCAGCTATTGAGTGAGTAACAGAGATCTTGCTCATATATTTTGTTATGTATGTAGACTATGTACTTACTTTGAGCAATTACTAATTTTGAATTGTTTGTTCCCAGTGGTCGCACACATCATGGAATGATCAACATATTCACAAACATAGTGAAACAACACCAGATTGTGGGACTATGGCGTGGAATGATGCCTGTAAGATATTTTGCAACCTATTCTAATTTGCATCTCTTAATTTTTCATTTATAAATCAATAGATTATTAGTTTGTTATCTTGTTATTGTCTCCCAGATATTCCACGTCACACCTTGTCATTTAACGCGCGTAGCTAATCTCAAATAATTTAAAAACAAATTTTAATTTGTTATGTTAATTCACGTCTGTCACTGTGAAAGATAACACTCACACCAATACATTGTGGGTTATTGTTTGTGATATCATATCGAAATTATGTATTACATATTATTTTATACAGACAAACACTAATATATTAATTTTATAATATAATATGTTGTATTAAGTTTATCGTTATCTCTATATTCGTTGAGTGTTTGATGTCAAATGACTTGAACTATCTGAAAATTGCACAAGCTTTGGGTTATGTAGTTTAATAGGGAAGAACTGACTATATAATTATATACTTTATTTTCTTTCAGTCTTTAACTCGCTGCGTGCCTGGAGTGGGTTTATATTTCTCATCATTACACTGGTTGAAAGGCACGGTGACCGCAGCTCAAGGAGGTAAAGAGTTGGGCAGTTTGCAAGCGGTTGGGTTGGGCGTTGTGGCTCGTACTTTCACTGGAGTCATCCTGAACCCCTTCTCCGTTATTAAAACTAGGTTGGTACACATTTTTGGATAGAGTATAATTATTAACACATGTATTTCCATTTTTTAAAGATATTTTTAGTGTGTTATGTGTTACAAAAGAACTGTCAATATTATAATTGTAAAGACAATATTATTCTTGACATTACATTAAATTACACTAAACAAACAGACATACTAGATAGTGTTGTACATGTTGTATACTTACTTAGTATTATAACATAATACTATGATATCCCTCAGGGTCAAGATCAGGGTTTGTTGTTTCCGTAATAAATATGTAACATTAACAACTCGCTCTATACACTACACATTATCCAAGAGCTGATAAGATTCATAACAAGTTAGATATGTATACATATGTAGTATAGTGAAATATAAAAATACAAATTAACATAAATTATTATTTTGTTGTTTAGATTTGAATCGGGTGTTTATGGCTACAAGAGTGTTTTGGGTGCACTGAATCACATCTGGACGGTGGAGGGGGCCAGAGGATTGTACTGTGGATTGGGAGCCACTCTAGCCAGAGACGCTCCATTCTCGGGTCTTTATCTTATGTTCTACACCAAGAGCAAACAGGCAATACCTCAAGGTAATACTCTTTTTGTTATTTTTATTCATTTAAATTACTTCTCATTGTTATATGACTTCCATCTACTGGGAACTCATTGAGTTTCAGTTTCATTTAACATGGAATATTAATAATGATTGTGTGTTTTCTTCTAGAATGGCTACAATCTCCTACACAGGCTAGCGTTCTACATTTCTCATGTGGTATAGTTGCCGGAGTGCTCGCTTCCGTGGCTACAAACCCAGCTGATGTGATAAAAACCCGTATGCAGCTCTACCCAGACAAGTATCCCACCATCTTGAGTGCCGTGATGTACATCCACCAACATCACGGTGCCGCCGGATACCTGAGGGGTGTAGTCCCGAGGATGCTGCGACGCACACTCATGACAGCCATGGCATGGACACTGTACGAGCAGATCACTAGATCAATAGGTTTAAAATAATTTAAATCTGTCAACTGAAATCTCCTTCTATTATCCTATTTTATTAGATCTGTTATTTTTTTTCTTATATTTTTATCGCAAAGCACACGCTATCGAGTGCTATTTTTTTTAAATATATAATATATTTTTTATAATACCTTAAAAAACACAAAAAAATGATGATAATTATAAGTGTATCTGTTATAGTTGTAATATTCACCAAAGATAATTAGACACAATACATTTTTTGGTTTAAAAAATTACAAAAGTAAATACTTTTATTAAATGATTTTGAAAGAAAATTAACTTTGTTTGCCATCAAAATTCTTATGTGCCATTATTAGTTTATTAGTATGGTGATCTAATGTAAGTAGTGGTAATATAATAATAGAGCTATGATGGATTGTAGTTGCACTAGCCCTTTAATTGATGTATGTATTTGTGTTGTACTTTATACTCTGGTTTTATATACATTCTGTATATTTTTATACGGCAAAGTCAGTGTGTGGAATTCATTAAATTTAATACAGTCTGTCATCAGAGATTTTCAAACTTTACGATCCAGCAACCAATTTAATATTTACATTAAATGTTATAACTAAAATATCAAATTATTTCGTCTGTTAAATGTTTTCTTGATAATACTACAAAATATTTTCACTCATTGAATGTAGTAGTCATATGTAATACTCAGACACGAATGCAGCTACTTGAATAATTTACAAAAATCATCGTAATTGTATGATAATTAATAATTATTCAATTGACATTTGAACTACTCGCTGGGTTTAGAAGGTTCATTTTGTTTATCAATAATAACAGTTTATTAAGTAACCGTTTGTGCGCAGTTATAAAATAGTTCATACATACATATATATTTGTTGACATATTCTTCAGTAGCGATCCATTGTGCCTAGTTTTGGTGATATTCCCCACATATTTCTAAATTATATTCATCACATTTTTTGTTGCATTGGTAATTCAAGTCAGGTTCACAACCAGCGTTGCTAGTTTGTAATGATTATGTTATTATAGCTCGTATTCAATCACCTATGACAGTTTTCTAAAATGTAAATCAGTAAAAATGTGCCTTATAAATAACAAAGAAAATGTATTCTTATTCTACCACAAACTTTTTAATCATTTCTCTCTCTCTGTTACTATTATGTTTAGTACAATAAATGTTAAATGTTCCAAAAATTAGGTTTATAAGAGTTACCTAGAAGGAAGAACAAGTGTATGAAATATTTGCACTTTGTGAATGTGCAATAATTGTTAAGATTTTTATATTATTATATTTGGACGAATAAAATTCTTAATATATTTTATTGTATTTATGTTTTTCATTTATTGTAAGAACTTCACATATTGAGATGAGATTGTATTCAACACTCTCATGATTCAAAGTCTCGCGGCCACACTGTGTCCCCATGAGGAACATTAAAGGGTCCAGATAGTATGTACTTTTTTTTGTAGCTGTTGGCCAACTTGGCTATAATAATCATCACAACACAGCTATTTTTCTCAAGATCAGAAACATTGGCCATCTGTTCCGACTGTCATAAACCTTGTTATTAAGATTACTAAGAGTGACAAGAAATGTTGAGGAATCTGACACTTGACAATTTTGTAAATTGTGAGATTTGACAGCAGTTTTGAGGAGCGATTCTCGCTAACTATAAACATTTGTTTTCATAGTAAACAATTAGTTGTGTACTATATGAAAGCACTGGGGTAAAGTATTTCGGTAAAAATAACGTACTAGATATAAATGCATATTACAGCAAAACAATTTTATTTATTCTCAAAGTGAACAACGTACATACCTACAATAAAATTAGGCTTAAAATAAATCGTATAGAGTGGCAGAAGAAAGATAATCCCGCGATTATCATTGAGCAAATTTATCTTAAAATATTCTGGACACAAATTACAAACGTTGTATTGCCCAATCCCACCAACTTTTACCTAGGAAGGAGAGCCTTAAGAAATTTCCATACAAAAACAGGGATAACATTCTATTTATTGAATAAAGAACATCAAGTGCCCCGCTACCACCTATGGCTACCACAGCCAAATTCAACATGTTGCATTTCACATGGAATTAGGCTGTGGTAGCGGGACACTTTGATGTTCTTTATTCAATAAATAGTATATTATCCCTGTTTTTGTATGGAAATTTCTTAGGGCTCTCCTTCCTAGTTAAAAGTTGGTGGGATTGGGCATATGTCCTCTGAATAAGTAACGATGTGATGAAAACTCTGTCCTGCAGATATTATTATTAAAATTTGTGACACACTAGATAACAATAACAAACATTTGTAGTCTAGAAAATATAAAAATACATTACACCTATATAACTCTCTAAAGAGACTTCAAGAGTTTATGTATTTGGTTAGTACTTAGTTATACATTTGGACCAAAGTTGTTAACTTGTATCCCTAATATAAAATTATATTTATAGGTATTATAATTAAATATATTGTAGCATAAGAAATCAACAACGTATTTAAAGGAATGTGAATAAATCCTTATAGTATTGCAAATTATTGGTTATACTATTTAAGTGAATAAACGCAACAAATGTGAGAGTAAGAGTGAGCTTTGTGATGATGACATTGTCAATACAATACATATTTATTAACACATATAAACAAAACTTTTAAGATAATGTGTTTAAGATATCTGTGCCAGACATGACAATGTATTGTGAGGTTAGTAACAATCTAATGAATTGGCTTCTGACTGCGGCACATAGATTGCTAAGATATCTTCCATCAAAGAATTAATGTCTGTTGATATGCCAGTACTCCATTTATATTTCTCATCTATTATTCTTTTATAGTCTGTTTCTTTTACTGTTTTGGTGAACTCTTTAGGGTCAACAAACATTTTAGTGATATCCTTGACTCCATTTGTTTTGGCAAAATCATAATTTTTAACAGTTTCTACTTGTTTGACATTCAATTGATTAGCGTAAACATTGGCTAACAAATTGACATCTTTAGAGTTGACTATGAATTCTATAATATGATCTGACTTTCTATCAGGCACAGCCGATGTTGAATTTAGAGTAATGTTTACTTCCCCACCGGTGACTTCATTCCTAACGTCGGCTGTATTTCTACACTTGCTGATTTCTGCAATGTCCGATTCAGTTTTACTGAAGCCTACATCAAACACTGGCCTAGGTAGAGTGGATACATCAGAAGTGGAGGGAATGTCTTGGAAATTATATTTATTTAAGAGTTGCAATATCTCATTCATCACATCCAAACTCTTCTCCATAACTTGTACTTCTGATTCATCATCCATGCAGCAGAGAAGCGCACCGAGACATCCCCTGAGAGCTAATTCATTCAATATTTTCTGCAATCTCTTATTAATTTCAATCTCATTAAGTTGGACAATTTTGCGATTTTCTTTGGAGAATGTGACGGAGGGAAACACTCCATCAATCATTCCTTGATGACTCATTTGATTATGGATGACTTCTCTCCAGAATTCTAAGGCTGCCAGTTGGACTTCCCAGTGCAGATCTTTGACGGCAGAATGAAACATAGTGATGAAGATATCATCCAAGACGGAAGCTGCAAACTTCTTTCCCACATACATGTTGGTGATTACGCTCACAGCCTCTTTACGCACCAAGCCTTCGGATTCTTCATACAGGAGTTTCATTATTCTCCACTAAAATATAAACAAATACACAATTATTTCTTGCAAAAAGCGTGCAACTTGATATTGGGTAACTAGCAACAGGTATGTGGATGAGGTAATATGATAAATAACAGTATAAATACTTACAGGTAGATCCAGGAATTTGATGTGATTTTCCCAAAACATTTTAATTCTCACCATTACAGACAGACATTTCAATGCAGTAGCCCTTACATATGTTTCAGTATCCTCGAAGGCTACTGTAACAACCAATTCGGGAAGTTCATTCTCCATTACTTGCTGCTGAAATGCTGTAAATTCTGAAAACAAATTACACAGTATTATAATGGTATAACCATGTAGGACGTAGGTACATACATATTTCTATGAGATCCAACATTTCTTTGTAAGAAGGTAGTGTTCCTGTTTATAGCATTTAAACCATTTCATCTATTTTGGTAATAGGCAGTAGGCATCAAAAAGCTGATGGTCGCCGGACTTCACAAGTGTTTCAAAAAGGTAATTTGCACGAGCAGAATGCTTTGTATATTAGTGTATTGTACACTTTCTGAAATACTTACTGTGCTCAGCAATATCCACCACTACATACAGAAGCTCCATAGCAGAATCTCTTATACACCAATTAGGATCATGTAACTTGACATATATATTTCTACTCAAGTCTTCTATTACTGATCCAGGAGCGGAGTTCACTAAGAGAGCCAAGTTAGGTGACAGATATTTCTTGATAGTCAATTCTGATAATTTGAATGCAAGTATGTTTAGCTGTAATAAATAAATGTTTAAGTGATTAATATTCATTATGATTGTCTAAACGTAGAAAGGGAATAAAACTTCGTCATACCTTAGGATCAATGTTGCTAGTCTTTAATACCCTGGCACAAAAACTATGAACGCAGAGACTCTCGACAGTTTCTTGCCATTGTATGCCGAAATGTTCAATGTAGACATATATAGCCTCCAACATGGTGCACACTAGTGATACTGTCTCCCTGGTGTCTACTCCAGTCACAACATAATTTGTCAAGTCACAACAATCCTTTGGAATGAAGTCATTCAGACAGTAAAAGAATGATTGAAAAATTAATACAGCTTGAGATTTATCCAAATACTTCATATAAGAAACTGTACTCTGAATGGCTTTTATAACGACCATTGGATCATTCTTTTCTTTGATTAGATCCCTAAAAGAATAAATTAGCCTGGTGGTGTGCTCGCACAGAGCGGACACTAACTTGTTTATATATGCATCCACAAATTCACTCTTACATAATTTCAGCGAGCACAGCATCGGAACTAAAGACATCATCATTATTTGGTTAGTGAAATCCAAATTCTTGCCTTCTTTCTCAAATGTCATTTTCATGTTGTGATGGTCTCTTATTTTACACAACAAAATGAAGGCAAAGGCACTGAATTCAATAATGACTTCTGAATTTCTCTTAGACAGTATGGCTGAGATAGTGTTGCACTGAATCATGGCAAACTCCAGTAATTCTTTATCTCCCAGTTGGTATGTCTCCCTATCAATGGACACATCAGCCATCCA
This sequence comes from Ceraclea dissimilis, assembly GCA_963576895.1. NCBI lineage: Eukaryota > Metazoa > Arthropoda > Insecta > Trichoptera > Leptoceridae > Ceraclea > Ceraclea dissimilis. The sequence continues at coordinate 8,560,712 of OY756361.1, read as the reverse complement.
ATGGACGTAGATCAGTTTGGATATGGCGACAAGGAGATCTGTTTTGCGACAGCTATGGAAAAGTTGACAGAGTTGCCACTTCATGTTGAATTTTTTGGAGAGATGTTTTATAATATGGCTTGTTTTGCCAAATCTCTCAATATTGTATAAAATCTCTGTTAGAATAGTTAAGGAGGGATAAAATTCGGCATACATTTGTAAATCTGCTTCATCATCCATGACAGTACATCCGGACCATTTATTTACAAGCAGTGGTGTAACTAAACAAGTTAGTATTTGTTCACACAACTCTACTCGGTCCATGTCATTCAATTTCCAGGTCAAATTTGCAATGAATTTAGTACCATTTCTGGAGAAGTATATCGTTTGATTTTGTTGACAAAGATTTAGTACGTCTGACCATTTCCCATTTGTAACCAGCCAATCAACACCCGAATTATGATAAGTCATGGAACTCAATATTTCCAGAAGAGCTAATTTTATTGAAGGATTTTTTTCGAGAAGAATGTCCAACTCGGAGAAGATAATTTCGTAAACAAATTCAGATAATAGTTTCAGGAATACAGCTTCTTTTTCAGTCCCTTTAGCGATTAATCTCAAGACAAAAGTTTTGATGAGATAATTAGCATTTTTGAGACTTTCCTCATAATTTTTACAACTGAATATAATGAATTCTGATACAGCTGGAAGGTCCATGAGGGTGTCATTGCTCTCTGAAACGGAGTAGGATAACATGACATAATTCTTTACACATTAAATATTGAAATTTTATAAATCACAAGTTCAAGAAGAAGAAGAAGTACCCCAATCGGTAAAACCATAAAATACCTGGAATAGCCTCTGAAAGACGAGTCATTAGCTTGTCCAAACAAAAATTACTACTGGGATTGTAGTTAGGCTCAACGAGTTTCTTAAAAACCTCTTGAAGTTTTGAATTAGTTGCTTTCTTATCCATTTTGATAAACGCAATGAATACAGGTTATGTCAACATTAGAACAGAAAACGCAATATAGTGTAATTTGTTCGACAGGTCTTCAAACATGGGAATACGGAAAACTGAAATACTGCTTTATAAATGTATGCACTTTTTAGCTTCTATAAAATAATGTGCAATCAAACGCAATATCCCAAAAAACCACTCAAAAACCGACTGTTCAATTGACAGAAGTGTTTTTTCGAACGAACCATAGATGACGAAACAAAGATATAATATAATATGCTCCTCCTCCTCTATCATACTCAAATCTAGTGGGAGGGAAGGAAAAAAATATTATATTGCCGTAATATTCTTTGTCTCTTTCTCGTTGAGTGTTTTTAGCAATAGTTAAAGAAAGATAGCAAGAGAGTACTCTATATTGCTTAAATGTGTCGCATCCATTTATATCGATGGACGGAACCATAGATGAAAGAAAATTGACACTTTTTGTTTTTGTTGTGACAGATGGATTCGATTTGTTTTCACGGTTTTTGCATTTTTCGGGCGATACGAGGTGTGCGTCGAATTAATAGTTATTAATTATTAATAGTTATAATATCACGAATAGAACTGGCATTTAATATATAATTTGACACTAAATTAGTTGAAATGTTTCAACGGGAATTATCTAATTTGTGTTGAAAATACTCGTGCTAATGAAAAGTAACACTATGGATCTACAGCAAGTTAATATTTTTATGCCACATTCTCACAATTTTGCCAAAAGCTGCGAGTTAAATGGATATTTCATACATAATGCAGCAGGCTCTCTGAATATCTACATTTGTAAAAATGAAAAACATAAGTACACAGATCAAAACTGTTGCATAGAGTGGAAGAATTTGAATTTAAAACATAAATTTAAAGGATTGTTAGAACTTGATGAAGTGCAAAAATATGAAGATAGTTCGTATTCCTTCTGCATCAGTATTATAAACAATGATGTAGCGTTGAAATATTTAAGAATTGATGGAAAGCAGCGTGATGTATCTTCATTAAATATTTTTATTCTGTCGTACAATTACTATGCCTTTGTAAAATCAGAAGACAGCTTATTAAATAACAGTAAAAGTAATGTGGAGAGTGCAAGTCAATTTGAGAAATTGAATACAATAGTGAAGCATTGTAATGGGATTTGCTGGAAGGAGTACAATAATGGAAGCAATACAACATCAAGTGGCTTAGAAAGATGGAAACTCTTATTGTTTATTTCTAAATTGCTAACATTTCTTTGTAATTATTCTAATATATGTGTTCAATTACAATGTTTCATACAATCGGTATATTGGGTCTTTCAGTGTGTGTGGAGAGAGAAGAAAGTAAGCACAATATTTTATTTATATTTCTCTTTTTCTTAAAAAGGCAAACATTTTCTGATTAAGGATGATAGATTTGTAATATGTTTAATACTTTTTCAGCTTTCTGTGAGGACAGGTAATTTGCTGACGTCACTGATTGTCGATTTCTTTGGTGGTTTATTAATCTTGTATTGGATTAAGCAGTTGTCTATTACGCCTATTGATGATTTATATTACGTCATTGAGGTAAGAACGATTAAGTAAGGTGAATGGTCGAATCCTTTATAATATACTGACAGTTATATCAAAGTATTTATTTTATATTTTAGCTCATTGTGAATAATTTACAATCGCTATTGCAATGGCTGATGGGATCGCCTGCTGGTTTGAAATTGAATCATGCTTTTAATACAATGCTTGGGAAGTTCTTTCTATATCATATTGGATTGTGGTGGATATTCTTGGGTAGGCCCCTTTTTATATATTTAATATTTTAAGACATATGTATATATAACATAGTTATATTGTTGATAATATTTTTGTATTGCAGTGATTATTAAAGGTTTTTTGGAAACAGCCCTGAATATTTTGCAATATTTGGGAATGATGGGTATAACATTTCAAACGGCAATACTTGCTGATCTACTCTCATTATCCAGCTTTCATGTGTACTGCATCTACACATATGCAGCTAGGTAACTTCTAATACAACTTATTACACTTATATGTAAGTTACTTTATTTATCATTACACTTGAAACATATTTCCCATGCTGTTATTTGTGTTCTAGATTATACAACATCCAAATAAGTGGTCTAATAGCATTGTGGAGGTTATTCCTCGGCAGGAAACACAATCCCCTCCGCGGTCGTGTAGATTCCTGTGAATACAATCATCATCAACTGTTTGTAGGAACTCTGGCTTTTACAATTCTACTTTTCTTGTTACCAACGACGTTCCTGTATTACGTAGTTTTTACATCAGTAAGTTGTTGAATATTTCTAAGGATAAATGTGTTCGAGGATTTGCACCTTCATCATCAGGCGATTGTGAATAAAGTAAACAGGAATATAGAGAGAGTGGGTATTCATAAGAATTGAAGAAAAAAATGTAAGAAGGTAGATAGTTTAGTAAACAAACAAAAAAATTCAGTGATGAATAACTATTACAAAAGAGTTCAATGTGAACGGACTTTTCTAGCGAAACTTTCTCCAGCATTTGCCTTTATGCGATATAAGGGAAACCCCAAAAACCTGTATCACAGAAAGAGCATTTTTTTTAGAGGTAGCTTCCTCTATTCTAAGTTTTCAATTAAGTCAAAATGTGAAACATATTTATTAAATTATTATTACATTCAAACAAAAGTCAAAATGTTGTAAAAAGCCACGTATGTGGTTGTATATACTTCATTGCACTACTATTACAATGAGTGGTACAGGATGTTGAAGCTCGGCTTCCAATTGGGTGTGTCAATCCAGATCTTGATGCTGACAATGTCTACAGCTTCTGACTTACTGCAATGTATCTAGGAAAGTATTTGGGTTTTGTGTGGAGAAGTAATCATATTTCTTTCCTTTCAGTTCAGGGTGTTTTTGGTTTTGTTGGGAGGTTTGTTGACAAGGTTGCGCTGTTTTATTCAATCCCTTCCACTGTATCTAGTCTCATTATGGTTAATTGGATCTCCAAGAATCGCAGGTAATTAGGTATTCTACATTTGTTATTTATTTGTATGGTTTCCTTCACCCCCCCAGGTATCCCACAAGGGATTGTATTACTTATGGTGGGCATCCATATATTTTAATGTATAATTTGTGTTTTGTAATATTAATGCTTATTTGTGTGTGTTTCATTAGGTAATATTAAAGTAAATGTGGATGAACAAAGAAATTGTTTAAAAGATCCAGTTTATCTACAAATCACCCTGCAGACTGCTTCACTGTTTCATCTTATATCTGAATACCATCCATCACCTGTTGCGAAACCAAGCCCAATCAAATGGACCCAGTTGTTGACTTGTCTTTGTCATGGTCATCTCTTGTATCCAGTGTAAGGGCGGGGGCTTGCATCACCTTATCAAAGAAAGCATGACACATGTGTGTGGAACTACGTTATCGAAATATTAATAAAATTTTGAGAATGGGTCATGAACCTCTTTGTTTTGTCTCTTGGTAGAGGCTGATAAATGATAACATGGAAAATAATGTATATTATGTAGGTGCAGTCACTAGCGGATGCAGGGGGGGGGCTAGGGGGCTGAAGCCCCCTCCAAAACCATGAGTGACAGTACTTTATATACAACAAATCTAGGAGTTTCAGCCCCTTAGCCCCCCCCAAAACCTTGAGTGACAGTACTTTTTACCATGTGATGACATTCAGCCCCCCCAAAATTGAATCCTGGATCCGCCACTGGGTGCAGTGCTTGTAGTCACATATTTATGTGATGTACTTTTTGTATTTATACAATAAATATGAAGTTTTGTGATTTATTATCAGTTTTTTATTTCTACCCTTAATCAATAATTGGTGACATTATTAGTTTATCAGTCAATGGGTATATAATCAATGTAGTTCGTCGTGTCGAGATTTAAAATATTCTGCCACGATTTAAGGACACTGGAAAGCTCCTGGCCACTGGCTGGAGCCGAGACGTCGAGCGACTACAAAGTAATATAAATGGGTACTTTATTTATTTTGGAAAACTTTTGTCTATGGTTTTCTCGGAAAATTTGACAGATGTCATGTCGGTAATCACTCGGTAATTGTCAGCAAAAATTATACAGTCAGAGGATTTATAAATCTGTAAAATATTTCACAGTTTATGCGATTTTAGATAGTACATTTTGCAATCTGTTAATTAAATTAGTTAGTAATACGTAGTACATATTAGTTACTGATTATATTTTATTGAGTTAAGGAAAAACACGGTCTAGGAATGATGTCAGTTTTGGTGAATATGTGACGTGTTATGAATCGTAGTGAACCAAGTGACAGTACTCCTGAGATATCCGCAGATATTGATAAGGAGACCACAAATGATTCTACTGTGGACGATAAAAGTGCCCCCGCTTCTAGCGAGTCTGAAGTTGTGGCAACCACATCTAATGATCAGCCCCAAGGGAAGAAAATAACTTGGAATATGGTTCTACGTGAAGTACTATTCATACTTGCTTTAGCATTGACCACTTACGATGCCTTGCAAAACTCGTATGTATTATATTTTCTAATAATATAATTACATTTTTTATTATTTGGGGGGAAGTGTATGACCCCTAGTTACTCAATTTCTGTATGGCTACAAAACAACATTCAGTTTGACTCAGCTGTGTATATAACCATAGAAAATACAGTGCTCCTAATATCAGAGAGATACAATAATAGATGTTGGAGATTTTCAGTATTTTGGAGTGTTAATAAAGCTCTTTGTTGTTTTTTAGTCCTCCCAAGATATCGAGGACTCCCACAGCCTTGCCATTGTTTGGAAAGGGCTCCCTGGTGAGTGATTGGTACAAGGGACAGCTGTCTGCCGCTTTAACAAGAATCTCCACATCCGAAGTGTCATTTGTTATGTATTACGCCCCTTGGGATGCTGAGACACAATATGTCAGTAAAGAGTTTGAAAAGGCGGCACTCATTATGTTCAAACAGGTAAGAATATAGCTATTAAATTATGTCATATTTATTTTCTAGAACTCCAGTATTAATTTAAAGAAACACTTTAAATCTGTGTAAGATCTACATACCCACATTGTATATTTTAATTTTTTATGTGTAGGGTCCCCAGATTTATCGGAAGTCAAATCGGGGACAACCAAAAAAATTTTGTTGGGAGGGGAAATAGGTTTCATTACTAAAACTGAGACACAATACGTAAAAAACTGGTGACAATGATGTGGTTGTGATGAGTAGTGCAGTCAAGGTGTACTAATAAGTTTTAAAATGGTCTAACAAGCCGAAACTTGTCACATAAATAAGTAAAATATGCTATGCACAATCTTGCACAGATTAAGTGTCTTAGTAAATTAGGTAAGAATATACACAACACATGTTGAGTTACAGCACACCACATGTATTTAATACATTATTTGTTACGTGACAAAAATTACTATTGATAAGATGCTATCTGTTGTACGACAACAAATCCTGATGATGATAAAATAATCCAACACACTGCATGAATGTATATACCTAATATTAATTATTAAAAAATTAAAACACAAAAAACTTTGTTTCGCTTCCACTTATTTATTAACAATTATAATTTAATAATAATTCTTGTAATGTTTTCAGACTATGAGTTCAACTGGGACGGATAATTGTTTTCAATTATACCTAGTTGTAAAAAAATAAGTGGAAGCGAAAAAAAGTTTTTTGTGTTTTAATTTTTTGATAAAACATTGAAATGCAATTCGTGAAAATAATTTTCCAAAAGTACCTACATAATTTGTATTTTGTATTTATTTATTTTATTAAATTATTACACGTAACGAACAAATTTCAAACAATAACTAGTGCGGAAACAACAATATAACAGATTGATAAGATTAATTAACAATTAAACCTTGGCGATCATAATAGCATTACAATATTAAACACAATGAAAAAAACAAATCAAGAAACAAGTTATCGATATTGAAACATGTTTTTATCCATATCTTCGTTGTTGGTTCTTCGAGATTCCTTACTGCGTGTGGAATGGTTGAATAACCGAGCTTTCGGCAGCGATATTGCTGCCATCTTGCCGAAGAACCAACAACGAAGATATGGATTCATCACACTGCGAAAGCCTACAAGATTATTTATGTTGTATTTATATTGTTACACAGGTACACTTCTCTGCTGTGAACTGTTGGCAGCCCGGTGGAGAATGCAGACTGCAGCACAACAAGATCTCTGTGTGGCCAATCATTATGGTCTACACAGTTCATCTCAAGAGTGTTGTTTATACAGGTGACAATCATTTTGTTAATGTTTTACAAGTCAAATATATCTTCTGCATTACGTTCAACAATGCATGTTTGGGGTTATCTAATTTAGGGTCAGGAAAGTTGAGATTTTACTTGCTTGTAGCTGGTAAGAAAGCATGTCAGCATCAGCTTGTTGTTTCGAGCTGCTTTATTATATTACAACCGTTTGCTAGGAACACAGCAAACTATTTTATATCTGTAATTTGGTAAATAAATCTCTTAATGGACAGATATGAAAAATTACCTACTGGTCTATCTGATGCTTCTCTGATATAAATTCATCCGTATATCGTTATTTGCAGCAACATATTTTTATTACAATCAGAAATTGTTGCAACATAAGATGCAATTATTTCATCTTATGATACTTGTAGTAAGATTAACACACGTATGCCTTTGTTTAGGTTCTCATGTATGAATCTTGTGACTGGTTGATAGTTAATTGTGATACATAGGTATATAATGTAATTTATTTTAGGTCCCAAGGACACAATGAGTATGGTTAAGTTCCTCCGTAATGTTATGAAACCACTCCATAGAGTCACTAGCCATAATGATCTTATGAGTTTAGTTGCTGTCTGTGATGTAAGATATCATTATACTTATATTGTTCAACACTTATCTCATAGATCAACAAATAGCTTATCATTATTTTTGTATGATTTCAGGCTGTTGTTGTTGGGTTCGAATCACTGTCCAACGAAAAGAAGTCTACCAATTATAATAAGCTGTATAATGTGGCACTTAAGTCTTTGGAGTTTGACCCATTTGGTGACGTCTGCTTTGCTGTGGTTACCTCACGAGTCCTAGCGAATCAATTGGGTGTAGAGTATTTTCCTAATGTCAAGTTAATGTTATGGAACGAAACATTGGTAAGGAATATAGTATTTCATTTACATAAAACTCTGTACTACTATAAATACTACAAACTCAAATACTAAAATACAAATTCCTTTTTTTAGGAATACCCGGCAGATTTAGAATTTAATGATGACAGTATAATATCTTGGGTCTGGGAAAACGTTCACAAGAAGTCGAGTTGGAGAACTCCGCAATGGCAGAAATCATTCGCCATGCAGAAGTTATTTGCTGCAGGTCCAGTAATGGTGTTGTTTACTCCGAGGAATCTTTACAACGATAGGAATCCGAATTATGATCTGGTACATATTAATATCATTGTAAAATTCTGATGTGTGCCTTACAAATGTGATTTTACGCAAATAGAGTCATGAATGTGATGTATTTCTTGTTTTAGCTGCACGAAGTAGCATTGGAATACCATAATTGCGATAATCCTCAAATACAAAAAGTAACTAAGTTTATGGCTTTGCAACGAAGAATGTATATAAGCAATGAAATTAAATTTAAGCAATCTTGCATTGATTGGAGAAATGATTTTGCTGATCAGGAGAAAGTTGCCGTTGTTACTGTATCAGCTCCGAAGGTTGTGAATAATGCGGGCAAATTGAAGTGGTTGAATAAAACGGTACAGAAAAACAAATTTAATGATCAAAAGTTCCATTCGTTCTGGTTTATGGAGACCAAACAATTGTATAGTGATGCGGGTCATGAAATTGTGGGAATGTCAAAGTGTTCCATGCAACCATTGGAAGATTCATGTCCTTCCTTGAGTGATCCCGTGCTGGATGTAGAAGTGCCTCCTGAACCTTCTAATATTCCAGAAAATATAGACAGTAAATATATGTTTAGGTGGGTGTTTTTTGTACTTTCATTACATTATATTTACTTACATTTTTCTACTTTGAAATTTGCTGTTTATTGTTTAGTTACGAGACATCAATGTTGTCACAAGACGAGCCACGGTCGTCAGTTAAGTTAACAAAACGGAAAATGAAGGAAGAATGTATTCTTCGTGAGCTGGCTCGAGACTATCATCCTCAGGTTTATCCACTGTTGGCTGATGGAGAGATAAAGAGTGTTGAAGGATTATCTTCCAAGACTAATCGTACTCTATCATTTCTGGCTATGGACAGTATATCCAATCATCACTTTGCGGAAGCTCTTGGTATTGATATTCTAAATATCAAGGATCATACTGCTGTTATCATCTTAGACAATCAGGTATTGTAAATATGAGCTAATCTTATTGTCATAAAGTTATTACTAAACCAGTAATAGAATAGTTAATCGCAAATACTTCTTTAAATCTGTACATAAATGTCATAGACCTAAGTAGATTAAAAGCAGTCTGCTCCTGTTACAATCTGTTATTAATTGTGTGTTAAGCAGTGTTATTAATAATAGTGAACTGATTATTTTTTACAGCGAGAGTCTCAGTATCTTCTTGGGGAGCGATACGGTGAGATGTCATTGCGTAATTTTGTACATAATTTCACAATGGATGGTCTGGTTCGTGATTTGAGAACTGTGATTCCAACAACTAAATATACTCATTATTTTGGATCTGGTATTGTGAAAGAAATGTCTGAATCTGGAGTTGATTTCAGAGATGTTAATAAGTATGTGAATCCACTCTGTCAGCAGGGTAAATTAAATTCTGAGAATGTTTGTATTCATGAACTGAGTACTAATAACTTCCAGAATTTCATAATGCAACCTAATAAGGTATTACTTATTATTATTTACAATTTCACATACCTAACGTTATATTTTGGTCATATTGTAATTGTATTTATTTAAATGAATTTCCAGGCTGTGTTGGTAGCAATGTGCAATGGCGGCACGGGTGCATGTGGGGGTTTATTATCTCTAGCACTGTTGGCTGTGAATCGCATTTTAGGAACCCCAGGATTGGTTAGCGTGGGACGCATTGATTCCACGAAACACGATCTACCTTGGCAACATACTGTTCCCAAATATCCATCTCTAATATTCTACCCAATGACCAGGTATGAATTATTATTAAACATTGCTTTGATTCTAATTGATTAAGTTATATGTAGAATTATGTACACAGTTGAGATTGATATTTTAGAAAAGCAGATTATTTTGCCTATCCTGAGAATCAACCAATAACAATTGAGGGTGTATTAGCATTCATCCTTTCTGGAATGGAAGCACCATTGAAATTATATGCACAGGTTTTACTGTGTAATCAAACTCAAGTAATTATCTAACAAAATAAATACACATTAGTGGAATATCTACTTGTATTGTTTTGGATTATTTAATCTTATATGTTTGTATTATTTCAGACGACAGATGCGATGAGTGAGTGTCTGAGAAATGTTCGTGGTGATACTGTCTCCTTGATTGGCAATACATTGAAACAGTTGAGACGATTCAACAAAACACACGTTAGGAGTTTATTGTTGAAGCGTTTGGAATATCTTCGCACTGTTTATATTTCTTTGGGGGCCTTAAACACAACCAAACTCCCATCCAATCATCGTATTTTAACTACATTTAGAGACTCCATTCAGTCTTTGATCCATATTTGGAGTCCTAATGTGTTAAAAGCTAGTAGTAAATTTTACGGACCGCTTAATAAATCCATCGGTCATTTATGATACACAAATATTTCAGTTTATCTTGAAAATTTAGAGTTATTATTTGTTATGGACTTTGAAAACATTTGTCCAATTGAAAAAGACTGTGATTTTTTCTCTGAAATAATACTATGGAGGTGAATGTGTCTCTTTCCTATATAAATTAATTCTAAATACATATTATTATTTCATTATGTTGGTTTCAGTATCTTCAAACCATTAAGAATGTAAACCGTCTTCTAATGTGCCTAGTCAAAAGTGTTGTTATGTTTTAAACAATAAAATAGCTGAGATAACAACATTAGAAGGAAAATGTATGGTTTATATTATTTATTATGCTATATTAATGATTAAGTGATTATGTACAATCAGATTCCAAAGTGAAATTACGCAGCAAGGTGCATACTTACTACATCTATCAAATATAAAGTAGAACCAAAATCATTCATTTTTATTTATAAGATTTGAATTGTAAGAAGGAAAGACATTTACTACGTACAGAGCTAGATGCATTGGACGTAGAAATTTTAATGGGTGTTGGTTGTTGCTGTGTACATTAATAATGTACAGTGTACACTTTGTCAGAGTATATTCAGCAAAACATGTCATCTGTTTGTACATTTTATATATTTGCCTTGCACGGACAACAGGGTTGAGTTACAAGCGTGAAAAAAGACATTTTATTTAACTTTCTAGTATTATTGTCTCATCATAGTTACCTCTCCTGGTTAATTTATTATGTTTGTTGTAAAATAATTTAAAATACTGCATTGCATTTAATTACTTATTGTTTTATTGTGGCCAGTCCCAATCACAGTATCCAGTGACTTGTATGATTTAAGGCATAAAATACATAGCAAGCAATTATTTTGATTATATCAATAATCATTTGTAAGTACATATTACAAACACACATGATTCATTTCATGATATTTTTTTTTTGTGAATTGCAATTGATATTTTTTTGATTTTATGGCTAAAATTATATTTATTTTGTCTATGTTAAAAGACAAATTGTTTTTCTAAGCGTTTGTATATTTTCCTTTTAGTAATTGTATTTATGTATAAATAAATATAATATATTAATCTAAAGTACGTGTTTTCAAAATGTCGGAGGTTTGTAAATAAAAAAAAAGTAAATAAACATCTACATAAGATAAACACTAAATTATCATTTATTTTATTTTATCTATTTTTCGTACTCTTTTTATGTTCTGTGTTCTGTGTTTCCCTTCTCAACAATAGAGTGTATCACAAACATATTGCAAACACTGACTATGTGATCCAGTACTTAAGAGCCCGATATTAGCAAACTGAAAATGAAATTTCGATACGCGGCGCTAGTATCGTATTGTAATATTTTGCAAAATTGAAATCAGTTTGAATGAATGTATTTTCACAAGTTAGAGAGTTAAGGTGCAATCCCACTGAAGCGAATTTTAAACATTAACACATGATACACATAATTATAGTCTTTCCATTAAACGAAAATACAATGCGAAAAAAGCAAGTCGCATTGCCACATATAAGTTAATTATTGGATCAGTGCGGTTTTAGCACGACATGAACCGGAAGAATGAAAAAAAAACACTTCATTTATTGAGGATTACCATAACTTAACCGATTTATGGAACAATGGAATTTACAATTATAAAGACATTAGTAAGTTGAAGCATTTTAGGGAGTAAATACATACAATTGTATTGTATGGCTGAGGTAAAAAAGAAAATAATGAATCTGCGTTATGCATTTCATTGAGGGTGAAAAAACACAGTAAATAAGGTATGTGCGGAGGCTTTCACGGCCGGAGTCATCATATCTAAGTTATGTGTACTTTCCGGGCATGGAGGCATAACTTAAGATAGTAAATAAGGTTAGCACATCTACAAGGAAATAAGGAAAATGGTTTTAATTTTTACACTTACGTTTTATTAACTTTTAAGGTTGTAAAAACAAGACGCGCCAAACTAATATTTCCTGAATTGCACCTTTTTAGACGCATGGACTACTAGTTAACAAGTTTCATTATTGTTTAGTGTTGAATCAGTGGAATTGCGCCTTTATAATTATTTAACTTATAGACATTGACTGAAAAAAAGTGACAAGAGTAACTGCGCACACGCAAAAAAATTCTAGATTCACTTTTAGGTTATCGAATAACGTTAAAAAATACGATGCACCTTGTTGTGAATTTGTCTTATGTTGCTATAGATTTTCGAATAAAACAAAATTCGACCGATTTCGTAGTTTAGAAAGAATACAATTGTTCCCACATTAACAATGATTTGGAATACATTGTTTAAACTACATAAGAATTTGTGATGAAAATTATCGATTCATTCCCCGAAAATTACAATAAGAAATATTGCTATACTGCGTTTATATGATAAAGATTTACTTTCTGGGTTCCCAACCTGTAGAAAATTACGCTAGTCCGTGTACACTCCTCTACCGCAACTCATTATCCTTCCACTCAGTATGCGAACTTGATAATCTCATTCAACTTCTATCATATCAGTGTTACTCATATTAGTTGCCTATTTATTTTGCCATTTACTTATCGTTATCATAACGAAGACTCCAAAATCGTCAAGAATTGACAACATTTAATCTAAGATTTTTTCATGTTTTACTACTTTATACTTTTTTACCATTGAAATCTTTTACACACATACAGTAGATGAGAGCTTACATAAATAAATCTGAATATTGCGAATATATTGCTTCACACAGGTACTTAGTTTAATAGTACCTACTGCATCGAACTACTGGAACAGATATTTTTTCTCTAGCATGTGACGAAGTATGACTGTGGCATGATAATGACATTAGACATTATTATTGTTGTGATTATGACAGATCCTGAAAACTAAATTTACACGTTATATTTTGTTAATAATCATTTGTCTTATGTACATTTGATAGATTTTACGATTAAGAAGAGATATACATCGGTTAAATTGGTGTTTATCTCTTAAATCCGCAATATATTCATGAAATGTCATTCGAAAAAAATTACAGCAGTTCACACGTCCGCACGGGACGGCTATTAGTCGCCAACTAATCTGATATTTATCATTATCATTTTGTGTTTATATAATATTATGATAATTTCAATATTTTCAAAATTTAAAATATCCAGCAAGGTTAAAAACATTATGAACTTCTTAGAAGTGCATTAATTTGTTGGATAAAAATACAACATGAGAATGTTTTACGTCTTTAAAAAAAGCAAAATTTACTAAAATTTTGATTTGCTTATTTTCCAGATTATGTTAAAAAAAAATTAACCAATCGTACTTTTCTTCAGTACGTTCTCGATAAAACAACCTAAGCCTTCGATATGTCGAAACGAAATGTAAAAAAAACGTGAGGATACATCTTCCTTAGAGCTCTAAACTCACCCCTTTTTTCAATATTGAAAAATACGCTCTTTTAAAAAACAACCCTGTTACATTATCCGTAATGTGTTTTATTTTTTTTTAATTGCATTCACATTCTAGAAGATTGAAGATTCATTTTCTTAGATCACATTGTTTGTAAAGTGCTTCAGTTTTGAATGGCAGGTTCCCAAACAACAGGAAAATCAGCGAAATCACCAAAACAGCGTATATAGTCCTCTTAAGTATGGCATATAAATAATATGAAATTAAAAAAATAATTGAAATACATACAGTGATTGGATAAAAATGCCAAAATATGCTAACATATCTCTATTCAAAGAATGCAACATAGATGCAGCGGTGGTATGATAGTTACAAGGTACAAGTGCACTTTTCACTGAAAGTCATGAAGATAAGATATTTCAGAGAAATTTAGGTGTACTCATTGTAGTCATCAGAGGTTCTATATGCACTGAGGAAAAATCATTCTATTATCGCATCAACTTTTTCAAATTTTAAGAATAATGTAAGCGACAATGTGAATTATACCTTTTTAAGAAGATTCTGGAACAAATTATAATACCTGAGACAATCAACTTGTTAACCTTATAATTACCAATATTTTGGCTAAATCACAATTTTACATCTTGCAAATTGAGCAGATAACCCATGTATCGCTTAAATTTTAGGGGTACTTTCGGAATTATTTGTTCAAGGAATTTCCCAATATTGTTATTCTAGGAGAGTCAACTTGTAGTCAATATATCCATCTGTCACTGTCTTCAGTTTCAAGACAATGCTCTCAGTATTGGCTGAGAAAACCATGTATGTATAAGTGAACATAGTTCATGTAAGTATTCCTTAAATGTTTGAAGGTTTATGGAATGCAATGTGTGGGGTATTCTTTGATAGTTCTTACCTCATCAACACATCGTATTGATTATCATAATAATAATATTAAATAATTATTGATTGTAATCTATTCAGATCCATCATTACTTTGATGTCAAGGTTTCCTAGAAGTATTACTGAGGTAACTATGCATCTCAATTATGCTGGGACAGCTTCTATTCCATTTATATTTATCACCTACTTGATAAATATTAATAATTATTTTTGTATTGAGGTGGGATGAAAGATTTGTCTCCAGCTGTTAGATTTATAGAGGTTGTACAGAGTTATATAGAGTATATACAGATTGTATTGAGTTGAGTGATAGTTAGCAGCATTCGTTTACACACAGATTACCGCTTCCCCCTGAAACGCGTCACTAACAGTATGACAAGATAGTCGATACAAAAGGCAACCTACATCTCGACCACTACGTGAATAATAAAGCAAGGGTATATTAACTTCAGTTGTGATCATAGTTTTCGGGATTCCCTGGGGGTAAGAGGTCGTTGAAAATTGCAGATTTACTTTTCATCACTGTTCTATTTGTACTCCTGAAACTTTTGGTCATCCAAAAATTATCAAATTATAATCAAGCAATTGTAATGAAATTATATACGTAAGATAAATTGTTGCTTAGGCTCAAATTTTTTGATAAAGTAAAAGATAACAGATCTATGTTTTCCTGGAATAACTTATTAACGTTACCATCGCCAGGATAATCTAATTTAAAAGCCATCTTTATTCCATCAGTATTGGGTTTAATAATCCTGCATATGAAGTGACTGCGAATCACCCTTATTTTTCAGGTGCATAATTGGATTACATGCTTCAGTTTTGTAGTAATTCAGCCTTTAAGCCCTAGCGTTCTTCTCTGGATGGTGCAGGGAGGGCGTTGCATTCTCTCTGATCGCACTGTATTAGGAATGGTGTCCAATTTCAGTGCGGTAGAACTCATAAGGAATTGGCGGACCATTGAAGGTTGGTATCCACAATGCAAAACTGTATTTTGGAGGTGCGTATGCGTAGGAGTGTCTCCCAGTTCATTGTGCTCTAAGTGTTAGTCACTCGGTTACGCAATGATATATATTAAAATCTCTAATGTGAACCCCTGCCCTTACATTAATGTTATCCGATAACTAATTTATGCGTTACTCAAGATTAGGAGCGAATATAATAGGTCGTATTATCTAAATCTGATGAATTATTTACAATATCAGATAGTAGTGAGCAGAGCTGGGCAGAAAAGCGTTAATCCGTTAATTAACGAAGTTAACATTTTGGTTAACGATTTAACGCTTTTCTATTCTATTCTATACCCTCACGCCACCTCCCTTGCGGGGTAGGCAGAGAGAACGGATCGCCAGACTTTCCTATCCTGACACACCCTTCGGGCTTCCATCACATTCATGCAGTTCCTCATACATACTCTCCGGTTACTTTTACTCAAAACACGTCCGTCCTTGAGTATCTGGTCGACATGGTCCAGCCAGGTGGTTCTCGGACGGCCGCGTTTCCTTACACCTCCTCTTTCACCCAGGTAAACTTTCTTCGTTATTCTTTCATCGTTCATTCTTTCCACATGACCCAACCATCTCAACTTGTTCACTTTCATTTTATTCACAACATCCTTTTTACAGTCACTCAACTCTCTAATCATTTCGTTCCTTATTCTATCTCTCAATGTTTTTCCACACATTCTTCTTAACGATCTCATCTCGACCGCATTTATACTTGATTCATCCTTCTTCAGCCATGTCCATGTCTCACTTGCAAACATCAGTGTTGGTACTAGGATGGCGTTGTGCACCAACAACTTTGCCTTTGTCGATACGTTGCGACTTTTCATTATTGGCCTAATTGCCCCATTTACCCTGGTACCTGCTAACTTTCTTCTTTCGATGTCACTTTCACATCGACCATCTTTTGTAAACAAGCTTTCTCACGCTTTTCTCACCTCCAAAAATTGTTAACGGATTATTTAACTTCCGTTAATTAAGTCCGTTAATATTTGATTGTTTGCATAGACATCATCCACTGGAGGCGCTGGCATTATATAGATAATCCAAGGGTTGTATGGGGTTGTGTGGTATCGTATGTGGGTTGGGAGTTGGAAAAGAAATTTCACTTTGTTGGGATACATCGCGATAGTGTAAATGTGATAGTAGTTGTACTTATGTAGTTCCATTTCATGCCAATTAACCGCGATTTTTTACTTTAACGCTTTAACGGATTAACGTTAACTTCCGTTACATTTTATAAAATGTAACGCTTTAACGATTAACGAAGTTAACTTTTTAGTTAACGGATTATCGATTAACGAAGTTAACTTTTTGATTAACGGTGCCCACCTCTGGTAGTGAGTAGAATGATGATGTAGTATTATACGTGTGTATCATGAGTGTAGTCCAAATTATACATCAGTGTAAATAATGTCTTATTAACTTTATTTAAAAAATAGCTAATTAAAACTTAATTTATATTTGCTAGATATAATATTATAAGAAGAAATGGAAGAAAAGGTAAGTGTCTACATCCATTTATACTTTTTTTTACTTTTGCTGCCTCTGGGAGGAAGATTTCCAGCTGTCTCTCTGTGTCTGGATCATCTGCCTGGAGATGTACATGCTGTAAAGCACAGATATTCTGTTTCACATGTTCAACCTAGGATCTGCTCCCCCATCTCAGGGTATCTCAGACGTTAAGTTTTCGGATCTCAGTGTTGTTCCTAACGTTGCAATTCAAAATATTAATCTCCATTATTCTATTCTATTCTATCCCCTCACGCCGCATCCCTTGCGGCGTAAGCAGAGAGAACAGGTCGCCAGTCCTTCCTATCCTTACATACACTTTGGGCTTCCGTCACATTCATGCAATTCGTCATACATAATCTACGATTCCTTTTATTCAGAACGCGTCCGTCCTTGAGAATCTTCATTGTTCATATTCAATATCTTGTTTTTTATTAGCGCAGATAAAAAATGCAATGAAAATGAAATTTATGTATGCTGTGTGGCCACCGTGATCAAATTGTATAACTTTAGAACTATCATTGTTTTTGCCTGTCCCATGAAATTTTGGGAAATTGAAAATACACGAGACAAAATAATGTCTCAATAAGTTCGGTGATGGTCATACACCGTGCATGCCTATCACTGATTACCTGACATTATAGAAAATGCTGTGATTGTATGTATGGACGAACATATAACAATTTTTTATACATATGATATTCCTGGCATCTTACAAATTATGTTGGAGATTTATTGAATCAATTGGCAGGGTTTACACCACAATGGAAACATTGATTTGTTGTGAATGAAGAACTCTTTGTTTCCCTATGTTCTTTAAGAGGAACATTGAGAGTGAAGAGAGGATAGCGTTGATAAAAATATTAAGTTAATAATCCTACTTTATATTTTTCTTATCGGTAAATTAATCAATTAATTTATCAATAGGTATAACTTAATATGTTAACTTCTTGAAAAAAAAGTTGATATATCAAATCAGAGATTCCTTATTAGACCGGTGAAGTTACATTAAAAAAGGGGGTATAGCGTAGATAATTGTCGGAAAGCTGGAAACTGTTTTAATCCCTTCATTAACATGCAAAGAAGGTTTCTTGAAGTTTGCACCAATTTTCCGCTTGTGCTAAGTACAGGGTGACCCATAAACCGAAAAAATAATGTACTTTTTTCAGTTTTTCAGTAATATCTTCTAAACGATGCTTTCTAGGAAAATGGTCTTTTTTTATAAATTAAAGTACATAATATTCTGCGTCGTTTGAGCATAAATACTCATTTGTACCTCAAAAATTATTGTGATATAGACACTGCCAAGTACATATTAATTTTCGAAACAAATTGAAATATTCGTATTTTTCCCTTTTGTTGTTGAATAACTCCCCAACTCAGGCATTTATGGTAATATTTCACTGATTATATTTAATTATGAATCAATTTTCTCAAACTTGTGATTAAAAGTTTAGACCTACGGCACACAGTTCAGGATGCACAGGTGTTTAAAGAGAGACGAGTTAAATAAAGAAATTTATTAAATTATAGATTTAGATACGTTAAAGGTAAGCTAATTTAAATTTTACAATTTCATTTTATTAAAGTATAGTTTTGTTAAGTAAAATCTGATTTTTAATACTGTTACGCCACTGCCTAATATTTTATATCGAAATGAGTATTTTTTCTGCATTCATTGGTTTTATTAAAATATCTCCTAAACGGTGAGTGTTAGGAAAAAATATTTATCTTACAATTTATCTAGAATAATCTCTCTATATAATACTTGAAAAATAATTTATCTCATTTAAATACTAAGTGAGGTAGAATTGATTAAAAATGGTATATAAAAAATATGTTCATACATGCCGTCACTTTTTGTTAAATTACTTCTTAAACAAGCGGAGTAGCGTAAATCCATTAAATTGCATTTAAAGCGAAATGAATTTCCTATAAAATAAGTGTAATAAAATTAATTTGGGAGTTATAATAAAAAAAATACTAGATGATCAATATCAATATTTTGTAAAATAATTCCACGCTTCCCATACAAAATGTTCCTGCATAGCAACGTGCCTCTACACAAAATCAACTTTGATCATCTAGTACTTTTTTATTATAAATCACAAATTAATTTTATTATACTCATTTTATAGAAAATTTATTTAGTTTTAAATTTAATTTAATGAATGTATACTGCACCGCTTGGTTTAGGAGTAATTTAACAAAAAGTGACGACATGTATGAATTTATTTTTTATATACAATTTTTAATCAATTCTACCTCACTTAGTATTTAAGTCAAAGAAATTATTTTGCAATTCTAATATAGAGAAATTATTTACGATAAATTACGAAGTAAATATTTTTTCCTAACACTAACCGTTTAGGAGATATTTTAATAAAATTAATGAATGTAAAAAAAATACTCTTTTTGATATAAAATATTAGGCAGTGGCGTAGCAGTATTGAAAATTTAGATTTTACTTAAAAAAACTATACTTTAATAAAATGGAATAGTAAAATTTAAATAAGCTTACCTTTTACATATCTAAATTTATCATTTAATAAATTTCTTTATTTCACTCGTCTCTCTTTAAACACCTGTGCATCATAAACTATGTGTTGAAGGTCTAAACTTTTAATCACAAGTTAGAGACAATTGACCCACAATTAAATATTTTTAGTGAAATATTACCGTAAATACCTGAGTTGGGGAGTTATTCAACAACAAAAGTGAAAAATATGAATATTTCAATTTGTTCCGAAAATTAATATGTACTTGGCAGTGTCTATATCACAATAATTTTTGAGGTACAAATGAGTATTTATGCTCAAACGATGCAGAATATTATATACTTTAATTTATAATAAGACACCATTTTCCTAGAAAGCATCGTTTAGAAGATATTACTGAAAAACTGAAAAAAGTACATTATTTTTTCGGTTTATGGGTCACCCTGTACTTAGCACAAGCGGAAAATTGGTGCAAACTTCGAGAAACCTTCTTTGCATGTTAATGAAGGGATTAAAATAGTTTCCAGCTTTCCGACAATTATCTACGCTACAAAGCTAAATTTCCTGGGCTATATATGTTGTTCTTGACTTCGACAATTGAAAAAATCACTTCCACTGCCAAGTTTGTAAATATGCAGTAGGTACTTCAATTCGTAGTGTCTATTCCGAATAATTTCCCATCTCAAAAGTTTTCTCACTCCATCACCTTAAACATGGGAGTGTCACTATTCATCCCATCTATACTGAAAACTATGGATTCAACACTAATGACGATTTTTTGCATGCCACCTCCTTGATGTACTAATTCAGAAACCTTCCCAGGTATTCAAAAACTAACTACTTCTAACAGTCGCTCGAGTTTAAAAGCCTTTTTTGCAGTGCTCGTGAAAGGACGGACGAACGAACTGCATAAAACAGTTCAAATAGAAGACAGCTCAGTCCTTAAACGGAAATGTAATGGACATGAATCATTGGATAATAATACTAAAATCAAAAGGTCCAAGACGAGTGTGTATAACCAGGAAAGTTCTGAAGAAAATAGTGACACTATGTCACTACACGATACCTCCTCCTGCGAAGATTATCTTGAAGAAAACACACCCGAAATTTTAAATCAAAATGGAGATTATCGAGAAGACAATATTATGGAAGATCATACAAAAGTTGCCAAAAGTACTCAAGAAAGCGATATGCCAGGTGATCAGGAAGAAACCAAAGATACTGAAATAAACGCTATGCAAGATGAAAATAAAGTGACCAAAGATATGTACGTGCTGGTAAAATTTAATTTAGAAAAGATAAATAAATTTTATTTGGGCCAAGTTTTGAAAGTGATTGGAATAAACTCTTATAAGATAAAATTTTTAAGGCATAAGGGGAACGGAAAATTTGCGTGGCCCATAATTGATGATGTATCCTTAATTTATAGAAGAAATATCGAACAGATTTGGCCAAACCCGCTGTCAGATAGACGCGGAGTCAAAACTTTCGACATTTCAAAAATGACAATCAAGATAGACTAACTTGGCTGATAAAAACAAAACCCTTTTCGTTTCAAGTCTTATGAAGGGTTTTTCAGATTTGTTAAATTATTGTTCAGTTTTATTGTGAACTATTTATTTTGTTTCGTTATTTTTTCATATTTGATTTCTTTTATTTTATATTTTATTATGATAGATAGTTTATCTCCACTGGTATGTGTAAAAAATAATTGAATATGTAGGTAGGTACATGAGTTTTGTCTGAGCTACAAAGAAAATAATCTTGTACTTACAGTTCAATATATAAAATCACTTGACAAAATTATTTTTCAAATTATTGCGAGCTATTTATTTTGTTCTGTTAATTTTATTTCATATTTTATTTTGTTTATTTTATTTTAAATTTTATTGAGTTAGATAATTAATCTCCACTGGTATGTGGAATAAATAGCTGAATATGTACATGATTTTTGTCTGACTTACAGAGAAAATAAACTTGTACTTACAGTTTCAATATATAAAAACACTTGATTAAATTATTTTTCAGTTTTGTTGTGAACTATTTATTTTGTTTTGTTAATTTTATTTTGTTTATTTTATTTTAAATTTTATTGTGTTAGATAATCAATCTCCACTGGTATGTGGAATAAATAGCTGAATATGTACATGCGTTTTCTTTATTTATCTTTCATTTATACCTTCTTTACTTATCTATGATTTCGCTGAGAAAATCAACCCAAACACAAGGTTTCTGAAATCGACTTGACAAAAAAAAAATAACACCACTCTTTTATGTTTTCTTGACGTTTTGGGTCATTTACAATAGATTTATGAAAAAAATGACAGTTTGGATGATGATGACAGGATTTTAAGGCCTCTACGTCGCTTTCATCACATAGTTTCTATACAAAAGTTCCGTAAAAATTACAATTTTCGCTATTAAAAGTTTTTTGACAGATTTTTTGTCCGGAATCTTATAATTAATCATATCGAACTTTATCAAGCCCAAAGTTTTGACCAATTATTGGGTAACGGGGCTCCCATACATGAAAAAAACATTTTTGTTCTAAAAACTGATAATGCTACAATTATTTGGTACAAAGTATTTACTCAGGGGCCGAAGTCTGCAAAGCTTCACCCTTTTCACATTTTCTAGTTTATAATATTTTAATTGGTAGGTATAGTTTGTGAACAACTAATAAAATAAATACTTTCTTGCTGTTAATAAATTATAATAAATATTTATTTTAATATTGTGTTTGATGTAACCCAAACTTTATGAATTTTCGCTACCATTCTTCGTCACTTTTTCACTACGGTAGCGTTAAATGTTTCGTCACTTTCACGTCACCGTCGCGAAAAAGTCTGCGACACTTTTTCGCGATTTCTGGCAAAATTGGTGGCTTTACCCATATACCTGCCTAAAGCATCTGTATGAATTCTTGTTCATTGTGCACTCACTAATACTACTATAACTGCGTGTACGGACTTGTGCGTAGTTACGCTGTCTCACACTACAAAAAAGTCTTTTAAACTCGAGCGACGAATATACCGAAGTCTCTTCTCAATCGGATGAAAGGTTTAGGAATGCTTTGAGTATAAAATTACATATGGAACAATATAGTAAATTAATTTCTAATGTTTTTCTTTCAGGGGCGAGACAACATAGCTTATATATCAACAGAAGATGACAGGACTAAAGAAAGTAAACAAGAAGTTGAAGATGTTGATGTAAGTATCTGTGATTCATACATCTAATACTAATTGATTTATGTACATAGAAGACATTTAGTTTTCATTCCATCAATGATTTGTAGTAAAGGAAAAACATTGCAATCTTATTTCATTATGTCTTCACTTCCCATCTATACATGTTTATAAAATAGATTAAATTTAATGACGAAGCACGGTCACCACATTGGTTTTGTTTTTAATTTATGTTTTAAATATTAATTTGGGTTGCATTGAAGCAGGTGTTTGGTACTATCAGTAATAATAATTGGTGATAATCTGCAACAATAATGCACCTGATGTTCCACGAGGTGTGCTGTTGCAGAAATTTTCCAAGTACCTACCCAACTGCCGATATACAATCTAGTATTTCTTGGTATGTTATGTTATTAATTTGTCATAATGAGGACTATCATATTTTATTTTGTTTTTTGTTGTGCATTTGTGGAATGAAGATGTCTTCATTTTGATTAATTGTCAACCCCGATACAGGTCATAACCTAGTGGGGTTGGCAATTACTTATATATTATACTGTGTACAAATTTGTTTATGTATGCATGATTTATGTTATGTAAATGTTGAGATTAATAAATAAATAAAAAAATAAAAATTTATATTATGCAGGGTGGTACACCAACTAATCTCCGCCCAACATGGGGTGGTCCATTGGAATTGTTGATGTCTTGCATATCATTGGCAGTTGGATTAGGCAACATATGGAGGTTTCCATTCACTGTATATGAAAACGGAGGAGGAGCCTTCCTCATTCCTTATGTCATAGTCCTACTCCTTGTTGGTAAACCATTATATTACCTAGAGATGACTATAGGGCAATTCACCAACAGAAATGCTGTGAGATTGTGGGTAGTGGCGCCAATATTAAAAGGTATGCTCAATCACATTGGTGCCAACTATTTTATTTTATTTTATCTTAAAAAACCATACAGTCAATACAAAAAGTATATAATACAAAAAAACATCACCATTTCATAGACCAGGGAAGGTTCTGCGAATTACCAATAAATACAAAAAGACAATGTATAAGTAAAATAAGTTATGAAAATGAAAGTAATCCTAAGCAAAAATTATCAAATAGTAAAATTAATAAAAACAAACACAAGACAAGCAGTCAATATCATAAAATCGAACAATACAAAAAAATATGACAATAAATATCTGATTAATTAATAATAATTATGGTATTGAAAGGAGTGTTTAATTGTGTTATCATTCTGTATTATGTAAACTAATAATTATTGAAATATATTAAATAATTTTATCACTGATAGCTCTGTAATAAGGTAGTCATGTATACATTTTATCATATCGATAGATTATTATCAGGATTTCGTATATCTGATTTAAAAATTAAGTTTTGCCTTTTCAGTTCATGTTTAAAACAACAGATTTAATAAATCATTGCGCAATACAAAATACAAATTTAATAATATTGAATCAGATTGACTGTGAGATTTTGCTTTTGCAATAAGTCCCCCTTTACCATGCTACTATCATCTGGTTTTGATATTTTGCAAAAAAAGATTTATTTATTTATTGAAGCATGATTATTGCACACTACTATGCAAATTTATAATTCAGTTAACTTTTGTATAACATTTGAGTTGTAGAATTTCGTGGAACATGGCCAAGTATGAATTTTACAGATCTTAACAGTGGTGTAAAAAAATCTCTTTTGGTATTGACTCTCTTTGCATATTGATGTCGTCTTTGTAATCACATTTATAACTTTAATGCATATCTTCCAGGTACTGGTTTTGTACAGTTATTGACTTGTTTCTCTGTGCTGACATACTACGCGTCTCTGATGGCCATTACATTATTCTACTTGGCCATGTCTTTCACTGCTGAATTACCTTGGTCCAACTGCAATGATAGTTGGAAAGAGTTATGTTTCCCTTCTTCTAGCACTGGGGAACCTATACCCAACTCTACAAGCAGCTCAGAATTATACTTTATGTAAGAATATTTTTTTATTGACTATATATGCACTATGTACCATTTCTAGGTTAATAAGTTCCTTTAATCTATGTTAAAGAAAGATTTTATGGAAGTCTGTAGTGTACAAGTTGGGGACATTGCATGAGATATGTGTAATTTTTACCCATTGAAGTAGCTATTAAATTTGTAAGGTGTAAGATTAATAATATCTGCATTGTCAACATTCTTCGTTTATTACAGGATTTATTTCTTTTTTGTTACAGACACGAAGTAATCAAACAAAAGGATGGCATTGAGGATGGCTTAGGTGAGTTTAAATAATAAGGTGGTCAGCAGATGGCTGGCTTGTCAAGCAGGTGGACAAGGTTCCATACATTAAGTATGACATGCATCACACATTATTAGAGTATTTTAGTAGGTGATGTGTAAAATTCCAGGCATACCGGATTGGCGATTGACTCTGTGTATGTTAGCTTCATGGGTCTGCATATTTCTGATAACATCAAGGGGTATCAAATCTTCAGGGAAGGCTGCTTATTTCCTGGCTATATTTCCATATATTGTAATGTTCATCTTGTTAATCAGGTAAGTTATTTGATGGCATCCACATAGACATTCTGTGTTTTTCGTAGGCTGGTTGTCACTTTGTATTTCTGTGTATTTTCAGGGCATCCACTTTGGAAGGTGCTAAGGATGGCATTTTATTCTTTATCAAACCAGAGTGGCATCTTCTGTACAGTCCCAGGGTAATACAAATTACTAATTAATATTAAAGTTCTTCTCTAAGTGGCGGTTTAGTTAAAATGACGTTACAAACTATGCTTATTATATTTCCAGGTTTGGTATGCAGCTGTAACGCAAGTATTCTTTTCATTGTCAGTTTCCGCTGGATCTCTGATTATGTTTTCTTCTTATAATCAATTCGATCATAAAATTTATAGGTTAGTATCTCTATTAAATTATTCATACATACATACATTATTTTATGCTATATCTAATGTTACAATATGATCTCCAGAGATTCAATGATTGTAACAACACTGGACACATTCACCAGTCTCCTCTCTGGGTTCACTATATTTGGAATACTTGGTAACTTGGCACACTCCAAAGGTGGAATAGATGTTGCTAATGTTGTTGGTACGGGAGGTGCCAGTTTGGCTTTCATTTCATATCCTGATGCTATCTCCAAGTTTGGTTGGGTTCCTCAGGTTAGTGTTAATTTTTAAAGTGTACCTAATACACCCTAAGCCCATTGATTGCATTTTTTTTATTTAGAAGTTATTCTTTTTCGAATGTGTGACTCTTCTTAATGTGTAAACTTTTAAATTGACTCATTTATAATTTAATGATAAAGAAAGAAATGGTTTGTCATGAGGGGTCTACTTGTCATTGTTGCCAGACAAACAAAATTTTAGTTCTCATTTAATCTGACACCATCTTTTTTTTGACAGATTGTCCTTATTATTATTAACGTTTTGTTTGTTTTCAGTTATTTTCATTCCTTTTCTTCTTCATGTTGTTCGTATTGGGATTAGGCACAGGCGTGGCTCAAACGAATGCTATATCCACTACAATAGCTGACAGATTTAAGAAGGGAAAGTATTGGCATATGTCCCTAGCAACGTGTCTCATTGGATTTCCCATTGGTCTGGTCTATGTGACTCCCGTAAGTTCAGTTCAGAGATATTTACTATTTATAATTCTTTGAGTGAACATTGCAGTGCACCACAACCAATGGATTGTTTACAAAACTTATTGAAATAATATTAAATTGTTACTGTTGTTCTGATATATATGAAGTTATAAATGTAAAAGAACTACCTATCGTACTAATCGCCAAATTGCTGATATTCAATTAATGTGTATTAAATATAAATACAAATATGTAGGTGCAAATAATTTGGTAGAATATTACATGAGCATTTACATCATTCATCATTAGGGTTGCCAGATGTCCGGTTTTGGACCGGACAGACCGGTTTTTATGACATCTGTCCAGTCGAAAAAATCTTGGTAAACCGGACAAAGGACTGTCCGGTTTTTTCGATCGGACGTCAATAAGTTCAACACTATCAATTTGTATACCCAAGCTTATGCCTTATCAATTGCCTGTTTCTCATAAAGTCCTTCAAGAGGATACAATCTTGAATATGTGATTTCATCATGTTCTCATTTTTCATACATACGTAGTAGGTACTTAACATTCCTTGTGAAAACCTGAATATTTAATTAGGTATGATCTCTCATAATCTGCGTAAATTGAGTGTGCATGTTAAAAAAAAAAGTATCTGGAGGGGGGGGCAAAAACTAAAACTTGTCCGGTTTTTTTGTACAACATATCTGGCAACCCTATTCATCATCCCCACTAGACAAAGTCTGTTCCAGGGGATGCCCTGTACTATTGAAATGAATTTATTGTTATCCACACAACATACTTGTCTCTTGTTACAGGGAGGTCAACACATATTAACTTTAGTGGACGCTTTCCTCGGAACATTTTTAAGATTGACTGGTGCCATTTTTCAAATTGTTGGAATATTTGGGGTCTACGGTGAGAATATAATATAATTAATTAATAATATTATGAATTTATTAGAAATAATTAAAATAAGTAAAATATCTATTATTTTTGTAGGTTTGGAGAATTACTGCCAAGATGTAGAATTTATGACAAAGATGAGGATCTCGAAGTATTGGAGGTGGTGTTGGGGCTTCATTACACCACTTCTCATGTTTTATGTGTTTATTTATGCATTTGCATCACTGAAGCCAATTGCTTATGGTGATTACATATTACCACCTGCAGCTCAAGGGGCTGGATGGGGTGCATTTGCTTTTTGTCTATTGCCAATACCAATATTTGGTATTATTTCTTACTACCAAAACAGACAGAGTACAGTTAAAAAGGTAATTACTAATGTTTTATTTATCAATCTCTATTTATTTAAATAATCTTGTAGGCTTTCGCAGCGTGATGAATCGGATTTCACTGTGGGTCGAGTAGTTGAGTAACCAAGCTTTCAGCAGCAATACTACTGCCATTACTTCACCCTGAAGATGGCAGTAGTATCACTGCCGAAAACTCGTTTACTCAACCACTCGACAGTGAAACCCGAAGAACGAGCAACATGGAAATGGACTCTATTTATTTGTTTTTTTAGATTAATAAATTTTACAACTGATGTTACACAAACTAAATTAATAGTGTTATTGCCCTTTTAAAACAAATACAAATTCCAGAGCTTAAAACACTTCTTTTTGTGTATTATACATTAATAAATACAATGACGATTGATTTTTTTTTAGACTCTTGTAAAATGTGTGTCACCATCGCCGAAATGGGGTCCATCAGACCCCAAGAATAGAAAGGATTGGGAGATTTACAAAGAAGAAAGACAGAATCTGATGGCATCCTTAAATGTTCCGAAATGGAAACACTATTGGTACTCACTGAATGGAACATATGAATCTATTTTATTGGAGAAACAAGATAGTTCCTGATGTGATGTAATGTGTACATAATGATATTATTATTTATTTTGCATTAAAATTATAATAAAACAAGTATTTGTATTAAAATTATATAAAACAAGCATCTCTTGTATTTCTCTGTTTCCTCACCTATGTACATTACTTCAAGTATTAATAGTAGTAATGGTATGTCTGGGTATGTCAGTGAGATAATATATCATGGGGTATGTCTACGCTTCTGAATTTTTTCTATGCATACCAGTTTTTAATTACCTACATAGGTATACCTAACTTTAGTAACTAATTAACAAAAAAATTTTAGATTAGGTACTTCAATAATCTAAGCTAACTAACAAAAATAATATCGCCGCTCGCTTTTTACTTTGACTTAAGCGACACAGGGTCAACTTTTCAGGAGAGCGATTTAAAGTTTAAAAAAACAGAAAAACCCTGATAACTTTTTTATTTATGAACCGATTTAAATAAGTTGTATGGGGGTTTTGTTGATGGATTTTTTTTCTATTTTTTAGTATATAATGTTAATAAATATAGTCTCTTTTGTGTGAGTTAGATGGCGCTTAATGCCTTAATGCCTAACCTAATATTTAGTATAATTCGAAATTTATTAATTCAAATCAAGTAAATTACCACTTTTCTTAAAATCATGAAAATTCAAAATGACTAACATGCCATTTGTACTCTTCCTCCAAAAAAAACAAAATGACTAACACGTCATTTATATATATTTTCTAATAATTCAAAATGACTAACACGCCATTTGTACTCTTCCTCAAAAATATCAAAATGACTAACACGTCATTTATATATTATTTCTAAAAATTCAAAATGGCTAATAGAACTTTTTGTGACAAACTGTATCAAGCAGAATGTCTAAATTAGCACTGAAAATAAAATCGTTATAATTCAAAGTGATTAATGCAACCATGTTTTCCAAACACTTCCAAGTTAAAATGGCTAACACACAAACTCTTGTATTTTATAAAGAATTTTTGAGTAATAAAAACTGAAGATCAATGTCTTGGAACTCTAGGTATTCATCTTCATATCTGTTTAAAAAAAGAAGGTAAGTAAAATTTTTCTAAATATATTCTTTATAAATATTTCTTAAATATATTCTAAATAGGTATATACGTTCGCGCCCATCGCACACAAAAGCAACACATGTATTGACAATGAATTTGTTAGTTGAACGACCGATAATAATATTTTCAAACCTTATAATTTATAAAAATTTATAAAATAAAATAAATCATAAATATCAACTGAAAGTTGTCATAACAAAAAATATATCGCCGCTCGTTTTTTACTTTGACTTAAGCGCCACTTAGGTATAAAATGAGTTATATATATCGTTGGAATCGTCTCGACGAGCTGCGTCGAATGGTCCAAGTTCAAGGTCAATTAGAGAGCTTTTTTGGTCGTTTAGTCAAATAAAAAACCAACTTTTATCTTTCAAAAAATAGGTAAAGCGACGAAAATTACAACTTATAAATCGCGAATGGCGCTTTGTTTTGCTAAATTTTCCCAATTCATGAATGTTTGGTTTATAAGAAAAACAAACATAACACATAAAACAATGCGAGTGGCGCTTTAGCTTTTTTGACTTATCAAAATTATTTAGACAGATGCACTTTAGTCAAATCGTATAATATTAAATCTAAACATGTTCTACGTTTAGTCACATTTACATGATACTAAATAATGTTAAATTGTCGTTTAGACTTTTTGAATTTTGGATATTAGTCGTATCATGTCTTTTAAGTCATTTCTACTAAATACTGAATTAAATAAAAATGGCCATTAGTCACAGTAGATTGTTACTTTTTAATTTTATGTAATGCGTTAATCATTCTTAGTAATTGTTTATAATTGAATTTGCACTTTAGTATTTTTGCGGTTATAACAATAGCTGATATTTGGTACATCTGTCGTCGTTTAAGACAAGATGTTTGAAACAGAATTATAAGGTTTGAAAATATTATTATCGGTCGTTCAACTAACAAATTCATTGTCAATACACGTGTTGCTTTTGTGTGCGATGGGCGCGAACGTATATACCTATTTAGAATATATTTAAGAAATATTTATAAAGAATATATTTAGAAAAATTTTACTTACCTTCTTTTTTTAAACAGATATGAAGATGAATACCTAGAGTTCCAAGACATTGATCTTCAGTTTTTATTACTCAAAAATTCTTTATAAAATACAAGAGTTTGTGTGTTAGCCATTTTAACTTGGAAGTGTTTGGAAAACATGGTTGCATTAATCACTTTGAATTATAACGATTTTATTTTCAGTGCTAATTTAGACATTCTGCTTGATACAGTTTGTCACAAAAAGTTCTATTAGCCATTTTGAATTTTTAGAAATAATATATAAATGACGTGTTAGTCATTTTGATATTTTTGAGGAAGAGTACAAATGGCGTGTTAGTCATTTTGAATTATTAGAAAATATATATAAATGACGTGTTAGTCATTTTGTTTTTTTTGGAGGAAGAGTACAAATGGCATGTTAGTCATTTTGAATTTTCATGATTTTAAGAAAAGTGGTAATTTACTTGATTTGAATTAATAAATTTCGAATTATACTAAATATTAGGTTAGGCATTAAGGCATTAAGCGCCAT
The DNA here is from genome assembly GCA_963576895.1 of Ceraclea dissimilis. Lineage (NCBI taxonomy): Eukaryota > Metazoa > Arthropoda > Insecta > Trichoptera > Leptoceridae > Ceraclea > Ceraclea dissimilis. The sequence goes on along the minus strand of OY756361.1, from coordinate 8,529,403 downwards.
CTAACTCACACAAAAGAGACTATATTTATTAACATTATATACTAAAAAATAGAAAAAAAATCCATCAACAAAACCCCCATACAACTTATTTAAATCGGTTCATAAATAAAAAAGTTATCAGGGTTTTTCTGTTTTTTTAAACTTTAAATCGCTCTCCTGAAAAGTTGACCCTGTGTCGCTTAAGTCAAAGTAAAAAGCGAGCGGCGATATCATTATGAATTCTATCATAAGTAAAAAACGTAATACTATGATTTATATTTATAAATTCAGGCATTGCAGTGTAACTAGTATAGTGCACAAAAACTTGAGTGAAAAAGTTTAGGTAGGTACTTAATTTAAGTCTCACAGATCGCTCCCCTTGGACGATGGCACAGGAGAGGTTGTGGCTTTTTGTGAACAGATGATGGAAGAAAAAAAAAACAGAAAAATGGGTGAAGTGATTAACCTGGGGTCTTTCTATAGCAGGTGGCACATCATTGTTTGAAATTTCGGGGGGGGGGGGGGTTCTCTCGCCCCCCCATATACGCCACTGGGATATAGTGAGTGCCGACCGACACGATAATAATAAGAAGAAGATGGGCTTACTGAAGGAAATTGCAACATCGAAATGAAACCCTAGTATGTATTTATTAAAAATGGCGATTCAATTATATTGTTGTAAAATATTCAATTAAATAATGAATATGTAAAAAACAATTCAGTCGATTCAGTCTATCCAATCATTATTAGGTATTGTAATTGAGTTGGAAGGTTGGAAGATTTCTAAGTTAAAAATGGAAGACAAAATACAGGTATTATTTTATGGAGTCAAGTAATTATACACTTATAATACTTGAAATATTATTATTTTGTAATTAATTCATGAAGTTTAATACATCGACATCTGTTTAAAATATCTGATAACATTTAGCAATGCTTCATGAAATTTTTGTAAACGATTTGAATTGTTAGTCAGTAGGCGACAGATAATTTAATTAATTACCCACAATATGTGATTCATTAATACCTATGATGGAGAATAGATAGTTAGCAGTAAAATAAGTTGACAACACACTTATTTTAGTTTGAATAGTTAGAGAATGGGACTTATTTTTATGTGCAAAAATATCTAACTACATAAATAGTAAACATATCACTTTCTCATGAATTACTATGTAGTATCTAATTGATGGGTGCCTAATTAATGAATTATTTATTATTATTATTAAGCAGGTAAGTACTTATGTAAAATTTTGGACAGGTCCGGGTATACTTCCCGTTGAATTTACGTTTAATGATAAAACTTTAATCGGTTAAAGGTTCCTTAGCTAATTCTAAAGCAACACCAACAGCTTTGAATGGTGTGGTGAAGTAAAGACGCAAGCTGCTTTTACAAGTCTGCAAACTTGCATTTCGCTTGCTGCGAGTATACACAAGCTGCGTATGACTTATTACACAACTAACTGAAGAGCACAGAACACATATACTCTGTATTGCGGCGAATTCCACTGGTTATTGACTCCTAACTCTACAAGCGCATACGTACCAATGTTGTGGAAGTGGGGCAGGGGAGATAGCCAGCCCTAATTTTTACACTCCGCCCAAAACTGACCTTGAATTGATTACTGTAGCACTCTTAAGGTTGCTAAACATACTTGTTACAATTTTTTTGTACAAGTTAGGATTAAGGATTAAGTGCATAGGTAAGGGATTATACGACGTTCATTGATATGATATCTGTTAGTAATCAATATAATGTTTAATCGACTACTGATGTATACTGTATAGGTGCAATACCTACATTCATTTATTAGATATTATGCTTGCCTGCATTTGTACATGTTATTTGATATTATTTAATTAAAAAAAGTAATCCTCGTGTACAAAAGCACACTGATAAAATCAATTACGTATATATCATTTCCAATTAATGTAATCAAGTAGGTAGTATAATCAATTAATTATTAGTACCTAATCTTCTTTTTTTTTTTATCAAAAATTGGAGTGTAAAATGGAATGTGTCTTATCATTTTATAATAAGCCGATGTACTTAGGGCTCAAATAAAGTAGGTAGTGATATGCTTGGACTCGAATTGGGATTTTAATGTAATTTTATTTTTTGGGTAAAAGGCTCTGTTAGGGAATACCTACTATAAAGTAGAGCTGTGTCAATATTGGTCAACAGTTAATCTTCAACTGCTGCTCTTATTTATTAACACGTCAACACTCTTCACATAAAAGCATGTTGTCTGCTAACGTTAATCCACGCTAATACCATTATAGTGAGTATTCCAACCAAACGCACGAAAAGAAAACTAAGCAATATTCCCGCGCGTATTGTAGCCCGTCGGCCCTCAACAATAATATTAATATCAACAGAGTAATGAACAATTAGGCACTGCTGTTAATCTTGCGAGGGACATTAACGGGAAATCTTCCGAAATTGATCAGCAACTAGACGACCATAATTAACTTTAGCCGGGTAAATAATTTCAATGCTAGACCTCTATTAGATAGCTTTGTAGATTTTCACGGTCCTTGTTAATCTCTTCTCCATTCTTCTCGGGTGTACCGTGTGTAGGTTGTCGATGTTGTCGAGCTTTCGGCCTGCTTGCTGAGGCGAGGCCGTCGCCATATTGTTCATGGAGGCCGGGCCCAACTGACATTTGACGATGATTACACCATCAAAATTGTATGGGAAAAAATATTCCGTAGTTCAAGTGTTTCTCACTGAGACAAGGTGTTTGTCATCGATACAAGGTGACGTCACCAATCATGGTGGTGATGGAATTCAAGGATGTAGGCTTGTACTATACTATCGCAGGCTTCGGCTGAGGCCATCTTCAGGACTAATGATACACAGCAGGCCCAGGCCGAAAGCTCGACAACATCGACAACCTACACACGGTACACCCGAGAAGAATGGAGAAGAGACCTCTATTATTTTATATGTTTACTCCAGCGACATATGTAATCTCTTTGGTTTACTCCTATGTTTTATGCAACCACTCTTGTAGGCATTACAGCAAAACGGAATTAAAAAACGGAAGTTGAGTAAGACAGATCAATCAACATAACTTTACCTATTTACCTGTAACAACATTAAAGAAGGATAAATAAATAAACATGTCTTATCGAATTGTAGTGAAAATTATAATTCGTTCTATCACATATCACATTACTTATATCAATATTATTTTACAAGAATATATCATGTCGAATTATTTTATCTGCATTTTCAATACCCGTTTTAACCAGTTAATAGCTTGGAAGTTTGTAATCGTGATAAAATAAGATTGATATAACTTGTATTTACAATTCACGATACAATACAGATGATGACAGGTTATTTGATTATTATATCGCATAATGGCATAATAATTGACCAATTAAATTGTGTAGTTGGTATCCGCGATAAGTTTAATTTTTAGATGCTGGAATGACAGATGCTTAACTTTAGGAAATTTCAAAAAAAAAATCAAAAAAATGATGTATAAGTTTATTACCACCTTTTTTCCTTAGGGACGCAACATCATTTAAGTTTAACCTAAGGCTTTATTGAGGATATTCAAATTTTATGTGAAGCTTGTCTCGAACACGAATATTAATTCATTAGGTCCAATTCTGGAACTTTTCTACTAAAATAAGTGTGTTTTACTCAAATGTATTTTATATTTGGGATCTTTTGAGCGAAACTTAACATGATCATAAAGTCTCCTGCTTTTCGAGATAATCACTTAAAAAAAATACCAAAACGACCAGAATTACCTCTCAAGTTTTGCTCCAAAATTATCGTAAGGAAAGGCACCTACTTAAACCGTGAGACTGTGGACTAAGCTAAGTTTGGCTCAAAAGATCCCAAATAACCTCTAATAACTATCACTCCTTAAAATATCGGTATCCATATTATTATATTAAACATTCTGTATAACAACCTAGATTAAAATATTTATTCTGATAGAAATTTTGATAGGACATCATAACCCAATGAGAATTACCGATATTATACGCGAATTATTTAATTAATAATTAATTTAATTGACATCAATTAATTATTGATTCCAACTGTTTGCTGCTTTCATTTACCTTTATCGCGTCATTACATTATTTTGATTAAATGGAAATGTTTCAATTGTCATTATGATTATTATTTATTTTATAATGCGGGAACAGGGACAGTCACAACAGGTCGCTTTGTCAACTTTTGCTACTTCAAATATCTTCGCTTCTTGTGACGTATACATGCTTATGATGTGAACTTTATATTATTCTATTCTATTATTAATTCAGTAATCCACTCGTGAGCGAGTGATCTATGAGACCTTTACATAGTCTCAGAAAATATTTCGCCTGCGGTGCCATTTAGTATATTTTAGTACCCACTACCCACTAGCGGATCCAGGGGAGGGGGCTAGGGGGCTGAAGCCCCCTCCAAAACCATAAGTGACAGTACTTTATATACAGCAAATCTAGGGGTTTCAGCTCCTTAGCCCCCCCCCAAAACGTTGAGTGACAGTACTTTTTACCATGTGACGACATTCAGCCCCCCCCCCCAAAATTGAATCCTGGATCCGCCACTGTTAGTACCTATATTCAAATTTTATAGTTGTCCCCCCAGCTTAGAAGTTGGACGTAGAGGTATATAGAGAAAATTAAAAAAAAAAAATGATTCACCAGACATCGAGGTTTGACATCGGGTGAATCCGTCTCTAGTTGCAGACCTGTTTAAATTTCACTTTCCGCGAGTCAGTAGTCAAATCATAACACCTACGTACTTAAAATTATTATCAACTACAATGTAGGTACTTAATTATTATTTACGATAAATTAAATAGATAATTTTATAGGGAGGTCATAGGTATCTAATTGTAATTATATTAATTACCCATCTAGGTAATCGTAATACAATGACAGGTAGATAGATAGATAGCTACTTACTCAATCTTGATTTCCTGTAACTTGCTCTAGGTATGCAGCTAATGCAGCAGTTTTATGTAAACACGTGTCTGCTGTATTGACTATTGTAAATGTTCAAATATGGGAGCAAATATTTTGTTGAAAAATCTCAGTGTTACACTTTCCTTGTACAAATAGTTTTTTCACTACTTACAAAGTAGGTGTCGGTTAACCTAAAGATACGTACTTATGTAATTAAACCAATAGTTGTAAGGTAGAATCACTCCTTGTTTAGGATCAGTTCATGCGGAGTGACGAGTTGTCTTCTTACTCGAACTCTAATTAAACCACTAACAAATAAATGAATTCAGATTGTATTAATAAGGACTGTCATAGAATAACAAACAGGCAGGGTAGACGATGGATGATACTAGCGTAAAATAAGTAAAGATAGGTTAGTTACATCTGCTGTGGCAATCGACATGGCATACCTTCCAAAGACATCATAGCCGATTCCCATCATGGGATTGGAATACTCGGAAGAAGCATGTTCTTGTTCCAAGCAACCTTCCCTTATAGGTGGGGAAGCCTGGACAATATTTCTTGATGAAGGATGGTTGTTGAACAGTAAAAAGATGTGTCCTTGTCTCTTCCTTCTACACTGCTCCAGACTGTCTGGGAACTGGGAAGGTGATATGGGGAAGTATTGAATAATTACTCCGATACTGCTCGATAAACTGTATTAATATGCATTGAATTACATTATTACAACATAAATGTTACTATTTACATAGGAACGTATTATGGATATATCAAGAACGAAGCATTCTCGTAGAGCCCCGATCACAAGATCGGGGCTCTACGAGAATGCTTCGTGATGGAATGACAGTGAAAACACTGTCATTCCATCACGAAGGCTGGACACGATTCGATCGTCCTTGCCTGACTCCCGATAGTCCCGATTCCGACTAATGCGTGCACGCAATAATATTGGCGTGACTATCCTAAATCCCTCATTTTCATTTCTCCCACCCAAAATTCAGACAGTTAAAGGAAGCGCTGGAAAAAAAGTTTAGCAACAAACAACAGAGTGAACCAAGTAGATGTTGGATGTAGGCAGGAGCCTGTTGAGTTCAAGTTGGCTCTAGTTTTAATTATTGTTATGAACAAAGTAAGTAGTTCAGGTATGAGTCCAAAGAGTGAACTACTGGAATACTGATGAATATCTAGTTGCTGAAATTTGAAACACGAAAATAGATTAATATTGATAAGTGTAAAATATTAATTGAGATTGAATTAAAATATTAATTTGATGAGAATCGAGATTGAGATAAACGAAAAGGAATATAAAGAGACACATTCTCTACGTCTAATGAGTTTGTGACTAACATTGCAGTAGTGATTTAAGGAGTGATTTTGATTTATTGTTTGTTTACTGCAGTGTTTAGTACATGTCGTGTCAATAAATTTAATTATAACGTATTAATATATTGAAGACTTTTAATATTTTGGTTATTATATTGCAACAGAAAAATGGAGGAAAAGGTAAAATATTTATATAAGTGTTTATTTTTATTCGTAATGAGCCAGTTCGGCCGTTGCGTTTCTTGCTAAAGATTATTAACTAATCCGCAGCTTATTTTTTCCTCCTTTCTTTATCCTCCTCTCAATAGAAAAGTTATTGCTTTGTCGAAGTTGTCTTCAGCTGTAGGCTATACCCTGCGCGCCTTGATACGCCACAGATCGTGAAAAATTATGAAAAAAATACACAAAGGCTGGCCACACACGTCCACACACGTTCAGTCACGTCCACACACGTCACACACGTTCAGTTCCGGAATCGACCGTTTTGCAAAAAAGTTCCGATCAAAACCTCACTCTGAATTCAGCGTCGCCCCGATTTTAAATTCAGAAAGAGGTTTTGGTCGGAACCTTTTTGCAAAACGGTCGATTCCGGAACTGAACTTCGGGACGTTTGTGGCCAGCCTTACTCGTTTAATATAGGTTCGCGCCTCACTTACTACCCCCTCCTCCTTATTCCTGCCGATGTCGAGAGGGTTACTATTCATCTTATCGACACAGAAAACTATGGATTCGACACTAATATCACTTTTTCCGTTCCACCCCTCCACCAAGCCCCCTTGCCCCCTTATTTCTGCGCTTGTTAGTCACGTACCAATATAATATCTACTCTCAAACTAGGTTCTTATTTCAAAACTTCCATATTAGGAATGAATGCTATAGATTAGGCAGGTATTATTACAGTTTTTAGAACATTCAAAACTAAGGAAAATTCTTCGCCCTGTCGTTTCGATATGGAGAGAGGGGGTAAAAATTAAACAATAAATAATAAGTAAGTGAAATTATGGGGACCTGTCCCACTATAACTACCTGCCACAGATACCATGTAGGTACTAATAGAATTAATAACTTTTAAATATTAGTTTCGATGATAATGGTGATTCGGTAATTAATAAAATTAATTAAAGATAATCAAAATGTTATACGATGCGTCATAGGAAAACGGAATAATAATGAAACATTGGACACAACTATTTAGCTTCTGTAATTACTTAATTAATTAACTGCCATCATATCTCTGTTAGTCGATGTCTCCATCATGTAAATTAATTGATAAGTACTAATCAATTTGTGTTTTGTATCGATATTGCTATTTACTGCACATTGGACAAAGGCTAACTGCCTATAAATATAGATTTGGATTCAGTAGTGAGGTCCACCTCTCCCTAACACATTTTACTTAAAATGAAAAGTATGTGTAGGTAGGTAATGTATGTTTATGGTGCAAAAATGAAAGCATTTACCTACCTACACATTTTAATAAAAAGAGGATAAAAGGAACAAATCAATAAAGATTTCATGCCCTGGGTGACCCGACCGTCAAGATTATCGTGTAAATTGGGGCCTCTGTTTATAGTATAATAAGTGATTAATTAAAGGGTCGTTCCGAAGTACACTTAACGTAAAGTGCCACTTAAGCCCAACAATACGGAATGAAATACAATTAAGCTCGTAGCTATAACATGAGTCCAAGTTGAAAAACTGGGCCTAAAGATGTTTCAAATTATGTTTCCGATTATGTTGTACAACAATATTAGCAGTTAATTGCTATTATAATATTTATCTTTCAGGGGCAAGACAACATAGCTTATATATCAACAGAAGATGACAGGACTAAAGAAAGTAAACAAGATGTGGATAATGTTCAAGTAGGTTTCTAATTTGTTTCTAACTTGGACAATTTTTTATTAAAATTGTTTATTAACTATGAATTTATTGTCTTTAGGGATCATCCGATAATCTGAGGCCAACATGGGGTAATGGAATAGAAATGTTGATGTCTTGTATAGCTTTGTCAATCGGCTTAGGCAACATATGGAGGTTTCCATTTGCAGCATATGAAAATGGGGGAGGAGCATTTCTCATTCCATACATCATAGTTCTATTCCTGGTTGGTAAACCGATGTATTACCTAGAGATGACTATAGGACAATTCACTAACAGAAATGCTATCAGAATTTGGGTCGCCGCACCAGCTTTCAAAGGTATTTTATATTCTTGGGCGACTATAGGTACAGGGTACCTGTCTTTACTGAATCTTATATATTTTATCTAAAAAGTAAGTACCTACTAATAATTAAATTTATTTATAGGCACTGGTGTTACTCAAACAATTGCAGCTTTCTCTGTGTTGACATACTACGCATCTCTGATGGCGATTACTTTATTCTACTTGGCCATGTCCTTCACCGCTGAATTACCTTGGTCCAACTGCAATGATAATTGGGTAGAGCTATGTGTCCCTTCTTCTAGCACTGGGGAACCTATACCCAACTCTACCAGCAGCTCAGAATTATACTTTATGTAAGAACATTTTTTAAATACAAAATCTTCTGTTTTTTTTTATCAGACCGCCCATATTTTTAAAATGGTAGAAGTAATTAGTCAATTTTGAATTATGCGCCTGTTATAATAATACAGTGATTGATATTTTTCACAGACATGAAGTTATTAAACAAAAAAAGAGCATTGAAGATGGAATAGGTGAGATTATTTTATTTTATAACAGTTTTTCGTGATGTTTAAGTCAAAGTATTTCTGGAAATTGAATAATAATCATATTGATTTCTTTCTATTACAGGTGTGCCAGACTGGAGATTAGCTCTGTGCTTGATAGCTTCGTGGGTCGTCATATTTCTAGTAATGGTGAAAGGTGTTAAAAGTTCAGGGAAAGCTGCATACTTTTTGGCTATATTTCCATATCTTATTATGTTCGTGTTATTGATCAGGTATATTACCATTGTAATTAAGTACTTAGTGTCTTTAAGTAAATAGTTATATAAATGTTATTTATTTATTTAGTTTAGGCATACATACATAAATAGAACAGATATACATAGATTTCAGACACACTAACACAAACATAGAAGTAATCCATTCCACACTTACATGTACACACATAGATTATTGAAAAAACTTATTTCACCTTAAATTAAACATACATAATGAAGGGAGGAGGGAAGGAATGGTTTTTAGGAGTGAGTGCGAAGTCAGGAAGGATGCTTACAGTCCGGGTATACTGTACTATTATTATCCATAGGTCATTACACAATGATTTCTATTTTTAGAGCTTCCACATTGGAAGGTGCAGTAGATGGAATTATATTTTTCATTAAACCACAGTGGGACAAACTCTACAGTCCTAAGGTAAGAAAATAACACTTTATAACAATTTCTTACCCTCTATTAAGTAAATCTCTCTTCGTTATATATTATGAAAGAAACTACAAGAAAAACATAGAATTAGGAATTAATATATACCTACATATCTCCCGTAACTTTATGAAGAAGATGCAATTAACCCTCCACTTTTTTTTACAAGAAACACTCTAATGTTTTATTTATGCAGTACTTACCTAATATAATTATATTTCCAGGTTTGGTATGCAGCTGTAACACAAGTATTCTTTTCATTATCAGTTTCCGCCGGAGCTCTGACTATGTATTCTTCATATAATCAATACAATCACAAAATTTATAGGTAAGCTAAAGAATTCTAATTGAACTTAACACCACTGCAAACCGATTTGTAGACAAACAATTGCACAATTGATTATAAACATTAGACGACAGTACTAACCTATATAACTCTATGCAATATAACTTCCAGAGATTCAATGATCGTAACAACACTAGACACATTCACCAGTCTCCTCTCTGGGTTCACTATATTTGGAATACTTGGTAACTTGGCACACTCCAAAGGTGGAACAAGTGTTGCTAATGTTGTTGGTACGGGAGGTGCTAGTTTAGCATTCATTTCATATCCTGATGCTATCTCCAAGTTTGAATGGGTTCCACAGGTGAGGAAAATAATATGTATAACCATTTGACAATTTGATTTCTATTCAAGGTGTATTTTAATGCAAAGGGCGGACAACAGAAAAAAAACATCCGCAATGAGATGTATCAATTGATAAATTAAGGGACATTTCTCTGACTGACAATTGGATTTAAATAGTTGGTTAAAAATCCCACTGTTAACCAATAATATCTAAGAGGTGTCGAATGGACTCTATATGGATATTTTATGGGAAACACTAACAACTTTTTAATGTTTTTTTAGTTGTTTTCTGTGCTGTTCTTCTTGATGTTATACGTATTGGGTATAGGAACTGGAGTGGCCCTTGCGAGTACTATTGTTACCACATTAGCCGACAGATTTAAAGACAGAAAGTACTGGCAAATGTCTCTCGTGACTTGCATTGTTGGGTGTTCTTTAGGTCTCGTATATGTGACACCGGTAAGTCGAAACTTTTTACCCTGAATATGATTATCTAATACTGCATTCATTATTGAAAAATATGTGAAATTAACACACCTATTACATTGTTATAGGGAGGTCAGCACGTATTGACAATAGTAGACGCATTTGCCGGAACGTTCCTTCTATTGACTGGTGCCATTTTCCAAATAATTGGGATATTTGGAGTGTATGGTGAGTAATACATATTCTCTAACTACGCACATATTCTAAGATCAATATAAATTAATAATCTACAGAGGAAGTCCATGGAACTCACCTCTTTTTCATGTGCATCAATGTCACTAAGACATTTATGCTAATGTCACTAAGACATTTATGCTAATGTCACTAAGACATTTATGCTAATGTCACTAAGAGATTTATGCTAATGTCACTAAGACATTTGTACCAATGTCACTTAGACATTTGCATCAATGTTTTTAAGAAACCAAGTATTTTTTTGGTTGGTTGGTTTTTATAAACATGTACATAAAATTGGGTGAAATTAATTTGCAGGTTTAGAGAATTACTGTCAAGATATAGAATGTATGACAAAGATGAGGATCTCAAAGTATTGGAGGTGGTGTTGGGGCTTCATAACGCCACTACTCATGATTTATGTGTTTATTTATGCATTTGCTTCACTCAAGCCAATTTCTTATGGTGATTACTTACTACCACCTGCAGCTCAAGGGGCTGGATGGGCCATATTTGGATTTGGCTTATTACAAATACCGTTTTGGGGTATAGTTTTCTACTTCAAAAACAGACAGAGCACACCAAAAGAGGTAATATATGCAGTAAACATTTCTCATATATCAGAATTGATATTAATTTTATATGCACGATTAGATAATTTCTCTATCGCATTCGTATAAATTTTTATTATTCTTTTATTTCAGACATTCAAAAAATGTTTCACACCATCACCAAAATGGGGTCCAACAGACCCCAAAAATAGAAAAGAGTGGGAAATTTACAAAGAAGAAAGACACAATCTGATGACATCATTAAACCTTCCAAGATGGAAACACTATTGGTACTCATTGAATGGAACGTATGAATCTATTTTAATAAAACAACAAAGTACGTAGTTGTAAGGAATATTGTGATTAGTATTAAGTATTTATTTACTAGTTTATAGGTTAGATGTAAGTATTGTTATTTAGTTTTACAATAAAAGCTTTATTAATAATTTTTTGTTTAATTTCATACTTTATATGCATAGTTTCATACCACACACATATTCTCTAAAAAAGATGATAAAATTAAATTTACTAATATGCGTTTACAAGATTAATATAAAATAATGGAACTCATCTCTTTTTCATTTGCATCAATGTCACTGACATTTGCACCATTGTCACTAAGGTATTAGCATAAATGTCACTAAGGCATTCGCATAAATGTCACTAAGGCATTCACATAAATGTCACTTAGACATTTGCATTGATGTCAATAAGTCAAGTGTCATTAAGACATATCTTGCATAAATGTCACTAAGACATTTAATTACATCAGTATCACTAAGATAGTTGACACCCTTCACACTATAATATAAAATTAATATAAACACTCGAGTGTAAAATAGTATAAAATAACAAACTCTTGTAACAGGAGCATCTTTCATACTAATATTTGATTTGGTTCATAAAACAAAGACTTGAATGTGTATTGATATTTTGATCATTTTATTAGAAAAACTTAACATTTAATACAGTAGGTACATAATGTATGTAATAATTATTGAGAATTCTATATACTTTTGGTACATATTAATAATATAGCAATTGATAATAAATTAATAATACAAATATAATATATTATGCAATGAATTAGACATCATATTGACTAAAATTATAAATACAGCAGGTAGGTACTATGTACATTGATTTTCTCAAGTATGTATGAATTAACATACTTTTAATATTGCAATGTAAATAAAAATTGCATAGCATGAAAATAATAAAAAATATAAAATAATAAATAAAAATCATAATCATGCAATATAAGTTATTTAAAATTCAAACGATTGTTTCCTATTTCAAGATCTTTATAATAACCATTGAGGGAATACCATAAATGTTTTCGTATACTGAATTTTAAAGAATCGCGTAACCTTCTTTTGCTGTCCTTGAATATCATCCAGGATTGATAATCCAATGCGTCTTTAGGACCCCACGCAGTTGTAGAGTGATATATACTTCTGAAACTCTGAAATGAAACATGTTGTAATTAGAATTTTAGCTCACATTTGATTATTAATTTATGAAACAAATTTTTATTCAAAATTTCTGATTTCCCATGCACCCATTTTTATGAATTTATAGTGTGTGTTTTAAACAGAATTGTTGCCTCAAAATATCATCCTCAAAATTAACTTCCATAATCACACAATTTCTATACTAGGCTTTGAGATTTGAATATTCGATGAGTTAGGCAACACAAAATACCGCCTTTTTTGATGTGGGGGAGACGTGCGTAAGTGGCCCAGTTTTTTTGTTTTCAAGTTCTGTCAGAATGTTAGAAGTTTGCTTGGCCTATGAGAATAATTCATTTATGTGGCAGTATATGGACGAACTTACAATGACAATGGAGGATTGCTTTCTGATATACACAACTAGAGCCCATATTGGCAACTGCAATAATCCAATCACGAGTAAGGTCATTACGGCATCTGAAATCAAAGAAATAGTTAAGCTTGTTAGAAAACAATGGCACACAGTATCTCTATAGATATTTCAATGCCCAGGAACATAGATTTATAAAGAGTCTAGTAGGAGCAATATGTATAGGAGATTTTTTAAAATAAATATGAAGCGCTAACCAAGAAAATCAAAATGTACAGTCCGCCAAGGAAGATATGGTTTTTAATGAGGGCGTCACTTTTAACTTTTTGGTAGGTTATAGAATTTCAATGAAAATGTCATTGTTGCCAGCAAACAAAACTGTAGTTTCGAAATAATCCGAGACTCTCTTTTTTGACAGATTGTAACAAGCAGATAAACAAAAATTAATTGATGACAGAATCAAAAAATAAAAGAGATAACAAAACATATTGTTCAGCGGCAATACTCTCCATTCATTATATAAGTCTTCAAACAGAGTCCGACGATTTGTTTGGGCAGCTATTGTGAATCTTTTGCTGGTTATTTTAAAATGTTGGAAATATTATAGCGTATGAATAAAATAATAATTACAATAAGTAGGCGGTGATGATGCAGTGTGCATAAACTTGATCCTTGTTAGTTCATATCCGAGTACAAAGACCATGATGAGAGGAGTAACAATACCCCAACACCAGCGCCAGTAAGGCGACACATACTTTCCTGTCATGAACTCTACATCTTCACAGATATTCTCCAAACCTAAAATAATATACCAAACCAATCAAAGATGGTGTGTGAATGGCAAGCCGGGTGATACATAAATTATGTCAATATTGTATTGTCTATTGCCTCACCGTAAATCCAGCTGATTCCGACAAGTTCAACTATAGAAAGACAGAGAACCAGGAACGTACCACCAAAGTAATCAACTAAATTCAATATATTCTGCCCACCCTGAAACATTAAGGACATACAAATGTAGGAACATATAAAATATTCCGAGATGTCCCCTACTGATTAAGTTTATATTATTATAATTGAATGCCTATTTACAAATAAATAAACTTACAGGTATAATGTATACATGTCCAATAATACAAGTGACAATGCAGGCAATAAGCGCTATGAGCCATAATGGAACCTTCTTAAATTTATCCGAGAGTGCAGTCACTATGGAGCTTTGATATGAAACTGCACTGCCAAGTCCCAATACCCACAACATGAAGAAAAATAAGACTGAGAAGACCTGGAACATTGTGGCATTGTATGTAATTAAAGATCCCAACACTTTTGTGTAGCTATCTGTTAAATAGGTGAATTGATTATGTACCTGTGGCACATTATCAAATTTGGCAATGGCATCAGGGAAGGACACAAAAGCTAATGACTTTCCACCTGATCCAATGACCTCACTGATATTGGTTACATTCTTCTCGTGGGCCAAGTTTCCCAGAATGCCGAAAATAGCAAAACCAGAGACAAGACTTGTTACAGTATCCAACATAACAACACACAGTACATCTCTGTATATCGGTTGCCTGAAGTTATTAAAGGAAGAGTACATGGTGATTGCTCCAATACACACAGTCAGGGAGAAGAATACTTGGGTCACAGCAGAATACCAAACCTGCAAATACAAAGGAATTAGACAGAGAAAGGTTTTGTCTTTGTTCTTTGAGAACAATGATTTAATTTTACAATACTGGGGGTGTTCTGGATCCGTTAATTTTCACTAGGAAATTCGTTTAATTGTTTATGGTTCTATTGTTCTTCGTTCTATCATCGGTGCGAATCAACCAATTGTGTGATTCAACGTGTTCTATGTACATCAGTTGACACGCTCAGTTATTGCGAATAACACCCAACAAAATCACAGGGTGTTTTTCACTCGCCATAGATAATAGAGTGATCTGCACGTGCTGTTCACTCACTCTTATTAACATGCAATATGTCTATCCCTTTCTACCAAAGAGTGCAGTGATATCGCTAGGTCTATGTATATCTATCAACTCACTCTTATGAGTATTCTCATATCTCTATTTCTGTCTGACAATTCCAATTGGAACAATCACCCGAATGCGTTCTATTTTCGGGCGATAATCGCTCGTTGACTCGCCTGGTGACAATTAACGACAAAAATGCAGTCCTGATTAACACATTGAAATAAGTTAAAGTAATAATATGTAACATGAAATATAGAAATTACCTGAGGATTATAAAGCTGCTTCCAATCTGGTGTAATAAAGAAGTAAATGCCATCAATAGCTCCATCCAATGTGAAGGTTCTGTACGAGAAAAATAATACTTATTAGGTAATCACGTTCTATACGAAGTGTATATGCGATATGTGTTGTACAACTACAACTTACTTGACAAGAAGTGTTATTAATATAACATATGGTAAGATGGCCATAATGTATGCAGCTTTCCCAGAACTCTTGACACCTTTCATCATCACCAGAAACACACCCAGCCACGAGAGTATTAAACACACACTTAGGCGCCAATCTGGAATACCTGCAAGAATAATACAAAAAATAACTAAGTACTCCTGTATGAACTAATCCAGAAATATCTATCATAAATTAGAGCTGAAGATTAGTTTAGAATAATTTTGTCTGTTCTATTCCAGTGTTTATTGCGGTGGTCACAGAGAGAATGGGATTATTGTTTTCAGAGGTTTGATATTTTCTTTACCATTGTTCGTATACTAATTTACATGTAAAATCATTTTAATAATGTATGACAAGATCTTTCATATGGACATACGGACATATTTTAAGCTTACCTATTCCTCCATCTGCATTGTCATTTTCCCTCAGAACTTCTTTTCTGAAAATAAAAAAAATACCGTAATTGATTACGTAAAACAAATAACTAAGCTATAAATAGTACCTACATGGCTGGATAACAGCACGTTTTAAATGGGAGCACCTTCGATTTTTTCACCACCAGAGTGCGCTGCAGTAAATGGAGGTCCGCATAGATACGGCCGGTACTATTATATATATGATTATTCTATGGATAATAAACAAATGGTTTGTTTTGTTATGACAGTACTGACAGTTGTGAAGACCTCCATTTACTGCAGCGCCATCTAGTGAGTGGTAAAAAATACGCCCCCATTCAGATAGACCGAGATTCATTTTTTACTGTAGTAACATCTATAATGAGATTCTTAAATATTCTACTTACACAAAGAACAGTTCTGAGCTACTGATGGTTTTATTTTGACTCATGTACAGATAATGATTTGGTTTGTCTGCAGCTGAGTAACAGCTGGAACCCCATTCGGGTTTACACTTAGCCCAAGGTAATTCCGCTTCAAAAGATTTGTATGTGTAGAACAATGTGAGAGCCATGAGTACAACATAATATGTTACGATACTAAATGTTGCTACAAGTTGACCATACCCCACACCTAAAATATCAATATAATACAGATGGTTCAATATTATATTCGAAACCCATTTATATTCACAAAACACTATGAAAACAATTAATACCTGTGAGTACAGGAGATAGTACCCACACCCTGATTGAATTTCTCCCAGAGAACTGTCCCAAAACAATCTCCAAGTAATACATTGGTTGTCCAACAAGGAATATAACAACAATGTACGGAACTAGGAATGCTCCACCTCCGTTCTCGTACGCGGCAAATGGGAATCTCCAAACGTTTCCTAGGCCCACAGACATTGCGATACATGACATTAAAAATTCCCAGCGACTCGACCATTCTGGACGGCTGGTTGGTTTTCTCATGAAAAATAGCTAGAAAAGAAACAGATATGTAGTTGATAGAAGTTTGATTTTAAATATCGTAGCATTTAGCCTACAGAAATAATTTTTTAAGCCAGTGGAGGTAATGACACAATACTAAAGGGTGAAGTTCATAGAATTTACTCACAACATTCTATGGAAAATAATTCAGAACAGAGCTAGACCGATTCACAATATATTTCCATCAACACTGAGAGCATCGAATTGATAAAACCATTATAAACTTACATCACCCATTGCAGATTCTCCCGACTGTAGTATATTCTTCACTGCCCCTTTTCTACCAAATTTCCTTATTCGACTTTCTAAAATATCTCGAGGAGTATCAGAACTATCTGATGAATTGTGTAAACCAATCTTCGTTACAAATATCTCTTTGGAATCACACATGAATTCTGGTTCACATATTTCACACTTTGGTTCTGAAGATCGTTTACTCTCTTCATTTCTTAAATCCTGTGTATCAGTGTTGTCCTGTGGAACGGCTGGATCTGTTGTTTGATCTTGAGGTTCTTTAGAATGATTTTCTGGAGAATCTGAGTGTTCCTGAAACCTTACACAACCATCCTCGACAGGAACATGCGATGTATTATTGTCACTACCTTCGGGAATATCTTGATTGTGTTCAGACCTTTCTTGATTATGTGATGAATCACCCTATCAATTAGTTCATTATTAAAAATATTTATCACAAACTAAAAATATACCACAATGCACAGCAATGAAGATTTTAGTATAATTTATTCGTTATTTAAAACACCTTAAAATTATTTTAATATCTTGATATAATATATTGAAAATCTGTCATCAGATCACATATTGAAGTGTAATTCTTACCTCCATAACAAAAAATAATGGTAAATAGTATGTAATTGATTAAATTTGAAACAATTAATAAAATAAAATATTTAAAAATATAAAATTAGCAGTTTACACACTGCTAAATAATGAATTACGTCACATAAGACATACAACAACAAGAAGGATCAAGATGTGAATGAATATGAATGTACAACATGCTCTTGGCTGAACAATGTTATTTGCAACAATACTAATCTTAAGGTGAATAGATACGTACTGCCAGCTGGATCTGTCAAACTTAGGAGTCATGGAACAAATATCTTATCAGAGCAAAAATATCAATCATTGATAGAGGGGAAAACAATTTCTTCATGATAAAGTATTTTCCATTTCCCAGAAGAATGTCGTGATCCAGAGATATCATCTTTGCCCTGTTAATAACACATCAGATGTAGAATGATACGGAAGAGTTATGCTAGATTTCACCAATCTTTTTAAGTGAGGAATAGCGGAGATAAGAGCCACCTAGCGCAAATTTTGCCTGAAAAATTATGTTAAGTAGCTCCTATCTCTGCTATTCCTCACCTATAAAGTTGGCGAAATCCAGCATTAGTATATCATAGAGATTCAAATCACGATTTCAATGATTCCATTTTTCTTCATGTATATCTCATTTAAATTAGGTTTATAAATGTGAGTGGATTAATTAAAAATGCAATGTTGTTTTATGTCGTATTTTATTTTAGCATTAACAGTAAGATCATGTCAGTAAAAGGAAGGAATACCGTTGATGTGAAAATAAAATACAGAGAAGCGATGTGTTGTTATATCTATGGCTTGGCTTGCTCCTTCCTCTTGACAATATTGGCTTCCGTCCTCTTCCTCTGTTCTGTTGGCTTGAGGTTGTGCTTCTTGGAGAACCTTTGATTCCTCAGGAACTTAGCATCCATCTGTAACAATCAATTCAAATTACTGAAAATGATAATTCAACTGAAAAAAGCATCAAATTTACAGAAATTTATTGACTAATCAATGTGTATGGGAATATAATTGCTAACTAATAACATTGTGCTGTGTGTATTTGTATCACCAACAGGAGTCGTACCTAATATCTGTTCCGTCCGTTTATATACATTTTATGCAATGAAATTGAAATGTTTAAACAATATTGAATAGGGGCATCGCTTTGAGGTCCTGGTTATCATAATTGTTAATGTATTCAGTAGCATTTTATGAGTATTGAGTAGACATCGGATCTCCAGACCAAAACTTTAATAACAGTGGATTTCTATAGTATTACACTCCTTCTTTTCAATAAATAGTTCCTATTAAAAAAGGCTAGAAGCTGATGTTTCTGTGTTAATGTTGAATGTTCATATAGACTACTGTACAAAATCTTCAGTTCAAAACTATGGAATTGTCCGATGTCATCTTTTGACGTTTCACTACTCAATACAGTCCATGTTTTTTATAAGTATTGATTAACATGATAAAAAGTACTAACACCAAGGGTAGATTCGTATCTGTACTTCTTAGGCCTCTTGATGCCATTGCGATGAGCCTTTCTGTCTGTGAAATAATAAAAAAAAAACATTAGTCTATGTCAGTTGCTTCATACAATTTATTTGAGTAAGTGCAGTGTAATAAATTAACCCAAACTTTACAAGGGTATTAAACTATTATTTAAGAAGTGCTGGTTTATATTAAACCTGTTTGGTATTACAAGGACGTTAACTCATGAGGGAAGCACCAATGAATCTATTAAAATTTTGCACAAAATATGAAACTACATAACCTCAAATATGTGCAATTACTTGATTGCACTTTGTTTCAATTTCACCCAGTGGCGTTGGAGGTCATCTGTAGTCGGGTAAGCTGATGAGTGATCAATAGGAAATACTAGTGGGTACCTGTGTAATTTTGCGAAATATGGTTTCCCACTATGTACTCTACATTACAGTACACCAATGTACTCTTCATACCTATGTAGATACTATTATTCAATAACAACTGAATTATTTTTAAATTAAGACCTTGGTATCAAGAATGACGTCACAGTCATTTCCCACTGCATTAAGGTTCAAAATCGCGTGAAAATCGTATGATTAAATGGTAAAAATAGCGTTTTTACCATTTTTTGGGCTTAATTTTGCCTCTATCAAAAAACTTTTACGGTTATTTCCTAGATTTTAATGCATATTATCAACACAAAAAAAAATACTCCGCGACTATCGGGAAACGAGTTTCCGTCTTTCGGAAAAAAGATCAGAGGTGTTTTTCAAATTATTTTTTGAGAAATCTATACAAGATATAAGAAATCTTTTACGGTTATTCCCTAGATAAATGTTCAATGCATCTACCCTATTTTGTTCCAACGCATATTTAGTAACAGTTGTCGAGATTTTTTGAGAGAAATTTTTGAAATGTCGGTATGCATACACTTAATAAATTAGTCAATGCATTGTATTGCAATAAATTGTTGTTTTCTACAAACCCACTGCGTTGAGTGGGGACCGAAAGACAAGGACGGGGTAATACACTATTTCATTCACTCTTCAACATCACGAGCGGCTGTGTGTGTTGGTAATCACTAACAAATTCGCACTTCACACCAATACCATTAAAGAATCTCAACGAATGTACGCACATTTTTATCCCATAGAGAACATGACATATACGCACCTACCTAGATCTAAGCTAAGATATGAATAGCTAATTTTCCTATTTGAACCTGTGCATTAGAGCGAGAGGCGTAGAACATTTGGAGAAATAGCATTATTTTTTTTATTATTCTTCTAATACTACGACGCTTCGATCTCGCGAACGCGACGTGATGGGTAGAGAGAATATTATTATTATAATAACATTGTCCACGTCGCGCGCGCGAAGTTTAAATTTCTTTCCTCTATTGAATAATATGTAATTATCTCCGCTATGAAAAGCAATATTGTTAGAACATATTTTTTGTTGTTTGTTGTATTTCTCATGGGCAAGCCGGGCTTATGTACATGTACTACATAATCGCCACTGATTTCACCCCCGGCAAGATTCCTTTAAATCATGTAACATTGAGGACTTTTCCTGTATTATGTTAATATAATTATTGGTAACGAGTCATATAATGGACGGTCACATAGCAATAATTCCCAAAACACAATTCAAGAGACTGGTTGAAGATACCAAATGTCAAACCAGTAAACATTTTTTAACTGATCAGGTAAACAATATTATAAAATGCAAGGAGGGAAAATGATAATACATGACCCGAAACCAGGTTATTAAATACTTTATAACTGGCGCAAAAAAAAAATTAGAAGGGTTTTCGAAATAGGCGAAGGCAGACATTGCACAAATATTTTGACAGGTTCAATGTCGGAATATACGAATAAAATATTACCACAAATTGTCGGAAATACATATAATATTAACATGGATACTTACTTTGATTGTGATTTGTGTGATTCTTGGACTTGGCCATCTCGAAACGTTAGATAAACTGAAAACAATAAACACTTTGGGTTAGGAACTTCGAAACACTGATGTCGGTGATATGTGCACGTATATTACAAAATACGAATATAAACGAATGTTGTGTAGAAATACGGATTATGCTATATATTTTTCTGTAAAATATAACATCGGATGATTGCAATAAAATTAAATTTAACTTCGAAAACAATTCGAACGAACCTCTTGACAGATGACAAAAAACCGGAAAGAGCTGACCATAGACGAGATTTTATAATGCAAAATGCAAACATTTACTATAGTTCCTAAATTAACCAAAGCGTTAGTGGTAACTT
The DNA here is from genome assembly GCA_963576895.1 of Ceraclea dissimilis. Lineage (NCBI taxonomy): Eukaryota > Metazoa > Arthropoda > Insecta > Trichoptera > Leptoceridae > Ceraclea > Ceraclea dissimilis. The sequence goes on along the minus strand of OY756361.1, from coordinate 8,507,705 downwards.
CCTGGGTTCTAGAGTGGGAAATACGAACGTGAACGAAAATCAAAACGACTCCCTCGGCGATACATGCTCAAACCTTTTTCGGAAACGGAAGTCGGTACAACAAAAAATGGTGAAGACGCCCCGATTGGTTGATATTTGACCGTTGCCTACGATTGGTCATATCGTAGGCAACGATTTGACCAATCACAGCGCCCCAGATTCGAAGGGAAGTTTATCAGTAAAACATGGCGCCATTTTTGAACATTGGGACCGTAGCGATTGCGTACGATGCGCACGCGCGTGGATTAACTTGGGGAAATCCGAATATATGATCCGAATTGGTTTACATCTATTTTAGTCATACATTTATATCGCATGAAAATAATTTAATTAGGTACTCCAATAATCAAAGATATCAACAAATCGATTCTGAAAATATTTGCTGACTGGGGATGTTGTCATTCTTGTTGTTTAATATATGCATAAATAATGTTTTAATGATACACATATCTGTTAATTATATTAATGATTAATAAATTGAATTGAATGAAATATTTCATATCCACAAAATACTTTTGTTAAGTAGGTACTATAATATTTTCAGGCAGTGACGTATATAGGATTTCATTTCGGAGGGGCCCGATCTAATATTTGACTTTGGGGGGGTGGAAGCAACAAAAATTTGAACATAGACGTACAGTATAAAAAATAAAGAAGCGCAGGCAAAATTTTTCGTGAATGGAGGTGAAAAAGGTCGTGTTTTAGGTTGGTATTAATATTGTGTGCAGAAAATACAAATAAGAATATATAATAATGGGTGAAGTGATAAACTTGAGTAACTTTTATGTTATAAAATAACGTTTTTTAAGTAATTGTTCAACATTTTGCCCCCACCCCCCCCCCTATATACGGCAATGTTTTCAGGGTACCTAACTCAAATTAACATTGTGTTCTCTCGATGTGTGGGCACTGCACATACTCCAGCATATTAGGTTCTTCGGCAAAAGTTGGTCGGTAAAGTGCTCGGCTGTTAATTCAGTGGGCGCGGGTTCAATCCCCGACCTACTGCACTTCGCAACACAAGCTTTTAAGCTTTCTGTGAAGTGTGTGAAGATGTATTTGGGTTTATTTCGATAAACCTCTACTTCAAAAAAAAAGATGTGTACTTACATTTATTTGAATAAAAGTTATTTAAGTACATGAAGCACTCAATGTAGTGGGCTTTTATTATCTGAGCTGATATTATCAATTCAATTCTATCCCCTCATAGGTAGATAGACATAGAGAGCAGATCACTACACTATCCTATCCTTAGACACACTTCTTGCTTTTGTCACATTCACGGAATTCATCATACTCAGAACACCTCCATACTTATAAGCAACCGGTTTACACAAACACCATGTCCAACTCTCAGATTTAAATAATTTCATTTTTCTACTGAACACAAGCGTTGATTCCGTTATAGTTACACATAAAGATATTTTTGTGACGAGACTGTTACAGGTTCTCAGATATGAGTTAGAGCATCTGATTTGGGGCTTGCTTTCATCCCGTTCAAAGTCTCCAATCTGCCTTCTTAATTGATGTCCATCTGTGACACAATTTAGTGATACTGAACTTAAATATTGCTCTATAAAATGAAATTGGATTGTAGTAGGACATAATCCTGGATCCACACCAGTGTGTGACAGATTGGATAACATAGTGCATAAGTAATCTTAGTAATATTCACACATGGTGTGTTGCCTCGTCTATTGCATGTTTGTTCCTTTATTCAAAACTATTTTATATTGTGATGCAGTAGAAAGAAGTTTGAGTACAAAAATATCAAGTAAAAGAGATGTTTGTAGTAAAAGAAAAGGCAAAAACAATTATTGAATATCGATATTTATTGAATGAAGATAATTTTGCATGGTACAATCCAATCCCAATATACAAATATAAGTGGAGACGTACAGCCTCAACACATTATCAACAAGTTAGTAAGTGTAACGTATTACAATAGCAAACTGCTTATTACAATACCACTTGCTTATTGATCTTACTTTTTGTATTCACTTTATTTTCATTTCTGAAACATGTTACCTGCGGTTGATCGTCTTTAGGACTAGTGCTCAAAGCAATGATTTGTTGTTTAGTGTATGTTCCTGTACTTCACACAGTGGGCATTTCTTATTATCCTCTTGTTGTTGATAATTATTCTAGTTATGTTCCTTTTCTAAGTTATCATTCATGGATAAACAACTAGTATTGGATCTGCAATAGATATACAACAATATTATAATGCACTGACCTATATTTATAGTTGCCGGGACTGGGGACTTGACGTTGATTCTCATTTATTATATGAAATGAGATCAGGAAAAAACATGGTCCTAAACGACCCTGGCACAGACACAACGCCAATAAATATCAGTAGCCAACAAATAGAAAAGTGCCAAGAATACAAGTATTTGGGAACAATGATAATAGTATAATAGTCTTTTTGGGAAAAATGGACAGCATTTTCACGCCACTTATGGTAGTTAAATATTTAAAGAATGAGTTACCTTTGATAAGACTGCGAGAGCAATTAAAATAAATATATTAAACCACTTCTTCATCTGCTATTTTCCTCTTTGTTCCAACTGCTACAATATATTTACAGTCAATAATTTTTTAAAGTCATGATCTGAATTCTGAAAAAAAAACAGGACTTATTTACAATACCTATTTATACATAAATAAAAATTATTATCGTTTGGCATTGCTGTCAGAAGATAAAGAGATTTAAGGGAGTTTTTTGTTATATCCTGGAGCCACTTGAGAGCAGCATTCAAGGAACCAAGCCTCTGCAAAACATTTGGAGCGGCATTATTTATGTCTTTATACGTGTCAGAGAACATTCTCCGAGGGCCCGTCTCCATGATATGCTGGATGGTCCGTCTTGGTTCTTTACAGCCGCTTCACCTCATTGGGAGTGCCCATTAAAACCACCCTCAGTTAAGTGAAGGGCAGTCCCATGAGCCGGCCTGGCGGCCTCCTAGAGCGGAGTCGATGTTTAAATGGTATAGGGAGATCCGTTATTTACCATTACAATTCCTAATAAATAAGACAGGTGCTTAATGAATTTAAACGTTTATTTACCTTCTTTTGTCGGAAAATCCAATTTCTTCCATTTGTTTGCTGTGCTTGGTCTCTAAGTGCTTTCTCAATTGAGCATTGTTGGGAAATTAGACTTCACAGTCTAATTTGATGCGGGCATTTGGATTAAAGTTTTTTTTTACATTTTTCGTTATAAAAGCAGCCATGACAATAATAAAAGAAACAGAAAAAGCAGCCCATGTCTCACCATCTGTATCTCAAAATGAAAACACAACACGGTTTCGAAAAACTAGTCTAATAGCACAACCATTTAATTTAAAAGAACTAAAGGAGTCTCTATCTCAAAATAAAAGCACAGAACGGTTTCAAAAGAACTAGGTATAGGAGTTTTTGTCTCAAAATATAAGTCTCCGAGTCGAAATGAAAACACACAATGTTTTAAAAAAAAACGAAATAAGCCTTCCTCTTATATACAATATAAGAGTCTCTTACACTGAAAATACACAAAACACCACGGCAAAGCAACTCAAAAACAAGACGAACCGCCACGGCAGCAACACGCAGACGTAATCAAAGATTATATATAGTAAATCAACGCAATATAATCGAAGTACCTGATGAAATCAAATTATTATATTTTCATACTTTTTGACAGATGACCACCAGAGCGTCATATGTGTTCTGTGGTCTCACGCGAGTCGCGAACGCAATCACATGTACTAACATGTACGTACCTATGTACCTATCTACCGATTTCCGTTTCCGAAAAAGTTTTGTCCCTGTATTATAGAGAGAGTCGTAAATCAAACGGGAAATCTCGACACCCGGGGATAATTTTTATCTCCAAAGTTTGTAAGACGGAAAACAGGTATTTAATTTTATCAAAATTATGTAATTATTATAATAAAAAAAATTGAAAAATATGTACCTGATAAAGAAAACACATTAAGCATTTTTGGCGATATTATAAAAAAATACGGTGTGAAATATATTTTCTTATTTTGCCTTTCGAAGTCGCAAAATGAATTTTCTACGAAAATGAAGTCCGACACTATCAACGTAACCAAAAATTAAAATTAGTCGGCTTTTCCTGAATTTATTCATCCGTTAATCTGTTTTTAAAAATATGCGTAAATAGTAAGATTAGTAAAAAGTTATGTAAATTTGCTGCGTAGAAAACATTAAATATCCTTTTTGTAGTGGCAACTTGTATTAGGTAGGTTGCGATATCCAAGAAGCTATGTATTTTGCAGTATATCAGGCGCTTGACAAACGCGCGCTCATTTCCAACTTGTTTCGCGAAAATACGGTGAAAATTCAAGAGCGCTCAGCCACATAATAATATGCTTACTGTGAAAGCCTCGATTTTGGAGAATTATTATAAGTAGTAAGTAGATGTGTATAATTGGACAGAGAGTTAGTTATGTATATATGATGTATTTTATTATAGTGACTTGTTGGTAGACACTTGAAAGATGTTTCTTTCAGTACCATTTGGAAGGAAAGGAGAAAATATATTGATGTATGCATTTGGGTGAGTGTGTGAGCGAGATGCATGGTATATTTAAATTTTTTTCTATGATGCAGGTATCCAGAATAGAGATGTGAAGATTTGGAATATTTTCCTCGGGACAGTCAATATCTATCTAACGATTCGGGCGGTTCATTCGTTGATAAGATATGACATTAATTATTTTTGGAAGGGCTTTGCTTTAAGACTATCGTGTGTTTTATTTATTTTAAATTAATTAATTTCTTTCGCCTTTCAAATAGTCTAATTTAGCTTTGGAGTGAAATATTCTTATTTAGAATATTGAGAAAGCTGCAATCGACCTAATTATATTAATATTAGATTTAGCTTCAGTGCAACGAGAACAGGACCGCATTAAGGATGAGAAATTTTATTTTGTTTTATTATTTTAACTTTAATAATTTGTATTAACACTACTACTAGGTTAAGGCGGATTGAGACAAATTATTTATTATTTACCATTTCTTTGTTGTGAATCTTCAGCCAATGCGAAGATTTACTCACCAATTTACAAAAGTGGATAGTGTCATCATCTTATAACATTTATTCATATAATTATAGCACTGCATTATAATTTTATATACTAACATACCTAACTCTATCCTTGCCCTTATAAAGCATGCTTTTATTATTATTTCCCTCCCGATAGAAATTTATATATCCAAATCCAGTCCCGGATTCAAAAAATGTCTGTACTGGATTTTTTGAATGGAACTAACAAAATATATTTTATTAATATCCATGTCCTAACCTGCGCATTTCTGTAGAAGAAATGCATCTCATGCAAGCTTATGAGATCCCACACTCATCGTAGAATCCATTTCGACTTTCATGGCTGGAAAGTATCTTCGAAAGAAATGGATTAGTCAGAAATACTCTTATTATATAGTAGTTGCTTGTCGTTTTTTGGAATGAAATTTATTTATTCCGCGAACGGATAGAGGGTAGATTACTAACTGGACCTGAAATCGACTCTGGTTGTTCAGGACTTTAGGGCGCGTGCGTGGGTGGGCGCCCTGAACTAACTGCATGACAAACAATTTTGACAATGTCCATTTGTTTAAATTCTATTCTCGAATGTAGAAAGTATCCAATTATTTACGATTATGTACTCAATTCGCCTTCCAAAATGTCTCAATAACCTTGCATGTAGAAAGAGGCAGATAACATGTTAACCAAATTTATCCACAGCCCATAAACTTTCATTCGTGGTACTTTGAATTGTATATTTATTGAATTCTCTTTGTGTTATTGTGTGTGTTTTCTATGTAACATTTCAGAAGGACAAAGGTAGGTGATACTTTCAATATTCCACTAACATCTACGAATGAAAGAATATCTTATCTGTTTGTAAAATTATAATGTAACATTTTATCTGAATACATCTCTGGTGTGTTGTGTACAGTGGGAGTACATATCGATGTCATACGCTTCCAATATACATAGCATAACGCATAGGTTACTTTATAATGTACTCTGTATGGGACACCTTAGTACGTTCATCCAGAGAGTATTATGTTGCGACAAGTTAGGTATTATTTACAGGTAAATTTCACAACGTTTTGGGGTCCTTTATTGTATTTAATTTAGAAGAACGTAAAGAGACGATCACGTAAAATCACAGCCATTAAAGAAAGTAGGAAATAGTATTGAACAATACGAAAGCAATGAGGTATAGACGAACAGAGTTTCGCTTTACGCAAATTCGAGTTGAATGATGGATTAGAAAGTGAGAGCGTGTTTGAATGTGTGAAAGAGTGAAAGTAGAAATGAATTTAGGGAAAGTAGCTTTTAGAACTAGGAAATAGGGTTCAGTTTTGAATTTAGGTAGCAGTTATTTAGGAGGTAATGTGAACAACCGAAAGTTAGTTTAGATTTCTTTTAATTTTAGCGTAGTAGGGTTGTTCCATCACATTACGTTTGTATCTAGATATTCCTATAATAGATTGGTGACTATACGTGACTTCATTTACAACCTACAAAAAACAAGGAAAATTATTTACGTAGGTATTATAATATGTATATTATTACATATCTTTTAGACGTAATATTAGGTACAATATTCTAAGCAGTAGAGAGTAGGGTTTGTAATGTTTTTACATAGCCTAGGTAGCTAGGCCTCAGAGTTGTGTGACAACATTTACGAAATGTTTGTGTGTGTAAAGGACGCGAGTTTGTAATTCAAATACTAAATTAGAATAAAAGTTTAATTAGATCTTCTGCGTCTAAGGTTTATCAATCGGGATATTGTTAACCTTTAACACCCAGGCATATTTCATACTTAAAAGGTAATCGTTTTAATTGAATACCTAATAGTACCTACCTATAACTATAAACTTATTTATCTAGAACTGGCTTTTGAGACATTTTGATCGACTAAATATGTAATTTGTTGTTGCAGAATTATGGACGTAGCTCTCAGTCAGCCCGTCTCCTTATGGGATGGGCTGGTGCTTGTATGTATCTTGCTCCTGTCCCGTTATGGTTTCTGGGTGAAGACCTATGGAGACATTGGCACCAGGCAGTGGGTATCCTCATTACTTGGTTTTATCATTGCATCCTTCATATTGGATGATGATGTTGGATATTTTGTGCTCATTACATTCATAACAATCACATTGATTTGTGTAGTTGGGCCGAGGTAAGTTCGAATTATAATTGATCTGTTTATTTTATTTTACCAGAATCTTCCTATATCTGTTTTAAGATACACCCACGTTGTTTATAAATGTTGTATACTACTAATTCATTGGTTACCCGACTATTGGGGTATACCCGCGCAGTGGGGAATTAAGACATTCGCGGAGGCCTTACACAGCAACAGATTTTGAGGCCCCCCAGCCTAACGATAGAAAAAAAATCTTATGTATTCATTAAATATAAGTAAATATAGCCGCAGTTGATTTTTTTTTGATCCTGAAAATCCATTGTATCTACATGTTTCTGCGTAATATCAGTACCGTAAATTACTGTAAAGAATACAATTATTAATTAATCTTAATTATAAGTAGTTAATTAATCTAAGTTTTAAAATTATAGTGTCTGTGACTCGTTGGAGAGCATCTTCATTATAAATACATATAATATAGCGTCACGTTAAGGACGAGGGTAATAAGTTGGAGTATGAAGTATTTTCTAAAAATATATATTCAGGAAGTTATCTCTCTGCTTAGCATATACTTATGTTTCTCTTCCATTCTTATTATCTCAATGTACAAAGTATATTTCGTGTTTATTACCCAATGATTATTACATAAAAAACTTATTATAATATTTACTAGCCCAAGCCCTGGTAGGTATTTCACTGAACTTCTTATATTATACCTAATCCATGTAATTTTCGTCTAAAGTTCAATAATATCGCGCAAAATCGTATGTTAATAGGGCAAAATATATTTTTTCGTATTTACTAAAAAAACCCGTGCAGTAATGTTTAGAAGCCATATTTAAATTATGTGTTATTCTTAAAAATATACATAATTTTTTAATGATTTTTTTGTTTCGTGAAAAATAATATTGACTTCAAAATTTTCATCATTCCCTGAAGGGTTTAGAAAAACTATCTCCTTTGTTGGTCAATTGATATAATTAGTTATATCTTAGTTATCTTACTTAATTAGTAATGGAAACTGTTTTCCTCTGACTTCAGAGAAAAGAATACGTGCATATTTGCGTTTCTAGTGCTATTTTAAAATTACCTACTGGAAAAACCATTACTTACCTATGTTTAGATGTTTAGAAAGAAAATGTATTAGATTCAAATTCTTTGTGGGCTTAGATACGAGTACATTATTATTTTCCTCGTTAAGTCCATGACTCCATGTGGTGACAGGTATGGGCTGTAGGCTGTATAGACTGTCAAATAAATACCTACTGGTATGATGGTTTTTAATTTCTGTATCACATATATTTTTGCATGGAATAGACAATTAATGATGGTTGTCAACTTACTCCTAATAGCCAGTATTTTGAAGTTTCCGTCTGAATACTGACATTGATTACCTTTTGTGATATTTCTAGACCTTATATTCTATCTAATATTCTAGGTTCTATACATATACTATTATTATAATTTCATATTCTTGACGTTGTTGAAAGTAGGTATATTTTTACTCGTGTTAGCACACAAAAAGCTATACTAACATCGTATACATAGTTGGTTAAAAAAAAACATAATAATAATGCAATATTGTAAGACGATTTCTAAATACTGATATTTCAGGAACAATGCTTGTATTTTAGGTCCCGCGTTGAGCCTAATCCTGTGATGTGCGTCATATCTGGATAGGTGAATTTTTCCCAGTATTAGGCTGATGAGTTTATATATGAATCATGAATGATAATATGTAGACTATTCTGGCTGATAATACTGAGAAGTGTGTTGGCAAAGTCATGCCTCCGCGTATAAAAAATACGAGTACCTTATACCTACTTAGTTGACTAATTTCATAGCACTTTCCATTTTAAGGGCATGGCACCAGGAATGACGTCACAGTCTTTTCCCACGGCATTAAGGTTCAAAATTGCGTGAACAATCGCACGATAAAATGGTAAAAATAGCGTTTTTTTCCATATTTTGGGGTTAATTTTGCGTCTATCAAAAAACTTTTACGGTTATTCCCTAGATTTTAATGCATATTATCAGTACAAAAATAAAATTTTATTCCGCGACTTTCGGGAAACGAGTTTCCGTCTTTCGGAAAAATATCAGAGGTGTTTTTAAATTTTTTTTTTGAGAAATCTATACAAGATATAAAAAATCTTTTACGGTTATTCCCTAGATAAAGGTTCAACGCATCGACCCTATTTTGTTCCAAAGCATATTTAGTAACGGTTGTCGAGATAGGAGGTCTTCCGTTTTTAGAAATTTTTGAAATGTCGGTATGCACATTCTTAAAGCGTGCTAACTTTAGCATGTGAGGATGTTACACTACTAATGCAATGTTTTTTAATTATGCTTCTCACACAAAGTGTTCAGAAAAACATTCAGAGAATTTCTTCTTGTGTCCATTTAATTCAGGGTCTATAGTAATTTCCGCGTTTGCTAGTAATCTGGTTAAAGGATAAAATATATACGGGAAATTAATAAAAACAAGTTATTTACTTATTATAAACAACGCAAATATATTTTGGTTTAGTATTAGTTTCATATGTATGGTATAATATAGCCTGTTATAATAATAAACATCTATCTACTAGACCTACTGCTAGGGTTGCCACCTTTGTAAGAGCGTAGGCCCGGAGATTTGTAATAATGTGTAATAATAGTTGACCTTTTTTTTTTTTTTTGGTCCACACAATAATTACAAACCCGGAGATTCACTATTTTTCGATGGGGGGGACCGGGACCCCGGGGTTATTTTCCTTTTTTTTTTTTTAGTCATGACAAAAATTTCCCACCCAGAGATACACTATGCTAACCCGGAGCCCGGAGAACGCCACTCAAACCCGTAGACTCCGGGTCAAACCCGGAGAGGTGGCAACCCTACCTACTGCTCATCATACAGAATCGATTGTACGAGTATATGATATTATCAGGTCGCTGGCGCTCTGCGTTGATGTCTATCGGATTATACATTTATTAGTCACAACATTCTTGACCTTGACATTCAAAAAACATAACAGCGGAAGTTGGCGAATAAATGTAACTTGAGAAGAGATTAATGCCCAATCCCACCAACTTTTACCTAAGAAGGAGAACCCTAAGAGATTTCCATACAAAAACAGAGATAATATTCTATTTATTGAATAAAAACAGACATCCAGCACCACCACCACAGCCTAATTCCATATGAAATGCAACATGCAACTCACCTACGTTAGGTGCCCAAATATCTCCGCCCAGGCTAAGTGAGTTGCGTGTTGCATTTTATATGGAATTAGGCTCTGGTGGTGGTGCTGGATGTCTGTTTTTATCCAATAAATAGAATATTATCCCTGTTTTTGTATGGAAATTTCTTAGGGCTCTCCTTCCTAGGATAAAGTTGGTGGGATTGGGCATAAGTCTAATTATATCTATAATATCAAGTTTGTTAATTGTTATATAGAAACCATTATAATTCTCTCGTCGCTCGGACAGATGAAAAAATTTAACATTTTGCGATAGAACTAAAAACCTGGAGAACCCACGGGTGTATTATTAGGTACTTTTAAGGGATGTAGCGAGCGGTACAAATCTAAAAAAATGACAACGTACCAATTTAATTGATCGTACCAATTTAATGTTTTCGTTATAGATCTAGTTCGAGGTGGTCGGTAGCCTGGTTGGTAGCGCGCTCGACTGTTAATCCAGTGGGCGCGGGTTCAATCCCCGACTTGCTCCACTTCACAACACAAGTTTTTAAGCTTTCTGTGAAGTGTGCAAAGATGTATTTAGGTTTATTTCGATAAACCCAGATTCATTTATTTAAATAAATAAAAAAATGTCTGATTTATAAGCAATACTATGTAGAGCGAACATTGTGGATAATTTTTTATTTTTTTTCTAGGTTCTGTCACATCGTCGCTTCAGTAACAATGTTCGGATACCTCTCCTATTATAGAATTCAGCAAGGAGATAAGATGGATTTATTAGCCAATTATCTGTTGGCTACGACCACATTGAATCTTACAGGAATCGCCTTCGAGATAAATAAAGTGTACAAGATGAACTTAAAAGGGTTAGATAAACCGATATATCCTCCAGGAACGAAGATCGTCGAAGAGGATTTACTAAAATTGAATTTTCTTCATATATTACACTATTCATACAGCTACACGACGATATTCACAGGACCTTATGTGAGATATCAAGTGTATGCGGATTTCATACAACTCCCATATGCTGTGATATTTAAGAGACCATCTTTATCTGAAGATATTACCTTTTCCTCGATCCCATTCTTGGTGGTGCCATTTTGGATTTTGCAAAGCGTGTGGCCGATTAGCGTAAGTTTGTAAAAATCTAATGGTTCATACTTACTATACATATTTTCGACAACTCTTTGAGAAAAGTCCTTCTCTCATGTAGCGTGTATACGGGTAAATACATCTTTTACATTTTTACTATTTTTACTTATTATTATATTTCCATTTCAGTACTCCTTCACATCTGACTTCAGGGTAAGGAGCATACTATACAAATTAATATTTAGCGCAGTTTTGTGCCTAAAGTTCCGTATATTGGCTTATCTTTACAACTACCTCAGGCTGCAGTTGAATATGTATGCTGGATTTGGAATTTACGACAGAGTTTGCAAGAGTGTTGCTGTCCACGGACCGACAAAGTATCCCAATGATTTGCAAGAATTAGCTCGAAGGTAAGGTAGGATGGATGGGATGGTGGGATGGATCTTAGTTTAGTAATTCAAAGTCACAATACAGTCCGATACGAATAATTTGTAATTAAGGGCTTGGCACCAATAATAACGTCACAGTCATTTCCCACGGCATTAAGGTTGAAAATCGCGTGAACAATCGCACGATAAAATGGTAAAAATAGCGTTTTTTCCATTTTTTGGGGTTAAGTTTTCGTCTAACAAAAAACTTTTACGGTTATTCCCTAGATTTTAATGCATTATCAGTACAAAAAAAAATTACTCCGCGACTTTCGGGAAACGAGTTTCCATCTTTCGGAAAAAAGATTAGAGGTGTTTTTCACATTTTTTTTAGAGAAATCTTATACATGATATAAAAAATATTTTACAGTTATTCCCTATGTAAATGTTCCATGCGTCTACTCTATTTTGTTCCAAAGCATATTTAGTAACGGTTGTTGAGATATAATAAGGTCTCCCGTTTTTAGAAATTTTTGAAATGTCGGTATGCATACTCTTAATAAGTTTATTTCAACCATCATGCATCATCCTGAATATTATAATAGACATTTAGCGTTACCGTTAACGTTAAGAATAAAATAAAAATAAATAAATAAAATAAATACCCTATTCCTCAGCGTTCCTCTATATTTATTTACATGTTCCACAATTCTAGATTAACATAAATGTTATTTTTATAGGAGATTTATAAATGTTCCCACTGATATTGAAATGGACATGGAGACTGTGAATGTGACCGATCCTTTGAAATGTGAACTAAGTCCATCCGTTTATTCAAGCCTGAGATATTGGAACAAGGGATTATACTACTGGATGGATGAATATATTTACAACTCACTGTTAGAAGATGTCAAGAGTTCGAGGACAAGGTATGCATTTACTTTTTTTACAATTGTACTGTTCAATTTGGTGCCTACATTTGTGTCAAAATCTAAATATAGTACCTACATCACCTTGTTGTCCTATTTTTATAAGGTGAAATAAATTTACGTTTTCCAAAAAGGGCACAACTTTCTTATGTATCGTTTAAGAGTGTGCATACCGACATTTCAAAAATTTCTAAAAACGGGAGACCTTCTATCTCGACAACCGTTACTAAATATGCTTTGGAACAAAATAGGGTAGATGCATTGAACCTTTATCTAGGGAATAACCGTAAAAGATTTTTTATATCTTGTATAGATTTCTCAAAAAAAAAAATAAAAACACATCTGATCTTTTTTCCGAAAGACGGAAACTCGTTTCCCGAAAGTCGCGGAGTGAAATTTTATTTTTGTACTGATAATATGCATTAAAATCTAGGGAATAACCGTAAAAGTTTTTTGATAGACGCAAAATTAACCCCAAAAAATGAAAAAACGCTATTTTTACTATTTTATCATGCGATTGTCACGCAATTTTGAACCTTAATGCCGTGGGAAAAGACTGTGACGTCATTCCTGGTGCCATGCCCTTAATATCAACATGAGTTGCAATATCGAAAGGAAAACGAAGAAAATGTAAAGGTACATAGCTGACAAAGTGAGAATCAACAACATAAGATTTTGCTATTCTTTTAAATGACTGATAGATAACACAAAAAGATTCTTCTTCAATCTTATTTTTTGTTAAAAAGTTAGTAAAACTTAACGTTTCTCACAAACGATCTTAGAAACTTATACATAATTTATTTTTCTTTCAGATATATTCTCACATTAATTATTTGTCTCCTGTGGCATGGAATACATCCAAGTTTGCTGATTCTTGGAGCTACAACTCTCTATTATCATTACGTGGAATCGATATTTCTGAATTTATTAAAAGAAATAGATGAAGCGGTAATTTCTATAATTGATTTATAATATGTTCATCATAATTATTCATTTCAAACTCCCCCCTTAAACGAAGAATGCGATATATTAGCGTACCTATCCAATATTGAGTTGCTATTGCATCTGAGACTACGTTGCGGTCTAAGGGCGAGAACTAGATGGCCAAGAAAGTTCCGATAAAAATCTGAACTCATATGTAGTTTTCGTGATTTAGTTATCAATACATCTGCTAATATTTTTTTATGTTTCAGATACACAACACAATCAAGGCGGGATTATGGTTATCAAAGCAGATTGTTTTCTCATGGTGTTTGATGCCATTATTCTTTCATAATTTTTTTCAAGTTTTAATATATTATCAAGGAACATACTTCATTCCACTGTTTTTCTTGATAGCTATGCACTTTATTGGATCTCATCTGAATATTGCATCGGGAAATAGAAAGAATCTGGACGATGAAATAATTAGTGATAGCGAAAAATTTGTTATATTTAGACATTAGAATGTAGGGTTTTCTTCACTTGCCAGTTGGGCTTACTTTATACTGTGATGACTAACCATCTCCACTAGGACAATCTTCTTTTGACAAGCGCCACCCTTTGACTTTTGTACTCATAGTTTTTTTCGCTCTTTCGGAGTCGTGTAAGATATTCAAGGTTTTTTCACCATGTCACCTTAAGTTTGTATATACATAATTGTTAGTTTAGAATTAGGTGTTTTATATTTAGGTTGTTATAAAAATGTTAATTATGTATTTCATTGTCTTTGACTTTATTCCCGATTTACTTAATGAAAGCGACATTTCCCTTCTTATATTTTTATAACAATCAACACCTCTCCAAAATTCTATAATGGTTGAAAAAGTAAGATGGTAAGTAAATAATGATGAGGTAAAGAAGATCAGGCTAGAAAACTTGTTAATTAATTGAAATTAATTATTGACTCTTTGAAACAAAACCTGATGATAACAAGATACATTTACAGATTGATTAAGTTGGATACCATACTCATATGACCATACTCATAAGTATTAATATTACGCAGATAATATAATATTTTCCGTATATATGATATGGCTTCAGCTTAGTAATATCAAATACTATATAACATATAGTTTATTATGACACAAGTTTTTTGTTTATAGTATCAATGTATCTTACTTTAGAATTATTTGAATATAAATGAGCTTGAGATCTCTGTACCTAATCCAATCTTATACCCGCATCATAATATGTAGTAGATATGAGTATAGGTCTAGGTGTAACGTCTATCAATATACCACAATTTTTATTTAGTTATGTTAAAACAATGTGGATCTTTGGTATCCAAAAGATTGTGTGTGCATCACGCGGTGTTTTTCACGAGTTTTCTGACTTCGCTATGTACTTAGAAAGATAAAAGAATATTGACAGTTTATTTCCATCGTGCAAGAACAACATGGAATCATTGGCATAGGGCTGTCTAGGGTGAATTGTATTTTTTTTTCAATATTGTTGAGGAGTAGATATGCTTTAAAGCATATATTCAACTAGAACATGGTCACTACTACTACTCCGGCCAAACAATTGTATAACTTAGTCTAATCTTAGTTGATCTCTTTAAGTATTCTATCCTTATCTTATGAAACAAAATCTCGAATACCTATTTCGAAAACAGTAAGGCTTAAGGCGTAGACTATGAGCTATGTTCGACTCAAAAGATTTCAAATGACTTCTTCTACCATCCCTTAAGAGATCTGTATCCATATATCAGACATGCTGTATTGTACGCAGTGTGCATAAATTATATAGGTATTGTATTTAATTATAAAATTTTGCTGAAAATGCCACTACATAAGTAAAGTATACAGTACGTGTTTAAACCAACCAGCAGAACGTCTATAGTTACATAGGTTCGTTAAGTACCTACTTAAGTATAATGCTTTAATTTATAGTAGCTACTACTGCCAAAATATTTATATATAAAAGGATAGATTCTAAAAAAAAGGCATGTAATTATACGACAACCACAAATCATTCTTCGATGAGGCATTATTTATGTAAACGAATGCAAAGCATGATCGAAATGAGACGAAACATCTAAACACTAGAAGGTGAAACTACTCGTATATTCGTTTTAATTTTGTATTGCAGGTCAGCTATATAAGTACCTACGTATGAATATCTATTTTCTTAGATTAAAAATCGCGAATTTTTATAGTGTTACATACAAAAAAACCAAACCGATATTTACATGAAATCATAATACATAGGTGGTGCCGAGATGCGTTTTTTTGTAAGGATTAGCACGTAGATTAATCTTGATGCAAGAACTCTGAAAATTTGTACATTTGTTCAGGGTCTGGCTACAATAATCGATCTTTAAAATAAAACCTACTTGTTTCTTAAAACATTTTTCCAAGTCTAATAATATGCAAATCATACCTATTTAATTGCACAAAAAATACACATACAGGCATTTTTTGATACGATACGATAAAAACGTATGACATATGTTTTTTTATATCAAAGTATTCATTATGACTAACATTATATTGAATACCTTAATATCCAAAGGAGGTTTATACATTGTAAAAAATCTTTAGTACCTAAATGTTTACTGTGAAAATGCGTGTGTAAGGAAAAATAAATAAATCTGTATGATTGTTGGTGTTGATATAATTTAGGAGTGTTATTTTAAATGTTATATTTATTGGTGAGTATAAATGACGTATATGATATTGTATTATGCTCAAAGAAAAGCTAATTAGATACAAATTACGATTCAGTTGAAAAAACATGTATTTTTATTTATTAGAAGCACCAATATTTGTTGTATAATACCTATAAGTAACTGAGCAAAGAATAGGTAATAAAACTGATCGATTTTAGCATTTTGTAATTAGTTTTGTCAAGATTATTTTTATAAGTTGAATATATTGAATAAGACTATAGTACTCGGTAGTGTGTTGCTGGTCGCCATTTTTGTTTATAGAATTAATATGTAGACAGCGATCAGACAGTTGGTTGATGGTAGGAGATATTTTTCTAAATTAAAACCGATTAATTTTACTTGTGACATTGAAAGTGCTCGAACTTCAGATAGGTGTAGGGTACATACATAATTAAATTGGTACATATACCTACATATTAATTAATGTGCACTCAATTCAGTGTGCAATGTGTACATAATATATGCCCCTTGATGGTTATTTGCAGATAATACTACATATTTATTTATTTTGGTAAACCTTTCGCCAGCTGTTCTTCTGAAGATCTATTTTCTGCCTGCGTAATATAATATAACAAAAATATATGTGTACTCAGAAGACGTAATATTTAATAAGGCATCTAAATTATGAATAACATACTTGTGTGAATATTTTCCTAAAATGTAGTTTATTTTAGTTATGGATCATACATTAAGTGAACACGTTGGATTGAAAGAATGGCTGCAGATGATATTTATAATGGTTTTTGCGAGATACGGCTTCTTGTTGAGAAATTATTCTGATATACACACGAGAAAATGGTCATGTACTGCTTTGGGTCTATTCATGACTGCAGTATTATGCAACACAGATTTCTGGCATTATTTCTTTTCCAACATGATTGCAATTTCTATGATAAAGTTATCAGGACCAAGGTAAGAAATCAACTTATAAGTCTTGAGAAAAATATATTAATTTTTGTTTTTAATATCTGATTTTTTTACATCAATTCAAGTTGTTTTGTGATGCACACCTGATAATGCTTGATCGAAAACATATAACACGCGGGGTCTTGAAATGTACAATGCATCGTCATGAGTTTGGCACTAAAATGAACCTTATAGTATTGTTGATTTCTTACAGATACTGCCATTTTATAACATTCTCCATCGTCTTCACGTATCTCATATACTATAGACTCGTTAATTATGTGAGGGGTGAAGTCACTGACAACGTTCCGTATGTGGTCCAAGCAATAGCAGCGCTGCATGTCATAGGAGTGGCAATTGAAATCAACTTTGCCTACAAACGGAAAAATGGAAAGATGAAACATGACTTCAAATGTGATCCAACTGAAGATGATCTGCTGAAATTAACATTCATGGATATATTTCATTACGTATTTTCATTCGCTCATTGTGTTATAGGTTTGTTATCTTATATCTTTATGAAATAATCCCAGAAATGTGCACATGAAGACAATAGTAATCTGTTGGTACTGACTGATATAAAAATGTAAAAAAAATGACTAGATATTAAGGATACATAATTGAGATTATCACCAACATTTGTGTGTCAATGTGAATTATCTTGTCATTGGATTGTCAGGATTGCACAATACATGAATCTACAGAATCTACAAATTCTCTTGTCGTAGCCTAAATAGAGAGAGCAAAAAGCTTTTCACAAAATTCGGTTACAACGCTCATCCTGAAGCACTTTAGAAAATACTTCGATTCTATATAATTTGAAGTACAAATAAATTAATTTATTCGTTGCCAATGAGCCAATATTATTTTACCTTTTAGGTTGACTGAAATATGTTTTAATGATGCATTAATCTTTATTTTTCTAGGACCATATGTGAGGTACCAGGTGTACAGCGACTTTATACATTTACCATATTCAAGAGCGTACAGGAGATCTCTGTCATTGGCTGTTGATTCTTTTTTCTATCCCTCAATCTGTATTATGATTTTTACTATAATGAATGAAGTATGGCCGCTCAATGTTAGTGTAATCATAGTATATCCATCAATATCTAGTTTTAAGTACCCAATTTATTTCCAATTACAATTATTTCCAAATTTTGTATTATTTTCAGTATGTTCAAACAACGGACTTTGCAATGCGTTCATTTCTGTATCGTCTATCATACTGCATATTGCAATGGCTCAGATTCAGAATGTTTATGTATACAAGCTTCTACATTCTCAGTATATTTTCTAAGATAGCTGGCCTGGGAGCGTACCCTGTTGAGAATAAAAATATGACCGCTTATGGACCCACCATCAATAATAATGATTTCAGGAATGTGTAAGTACACCTCTACTCACAACAATATTCTTCTCCTTGCCAATAGTATGCAGTATGCACACAT
The DNA here is from genome assembly GCA_963576895.1 of Ceraclea dissimilis. Lineage (NCBI taxonomy): Eukaryota > Metazoa > Arthropoda > Insecta > Trichoptera > Leptoceridae > Ceraclea > Ceraclea dissimilis. The sequence continues at coordinate 8,488,911 of OY756361.1, read as the reverse complement.
TGCGGTGGGGTATACCTTTCAAATTTTTCGCTGCCCCTTCGTTCGTTCATGTGCATCTTCCGTGCGAAATCGATTTCCCCCATGTTCTGTTTGACCACCGCATTTCACCTGCACTTTGGTCTTCTTCGGTAGCACGTCTACCAGGGACATTATTTAATGCTTGTGCTCTGTTCCCAAACACTGGCACTGGCACTACTGCTGATGTGCATAAATACTTATAACATTTTTTATATTTTCATTAATAAAGTCACAAAAATATAATTCAGAAGCTCTTCGTATGTCCATCTTGCAGAGCTACATAAGATATCAGGTGGGTATATGAATGTCACAATAGACCTACTCTGGTCGCAGTGACGCAGGGGATAAACGGTCCCCTGACCTATCAAGAAAAAAAAAGTATATTAATGATAATTTATTGATTGTTTGAAGATTAACTTTATGGAAGCACATTGTAAAATTATTTGTAAAATAAAAACACTGTTTTTACTTCCACTATTTATTTTGAGTACACACCAGAGATCTTTCAAAGCTAATGCTTTATCTTCAGTGGTTCATAGATAACCACTGAAGATAAAGCATTAGCTTTGAAAGATCTCTGGTGTATGTACTCAAAATAAAAAGTGGAAGTAAAAAACAGTGTTTTTATTTTACAAATAATTTTATATTAATAAATAATAATGTTTGTTTGTAGAGTGTCGAAATCTGCTGAGTTTATCTTATGTCATACCATATTTCATTTTTTTAACTCTTCCAATAAATGATAAAATGATTTGTTGTGATAGGACCAACAAGTCTAGTGGTTATTAATATAGCAATGAATATTTAAATAGTTTGTAGCCCATAATATATTATATATTTGCAGGACTTATGAACAAGCTAAGGAGATGGACTTGGATACGAATACTGTGAGTGTAAAGGATGTTTGGGAGGTTGAGTTTTCACCGACCATCACAGAAATGACAAGACATTGGAATAAGGCGATACAATATTGGCTCGGTGTTTATATTTACAAATCTCTACCAAAAAAGTATTTTGGAAGAGCAGGAAGGTAAAAAAATATCAATTATTTCCTATAGTATCTATCTATCCTACAGTGCGACTGTGGACACCCGAAGCAAACCATGCAGCACATCTTGCGTGATTGCCCCATACGTGCTTACACCGGTACCATTGACAGTGCTGCGAACCTGTCCCCTGAATTCCTCCAGTGGCTGGAGGCGCTGGATGTCAGACTTTAACGATGTGACAATACTTCGACGTTGCCAAACGATAAATAAATAAATATAGTATTTACCACTGCGCAGTAGCCAGGGACTTATCAAAGATTGCATACCTTTAAAATATTAAGTAAAAGCAGAAAACGATAGGTACTTTCATATGGGATATGTCAAGGAATCATCTAGTCTAACAGAAAAAAAGGAGAAGTGCAGAGAAAGAAAAGCAGGGAGAAACTTCAATTTCAATTCACTTACGATAGATATTCGGTGGCAGGCTGCACCTACATTATTTGTAAATTTTATTCCAGAATATTTATAACATTATTGGTCAGTACGCTGTGGCATGGTATTCACCCAGCCATGATCTTCAGCTCAACCATCAACTGCTATTATTACATGACAGAATCATACTACGCTCAGCTTAGCAAGAGCTTTTCTGGATGGGTAAGGAAATACAACAAGTATACGTATTTTCACTTATAATGATCGAATATTTCTATACTTGAGTTATTTTACTGGTTGACACAATCAGTCTAGGTCACTCTCGGACACATATCTTCTTTCAGTCATTTACCTACATATTTTCAGTCATCCTATCATCATTTTCTCTTTCTCAACATGCCCGATACCATCAAAACTTATTCAATTTAATTCTAGCCACTTTAGCCATCACAGTCATTCTTTAGATGCACAAAACACACGACACAGCTATAATAGTAAATTCAGCGATAATAATTTTCAACCTATAATCGTATTATAAAACAGTGTAGACTGTAGGTATGCCATGATACCTATATTATACATATAATCTACGGAATTCAGGAGAGCTGAAGTTTATCGGACTTTTCTGATTTATTTTTGTAGAAACCAATTTGATTAATGAGGAAATAACATTTTGTATTTTCAGAAAATGAAGTTATTTAACTTGGGATTTTGGATATCGCGCTCCTACTTCTGGTCCTGGTCAATGATGGGATATTTTCTACTAGATATGGACAAAACAATATCCTATTATAAATCTACATATTTCTTCCCACTTATATTCACCGCATTTATGCATTTGTTATACATGTGTGCGATACAACCGCGAATCGCAAACGAGAAAAAGGTTTCATTCAGAAATAACAACAATAATCTGGCTACCAACGGTTCAAAAAAGTTCAAAGACCTTTGAAATAATCTACTGAAAATAATTTAGAGTTCAGAGTTTTTGTTTATCTAATAATATAACTCTGATCAATCAGTTCAATCACCAAAGTATTTTTAGTAGAACGTGTAGGTATTATTATTTATTTGCACAAAGTTGTAAAATTATTAGATGCATATGTATTTGTTATTAATATTTGCGGGTATTGTACACCTGCATACATTCCTGATTAGTTTATACCTAATCATTTTTCGACCTACCGTTCATTTTTTATGTTTCTATACCCGACTGGATCTTATTGTTTTGTAATAAATGCATGCTGTGGAAACTTTTAGTTGGAGGATTAACCTGAATTTTGCGTTTTATCTTTGTAATTGTTGTCCATGTTTGTTAAGTGTTAAATAAAGCTAATTAAAAAGCGAAAAATGTCGATGATCTTTTAAAAAAATTGAACTCGGAAATGTCATGCGGCCGCTTCACGCTCGGCATCCCTCCACGAGTTTTGTGTGAATGAGTAAAAGGACGTACGGACGAGGTGATTGTCTTGAACTGTATACGTAACCGACGGTTAACGCCTTTTTACTCATTCGCGCGGGACTCGTGGAAGGTCGGACAGCATGTGGATGAAGCATAACGTGTTTGAATTTTAAAAAATACTACATTTTTTTGTACAAACTTACACTATTGCTACAACCTTAATCTCTGAATCTGGTGTCTCCAATGCTAGTATACGATATAATTTTTGAATGACACATTTAAAATCCAATGATTCACAAAATTCCTTAAACTTAGATCCCATCTGCTTGTCGTATAATATGGAAAAACATGGTCTAAAAAAGTAATTGATAATATGAATATTGTATGTATTTTATGACTACATATTGTGTCTCATGCACACGTGTAATAAAATAAGCGTAGCATCGCGATTTATATTGGTGTAATATTTCCTTGTCCCATACATAATGGTTATTGGTTATTTCTGTATGTGTGCCTTAAAACTAAAGAAATAAGTAAGTATTTTGTTAGACTTAAAAAAAATATTGGCAAAAAGTTACTCGTGTTTCTCTGCTAGATACATACTAATTATTACCAGTGGTCGACAAACTTTTGGTTGTGAAGTATGCACGTTTTATATGGACTCTTTTGCTTTATGCAAAAAAGTTTTATTGCATTCCATTTGAACGCATTTTATCACTACTACCAAAAATTCGCGATAGGAGTAATTTTCTTTGAGGTTTTTTATAATAATTGTTTTCAGGAATCTATACAAGATATGAAAAATCTGTTACTGTAATGTACTAGCTTCAATTCACATTTGTATTTTTTTTTATAAAGCACATTTAGTAATACGTTATTTGTAATGAGATATTTGATCTGAAAAATACTCTTCTGGCGACAACCACTGCCTTGAAATGATTTGATATGACTACTGGGACGCAAAAATAAATATACGTAGATACACTCGAAATAAAATATTATGTATAATGTTGATAATTTCACTAAGAGTTAAATATGCATATTTTTTATTTTCTTAGGTAACTCATTTTTTGTTAAATGTTATGTACCTAACTAGGTAAAAAACGCAGAACTTTCCTTACTGTAAAATTACGTAATATGTATGTAATGACTAACATTTCTATTACGCGATGCCTAGTAAAAAACAATCAAACATTATTAAATTTTATTCTACTACAAACAATATCTCGGTCTTGTGTTACGATAGCGGGTTGGGTTGCTATTGATTTCAAACGAAAAATGATAATTAATTTAGTGAAATAGTAGTGAAATTATTAATTAGTTTTGAGAATCCAAAATAATAATAGAATCGGTGAGTGTTAACATACTATAATTTATTATTTATGTGTTATACCATAATCTCTAAATAATTGTAATTGTTGGTGAGGGGAGGGGGGTGTTATGATTATGTTAGAATGTTATTTTTTATCAAAGTGTTTTCAGCAATGGAGTTTTCAATGGAAAATAACGTAGAACCAACAGATCTCCTTCTAACAGTGTATATGATACTATCCATGAGATTATCATTCATTTTCCACAAATTCTCGGATCCAACCACAAGGAAATGGCTGTCAACTTTACTGGGATTAATCAACATAGTTGTGGTATTAAACGTGAACGCCTGGCACTACTTTTTGGCAAATGTTTTCACGATTTGGGTGATAATATTAGCAGGACCGAAGTAAGTAGGTGTTTTTTGTTTTGATATGTTTAAGAAGTTTTAGAAAAATAAGAGGTATTAGTAATTTGAACCTTTTGATGTCAGTTTATTTTAAATAATGGTTTTAATAATTGTAGCACTTTTAATCAAGGTTATACGAGTATAGTAAAATTGTTGTTTTTTGTATGATTCTACTATCTTTCCAAGCATATTTCCTCTTGCTTATGGAGGTAGTACGTACCTTAAAAATAATAATATCGAAGTCTACCTTATATGTAAATTTACCAATTTTTTTCCAGATACTGTCATATTGCCGGCTTTGTAACAATGTTCGTCTATTTAATAACGTACAGACTGATTTACTACTTTCAAGGAATTGTATTGGGACAGGTTCTGACCGTAATACAATCTCTCGCTGCTATGATGGTTATTGGAATCGCCTTTGAAATCAATTTTGCTTACAAGAGACGGTTGGATCCTAACAAAGAGGACAAAGTGGACCCAACTGATGACGATTTGTTGAAAATTGGATTTATGGATATTTTTCATTACGTCTTCAATTTTGCCACTATTTGTACAGGTAATTTTTTATCTCTCTGCAGTAGAATACAATTCTTAGGTATGAGTAGGGGAGCCGGAAGGATAGGCTGGATATCTAAATACTAGTGCCCAATCCCACCAACTTTTACCTAGGAAGGAGAGCCCTAAGAAATTTCCATATAAAAACAGGGATAATATTCTATTTATTGAATAAAGAACATCAGCCACCAACATAATGACGCCCTAATTCCATATGAAATGCAACATGCAACTCACCTACGTTAGGTGCCCAAATATCTTCGCCCAGAGTAGGTGAGCTGCATGTTGCATTTCATATGGAATTAGGGCGTCATTATGTTGGTGGCTGATGTTCTTTATTCATTAAATAGAATATTATCCCTGTTTTTGTATGGAAATTTCTTTTAGGGCTCTCCTTCCTAGGTAAAAGTTGTTGGGATTGGGCATAGGTGCACTTTGTAGAGGTACACTAAAAATCAAATCCTTGAAAAAAGGATTATAATAAATATTTCGCTATGATCGTATTGAACTTCTTTATCCCCTGTTCCCTTTAATACTCTGACACCAATTTCCTACACCAGAACAAAGAATTTAGAAAAACTAATAAGGATCACAGTGTTGGGAGAAAACGGTGTAGGGATGTGAACTATATTATCATTAGAAAAGTCACGAATAGAGAAGTTTGTAATTTTGTATTTATTTGTGAGAGAAAATGACAAAACATTCAAATTATATTTTCTTTTCCAGGTCCTTATGTGAGATATCAAGTATACAGTGACTTCATCAGACTTCCATTTTCCAGAGCGCTCAGGAGGACCAGAATATCTTTCGCACAAATTACCATAATCTCTTCATTGTGTCTCTTACTCTATTGTGTTCTTACGGAAGTTTGGCCAGTTCAGGTAATGTATGGCACTCTACTGTACACCGACCTATATAAACTAGACATCTTTATGTGTTCAGGAAATCATTTCGAAACCGACTTCTCCTGTTCATTTTTGTATGTGTTTCAGTATATTTCAACTGACGAATTTTCCGACAGAAGTTTCATATATCGCATAAATTATTGCGTCCTTCAATGGTTCCGGTATAGGATGTTTTTATACGCATCCTTCGGAGTTATACGATGTCACAGCGTGCTATCAGGCATAGGAGCGTATCCCGCGGAAAATAAAGCAATAGCAGCTTATGGACCTACAGTCAACGATAATAAGTTAAGAAATATGTAAGTAAACTTTATATTGTAATATATTTTTATTCATAAAAATCTATGCTGTCCCTCTACCACAACTCAATCCGAGTTGCACAGAGAAAACCGGTGGCGACTAGCGAGTCAAGGGAAAGGAATTGGGGATCCTTAATATATTTCAGGCCAGTGCTGATATTGTGTGGCATGTATCTAAATCAGGCAGTTTTGGACTCCACTAAGTTACACAATGAAAGGGAGTGTATTATTTTTTGTTGAGAAATATCTTAATAAATTACAGAACCTTCGAGGAAGCCAAAGCGATGGAGCTTGAAATGGATACAACGAAGGTTGTAGAGGATTATTATTTCGAGGTTCTCCCCACTATAAGGGATGCTTCAAGAAAATGGAACAAATGTATCCAATATTGGCTTGGTGCTTATATATACAAATGTTTGCCCAATAAATATGGACGCACAACAAGGTTACTCACAACTCATGGCAATACATCTAAAAAAATAACTTATAAGATTTAATTTTCTAGATGCATTGATTCTCGTCTTATTTTCAGGATCTTCCTAACTCTAGTGACGAGTTGGTTGTGGCATGGAGTATATCCAAGTATGTTAATTGCTTGTTTGATATGTGCTTACTACTATGCAGTTGAAATGTTGTATATTCGTCTGCAAAAGCAACTGACAGGAAAAGTAAGTGTATAATTTAATTATGCCTGAATCGATACTTCTTTGTGCATCTTAAAATATTACTACTATATTTTGCATACTAGATGATTTTAAAAATAAAAAAAAATGAAATTTGTTTTTAGATTGTTACTTTCATGAACATTTGTTTCTGGATATCGAGGCATTACTATTGGAGTTGGGCCATAATGGCATATCTTCTCCTGAACGTGAATAAGACGCTGAATTATTATAAGTCTACATATTATATTCCATTATTGTTCACTGTTGTTATGCATGTGTTGTATATTTGTATATTTTCTAGAATTTTAAACCAGAAACGACTATGAAATATTAAAAGGCTTTATTATTTTATTCCCTCCATATTTTATTTCAAGCCCCCATTTTCTTCTTCTTCACATGGTTTACCAGGTCTTCCTGACATTGGCAATCATTATTGCAAAGCCCCAATGAAATGTTAAAATATCATCTTTTCTACGTTGTGAAGGATCTGGGTTATGCACGAAAACCTGTAAACGATTTCATTGACTGCGAAGTTTTAATTATGGGGAGTAGAAAATTCAATTTTTAAAGGTTTTCCAAGGGATACATATTTATGGATATTAACTAGAGACGTATTATCCTTTTCCAAAGCTATGAATTATTTTCAAAACGTACTTCAATGATTTTTTTCCTGAATTTTTTTGTATTTCTAATATAAACCTGCAAAAAGTTTCAAAAGGACGAAACTTATTTGAACAGTTTTTTTATCAAGTCTAATAAATTACCAATTATACTTGTGCATGGCTCACTGACGTGATCATAGTCACGTTTTCTGTTCCCAAGTCCATTGATGGATACGGATAGCTTGCTTCGTCTTGAAGAATGTCTACATATAGTGTGCTGTTTTTTGATCAATGGGTCCATATCTGTTGAGAATACTCTGATTAGAATTCTAATTAGTAGACATCATAATTTAATCCTACGATTAAATAGATTATCATCATATAGAATGTCTCTTGATATCGGTATCGTGAATTTTATTTTAGGGTGAACTGTGTATATAGTCATATAATATGTACTCGTTCTGGATTCTTTATTTCGGAGACATACTATTCACATGGTTCACCCGAAAATAGGTTGGTACTAACGAAAACGTCGATAATCACTTAAATAAGTATGCATAAAAGTAACATTAAAATTATCATCCGCGCTGTATGGCCGTGGTCTATGAGAGTTTTTTTGGTCTCACAGGCCGGATAATAATTTTAATGTCGGCCGTTACAGCCTAAGTTCTTATAGTACAGGGTGTTTGATAGATGGATACAGATATCTTCAGGAGTGATAGTAGAGGTCATTTAGCATCTTTTGAGCCAAACTTAGCTTAGTCAAAAGTCGCTCGGTTCTCGAGATATTCGAGATTTAACCTTTTTTTCAAAATACCCCGAATTACTCAAGTTTTAGCCCGATAGCATCGTAAGTAAAGGTACCTACTTAGTTCTATCATTCTTTTTTGTTACCTGAATATGTGTTTAGTCTATTTAAATCATAAGTTTCAATCTTAAAAACAATCATGTTAAAAAAATATTGGATTAAAGTTTCGAGAAAGAGATATTTCAAAATCGAGTTACGACTTTAGAGAGGATTTTAGATAAGAAAAACAATGTTCAAAGATTCAGAAATCTGGAAAAAACTTCTCTGGTTTATGCTCTTTCAAATGATATACAAAACATTATAAAAAACATTAGTTTCGTAAATCCATGGTACAAAAACTTGAATAGATCACCTCTAATTTAAGCAAATTTCCATACAAATTTACTATAAGTAGAGTTGCATAGTGAAACACACATTTCCTTTCAATTTTACTGTTTCCGAATTTGTATGGAAATTTGCTTAAATTAGAGGTGATCTATTTAAGTTTTTGTATCATGGATTTACGAAACTAATGTTTTTTATAATGTTTTGTATATCATTTGAAAGAGCATAAACCAGAGAAGTTTTTTCCAGATTTCTGAATCTTTGAACATTGTTTTTCTTATCTAAAATCCTCTCTAAAGTCGTAACTCGATTTTGAAATATCTCTTTCTCGAAACTTTAATCCAATATTTTTTTAACATGATTGTTTTTAAGATTGAAACTTATGATTTAAATAGACTAAACACATATTCAGGTAACAAAAAAGAATGATAGAACTAAGTAGGTACCTTTACTTACGATGCTATCGGGCTAAAACTTGAGTAATTCGGGGTATTTTGAAAAAAAGGTTAAATCTCGAATATCTCGAGAACCGAGCGACTTTTGACTAAGCTAAGTTTGGCTCAAAAGATGCTAAATGACCTCTACTATCACTCCTGAAGATATCTGTATCCATCTATCAAACACCCTGTATATAAAAGCTTTTTTTTTTAATAAGTACAATAAATTTCCTTACTTATTTTAAGTGTTTAATTTACACATTTTTAACAAAAAGTGAAAAAAGTTTAAAATTAAATGAACATTAAAATCTCATAAGGCATTAATTACCCGTTACATGAGAGGATTAAAAATACATCAAAGTACAAACTCTTTTGTTTTCATTACTGGATATTTTAAAATATGTCAATGTATTAAGGATACGTATTATTAAGGGTATACCAATCTCCACCCCTGGAGTTTCAGGTATTTGCCATAAATGATATATTATAAATTATGATTTCCTTCTATATGTATGGCCATTAAGCGGTTAATTAGGAACAACATCCAGATTTTGTGTCTTTTGCAGAAGTAAAAAACGACATCGAAATAAAAAGGAAAGCATTTTAAGTGGGTAGGTAGGTAGGTACTAATAAAAATATCTCATTTTTCTCATGAATACAAAATAATGACTTAAATCGTAGAATGAATAAAAAAAGTATTTTCAATCAATAAGTTAATTGTAAGCAACATACAATACATACATGTAGCACCACTAAAATAGTTATACACATGGGACCAAGCTTTATTACATACATATTTGATAATGGCTAGGTTCCTACTGTCTTTTATTAGTTAATTAATAAAATTATTTATTATCACATCTGCATTCTGCATAATAAAATATTACATAGGCAATTTATTAATAACTGTTTGGTAACTGGGAAAAATCAGGCTCTATTAAACATATAAAAAAAGCAACAAAATATATACAGATATTTTCATTGTGATACAGTTTAAAAAGTGTTTTAAAGAATAAATAAATGGATTACGTGTAATTAGTTGTTTGAACATCAGTTCTGGAAATATAGAGAGATTGCAAGGCTTTGTAGAAATATTGGTCTTAGTACACTAAAGCTAATGATAAAAGTCAACTGGTGGAAGGAATACGGATTATTTAATTGTTTTGTAAACCTAGTGTGCAGTGGATTTATATAGAAAAGCCTCAAGTATATGTAGAACTTATTCAATTCTATTAGCAGGTATTACTATTCTAACTGAAAGCAAAAACTTATTGAATTTAACTGCAGGTATGATGTATTAAACATATTTATTATTTACATGTTACAATATAGATACGAGGTATATTGAAATATTTGTGTACATTGCATCGACACATTGTAATTTGTACTGATTAGGACTTTGAGTAAGAAAACATGTTATTCTTTCATAATGCTGGCGCAACACGTTTGCCGAGCCTCCACAAGCTTAGTTTTAATGAGTAGAAAGGTGTGTGGATGGGGCGTTTGCCCGGTGGTAGATTGGAAATAGTTCCAATTTTAGTGACATTGAAGCAATACAAATTGATTTATTACTAGCTTTCATGGTGGACAATGGTGTCTATACGCCATATTACTATATTGAAAAGATATTTCATTATTACTGATGTCATGGAAGAAACAATAGTATAAGAAATAATACACAATATAGAGCTGTCTTATCAAATAAATAACAATTATAAAAAGAATCACAATAAATTATTAACAAGTACTATTCTTGTTAAAACGAGGCAGACAATCCCAGCGCTGAAAAGAAAGAAAAGATTTAATTCATTAATTACAATAGTCTGAATACATGTATTAAAAAGTTATCAAAACGTATGAAAATAAACACAAAACACAATTTTACAAAAGCCCCCTTTAAAAAGCCCCCCACAAAAAAGCAAAGAAAAAATCAGTTCCACCCCTTTTGAATGTGTCTGTTGCTTTGATTATTGAAGTACTTAATCAAATATATTTCGTCATAGTGTCTATTGTTACGCAGATATTCAAATTACGAATGCTTCAAATCATCAAATCAAATTTGGATTAGTCATTTATATTTTCAACTATTATGTTCGAAATTAAAAAGTATCAAATTTTAATTGGACGATGAATGGTTTTTCTATGGCCACTTCAATATCAAATGGTTTTGTTAACCCATTGTTAACCTACGTGAATGAATTATGTGATAATTTGTAAGCCGTGCTTATGACTGATTCTGATTTTCAGGCGAACTGTGTGTAGTTTTATATTTTGATTGAAGTTTCGAAACTCTTGCTTATGTATTTTTCTTCGGATAAAGTTTTGAGTATGAGTTCTCAAACCTTTATCCGACACTCACGAGTTCACCCTTTTACTTTAGTTCAACTTTATTACTGACAACGGCTTTTTTTGTATGGCTTCTGCCACCGACGCGACGCGACGTGAGGCAGCGTCAGAAGATTGTTAACACTTACAGATTTTGTAAAAAAATAGGACACAAATAATATGAGAGCAAAAAATATAAACTCAAAATATATTTGTACGTAAAATAATAGTTTGTTAAAATCTCATGCCCTCTCTCAATATTAGTTGTTTTAGGATTTCATTTGGATTAATTTTGTGTTACATTGTTATTTTAAAGAAGAAAAACAGAAACAAAAGACGAGTCAAAGTGAGAATATATTTACATTGACAAAAATCATGAAATGATTAGTAGTTATTACACAGAAGATACGAAGGAAATGACAAAAAATGATGATATTTATGTACATAATTAGGGTAAACGCCAAAAAGGAGTCCGCAATGTATAATAATTATCTTTTTTTTTGTTCAAATGACAAATTCTAACTTTCCGTGCTCAATACACACGAAAATAATAAGACATAATATTAGTTGATTTCGTGTTGCTTTGCGAGACTTTTTTGAGGCGTTTTTATTCTTGGTTATTTACAGAGACGAAAAATTATTTTTCTTGTTACATTCCACAATTTCTACATGAAAACAACAGAACTTATAACAGCTATAAAACAAAGGTAAGTAATATTAAACATAAAAACTAAATGATGTTTGGTAAGGAATGAAATAGGTATTGTATTACATTACAATTTTAATTGGTGTGCAACTTAAAAAAAAATTAGAACTAAAAATTAAATTAAGAGGGCTACAGTAGCAAACATGGCGATTTTAGTGATTTTTCAATCGATATACCCGCGTTATTTATTGTTGGATTTCGATGAAAAAAATATATTATATAGATTGAACTTTAACGAAGCGCATTATAGAGCAATATAATTAATATACTATATAGTTTCTTGTAAAAAATAAAAATTGTAAACGTCGTTTTTCATCATTTTTTTGATATTCCAAGTGATTCGTCCGTCGGAATTAAATAATTCTTTTTTTGTCTTAAAGAACACTAAACTATCTAGCGCATTATAGAAAGAAACGTAAATATTTTTTGTTTGCTTCGTGTCAAAACCCAAAAAACCTCAATTTCATAAAAAGTCTCCGTACTAATATACGCTATCGGTTTTAGCGTGCACGCGAATATGACACTTATAACACGGGAATTACAAGGAACGCACTGTTTTTCGTTTCGCCAAGGATTCAGACGCCCACAAGACTGTGGACTGGTAAGACGTTGATTCTGTGCTAATTGAATTGTCGTTCCATACTTTTATTCTTATTGTCGAATGTTCGCATATTACAGAGGACGGCAAACATTGGCAACTGATTTATATTTTAAATTATTTTCACATAATATTACGAGTACGTAGTTCCCACATGTTTTAGTGATTTTTAGATTATTCAGATACTTATTACTTAAATGTGCGTGCCTATTAATTATATTATCCCGGACTAAACTAAACTATCTTTTCCAAAAATAGGTAGATTAGCTTTTTTGTGTTTTTTTTTTACTCTCAGCTATTATCTCATCAGACTATAATCGTATATAATAACATATACTTTTTTATATATATACATCCATGAGCGTCGCCAAGGAGGGGAAGGGGGGGGGGGGGGGGCAGCTGCCCCCCTAGAGATGAAATAGGTATATATTTTTCATACTAAATGATAAAACCTCATATCATAAATTTTCTAAAATTAGTATGTACATCCACCAGTTTCATAAAAAAAATTGCCTGCGACGCTATTTTTTATTACTTTTTTAAATAAAACATTTTTCGTACATATTATTGTCCAAAGCTTTATATGTATACATTTTCAAGTAAACAAACTACATCAAGACCTCATTCACCATGTCTCACACAAAAAAATCGTCTGCGGCGCTATTTACACCTTTTTAAATTTTAATCCAGTATACCAAATGAAATAAACACATGTATATCACCCACCCGTTGTAGATTGCAAACACATGTTGGCTATTGCAGTGAAAACAACTTTGAAGGTTTTGAATAGGCCATTATAATAGGCTCGAAGACAATGACCCTAATTAAACTATAAGATTTTTCGGGAAGTTGGTACTAAGATAGCTACATATATGAAATATGGAACTGCAATGCAACTGATGTTGGAATCTACCTATGGGTCTATATCTCATGGCCAAAAATTCTTTATTACACAACTAACTGTAGTGTAAATATTGCGGTGATTTCCACTGGTTATGGACTCCTAACACTACAAGTCCATGCGTACAAACATTGTAGAAGCGGGGCAGGGGAGAAATTTTTACGCTCCGCCCAAAATTGACCTTGAATTCAGAACTGTAGCCCTCTTAAACAATAAAATAATTATAACTAGGAAATTATATGTATTTTGTAAGTAAGATAAAGGTACACAAAGAAATACAATGAAATTAAAATTAGAAAGCATCACTCAACATACAAAGCATAATTTGCCAACACCTCTAATGAGAGTAGAAATTTACCCGAAGTTCCATCCATAGGAGACTGGTCTCCTTGTAGTGGTAGCACTGCTTTTTCCGCTGTGACTTGCCTGATAATTCTTTGCTACGTATCCACTCTGAAGAGAAGGCTGCTGGCCACCGTTGGCCGGTGGTTGATTGTATGAAGGATAATATCCTGAAGGTCTCTGGTAAGGGTTGTTGTTACCTGGTTGACCATAAGGATTTGATGGATTATTGTATCCTGGATAACTTGGGTTCTCTTGAATAGGTCTTGTGTTAAAACCTGATGGTAGGAGACTACCACCTTTGGTGATGTTTCCGAGAATATTGGAGAGTATGTTAGTAAGAGGATTGCCGCCATTAGTACCAGTTGATGAACCACTACCTGAATTGCTTCCAAATCCAAATTGGGCGAATGGATTTCCATCTGATGTTCCACCACTTGGACGGCTGCCGCCGGCATTATTTCCAAAGAGACTTCCTCCATTATTTCCAAAGAGGCTTCCAGCATTTCCAAAGAGACCTCCTGGACCGAAAAGACCTCCAGAACTTCCTCCTGATGTAGAGCCACCACCGTTAGTTGATCCACCTCCGTGAGTGGATCCGCCACCATAAGGAGTTCCACCCCCATATGGAGATCCCCCTCCATATTGGGATCCTCCTCCATATTGAGATCCACCGCCAGTGTTAGCACCATAGGAAGAACCTCTAGGTGGGGCGGGTGGTGGGTAATTAGGAATATCATCATCATATCTAGATGGAGGAGGATTCGCTGGTCTGATGTCAGCTATTGGCTTTGGAGTTGTAGGTTTTGCTACTGGAATATTTTGGTTATCTGAAATTAAATAAACATAACAGACCTAATTAATCTCAATACCTAAACCATATTGTAGATTTATATGATACTACGAGACATTCATCATAATATATTATATCATATATCAAAGGGAATGTCAACCTATGATAACAGTTCTTTATAATCTAACGTAAGTTGGCACAGAATCAAGAAAATATTTTTAAAATAGTGGAATCTTAAAATAGTAGAAATATTGAAACGCTTCAATAACTCCTGGTTCAGGGAGTTAGTATGGAACATTGCGTGCCTTGCACAACAATAATAGAGCAATACTGATTTGATGACAATCAGTCATATCAGGAGTCTCATATTTTCGAGTACTGGGAGTTGGTCAATAATAAAAATAATTTGAACTTTACCTCCTCCACTAACAGCTGACTTCTTCTTGCATGTTGGATATGTTCCACAGTCTGACTGTCGTCCATATGAGCAGGGGTCTTCGACGATCACGCACACTTCGCTATTGAGGCAACCGATGTCTTTGCACGTTCTTCCATATTCTGAAAAATAAATCAGAAATACAAGATTTACAATAGTACGCAGTTGTGTGCATTTAAGTAGAGGTTTGAAATCATTCTTGTGCTGGTGTGAAGAACTATTGATAAAAAACTAAGTCATCAAATAAATACACGCTCCTTTTTGGACAATTGATTTATTTCATGATCTTAAACAAATATTAGCGGTATTAATTTTACGATTTGTTTGCAGAATGTTAATTAATATTGCGACTGAACATGTATTTATAGATCGCAGAATGTTTGTATAGTATGATGATGTTTTGGGTGAATCGAACAATTGATGCCCTGTCAATTATAGTAAGATGTAGGTATGGCTACAAATGCAGAAACAGGCTAAATAGGATCCAACTATCGCGAGAGTTGGATCCTATTTATATCGGGGGGATCAACCATCAGAGTGATTAACTGTCCGAGAAATTAACTGACGGGGATAGTCTGTCGAGCTAAAAAATGTCATCGAATCGATTAGTAGAGAAACGTCATACAGCTGTTTTATGTCGTAAAATCTACGTTACTACTTACATACGAGTAAATTTAATAATTAACTATGTTGTGATAAATTTTTCATGTGCGTCTCTGTGAAACTGCAAAGTGTTTGCTATTTGGGGTCAGTAGTTCAAGTCCTTGGTCTTATAACAATATTATTCAATGACTTTCACTTATAAAAGTATAAACTGGGACAAAAAAATGCGTGCTAAAGAAGTTTGTAGATATTTTTCAGTAGTGGGCGGATGTTAATACTATACTAAAGTATTGAATAAACATGTCTTGTAACTCTGTTCACTTTTACTGTTACGTACAAAACATTCAACATACTAGTAGTATATGGAACAAACACAGCGTACTTTACGATTTCTAGCTTTACATGCGCATGATTTGAAGACGATAAAAATTAGAATCAATCGATATTAATTCATAGATAATGCAAGTAAATACAATACGTCAATAATACAGTCCATGTTTTACATAATAAAGATTTTTGTTGATTCTTTTGTGCTCTTTCTTGATTTCTAAGAAATTCCGATTCCGACATTATTGTGGTTGTATTGCTCAGCCGCAGTGGCGGATCCAGGATTTCATTTTGGGGGGGCTGAAGAGTAAAAAAAATTTCCCGAGAATCCTGCCGTAATCAACTGATGACCTTTTTTTTTTTTTTTTTTTTTTAGGTCGTCGTCTAAAATTTGTTGACCTTGACGCCTAAAATTTTGTCGAGCGGGGGGGGGGGGGTGAATTGCATTCACTATACTACATTTTCAGTTTAGTACTCAAGGCACTAGAAACGTCACTCAACATTTTGGGGGGGGCCAAGGGGCTGAAATCCCTACATTTGTTCTATATATACTAGTGTAATCCATGGTTTTGGGGGGGGGGGGCTTCAGCCCCCTAGCCCCCCCCCCTAAATCCGCTAGTGCTCAGCCGAATGTTTACTTCTCAGTTTAGGATATTTTACTAAGACAAAGTGTTAGTATTAGACATGAGATAGTTAAAATCATTAAATGACGAGCTAGGTGAAGTCAGTTTCTTAAAAGTGTATCTACTTATGTAGACCTGAATGTAGATGTATATGGTAGACATTTCAAAATATGAACTTACTTGAAAATGCATTTGTAGAGAGCACCATGAAAAAGCACACCAATATTCGGGACCACATATTGCGAATCTGAAATACAAAAAAGATATACAAAGTTTTAAATGTTTGAAATATTGTAAAAAATAAGACATAAAAACTTATTCTCATACTTAATTACTCAATAGCAGAATTTTAACACAATAAGATACTTATAACATTAAATTAATGTTAAGTAGAATCGCGATCCATTGCAGGTTACCTCTATTCTAACTGTATATTAGTGTATATGCTTAAACTGATTTCCATTGTTAAATGAATTAAATAAATTTATATTTATATTTATATGTTACGTTAACAGTTTATAAAAAATATAAGTACTTTATAATGAATATTTTTTAAAGTGGTTTTCCTATTCATTAGCCTCCATAAACAAAGGGGAAACCGCAAAAACACATCAGAAAAAATATGATTCTTGCAAATGCTCCCCATACGAGTATATCCATTCGGAAAAATCTAATTAGATCTCCACTATTAGTTATTTTTACCACTAGTTTTCTTGATGTAATGCAAGCCTGATTTGTTTGTGTCAAATTTGTTATTGTACGAGAATCTATTAAGAGGGCTACAGTTCTGAATTCAAGGTCAATTTTGGGCGGAGCGTAAAAATTTCTCCCCTGCCCCGCTTCTACAATGTTTGTACGCATGGACTTGTAGTGTTAGGAGTCCATAACCAGTGGAAATCACCGCAATATTTACACTACAGTTAGTTGTGTAATAAAGAATTTTTGGCCATGAGATATAGACCCATAGGTAGATTCCAACATCAGTTGCATTGCAGTTCCATATTTCATATATGTAGCTATCTTAGTACCAACTTCCCGAAAAATCTTATAGTTTAATTAGGGTCATTGTCTTCGAGCCTATTATAATGGCCTATTCAAAACCTTCAAAGTTGTTTTCACTGCAATAGCCAACATGTGTTTGCAATCTACAACGGGTGGGTGATATACATGTGTTTATTTCATTTGGTATACTGGATTAAAATTTAAAAAGGTGTAAATAGCGCCGCAGACGATTTTTTTGTGTGAGACATGGTGAATGAGGTCTTGATGTAGTTTGTTTACTTGAAAATGTATACATATAAAGCTTTGGACAATAATATGTACGAAAAATGTTTTATTTAAAAAAGTAATAAAAAATAGCGTCGCAGGCAATTTTTTTTATGAAACTGGTGGATGTACATACTAATTTTAGAAAATTTATGATATGAGGTTTTATCATTTAGTATGAAAAATATATACCTATTTCATCTCTAGGGGGGCAGCTGCCCCCCCCCCCCCCCCCCTTCCCCTCCTTGGCGACGCTCATGGATGTATATATATAAAAAAGTATATGTTATTATATACGATTATAGTCTGATGAGATAATAGCTGAGAGTAAAAAAAAAACACAAAAAAGCTAATCTACCTATTTTTGGAAAAGATAGTTTAGTTTAGTCCGGGATAATATAATTAATAGGCACGCACATTTAAGTAATAAGTATCTGAATAATCTAAAAATCACTAAAACATGTGGGAACTACGTACTCGTAATATTATGTGAAAATAATTTAAAATATAAATCAGTTGCCAATGTTTGCCGTCCTCTGTAATATGCGAACATTCGACAATAAGAATAAAAGTATGGAACGACAATTCAATTAGCACAGAATCAACGTCTTACCAGTCCACAGTCTTGTGGGCGTCTGAATCCTTGGCGAAACGAAAAACAGTGCGTTCCTTGTAATTCCCGTGTTATAAGTGTCATATTCGCGTGCACGCTAAAACCGATAGCGTATATTAGTACGGAGACTTTTTATGAAATTGAGGTTTTTTGGGTTTTGACACGAAGCAAACAAAAAATATTTACGTTTCTTTCTATAATGCGCTAGATAGTTTAGTGTTCTTTAAGACAAAAAAAGAATTATTTAATTCCGACGGACGAATCACTTGGAATATCAAAAAAATGATGAAAAACGACGTTTACAATTTTTATTTTTTACAAGAAACTATATAGTATATTAATTATATTGCTCTATAATGCGCTTCGTTAAAGTTCAATCTATATAATATATTTTTTTCATCGAAATCCAACAATAAATAACGCGGGTATATCGATTGAAAAATCACTAAAATCGCCATGTTTGCTACTGTAGCCCTCTTAATATTTTTGTTATGTGTTGCGTTATCAATACTAACCTCACTAGAGTGTCATGGCTTGATAATGCTACTCATTAAAAAAATCATAGGCACCTAGTAAAATAATTGTGATATGGGGAACATAAGAGCTTGTTTGTTTGAAAATTGATTTACCCATCAATAAACAAAGTGTGT
The DNA here is from genome assembly GCA_963576895.1 of Ceraclea dissimilis. Taxonomy (NCBI): domain Eukaryota; kingdom Metazoa; phylum Arthropoda; class Insecta; order Trichoptera; family Leptoceridae; genus Ceraclea; species Ceraclea dissimilis. The sequence continues at coordinate 8,469,569 of OY756361.1, read as the reverse complement.
TAGATTGAACCTTTGATTATTGAAGTACCTAATCAAATAATTTTTAGTCATACTGACAGATTAAACAATAAACATACAGAGAAGTATGGAATGGAATAGTTTTTAATCTTTGCTATGTTTTGGCATAGAATGAACATATTAGTGAACAGGAAATCCAAATTACTAGGGGACAAAAAAATGTTACACATACTCGTATCTATGTAGCTTCGATAGAGAAGTTTGCCGAAAGAACTACAGTATGGAGTTAGATAAATAGGAATGTCCTCTTTTAATATTCAATGAAAATGGCTATAACAATTGGATATTAAATGCCAATAAGGTATATACATAGGTGAGATAATAATTATTACGTTTGGTTGTTGTGTATGCGTTAAAAATTTATATCCATAGGTAGGTACCTATTCTATTTCTAAATGAAAATACAACATCGATATTGTGATACGACTAAAGCTCTGAGACATTGTTGCCAATTGAAAAATATTCTATAAGTAGGTAGATGTTGTGTATAATAGGACAAAAAATAACTTTGTAAGGCTATAAAATTAGTCGTGTCTCAACCATTATCTGCCCAAAGTTTTTGTATGCTAAGTTATAGTCTCTCACATCATATATTATATCTCGTCTGTAGTTTATGTAGGCAGATTTATAGGCATACCTAATTATTATAATTAAAGGCACCTATACAAAATATCTGAACAAGTTAGGAAGAATTTGTAAGCATTTGAGATCTCGATAGTCAACAATTTTATTATAGCACTATATCCATATACCCTATACCTATCTGGATGGTTTAACTGTAGCAGAAAATTTTATGGAAAAACTACAATTTATAAGTGTGCACAATAATAGAATAAGTAGCTTTGCAAATCCACACCACGATGGCTTTATTGAATACTAATGTTATTCAGATGTGAGTGCATTAGGTATAATAATTTACGAAAAATGGTCTAAATACGAAAGTAAACAAACATCGCGTCGTCCGGTATAGGAATATATTTATACGCGCAAGGCCAAATCATTAGTTTTTAGCAATGTCAGTCATAAAACTGATTTATTGTCGGTTTCATTGAAGTTTTTTGTGGAACAAAACTTAATAAAAAAGAATTGTTGACTGCCAATTAGAATACTAGTTCTGTGTGAATACATTGTCTGGTTTGGGTATATACTCGTATTAGTAAAATGCTTTTTCAAAATAAAGTATTCATGGAAAATACCAGGTACCAAAAGCAATTAACTGAAATTATTTCATTTTCTCCAATTATATTGAGCAGAACTTGTTCTAAGCATTTTTTTCAACTGCTTACTTTACTAAAAAAGCTCTTTATCTTTTAATATGCATATTTACATAGATATGCATAAACAGAAGATAACATTGCCACAAATCTACGTCCCAAGAATGGCAATGTTTCATATAAGGGGAAGGTCAAGAATTAGGATATTCATGGATAATAATCAGCTCATCTACATATACAAGACCCATTACCCACTGTTGTACAGAAAACTCGCATCACCTCTGTATTTTCATAATTTCATTCCATGTATTTCTGGATACTCTTCGCGATGAGACTGGAAGATCTAAATTCGATATTTTATATGTAGTTATCATATTACATTAATTTTCTGTGTGTGTGGATGAGACCGAATTGTCTTTCTGAGAAACGTTGGCAGTGATATTCATACTGACCTACCTATATTGATCATCGATATTATACTTAGTTCTAGCCTATGTGGATATGAAACATATGTTCGATTTACTTCATATTTGTTCACCTATACTTGTATTAAATCACCTATACTTGATGTATAGGGACATGATCATTGTGAAGGTTGATTTGCACTACACCTATTCAATGTAATACAATTTACACTATCGTTACATCAAGGTACTATACATACGCTGTGAGCAATTGAATTAACAATATTAACATAGTTGTAACGCTTTGTCACATCATAATAGTCTAACTATCAGGTATTGTGAATTGTAATCGAGTTAAGTAGCCAAGGAATTAAAGTGTATCTGACCAGGCCTATTCTACTCACAATAAGCCTAGTTAGATACGCTACAAAAGAGTGCACGATACTAAGTGATATCTGAGGGCTTGGTACCAAGAATGACGTCACGGTAATTTCCCACGGCATTAAGGTCCAAAATCGCGTGAATAATCGCATGATAAAATAGTAAAAATAGCGTTAATTCCATTTTTTGGGTTAATTTTGCATCTATCAAAAAACTTTTACGGTTATTCTCTAGATTTTAATGCAGTACAAAAAAAATTACTCCGCGACTTTCGGGAAACGAGTTTCCGTCTTTCGGGAAAAAGATCAGAGGTGTTTTTCATTTTTTATTGAGAAATCTATACAAGATATTAAAAATCTTTTACGGTTATTTCTTAGCCTTAGATAAATGTTCAATGCATCTACCCTATTTTGTTCCAAAGCATATTTAGTAACGGGTGTCGAGATACACTCGTAAGGTCTCCCGGTTTTAGAAATTTTTGAAATGTCGGTATGCATATTCTTAATAGAAATAGGTATGTCGTTTTAGAGAAAAAAGCTAAATGGGAGACACAGGTTTATGGAAGTAATTCATTTTTGCTTGATGTACATGGTTGGAGCAGTTGGTCGGAATAAGGACCGCTAGTATTTCAGAGTGCGTGCTCACTGCATTTTCCTCTCCAATGTATGCAGATTGCTCATCTTGATTACTGCCTGTCTTGACTTAGATGAATAAATTACTAACAACATACCTCCCTACAATAATTTTATTCACGTGTTGATAGCATGAGTATGTGGTACCTACGTGTAAAGGCAATTTTCCGATTTATCCTTCATACATTACAAGATGATAAGAAAATCTTTAGCGTTACTTTGAGGGAGAGAATTAAAACGAGATTTTTCCTACATAAAAAAACTTTAGCGTTTCCATTTGTAATCTCTGTATAGGTAAAGTAAAATATACTTTACAAGGATGTATGAGAACCGCGATAAAATAGGTACAAATCCTTCACACATTTGTGGTCAAATTATTGTAGGTACTTAGCGGCTGTGTTCCTTTCTGAACAATGAGCGTAAACAAAATAGTTCATGGTCAGTCATTACTCACTGTTAAAATGTTTTCCTAATCGAAAAAGTATTATCTCTCTAACATTCGGTATACTTGTAATAGTCCCTGTAACCGTCAACATTATGGGTGCAACAAAATAAACGGGTCATTTATGTCATTTTTCTCTGTCGTATACCCGTACTCATCAACATAGAGTTACAAAAAGGCTAATCGTAGAGAACTGAAATTTGGAACACAGATAAGATTTAAAACAAAACCTTCCACTAAGTATGTTATATTCATCCTGTAACATTATAGGAAATGCATATATTATTATAGATGACTATATGAACAGCGAGAATACGAGGGCTGGAGATGAAAATATTCTACATCGCATAATAGAGGTGATCGGTAGCCTGGATGGTAACGCGCTCGACTGTTAATCCAGTGGGCGCGGGTTCAATCCCCGACATACTCCACTTCACAACACAAGCTTTTAAGCTTTCTGTGAAGTGTACAAAGATGTATTTGGGTTTATTTCAGACTCATTTAAAAAAAAAGTCTGCTCGTGCTGTAGGGGTAGCTCCCAAAAACATTGAAATTGAAATGTGCGAAGGAATTCTTACAATGTTTTGGTTGACCAAGTATTGATCTGTCTAGATCGCGATGTTATGACAGTATTATACCTAGAAGTAGATAGATACAACAAGGTGTGTACCTATAATATTTTAACCCGTAGGTTATACACTTATCTAACTAGTATACTAGAGGTTCATTAGCGAGAAATATAATGCGCGTCCAAGCTAGGCGAGGCAAAGTGTGAATAATGTTGTGTTAGAATGGATCTAATATTTTATTACTAGCTGTATTACCCGTGCTTCGCAACGGCAAAATTTGTGTATGGATGGTGAAGTAGGTCGGCAGTGGAACCCAAAATCAGTGGTACCATCATGTTTAGTTAAAGTACTGCAGAGCCACTAAAACTCTTTAGTTTAGTTAAAGTTTTGGGGGGTCTGCATAAAATAAACTATTTTCTTTCAATTTGACCCCCCCCCAGCCCCCTAACTCCCTCCCCTTATTATTGCGGATGTCGGGAGGGTGACTATTCATCTTATTGAGGCGGAAAACTATGGATTCGACACTAATATCACTTTTTCATTCCGACCCCCCCCCCTAACTCCCTCCCCTTATTCCTGCGGATGTCGGGAGGGTGACTATTCATCTTATTGAGGCGGAAAACTATGGATTCGACACTAATATCACTTTTTAATTCCGACCCCCCCCTAACTCCCTCCCCTTATTCCTGCGGATGTCGGGAGGGTGACTATTTATCTTTTTGAGGCGGAAAACTATGGATTCGACATTAATATCATTTTTCATTACGACCCCCCCCAGCCTCCCTAACTCCCTCTCCTTATTCTTGCGGATGTCGGGAGGGTGACTATTCATCTTATTGAGGCGGAAAACAATGGATTCGACACTAATATCACTTTTTCATTCCGACCCCCCCCTAGCCCCCCCTAACTCCCTCCCCTTATTCCTGCGGATGTCGGGAGGGTGACTATTCATCTTATTGAGGTGGAAAACTATGGATTCGACACTAATATCACTTTTTCATTCCGACCCCCCCTAGCCCCCCCTAACTCCCTCCCCTTATTCCTGCGGATGTCGGGAGGGTTACTATTCATCTTATTGAGGCGGAAAACTATGGATTCGACACTAATATCACTTTTTTCATTCCGACCCCCCCATCCCCTCAACCCCTCCCCCCCTCCTTATTCATCCGGATGTTGGGAGGGTTACCATTCATCTTTTCGGCACTAATAGTTATATGGATTTGAAAAAAAAGTTTTTTTTCTTGCCCCCCCTTTGTGCCCCCCTCCTCGTTCCCCCTACCCCCATTAGAACACTCATTGGGGCAATCACAACAATTTCCCAAAGTTTCATCTCAATCGGATGAACGGTTTAGAGTCTATAAAGGATATGGTGAAAAATGTTAGAAACATTGGTACGAACTAAAATATTTATTTGGGATTATCTCACTTGGAAGCAGGTACCTACCTACTTACAATATTTATTTTCTGTGGTATGGCAATTTTCTATGGTATGGCAAGTTTTAACTCTGCATAAGATTTGAATCATTGTAGAACATCGACTAACAAATATTCGGAAGCGATGTAATCTATGTCAGATAAAGAAAAAATACTGATTCATCTAGAGAATATGACATCTATGCAACAGAGAAAATATATGAAATATTGGTATGACAAAAGGACAATATGAATATTTTGCTCTTGTCGTAAATTTTAATTTGGCAAATAGCAAAATTTCATTTACAAAACGTAAATAAAAGCCTATTTTACCTTTTACATTGCAAATAATGATAATACCACCTCTCATTAGTTTAAAAGCAACTTATCATTTTAAAAAGTGACATTTGGACTAACACAACTAATGGTGGAGATTTTCTTGAAAAACCTTGAATTTTGATGTTTTGTCTAAAGAAATATCTCATTCAAGACTACAAATTATTATTTTTTTTATATCCTATGTGTATCTTGGAAATGTTTACTAAATCCACTCAATTAATGAACGCACAAAACTATTTGATATAAAAGATTACCCCGGAATGAATTAACTGGAAATTGTGGAAATTGGACACGAAGTATTCTCTTTTTCAAATATGTTGTACGCTGGATCAGTAGTAATTCTATGGAAAAACTTTTGTATCCATGGAAACCCATGAGAGGGATGATGTGTAACGGGGAGTGAGAAAAATACAAACATACATATGTACGAACTAAAATATTTATGTGGGATGACGCCAATGTTATAAACTGTATGTTGCGTGTTAGTTTTATAGAATCAATATTTCAGAGGTCATGGGTCATACAACTGTGATAACATCTCTTATCACTATTCATATTATGTTTCTGTTAATATTCGACTAGTTTAATTAATAAATTCTTGCGCTTTTAATTATCACTGAATATAATACAAAATAATATGATTGCGTTTAAGGAAGAACATAACTAACTCAGCAATGAAAAATACCCGCGGTCTGCTGTACTTCATTATGGAAGGAAAATTTTAGGGTGATTGCGGTGTGTGAAGACGAGAGAGTCTTGGCTTAGTACTCGTATTGTAAGAGAATGGCTCGGAATCTCCGGTGGGGCAGTTGTTCCGGCTAGGACATAACAGAGAAGCCTACGCCTGAGTGATAGCCAGTGTTGGGGGACCTGACATGGCACTTCAAGAAGAATAAAATGATGATAATTTGACAATAATTTCCATTTTATTTCCAAATAGACCCCGCGTAAAAAGGTACCGAAAGACTAATAATTAATAAAAGTATACCCGCAGTAATAATATTTTTTCGCTAGTAATTAAGGCTATTAAAAATGAAATGCTACAAAGTCACCAATTAAATTGTTTATGTATGTTTTATTCAGGTAAGCATTGTATAGGTAGCAGTAACGAAGGGTGGATTTCTGGAGAAGGGAAGCCGGGGCTAATATTTCTTATTGGATTACGGCAAATTAGACACTATCATATCTATCATTTTACCCAGAAGGTAACTCGATGGTAATCGTATGCTAAGGTAGCTTCGCGCCTGATAGGTAGGCACCTTCTTAATTATTGCATGAGTGTGTTTATTGTTTACTCACAAACACTTACGTATCGATTGGGTACCTAATGATTGTTGTTGAATGACTATTACAAACGAATTACATGACGAAGACATCACGTCACGAAGTGTTATTCTAAACAGATCATTAGGGGATTATATGTACCTACTATAAGCAGGTAGCGATATATCTAATTACTATGCATATTCCGGTTATCTGTAGAAATACGCGAAGAAAATTAAAATATCATCTAATCGTATAGAAATACACAATTATTAACCGGACGTTTTTATGCATTTATGTGCAGGTAATTATGCTTATTTCCTTGTTTATTTAATGACACATTGAAATTTCACAACTTTTTAAAGAAAATACCCTACGATATACAAATATGTGCATGAAAAAATTTATCTTCATCAAAGGAATTTTAGATGTAGAATATTGTGGATTGGTTGCAACTTTTAAAATCCCATCTTTTTTAATTCTTGACTATGTATAAATATTTTATTTACGTTTTATTTAATTTTATTTACGTGGGAAAGCTTCCCAGATAAATGTTCTTTTGAGTAAGCTAGAAGGCACTATTCAATAAGAAAAAAATAATGAATTAAAATATTACTTGATTAACACGTTTATTTAATTTATTGATTAATTGTTTGCTGCTATGAAGGATCACGGATAAATCATAAATCTTTACTTGCGTCATGTAATTATAAAGAATGAGGAAAAAATAGTTTAATGCGATGATCGCATTTTCCGATTAATTAATTATCATTGAATTCTCATCCGATCGATGTATAACAATATCAAGAAAATCTGGTATATTGAATGCTCACATAAAAAGTATTTCTGTATTTCATCACCACAATGAGAGTTTGGTCGGTATATTTTTATACTTTTTGCATATTTCCTCATTAAGTCTCGTACCTATTATTGTCGATCGATTTCAAGGTCGTTAATGGTGTCTTGTCGATATTTTATGGTTAAGTTATCATTAGGAAATTTATAAACCCATGGTCATAAAAAAACAATACAAATTACTTGAGTAGGCACATTGATGCCTTTATGCTTCAATTGATGTAAGTGTGTCATGAAAGGCCCAGGTTTGATTCTCAGCATTCACGTTGTTTTCAGGATTTTATGTTATTCTTAATGAAAGAAATATATAAGTACCTACCTCTTTATCGAAAATTGTTTTTGTTATGCCCGAGGCCCATGCCTCTGCAAAATATTCAATTTGCAACATATCTATTTGTTAGATATTTCAGGATGTACTTTTTGTTTTGCATAGTACAGAAATATTCCTGGTTAACTTTGTAATTAATTTTAAGCAAAATAAAAATGATACAAGTATAAATTTAATTTAATACTTTATATAGTAATTAATAATGTTTTTTATCTGAGCCTAATCCTGTGATATCCGTGATATCTGGATAGGTGAATTTTTCCCAGTATTAGGCTGATGAGTTTATGTGTGAATCATGAATGATAATATGTAGACTCTTCTGGCTGATAATACTGAGAAGTGTGTTGGCAAAGTCATGCCTCCGCGTATAAAATTCTAATTACAATGAAACAAATAAATAATAACATTTATACCATGTCGCTGATCATTCGCCAGAAGGTCAATGAAAAATAAAAGCGGATATATATTTCACTACCATGAACATTTATCTAACTTTTAATAAGCACCTACAAACTTCTATGCAATTAAATACAATATAACACATGATATTTCTAATAAAACCTTATTCAGTATGTTCTAACTAATTTAATAAAACGTGATTCATTAGATCAGTAACAGATTGTATGTATGTGATCTGTGTACAAAGTATCGCATATGATTATTAGTATATTGGTAGGTATATTATAACATGAAAATAAACAACAATATTTTATGTACTAGTTACATATCAACTAAACTTACGTGATTTTTCCGATTAGAATCACAATAATAACACAATTTCACTGAATTACACGAAACCACAACACTGAAATTATAACACGCCTGTGTAAATTTGAAGACGTCACTTAATTAAATTATGTTTGGTTTATATAAATAGAAAACACTTTGATTATGACAGATCAATCCGCCATTTTAACTCGAACAACACGCTACTTACACCGCAGACTGAGACGAGGTCACCAAGAAGACTACCAATTCAATTCTATATGGAGTGTGGAAAAGACGTACTAGTATACGTACTATGAGTGGTACATAAACACTAGGTGTAGTTGCCAGAAACTGTTGCCGCAGTACTAATCGTATATAGTTTGAATAGCAGAATCATAATAATATGATTGAATGTGAATTGAAGCTACGTACAATTGTACCTACTGAGTGCTGCTGAGCTGATGCAGGTATTTTTGCAAGTTTCGAGAGAAGTAGATAACAATGGTGTCAATTCTGTAACTATGTAATTCAGTGTGTACTAACTACGTAAAATGAGACGCTTTTTGTTCAAAAAATTCACAGCTAAATACACAAATTTAAAACACATTTATTTAGATCAAAAAATTATAAAATTGGACCAAATATTTATTTATTTATTTGCAAGTATAAAATAGGTGCAATTATAATTTTTCAACAGTTACGTATAAAGGTAAAGTATACATTTTTTTACGTTGTACTACTCTCTCAATAAGTAAATAAATACTTGAGTAGAGAGAGGAGTGTTTGAAAATTAGTACATATCATGACATGATTATAAACATAAATAATACTAAATTAAATGTTCAGCTCACAAATAAATAGTAGTCTTAAGAAATAAAAGAAAAGGCGAATATTTTGAACCAGTAATTTTTGTGATTGTGGAAAGTAAGTTACTGGCTTCAACCTATTTCATTGTTCAATATCAAACATTTATATTCGGACTTAATCCGTATCTGCAGTGATCCCATAAAAATTAAAATAAAAGAACAAATTTCGTTATGTTATTTCAATTTCAAAATATTCAGGTATTTTTTAACGTCCAATAATAGTTCTTAAAGGCACAGCACTGAAGGAAGAATCTGCATTTTTCTCTCATTTTTGTGTAATCACTTTAAATAAGGATGAAATACGAATAGAAAATTTAATATTCCAAAATAAATTTGGTTGAATCTAACATTCCTTCTGTATTTTAAATTTACCTCCGATTCACTCTTTTGAAATTTCACAAAAGCTTAAGACGTTTTCACGAGAAAATGAATGGTTTTTCAACGTAAGCTGGATGCTGCGTCACGCTTGTGGATTGTTTGTCCACGATATATTATGATTTGAGAAAATATTCACAGATGGCGGTGTAGTGCATGACCCATTTTCACGCACACAACACACAATACTCATGTGAGGTGCATCAAATTTTATAATATGTACCTAAGCACCTAAAAGTAGGCCAGATTCAGTTTTACGTGGTTATCGAAATTACTTCATATTTAATGCTAATCTGCGAAATCATTTTGCAGGTAGTCTAGTTTTCTGAACACACTTACTGCACGTCAAATTTTCGTCATCATAAGAATAATAGTGTAGGTTCAAATGAAGAAAGAGGTTGGAACCACTGATGTGAAAGAAAAAACTTTTTCATAAGATATGTTACAGATTTTTTGTTTTGTTTATTCTTTTCATTTTTCTGAATAAAAATTAAAGCAAGTTTAACAAAATCACTGTTCGGAAGGATCATTTGCTTGTACCCATCAAGAGCGTAAAACCCAAATACTTTCCTGCATACTTCACAGTAAGCTAGTCGTAATGTGCAGAATACGTCGTCATCTCCGGGACTCGAAGCCGGCACTACTTGTTAGACCGCGCTTTATCCAACTGCACATACCATTCTGGACACTTTCAAGTAGGTACCTACTAATTTTTAAAACTAATTACTAGACTAGACAATAATTAATTAGAGCGAGGGTCAATTGTATGCAACATTCTTGAAAATTAACACAATTTGTAAAAATATGAGGTCTCATGAAGTTCAGCAATGAGTAATTTCTCTATCCCAGTAGGAAGGTACCCATTCTGTAGGTACTTTTTCAACGCAAGATGCGAGTGGATCATGGGTGTGTCATGATGGTACAAACACATTTTAACCACTGTCTTGTACCGATGTATCTGAACGTTCCTGATTTTCTCACGATGTGCGAAATGTCGTAAAAGTACTGATATATGGACGGCAAATCCATATTTCAAATGCCCTGAGTTTTGTTTCAATATTGATCTGTCTTGCGTGGCATCATCAACGAAGCTGATCATTATAACCCATAAAATATTTACGAGATAATTTGCAAGTGTTTCTTATCCCTTATCTAGATTTCTTTCTTCATGAATGTCAGTGCAAGCTTCCCTATGAGATAGAAGAAGAGTAACGAAATGTATGGCACGTAGTTCATGGCCGCTGCGTGGATGCGAATGGCATCGAGATCCAAGACGATGAAGGAAACCATGAGGTGGCTGAAGATGTGAGCCTGGATGAGCCACATGGAAATCAGGTAGACAACTGAGACCTGAAAGAATATAGCAAAATTCAAATAATCTCAACAAGTATCAAAAAGAAGTTATGTACTTAGTCAGGTCAGGTATTATCAGTGCTATCAAAATTAGTCTCATATTATAAAACGAATACACACCCATCCAGACGTGTACTGGTACAGTTTATGATATGGTTTTTCACTGATTATGTAAACGCCACATAACACTAAACTTGTATAGTAACCAGCTTCAGTTCCGTGCCAAAATGCACTGACGACCATTGTTAGAATTATTCTGAAATAAAGAGACGGTTCAGGTTAAAAGATCTCTTTGTCAATAGGTCAAATACTTTCATGCAATAGATCTTTTGAATAATTTCACTCCAATCACGATTTAGGAAATATCATCATCATCATCTTCAAAATCAGAATCAGAAGAGTTATATAGTCGCGGCATTGAACGAGTATGTTGTACATAAAAAGTGATATCTATACTTAAGCAAAAAATATTCATATTAAAATCATAACAAACTTTGAGAGTGACTAAACAAAATTATTTTTTACCTGTAATCTCTTAATGTTTGTGATCCAAATACCTCCTTGTGGAAATATCTTCCCATGCAGTACTGTATACTTAGGTTCCAATTCCTCCAGAATTCTGATTGCCATGGAGTTACGTGTATCTGTATAAAGTTCACCGTTTTGACAGTCTCAAAGTCATATTTCAGTTTATCAGCCTCCTCTTTTGATCTGTAAATCATAAATACCGGAATCGATTGTTGTTTGAAAAAGACTTAATAAACTTTTAGTAAGCAATGATAATGTTGTTATGTCTTTTGTGACAAAATTTCATTAAATGTTATTATTCAACTACAGAAAACACGTTGATCATTTGTATGGAGCCACATTGGAAGATATTCAAACCGATGATGATTTATCACGGTCTTAAAACTGACATGGTTACTATGATTTTCTTGAATGCATTCCCTACTAACGTACATATTTTTCAGATGGTCGTATTCCTCCATGGGTCCATGTGCAGGTTCAGACTTCAGTTCCTCAGGATAAGCCCCGAGACCCAATATGGCACAAAGACATTGAGCCATGTAGATACCGCTCGTTATAAAAAATTTGAATCTCAAAAGATAAAGGAAATTTAAAACATTCTTGTATATGAAATGACTTTTTCGGAAATCTTCAGTGATAATGTACTGAAAAATAATAAAATAAATAGTATTAAGTTAGTTTGTATTTTGTCAAATGAAAAATTAAGAATTATAAGTGAATTGTAGATTTTTTACCTCTATGGGAAAATAGTTGTTTATAAATTTCATTAAAAATACACATAAATATACAATAGGAATTCTTTTAACTAAAAGCGACTTGCAGTCACTACTTTTGGAAAACGGAAGCTTGAGAAAGTCATCGTAAGTTCTATATCTGATATATGGACCTAGAAAAAGAAGAATATAGATCAATCAACATATTCTAAATTCGATATGAAATATTTCTATACTCATCTTGGAAAATTTATAGAGGCTTCTTAATTATTATGTCAAAGGGAAACGAATAGTGAACAAATGTGAAGGGGTGATGGGAATTCTTTCCAGTGAATACTGAAGTAATAAGTAATAGTAATAAGTTTATTTATCCTTGAATTTACAACATTACATTACACAATACAGCACAAAATAATACAAAGAACACAATTAGAAAACAAAATATCCCCATCAGTCAGCAAAAGAAATTGCTGGTATAAAAAATGATCCATAATATGTCTGCATTTTTAGTTCATCGATTGATTTCATAAAAATTTCCGACTTGTGTTATGTAAAAGATCACGGATATTGTCTATAGGTAGTATTAAGTAGATATAATCCTATGTATGAGTACTATGAGTTAAGGCATTGGTACCAAGAATGACGTCACAGTCATTTCCCACGGCAATAAGGTTCAAAATCGCGTGAACAATCGCATGATAAAATGGTAAAAATAGCGTTTTTTTCCATTTTTTGGGGTTAATTTTGTGTCTATCCAAAAACTTTTACGGTCATTCCCTAGATTTTAATGCATATTATCAGTCCAAAAAATATTTTACTCCGCGACTTTCGGGAAACGAGTTTCCGCCTTTCGGAAAAAAGATCAGAGGTGTTTTTCACACTTTTTTTTTGAGAAATCTAAACAGGATATAAAAAATATTTTACGGGTATTCCCTAGATAAATGTCCAATGCATCTCCCCTTTTTTGCACCAAAGCATATTTAGTAACGGTTGTCGAAATATAAGATCTCCCGTTTTTAGAAATTTTTGAAATGTCGGTATGCATACTCTTAATGATTACACCTAATTTTTTTATATTTATTGCATAATAGTGTTTGTTTTTCAACATTTAGATAAGTAATGATTAGGAAATATTTCTCTAGGCTACTTATAACCCGTTGTGTTGACATATGTCCAAGCTATTTGAATTTCTGTCTAATATTATAGGAATTGTGGAGATTTATGAATAATTTTGTGTTTAATCAATTATTCGGTAATGTTATTAGATTTATTTGTGATTCACTTAACACGCGCTTTCAAGGTTTCAAATTCAACTAATTCAAGGTAGAAAACAAAGTGATTTTCATATCTAATTATTTATGGCAGCAGCTTAAAATGTTTCGTATTCCCCCTCCGTCATTGAATTAATAGGAGCTCCCCGAAAAAGATTTTAAAAAATCAATATACACTAACGCTAAATAATGCTCATTTTGGAAACATGGGTCAAAATTACAAAAAACCATACCACAAAAAAAAAGTATGCAGTGTGATCGTCATAGTCGATTCTGTTTGCCGATAATTTGGAAAACATCGCATAAATTTTGTGACAAAATTTATTTCGAAATGAACGCAAATTTTTGCTTTTGGGCATTCGTCTTGGTAAACTGGCTCCCTCGGACATGTTAAGGGGCTCACAATTTGAGAACCGCTGATTATATGGAAGAAACACGTGTTAATTAAGCATTTTATCTCAATATGTATTGTGAAATATGTTTGGTGGACATTATTATCAAATACTAAACTTTTTGCAAGGCTAACATCTATTATTATTAACATAACACATCGATTTTTGCCATATTCATGCTATTGCTAATTGCTATACTTCTTTGTCTTTATAAGAACACATGGAGTTATAAGACTTCCCCACTAAAAGTGATTTGTTTCGTGGTTTTAATGAAATTTCCCTAAAATTATGTGCTTTGATTAAGGGTTATACAGGTATGAATAACTTCACAAATAATGCATTGCCGTAAAAAAATAGAATAGAAGCAATACTTAAATAATATACCTACACTAGCGGATCCAGGGGGGGGGGGGCTAGGGGGCTGAAGCCCACTCCAAAACCATGAGTGACAGTACTTTATATACAACAAATCTAGGGATTTCAGCCCCTTAGCCCCCCCCAAAACGTTGAGTGACAGTACTTTTTACCATGTGACGACATTCAGCCCCCCCCCCCCAAAATTGAATCCTGGATCCGCCGCTGTATACCTATATTGAAAAGTTTATTCGGGCAACACGTATATACTCGTAATTTAAACAAACAATTAGAGAAGAATTCTCCTCTCTGTGGTTTCAATCGAGCTTGTGTGAAGGGTATAAACAAATTAAACAATTTTATAATTATTGAATAAAAAAAATATCACACTAATTCAAATATTGTCTGCACACATTACAGCAAGCTAAAAACTTATGTCGTCAGTGTAGAAAACATAGTCAACACCGAATTTCGAGCCTGCCACCTCTAGATTGGATGTCCGTGCTTTGACTAAAGCCGCTAACCATGTTTATTGAAGAATGTGTAAAAGTAGTTATAGATTAGGGTGTCCCAAAAAAATCAAAGTTATTTTTTTGAGAAGCATACCCCCCATTTTTTTTCGTTTTATGTTAAAACACTCAAAAATCAAATTTCATGACCATTGGACCACCCGAAAGTGATAATCTTGTCAATCTCGAGTGTGTTTTATTTTGGAAAAAGGCACGAATTCCTGTATTCCAGATACAACATAAGCGGAAGTCAAACATGCCATGAAACCGATGAATAATAAAAATGTTCCTGATCCTTATGGTATAACCACAGAGACAATTAAGTATGCGGGAGAATCTCTTCAACAAGCAGTAGTATCGCTGTTCAATGAATGTCTGCAAGAAGGAATCATACCACAAGAAGTGAAACAATGCATCAATGAATATCGTCCGCAAAAAAGTGGCCATAGAAGGGTTGAAAATTATCGACCATCCTATCTGTATAAGCTGTTTACAAAAGTCATAAATGATAGACTCTCTATCAAATTGAATGCATACTAACCAGGACAACAGGCTGGATTCCTCCGGTGTACACCTCCACTCCATGGACCTTCCGAAAAGTTCCATGTTTGAAGAGGAGTAAGATAGGGACACAATATCTCCTAAATTATTTACATTGGCTCTGGAGGATGTTCGAAACCCTTGATTGGAGCAATAAAGGTGTCAACGGCGAAAACCTTAACAATCAACGGTTCGAAGAGGGTATATTTTTATTTGTTGAACTAGAAATTACGATAAATGAAGCTTCACCACAGCTTTCCAGAGAATAGACTTTAAAATGATCATTGATCATATCAAAGACCAAATACACGACTTATGCCAAAAAATCATATAATATCGTGGTAGATGAATAATTATCCAATAAGTTGATAGTTATGTATGCCTAGGGCAAACTGTAAAACATGGAAGAGAAAATTAAGAGATAGATATTGAAAGAAGCCGAGATTTAGCAAGGGCTGCCTTTGATACGAGATGGGCGGCTATGTCATATCCTGAAGGCTCCTAAATACCCAAATTATCCAAAATGAAGATATTTGACGCTTGTTTTACCCCATTTCTCACCAATTACTGTGAAACTTTGGTGTTCACGAAAAGAATTTTCCACACATTATTAGTTATAGAAAGGACCATACAAAGAGCTGATCATGCCATAGACTCTAGGTGAGCAAAGAAAGTTCTGGAGTGGAGACCTAAAACAAGCAGTAGAAGTGTTGGTAAGGTCTCAAGGAAGGTGATTGGACCATATAAGACGAGTTGTCGTAGGCGGGTAGATGCGGTCTGCTCAGGATAGGGGACTATGGAAATCTATGGTGGAGGCCTATATTCAACAATAGACACAAGGGTGCTGGTGATGATGATGATGATGATTTAAATGTAAAATAGTGATACATATACGATTGGGCCAATTTTGTGTTTTATTTTCCCAAACTACATGATTTTTTTAGATATTTCATGAAATTTCAGTACAAATTATGAAGTTATGAAGTTTGACGTCAAGTCGGCACGGGTTCCAGTTGTCGAAAAGCGATAATATTTCATAATCAAGTATTTAGTACCAAAACGAAAAAAAATAGAGGGTATGCATTTCTGATTTCGAAATTATTTTTTTCTACATACATTGTTGGGACACCCTATTATAGATATAGAATGATAATAATTTATGTAAGTTGTGGACACTTCTAATTGGAGGGTTTCTCATTTTATGTTTGTTGTTGTGTATATGTTGTTAACTCTCTGTCAGTGTCCCTTATATGTAAAATAAAATAAAATAAAATAAAATAAAACAAAATAAAATAAAAGTAATTAGCTTACCCATCACCATACCAGGATAAGCGAATGTGTAATGGAACATTTCCATAAAACTTGGATTTATTGGCTTCTCATATCTGTTATATAAGTCACACTTATCTTTAGTTCTGTTGGATAAGTGGATGTCAAATGAGATTCCAATGAGTTTGATCACACATAACATCTGATGGAGACATAATTCAATATTTCTATTGTAAAGGACGTTTGGATTTAATAATCGGAATATTAATGAGTAGGTGAAGATGTAAGTCGTCACGTAAAGGTGGCATTTCCTGAAACAAAATCAAATTAATTAATTAATGAACAGTTGGTTTACATTGAAAAGCTTTGATGATATAGTGAGCTTCTACATGATATTGCATGATATTGAAGGAAAATCCAGCAATTATGGCCCTCCACATCCCCGGGTAGCTCAGGCGCATTAATAACGACCCCTTTACCTGCACTTCTAGGCAAATCTTATTAAGAGGTGGGCCTAGGGTTAGCCTTAAGGGAACCCCCCGGCAAACCCTACCCCGAAATTACATTCCTTCAGTGTCCTTATCCAAGGAGGTTACAATTCATTACTTACAAATTTACAAATTACTTGCATGATATATCATATACTCGTAGCATATTTATTCAGTCTTTTGAAGTTAAATACAATATAGTAGAAACTTTATATTTATCCTCATTTATGATTGCGGGCAATAATCATAGAGTTCGCCCTAGTCACATTACATTATCAGATTATCGGGGTCAATCGGGGATGTCCTCTGTAGTAGCTTTAAGCAAGAGGCTGGTAGATGACAAAGATAAATGAAGGATCGAGTGCTTGGTGCAGACTCACCCCATTAGGATTCTAACTCAGAAAAAAGGTAACTTAAAATCAAACTTATTCCATCTAATGTCTATTTAATTGTTTATTTTAAGCTATAAATTGTGTATTGAATTATTCCATTCAATGAAAGATATGATTAGGAAAATAAATAAAAATGCAACAAAATACTACAATATTTCACTCTCCGACATGACAGCTTTTTAATATGTATCTCCTAGGGTGATGAGACTCACCGATAACCCCAAAATAATATTATGATTAATTTGACAAGCTCATATTATACAGTTAGGCAGATGCTTGTTGCAGAATGTATGTTATTGAATATCTACGTCTACGTATAAGATTTAACTATGTTATTGGTCAGCTCGACATGTTTTTCGAGTCTCTTATTGCAATGAGTAACGATGATATAGTGAAAAAGTCAATTGTATTGTGATATGAGTACGTAAGCGGTTAAAATCTATCCATAAAATATAATAAGTATCTAAAACGTTACTAAGTATAAGTAATATCTATGTACAATATATACAGTGGTCGCCCTCAAAAGGGAACATAGAGGTAAAAGTAAAAACAAGTTATAAATCTAATACATCCGTTGATCATGAATGTAATAGTGTTTATGATGTGTTTATCTGGCCAGCTTCCTACTGTATGCCAAGTTCAATAATTAATTATTATGATTATTCATTTCGGATGCAACTTCAATAAAGAATGTAGATCTGAATAAGTATAGTCAAATAATAATTGGTTTGTAACAAAAATTTTAAGCTATAAAACATAAATATATTAAATTACAGACAGAATCTTACTTTGTTAAGGGCATGGCACCAGGAATGACGTCACAGTCATTTCCCACGGCATTAAAGTTCAAAATCGCGTGACAATCGCATGATAAAATGGTAAAAATAGCGTTTTTTTTCCATTTTTTGGGGTTAATTTTGCGTCTATCAAAAAACTTTTACGGTTATTCCCTAGATTTTAATGCATATTATCAGTACAAGAAAAAAAAATACTCCGCGACTTTCGGGAAACGAGTTTCCGTCTTTCGGAAAAAAGGTCAGAGGTGTTTTTAAAAATTTATTTTGAGAAATCTATACAAGATATAAAAAATCTTTTACGGTTATTCCCTAGATAAAGGTTCAATGCATCTACCCTATTTTGTTCCAAGGTAAATTTAGTAACGGTTGTCGAAATAGAAGGTCTCCCGTTTTTAGAAATTTTTGAAATGTCGGTATGCGTACTCTTAAGAGCTTTTTTAAATTGTTACACGATTGTCATTTGTACTTACAAATGACGAATATCAGATCACTTTTCACTCGAAATTTAATCTTTTGCCCTGTAGTGTCCAAATAATGGATTCATTCCAGAGATGAAAGGTATATATTAGTAATACCAGAAATTTTCTAATTGAAATTGAATTTTATTATTTTGGCGATAAGCGTTTTCTTACGCTGAGCATCAGTTGAAAATACTTAGGTAAGTACTTTTAGATTAATTATTTTTTGGTTGTGAGGTCGATCGAATTATATTAATTTACATACATACAACTAATTTGTGTATAACCTTAAAAAAGCTGTCACGAAATTATATTTATAAACTAGTTTGTGTCAAATAATAAGAAATTTTGTCTTTATTGAAGATTATGATTCGATTAAAATTCCTAGCTTCTGTTGTTCTGACGTAGAATTCTCAATAGTCGACCTACAAAAAAACGTGAAATACGTGTAATTAGGCATATATATGTGGAAAAATACAATTACCATATTCATATAAACCACTTATTATATGTTTTCGACAATGGTAAACGGAAGTACCTAATGGCGTTGAGCATTTTGATTAGTAGGGGACTAAACAGTTTATTTCTTTTTATCCTAGGCTTATTTACTCGTAGTTTAAATCCCGTTGCGTGAATTATTACTATTCCTTACAGTTTTTTCCTCAACGGAGTCGAGGCATCTTCATTCACATAATGTAGCTTAATGTAAACTCCCTTGGGGAGGAAGCAGGATGGGTGTTCCGACGCTTACGAGTCGGCTTTGGATGGTTTAAGTGATCACTTTATGCCTAGGACAACGTTCACCCATTCCACCACATCCTGCTGTCAATTGTGTAATTTTTGGAAGTTGTTTATAAGCTACAGCTGGAAACTATTTCAAAATGCACAAATTTTCCGATGCTAACGCCATCTGCTGAGGAGTGGACGCAACATTTGTTCAAACTCACGTCTCCTGTTTTATTGGAGAAAGAGGAAAATTCTTTTCGCGACTGCATAGTGGCTTACATTCTGGGAATTATACTATCAAAATATTAGAAAAAATATGAGTTATGCAATGCACCAAGGATGCTAGAATGCCTGCAAGATCATACCTTGTTCTTATATATAATCAATGGTTAATTATTAGGAAATGGATAATTAAGGTCCAATAGGGAGATATGGAAAACAATTTAGTAGAAACGTATATATTATTTTATCATCCACGACTCGGTTAACATGTCGAATCATTCTTATTGAGTGAACCCACATATTATGTAATCTGCAAGCTAAATGTTTCCTGTTGTAGTGAGCTATATTACCATATGTATTATTATAAGTTCCATAAAAAATAGTACAAAGTATTTAGATTGGATGAATTATAACTTCATAATATTACGATGTCACTTATTGTTAGGCATTACATTAGGCAATAATAAATATTATGTGATTAAATTAAATCGAAAAAAATAATGTTTTTCATAAATGTAGATTTTTTCAAGTGCGTCATCATGTTCCTCAAACATACGAGTAACACAACAACCGTTTATTGAATAAATAAATAAATAAACATCGTAGGGTAGATTTGTAAGTACTCTTATTTTTTTAATATTGGCTTCTTTACTATCTCTCTATAATCAAATAGTCTATATTCCTAATATTGCACAGGAAAATAAATGTACAACAATCACCAAGTTTTCTATAATTCATTTTTTAAAGAAAAGTATGCCTCAGTGAGCTTTTACGAGTATTTTACATCAAAGTGCGTTTAAAAAGACATCAATAAATTACACACATTAAATAAATACGTTGAACCAGATAAAAACAAGAGTCCAATATTGAACATACAGAAATTTTATTAGAGCGACGCATAGGTATAACAAAATATATATCAAAAAAAAGTTTTGTAGGTAAATAATGAGTAGATAAAATTCGAGAGTATGACATGGGTTGTATGACTAAGAATCATGAGTAATTGAATTAATTGAAATTTTAGTGTCTTTTTTCTAAAAAATGAGAGTATTTTAATCGCTATCAATGACGATATCCAAACGTCTATCATCATGTTAAATTAAGTTTTTAACATACCTAATTGTAGGTAGAAACATTAGAAGTTCATAATTTTCTTTAAGGGAAAATAAATAAATTGTTTTTATGGCCTAGAAATATCAACTGCCGTAATAGATCTGTTTGCGTTTTTGCTTATTTATTTTTATATCATAATATATTACATTACATTGAAGGAATAACAATAAAAAACTATAATAGTTTAATCCCTTCGATGAATAATATTTTTTTTACTGTAATGTGATCTCTAAACATCTTTCAATATATGTACATACATTACCAGTGCTGAAATTCATTGCAAATTCATCGATTTTTCACGAATATGTTTTTGCACGAATTGTTTACATAACTATAAAATTTATTACAAAATATTGACATAACTGTTTAAGTAGTGAGAATTAAATTAACAGTTCATGAAGAGTATGGTGAAGAAAATTTAAATAGTTAAATATTATCTGCTAGCGAATTTTCATAAAGTTTTCGAATACTGAATAATTTTAATAGTAAACTTTGCTAAATTTATTAAATGAAGATTTTACTAGATACTTTATTTAGTGCATTGATGAATTACTCGTATATATGTCTTTACATTAAAGATTTTTCGCTACAATAGCTAGGGACAATTCGATAGAAAATATTACGGGTAAATAATAGTAGTAATATAAACATGGATCTCATACGAAAAAATAGTTTGCCTAGGTAGGTATTCTTTCTGTTTAGTTTTTCTGTTTCTTACAAATAAACAAAAAACAATAGCAGAATTACACCTGAAATTTTAATTTATTTTTCAGGAAAGTCCCCGTGTTGAATGGTGCTTGGATAGGCTATAATTCTCTAGGTTTTAATAGTCTCTAGGTAGTAGGCTTTTCTCATTGTTTCATAACTATGGTACAAACTTACTCTAAAATAATACAAACATATAATTGTCTTACCGCCATCCTATAATTTTAATTAACATCAATGAAGAAACCACTAAAAATAAGTGTTGTAATGTGAATCCTGCCATAATTATGAATGTTAATAGTAATCCAAATACACTCGCTGACCATCTTCTCAATTCAATATTCTCAAATCTTCTATGAAATGATGCAAACACAATCATACACACCACCATTTCTTGGTTCGTCGTACTAGTATAGTCTTTGAAATACATTTTGTTAAATTTATTAATTTACGTTTTATGCCATAAATCACGAATTATTGATTTTAATATCTGACATCCACCCACGAAACGGACAGTGATGCATGTGATGTCTCCGTACAGTTTACTATGCTACGTCCGTTAAACAACAACAAACAAG
This sequence comes from Ceraclea dissimilis, assembly GCA_963576895.1. Lineage (NCBI taxonomy): Eukaryota > Metazoa > Arthropoda > Insecta > Trichoptera > Leptoceridae > Ceraclea > Ceraclea dissimilis. The sequence goes on along the minus strand of OY756361.1, from coordinate 8,447,354 downwards.
TTTAATTGATATCGTATTATAAAAGAAAATCACCGATGACTTTGCTTGATCGTTGCGAATTGACGGAACAGGGTGTTTTGAAACGGACTTGGTATATATTAAAAAAACACGAAGTTAAAATTATATAGGCACGTCTAGGTAAGAAACAGTATTGTGTATATGATTTTATCACTACATTTTATTTATTTTACGCGAATCGTAATTTTAGGAAAGTATGAATTTAAAAGATGAGAGCATCTCATAAGACCGACCGATTGACTCGACTAGAGATAAATGTATAATGTACGTATTATAATATTATTCGGACGTCTCCATCAGCTGTATCCGAAACCTAGTGGCGCAGATCTATAGTAAGTTTGCTCGTCAATCGCATTACATACTTAGTATAGTATTACTGTAGTAGTACTGACCTGTTGCTTTCATGTATAGTAATATAACACAAAGAGAATCTCTCAATTATTGAATTGTATTGTTCCTAATAATTAATGTCCTAAAAATGACACGAAGATTTTGACTTGAAACTATCTAAATGAATAGCCACGTTTTCGTATGAATAGTAAAAGTACAGTACCTAAAATAAAGTAATTAACAATTATCGATTGTATTGACTTTTTTACTGTTAAATAACTCGAAGGGAAAAAAATCACGTATGTAGTTTGTTTTCTTTTGCGTCATGTGGATGTCTCTAATGACATGACACTTTATGATTTAACGAATAGTCACGTCTATGACTTACCTTCAAGTACCTTCTAATGACGAATTAGGAAGTCCCAAAAAAAGTTGATGAATTCTTGAATTACGTCTAAAAAAAGTGATGATACTGCCTTACGATGTAAAATGGATCTTTCCTACTTTACGGGGCGAACAAGACACTGGTAAATAGTGAATATCTTCTACTTATAAACTTATAAGGTATACCTGCTATGGATCCAAAGTAATTAGGTCTTAAGAAGAAGACAGTACAACATATCTATGTGTACAACTAGAATATTCTTACATATCTACAGCCAAGTAAAGAGATCGAACATCTTGAGCCTGTTGTGTACGTGGTTGTTATAATTAAATGTAATGGAAGTTGGTTTAAGTAGTGTTGTTGTGTTGCTAATGCGATTAGTTCGTATAAATGACATTAATATAAGAATATTATACCAAACTCACCTAAAATTATTATTGGGTAAGAAAGGTTTTTGAACTGATTTTAGTGAATAATGAAGCAAAAGGTACGATAATAGTATTTTATCCCACGTCGTTTGGTTTGGTTACCATCTGAGAACTTAAACCTGTTTGAACGTTGGTACACTTTTTTTTTTGTAAAACGAGCTCCGTTTGGAAACATCGCAGACGATTTTTGTGTTTAAAGTATTGTATTAAAAGTATAAAAAAAATGTTAAGTCACATTGTGTACAGTCGTCATGTGAGTTCAATACCGTTTCATCAGTACTATTAAATAACACATGAATGATTTTTGCACGCGATTGATTTTGTGTACTTATAATACTTACCCGCCATACAACAGACCACACAACCTACTATAAGTACTCTGAATACATGTTCAATAAATACAAGTACATCCAAAGAAAGTGTGTATGATGGCTACATATACAAAACAAATCGTTATTATCATTATTTATATATATGTTAAGTATCTAAGTGTTATACCTATGCATGACGGTAAAATAATTACCTACTATGTTATATAGAATCGATCAATATAGCTGTAATATAGTCGGAATGCTTTGTAGGTAACAATTATATATCTATCTGATAGTAGCAATGGATAATGTAATCTCAGTCTGATGGGCTGTGATAACTATAATATAACTTGAGGTGCTATTTTATAAGTTTATGCATTATTATTACTATTCTAACGCTATATTGTGAATGCTATATAGATACTCTAATTATTTTTTTCTAATTTATATCATAATACAATTAAACAATGCTTTTAATTTGCTTAAGACTTATAACATGTTTACGCACTTTTTAAAGAAACAGTAATGATGAGATATCGCCATAAACTTTTTAATTGATTGGATTTTTTATTATTATGATGTGCAAATAAGGATAAAAATAATATTAATGAAATTGAAAGATCGTACTTTTATCGCATGGCATTGGAGAGACCGGAGTCGGAGATTTGGTTCCTGAGAGAGCTCCCAGGAATTGAAGTGCTTCAGGAGACAAGTTGTGATGGTTCTTTTACTGAAAACAATAATACTATAGACTGTAATATTTTTTTAGTATAGCAAGTATTTATTAAGTTAATCGGCGATGTGTACTCAAAATCACATTAGAAAAATGCATTGCAGGTAAGTACGAGTATATGCACAATACATTTAAATGTACCAAATAGTACAATGACATCAGTCGTTTTGAAACATACTCGTAAGTTTTCAATGTGTATGAAATTGACAGATCCGGTGAAATTAAACACAAAACAGTTCCTCGATGGAATGTTGTGGGGTAGTCTGTTTTTCTTTCATTCTATACGTCTTTTGGGGTGCTGAATCCGAATCCGAGGTTTGCCAACAAAATTTCCTGACGGAACATGGCGAAAATATTCCTTTTCTGGCGATTTCTTTATAAGAACTCGAAAACTGACAACTTTCGTAAGTTATTTTTCTACTCAAAATTATAGTACGTAAAATTTACTACCAAATTGCAATATTAAATTTTTCTCTAAAATAAATAGCAACGGAGCTGTCAAGGTCCAAAAAATGGCCAAATTTTCTTATTGTTTTACATTACGAGAATCGAAAATGTATTGAAAAAGTTCTCCTTGTTGCCTTCATAAGCAAATTTCAACAATAATTCTTTAAATTCATGAGTCATATTTTACCTCGTTGGAATCAGAAAACACAAAGAAAACTATTAACGAAATTTGTATTTAAAAACACTGTGAAATATTTGAGCAGGACATGTTTAAATAATTTTATTTTAAAATATAGTAATTTGTTTAGGTTAAAAATGTTTAAACCTTTTTAGCGTAAACATTTCACTATATTTTTAAATAAAATTTATCCTGAAACCTTTCTCCACGTTTACTGATTCCAACGAGGTTTAATATGTATCATAAATCTGAAGAATAATTGTCAAAATTTGGTGATTATTCTAACAAGGTGACCTATTCTCCATACATTTTCCATTCTCACAATTTAAAATAACGAGAAAATTTGGCCAATTTTTGGAGCTTGACAGCTCCGTTGCTATTTATTTTAGAGAAAAAATTTATATTGCAATTTTGTAGTAAATTTTACGTACTTTAATTTTGTGTAGAAAAATAACTCACGAAAGTTGTCAGTTTTCGAGTTCTTATAAAGAAATCGCCAGAAAAGGAATATTTTCGCCATTTTACCAATTTTTCGCCATGTTCCGTCAGGAAATTTTGTTGGCAAACCTCGGATTCGGATTCAGCACCCCGAAATACGTATAGAATGAAAGAAAAACAGATTACCCCACAACTTTCCATCGAGAAATCTAAAGGCACCGTATTATAAGATAACTTTCAAAATACATATTCTATGAAGTTTCTATACCTATACTTAGTGATGCTTCTGGTAGTACCTATAATTATTGTGATTATACCAAATTATACTTAATAGAATTTAGACATAGTAAAAGATGGACTCCTGGGACAATATTTTTTTGACAATTTTATCACAAGAAAGTGAATATTGTTAAGTATATAAATTTTCCTTTTAAAACTTAATGTTGGGACATAGTTAAGTTTGTAAGTACATTTCTAGACACAATATATGCATAATATGTATATAAATGGTTATTAATAAACTATAAAATATAGGGAAGAGTTTTAAGGAAAAATGAAAAGCAAATTGATAGATAGATCGAGATCATATCATCGATAATGATAGGTTAATTGATTTTATGTTTTTAATGCGTATGAATTTTCACGCACAACATTGGAAACTACTCAAGTAAATTATACGTCAACGTTTCAGTTATTCCTGGATTGTAATTACAGACAATTTACACGTTTTTTATATTAATTAGATTGTGTCGCGTGTTGTGTTTTATGTAAAGTTTTTTAATTGATTGTATTCGTAACGTATTGCATTCACCATCGATCTGATAATTATATTCGCTATAGTTTCATAAGAAGTGATTTTGTAATCTCTCCATATGTACAATCAATCATTTGCACTTCATGGTAATGCACAATATTATGTAAATCAAAGGGAAAGGAATAGTTAGACTTGGTTAGACCTACTGATATAGAACTGGTGTAAAATGGATGGATGTTTTTGAGTCCCGCTACTGAATGATATTGTAGAAATGAAAATAATGAATGAATGATAAGAAAAATTATTAGGGAAATGAGTGACTGCAAGACTGGTGTTACTACGGTGTTAAACTAGAATAAAAGTGAACAAACTAAGATGGCTTGGGCATGTTGAGAGAATGAAGGATGACAAAAATGTATATCTGGAGTGAACGAAGAGGTGTGAGGAAGCGCGGCCGCCCGAGACTGGCCTGGTCCGATCATGTCGACCTTAAGGATGGGCGCGTTTTGAGTAAATGGAATCGGAGAGCGTGTATGACAAACTGTATGAGTGTGACGAAAGCTAGGAGTGGGTGTAAGGATAGGGCTGCCTGGCGCTCTGTCTTCTCTGCCTACCCTGCAAGGGACGTGGCGTGAGGGTATAGATAGATAGATAGATGATAAGAAAAATACTTAATAATTACTAATAATAGTATTTACTCATCAACTCACGTTAAAAGTAGGTCTTCTCTGGATGACAAAAACTCTAGAGGACTATATTTAAATGTAATTGTAATTTAATTACCTTTAGTTTTTTGTTTCTTGTTGCCGATTGTTAATATATTTTTGTATGGCATTTAAGAGCGTTAGACGTATGAATAGATAAATTATAATACATTTTCCGTATGTTATTAGTGAAGAACTTTCATATCGTAAGATAGAACTATAATGTTTCATATATACTTAGTTTTCCATTAATTTGAAGAAAAAAAACTGGGTTTCGGCCCACTTTTCTTTAATTTTAAGGATTTAATGAAAGGAAACTCTATTTTTTCTCGATGTCCATAGCATTCAGGGTTATTTTGCCTTTATGATAATAAAAACGGCGCCATATTTTATAGCCCTACTGCATATATTATAATTTTATATATGTATGGCCATTTATCCAAGTTTATCTCCATTTTCCAGTAGACGAAATATCTGGAATTTAATACTATAACTTGGGAATTGTGACCAATGCATACAGTGGATGAATTTACCAAAAGGAGTTTTTATTGTACCTATTGTGTTAAAAGGCTTCATACTTTCTCAATGTACCTACCTACACTCTAGAGTTAATACTTTGGACTAAAAAATTGAAATAATTTTCCAAATAATATCCTCGTGTGATATCTGGGTTGAAAAATATATAGGTCTGATTTTATTCTGTACCCAGTTTTATTGTTCTGGTAGGCTAGAGTTTTTGCAAACTTTCGCGAGACGTTTCACATCTTTTTTAGAAATGCAGTTTGCTATTCGTTTTGCAAGTCATATATATTTGCCCATCAGAGAATGTTGTGTGTACGAGTATAATGTGTGTGATATGAATATGTACTTAAATGGTACCGATTTGTTTGATTCCAGAAGTACTTTGTGTATTATATTTCAACTTATCACATGTCATGCTATTGTGTATCCGGAAAAAAGTCGTTTGGATAGATGTAGAAAAAATAGAAGGAGGGGGAATGGAATGTTAATGAAGTATTCACAATGTTGTAATATGTAACATTCACTCGCACGTCAAATGAAGAATGATTTTTTTTTTAGATTTTTAGATGAGGACAGATATTACATGTACGTCGTTAAGTAGGAATAAAATAATAGATGTTGTACACTACACATACTCGTATTCACGATAGAATGATAGAGTATGAGGAAGCTCTATTATGAAGCCGTCTAGAGCTTAATTCTACATTATTTGTATAAAAAAAGTTTCCATAACTGCATCCATCATCACTGGTGAATTAGATTTTATTTTTATATCAGGACACTATATAGATGAGTCTATCTACATATATATGGGTGATTGATTACTGAAGTCATGCGGAGAAAATCACACAGATCTATTACAGAAAATTGACAATAAGAGAATTACAACGCAACTCCTAACCAGAATTACCCATCAACGATCCAAGTGGATTTGCCATAAGATCAGGCATCTGGGCCTGCCCTGGATACTATCCACTGGCTGATTACTCGCACGTCTGATTACGTCGCAAAAGCCTAGGCTAATCTAGACAAAAACCGTAAAGGTCGTTTCTGAGATTATTACATAGATCAAGTGATCGGCGACGTGAGAGACGTAACAGAGGTGAATGAAGGAATAGAGTGCTTGAGGCAGACCAATCTTAGGATGGTGCGACTTTTGTAATAGAACTAGCGGGTATCTACCCGTGAAAATTCACGAAGGCTTGGCTAAATATGTTTTTGCGTAACTACTATTACTACTCCACCCTTCAAAGTTCCTCGAGTAAACACAGGAAGATCACAAGGCTCCGTCTTTTCCCCGTCTCTCCAATATCGTCATGAAAGTCGTAAAACCAGATTCATATTGATTCAGATTCAGATTGTCGACTTTTTTGGATGGTACCTACCCCTGAAAGCAACAAAACTCCTCTTACATGTCTACCTACATACATAGGTAGTTTACACACATATAGAAGGTGGGTACTTCAAATAGTTCGATTTGCAATCTTTACGTGTATAGGTACGTACCTAGGTATGAGAATTATTAGATTTCGTTTTCTGTCACGTTGTATAAAATGGTACTTGATTATTTCCACGAAAGAAATATTTCAAAACTATTTTCATTCATAATTTCATTATTAAGTACCTACAATTCTTTTCGAACTTTTTCAAATTTATTTAATTCTTTGAATGAGACTTCGACGAAAATTTCTAGCCACCCACGAAGGCGTCGCTGCTTTAAATTTACATACATATTCATAGAACTTGCAAAATTTTCCAATGGGCAATCGCTACATACCTACATGACTTGGATAATACGAAATGTAATGGAATTTTTTATTTTAATTCATTAAGGCAATCCACCCGTAAAGAGTGATTTGTGCCAATTAAATCAAATCAATACAATATTAGAATAATTTTGATAATAAGATGAAAGATGAAGATGATTACAAATAGACTTATAACGAAAAACAATAAAATAAACCAAACATATTAATACAAGAATGTGAAAGTGTTAAAAATTTCTATTATTTTGATGGATGCATTTCATGATTGATAGATGAATGTCTTGTGAATTTTGGGCTAAAAGGAAATTAATGGATATCGGAAAAGTATGGACATGTTTTTTGATTTCGGAGAGCAACGTCGAATTAATAAATATAGGGCAATCGAAAAAGATATGGTCCAAAGTCTCCGATTCCGCCCCACATTCACACTGTCCGGAAACGAGAATCCCTATTTTATGCAAATGTGAATTAACTAAAAAATGTCCCATCCTCAATCTGCAAATAGTGGAGATTGTTAACTTTGACAAACATTTTTTTTCATACCATGGTCTAGATGGAAGTGACGATTGAATAGTTTTGTAGTGTGCACCTTTACTAGAAACTTTCCAGGTTTTTTCCCAGTCATCTCTCAAATGTAATGGAATTATAGAGATATCAGATATTATTACGTTACACCAAACAAAACAAGCACACAGTAACATGTTTTTTTATACAAATTGCCTTATGCGCATTGTAAGTCATTATACCTACCAAATTTTATTTATATAGCCAACTTTAGAATACTAGTTTCTATTCACTTTTTAATAGATAAATTAATCGGATAAATTAATAAGAGAAGCGCTAATGAGGTTGAAATTTTTTTAATACCAGTAGAAGCGCAAAGAAAATGAGCCCATAATGACATATTTACAATTTTGATTCGTTGTGGATACAAATGTATTTTTATATTAATGTTCAGGTAGGCACTTATTATTGATTAGGTAGCTAGAAAATATATCCATGTGGTTTCAAAGATGTTGAAAGTCTACAATGGCCGAAGGAAGGAAGTTACCAATATATTATTGATTTGCGACGAACGGATGTGAGGACATCTATAGATCAATGGCTAAATGAAATAGGAAACATTAAATTATTGACCCAAGGCAATATTAAATTTAAGCCAGATATAATTGTAATGGAGCAGTCAAGCGGACCCTTTCTAGTGAATTATTGTTGAATCTCCTTTGTCGCAAAACGTTTATACGTATTATATTTTATTATACGTCTTTTTATACTATTTCATTACTGTATTGAACAATATATCACCTAAGACTATAAAGATTAGCCATAAAAAACGTGAAGTAGAGCTCGCATCTGCTACACAGAAAGACTCGAAATAAAATCACTAGCGAAAAGTAGCAGATTAATTAATATCTGTTCCAAAATGAACACGGCGTACTTTTTGTAACCAAGAACTTGTAATTAGGCCCTGTTTACATGTGAATCAAAATCCAGTATTTTCAAGTATTAGTGAGTAGTGCTAGTATTTCTAGTATCTTACGAGTAGTGCTCTAGTATAGGCCTGAATTGAATTATCAGTAGAACAACAAAAAGTAAGGAAAGTAAAATACCTATTATACCTAATTCAACTAAAGATAACACCATAGTGGCTAAAATTACGACAGACACAATAATATCTTTTCTTTGTGGAACAGTGCTTCTCATTTTCAACTATGTTTGCTAGTTACCTATAGAGGAGCATCGATAATCAGTGAAATTTGTAATTGATGACATAGTTCTCACAGAGTATCTGAGACTCTAGTCTACAACACTAGTATAAGTGATGTGAATTTTTACCAACGAATTGGTATCTGTTTCGGTTATACCTGTTACTAGTGTAGAAAAATAACTGTGAATTAGTAGACACGACATAGGTACGTTATATTATTTATTTACGTGTACGTACAGTAAAGTATCATCTCGTTTAAACAGCAATAAAATATAATATAGCGCAAGTACTTATTTTATATTTTTATTTGATGGAAGGAAATAAAATTCGATGAGAAAGCGTGACAAATCATATTTGTTCTTATTGAACACTAGCCTTTGTAACCTGGAAATTCTTAGAGCATTTTCCCAGCAGAAGATCCAGGCTAACATATAGGGAGAAATGCCATGTGGGACCATTTTTTTGTTTGTTCTATATTTTCATCATATGAATCCACGAAGGTACATGCAATGTTATTAAGTGTAGTCTTTATATTAAGAGTATACTATATTGCGTGTAAAATTCCCAATTTATCTCACAGAAAGTAAACTTTTTCATTAAATCCAAAAATGACATTGACAGTGCCAGAGGAAGTATTGAAGGGGCTGACATAATAATTGTATTGAAAGATTTTGGTATAGTTACGTCATTTTATATGAACAATGTTTATTTTGTACAAAATTTAAACTTCAATATTTTTGTAATACTGTAGCAGAGTTTTATGCTTTCAAAACTTGGCTCCTTCGTACCACTTTGCACCTTCTCAAATTTTAGAATATATCATATAGATATTTGTATGTACATACACACGCGAATATACGTATATTCTAGTATATATAATATTATATTGATATTTTATATTAGATTTACTCCCTACAAAGAGTACCTGAGTTTATATTATGTTATTCACGTTATATATTTGTATCGACACAACATCTACTGTAATTTGTTTGCAAGTGGTCTCAAGTCCACACAGAATCAAAAATGACAATATTACGATCAGATAGGCATTGAAAAGTTAATATTATAACTTTATTGATTTACAACAAACTGTCTAAGCCAAGAGATTATAGCTGGATTGGTCATTATGGTTCTGGAAAACCCACTCATAAACAGGGATCTCAAGAAATTGTAACTCAATTTCTTGAGATTTAAACTAGAAAATGATTAGTGAAAGAATATTCCTACTCTAGTATGGTACATATAAAGGAACTAGTAACATAATCTGAGATTCGAAGAGGTTGCCCTTTTAACCCAGCGGGGCGTTTTGGGCTTTCTGGGAGTAGATAGGAATATATGCACAATAAAATATATAATAAAAAATAAACTCTTCGGCATCACTGCAGTGTACTTAAGACAAGTTACAATCAAACACGAAAAAAAATATAGCAGAGGGTAACAGTATTATCCTTAAACCTACTGTACCATATGGGTGTCAAATATGGCTCCTATGAATTTCTTTTTTTTATAATGAAGTAGGTACCTAATACCGAATTGCTGCATGGATGGATCATCAAAAAAAAGTTATAAAAAATCTGTACTATTGTTCTCTTTTAAAACTGCATATTTTTTTGTTTTTATGGCAGACAATTGGGAGAGCGAATAGACCTCTTATTTAACCAATGAATCTTATCTTATTTAACCAATGAATGAAGTTCTTTATGTTTTTTTTTTCAAGCATGAAGTTGCGTTGACCCGAATTATGATTGCAATTTTTCACGATCAATAATAATATTGCAATGAAAGTACTTTTTTGCGTAGTAATCCACCCGTGAAGAAGTGGTTTTTAAAATAATCCAATATCTGAATACCAACTTTGTAAGAGCGTACAATGTTTTACAGTTATTACAGCTATCAACGTCTTTATAATTCATTGTAATTATTAAAATATGAACACAAACACTAGTATGATTTTATATAGATCTGACAGAGTTGTGTGGCTTTGCTTTATAAAGATAGAAACCTATAAAAAACATTGTAGAGATTGCATATTGAATTAAAGTTAGTTCTAGTTTATTAGGTCCCGAATTTTTGTACAGTAAATAGTAATAGCGGTCATCTTAATGAAACTATAGCGTCGGGGATTTTTCTTAGTTTTGAATACTGTTAATTTTGTTTAAATCAAATTTGAAATTATTAATTTTTATTCATATATATTATTTAAGTGAACATTACATAAAATATGATCTGACAAGACATTTAACTTACATATATTTAAAATACAAAATAAAACTGCTCGGTCTACCTTAGTGCGGGCTCATGCTCAGTTAGGTAGATAACATTTTATGCTATGTTGTACTAATAATTTGTATTAATATAATGAAATGAATTAGTAATGTTCACTAGGGCGAACTAATACAGCGATCTTTAACCCCTAACCCACGTTTCTCTGCTTTTCTAGAAAGGTACCTACGAGTATATTAAAGGACAATGAACGCCTCGCTTGATATTAATGCTTAGATACTCGTAGTACTAATAGCAGTCTATTTATAAAGCAGAGAATTTACATCCCTTTTGAACAGTTGTTTTTCACGCTGAAACACATTGTCTCCTAATCATGAACACAGTGTTTCAGGTACTTATTTCATTAATGTATGAAGCTTTCATCGGACAGCGGACTGTGGTCAGTTACCTGTGATAATGAATCCAGGCGGGCGTAGGAAACAAGGGTTATTTTATATATAAGTAAATTAAGAGACCCTTTCCGCTTTCAATGAACCGGAAGTGACACGTGTTATGGCGGAAAATGCTCGTTTGATTTCGGAACATACAGTTGTCAGACACGAAACATAATATAAGAAATATTTTATTTTGGTTAGTCCTTTTAAAATCCGATATTACATAATTTATACGGAATTTGTACGAACAACGGAATTTTTCGAGAGACTTCTACTTCGCACTCGGTTGTTGACCATACAAGTATGTTGTAATTTTTTTTTGATAATATTCGTCCTGCATAAGTTTCAACCTAAATATTTCAAAATAATTTCGGAAACGATAGATGGTTCTTTTAATTAAGTTGTTTTTAGCTGTTAAGAAACAGAAATATTATGCCAATATTGACGTCCGTTTAGCAGGTTTTTTTGATCTTATAGTATATTATAATGACGTATACTTACTTACTTTACGTGTCCGGGTGGGTCATACCCTGCCACTCCAATATGCGGCGACATACATCGCCTTGTCATTTCCTAAAATCAGGTCCCCAGGGGTGCAGCTCTGATGCTCCGTATAACATATTATAAGCATTCGTTTGAGGTAGGAACATTGTTTCTGAATCATAAATGGAGTTATAAAATTAATTGAAGTTTTAATTACATCCTACATTACAGTTTTCCAGGGGAAATATTTACATAGTTCTATCAGCAGGTACCTACTACTACTAAAAGCCCATCCTTTTTCTCATTTTGCCCTTCGCATCCATCTCTATTTGTAACAAAACACCGATATTTCATAATTATTATTTAGGAATTCTGTTTGATGGCAAGTTTACCAAACAAATTATATTAGAGTAAGTACATTGTTGACTTGGCTGGTTGGGGACATGCCTCTACATAAACAATTAGTCATAGCGGTATCTAATAAGCAGGTATATCTGTGTATTTTTTAACACAAAAATAGGTAAAATATACTTCTGTATGTAGGGTTTTTATAGAACTCTTTGAGTTTACAAATTATATAAAGAATGGTTGGTTAGGCACGCCGCACACATGAAGATAGATGTAGAACCATACAAATTGCTGGAAACAAATAATGTTATTTAAATAAGGTCCTTCAGGGATACACATCTACATCTCTGTTTTCTGGGGTTCTTAGGATTGTGACAATACCCTTTCCATATTTCTTCATTGGATGGTAAACATTGTGAAAAGTTCAGGTAAAAACATTTAAACAAGATTAACTGACGCGATTTCTGGAATTAAATTAAAATCACCAATCAAGGTATAAACAACCAGTTCCCACTTTTTTTAAGAATTACCTTTACAGAAGACATATTATGATTTCAGCGACTTTTGTGCGGAGTGGCGTGTCCAGTCCAAGATTCATATCTGGTAGGATCTAAAAATCGAAAATAGAATAGTTCCAAATTTTGTTTAAACTTATTTTTTACAAATATATGGATAAGGCTTCAGCCCTTAAAATCCTCCACTGATTCTAGGTCTAATTCTATAACTTTTAAATAAAAAGAAACCAGTTTTAAATAAAATAACTTTACTATTAATCATAAAAACGTATTGGATTGTTATATTTTTATTATATTTGGTCTTTAGTCTGCTACTGTTTTTCTTTTTCATTATTTTCATTTAAAGGTGTTAATATTGTCAACCTTGAGTAGTTACAAAGAAGATTTTCAGTGTAAAAGGATGTCGGTATTTACCAAGTCTTCAGGAAGTGAGAGACAGGATTAATAGAGAGTTGCTCGCAATATGAAGGAAGCTGAAAGGGTCTGTCTGTGTACAAAGAACATAGAAGAAATGAAACGCTAAATAAGGACGGTAAAGAGAATAAATGAGAAAAATATATTACATGCGAATATTTTGTCTCTTATATGCTTAATATAACTGAGCATTTAGAAAGTCCTAGTACTTTTATTTGTTGTACTTGAATGTACCATTGTATTTAGCCACTTTGTCTTGTCAATGCTCGTTTCTCTCAGATAGTTCAATTAAAAAGAAGTTGGTAGTGAAGTGATGAACCTATTAGTGCAAGGACAGGAAGTTCTTTTGTTGTTTATTTTGCGCAGTATTTTTCTCTAGAAATTATATTATGGTAACAATCTTTTCGATCCATTCTGATATTGCCTATTACTTGTGTATAATAAGTAAGGTTTCTATGGTAGTATGTATTACCAAACTGTTAATATTATTACATTATGCAGGTACCTACTAATATAAAGACGTCACCCTCTACCGTTATAAAACCCTGTTACTTTACGTAAAATACCCAAATCTTTCCAAGGTCTACTCCATATTAATGAAGTTCCCATCTTCTTATGAATTACGACGTGAATAATATTATACCCAATATTTAACTTTTTGTCACTTGGTACAATAATATCCTTTACAGGCTGGTGCCCTGGTGCTCTCACCACATCTTCATTCCTCCAATTCATCTTCCCTCCCTCCGCCCCCTCCCGGGCCCCGAGCGGCTGTAAGCTGTAGGCTGTCGTGATTTATCCTCACCTCAGGGGTGAAATATATATTCAAACATCATCTCCTCGGAGGCGCAAAGCGGACTCTATGGAAATTACAGCGATGAAATGTTTCACTGAGAGAAAAAAATAAAACATTTATTTTTATTTCTACATTTACCATTCATTCTTTAATTTCATCCACTTGTCCTTACGTACAACATTAAAATCAGAACATTCATTTCGATTTTATAAGGATAGAGTTACATAGATATGATTAGTTTTTTTTTAATTTATCGGCATTCCACCCATAAAGAATGAGTGATCTAATTAATTTAAATATGAATATTTCTACGGATGTAGAATTTCGTATTTTCTCAATAATTTATCGCTAAAACATAGTTGATTAGTGGAAGACGTATAATTCTACAAGGAAAAAGGATAATTAGAGAATCACCAATGTTCGGAAGTCGTGCAGAAGTTTGGAATATTAATTTCAAAACAGTTCAAATTAAAATTTTACAAAATGTACAAAAACATTTAAATCATTGATTGGATATCTTATATTTTACAAAAAGCTTACAAATCTACATAAGTAGGTATTCGTACAAATGTGAAAATATATTAACAAAATAGTTTGTTTTTTGTTACCGAAAAGATTTCACTATTGTTAGAGTTTGAGGGGGTGAGGGAAGTAGCAAATAGAAGCAGTAAGCTGTGTGACCTCAATTCTTCAGATTCAGGAGCCTTTTCAGAATAATATTTGGGCCGGACGGAAGGGATGGAATAACGCGCCTATTTTAAGATTTTGAATTTTTATTTCCTCTCTCTAACCGGCACAGTGTTTGATTTATGTATAGTGGAGGTACATATAGTAGGACGTAGGATATAAATAAAATTTCATTCTCTGTAGTCAGCGGTGCCGGATAAAAAAAACTAAGTGAGAATAATATAAATTCTTAATATGAATTTATATTATATATTTTCTTACTTTTTATTTGTCTATTTTTTTTAATATGTAGATTTAGAATGAGTGTAGTAATAAAGCATATGCAGCATGAAACTTATGGTCATCTTCCTGATCATTAGCGTTTCAGTGCTCTTAATCCTGAATCCTATGAAAACGTCTTATAGCAGGCAAATCCGCTCCTCAGTCGGCCGCTCAATTACGTCTAATTATTGATTCCTTTGTATTATCAGGCATTGAATAAAGTCTCGCGACCCAACTATGTATGATGTCACAGTCATATCCCGCGGCATTAAGTGCAAAGTAGTGGTCCTATGACTTTCATTTTCGTACTGATAGAAAAAAAAATCTAAACAATGCAGGTCGTAGTAAGAACAGTTCAATATTCATGACAAGGAAATCATTTTTCAAAATAAATTCTTCCACCTGTCTCTGCGACTCAGATATACAGGGTGTTTGATAGATGGATGTATATATTTTCAGGGGTGATAGTAGAGGTCATTTGGGATCTTTTGAGCCAAACTTAGCTTAGTCCAAAGTCGCACGGTTCTCGAGTTATTCGAGATTTTAACTTTTTATCGAAAAACCCCGAATTACTCAAGATTTACCCCAATAGTTTCGTAAGCATAGGTACCTACTCAGTTCTGTAATTATTTATTGTTTCTTGAATATGCGTTTGGTCTATTAAACTCATTAGTTTCAATCTAAAAAAACGATAATGATAAAAAATATCGGATTAAAGTTTCGATAAATTATTATTTCAAAAACAAGTCACGACTTTAGATGAGATTTTCCTTAAGAAGGAAATTGTCTTAAGATTCAGAAATTTGGGAAAAACTTCTCTGATTTATGCTCTTTCAAATGATGTACAAAACATAATAATAAAACATTAGTTTCATAAAGATATGATACAATAACTTTATGAGATCACTAAAAATTAAATCAAACAAACTAAAAATATTACAGAACTGAG
Source organism: Ceraclea dissimilis (assembly GCA_963576895.1). Classification (NCBI taxonomy): domain Eukaryota; kingdom Metazoa; phylum Arthropoda; class Insecta; order Trichoptera; family Leptoceridae; genus Ceraclea; species Ceraclea dissimilis. Next base: position 8,431,522 of record OY756361.1, on the reverse strand, counting down.
TAGGTACCTATACTTACGAAACTATTGGGGTAAATCTTGAGTAATTCGGGGTTTTTCGATAAAAAGTTAAAAACTCGAATAACTCGAGAACCGTGTGACTTTGGACTAAGCTAAGTTTGGCTCAAAAGATCCCAAATGACCTCTACTACCACCCCTGAAAATATATACATCCATCTATCAAACACCCTGTATTTATAGTAGTACCTATAACTACGAATGTAGTAAAATCCAGCAATTTGTGATCTGTTTTTTAAGATAGTGTCTTAGGAAATACTTTTTGTCAAAAATATTATTTGTGTACATTACATTTTCCTTATTTATATTAATAACCAAGTAGGTATATAATTATTTGAGTGTATTATTAAATTTATATTTGTTCAAAAAACTAAGTATATAATTGCGAATTAATATACACGATACAATCAATTTTACGAAAAACCTTACTCAATTTTGTTTAAAGTATTTCGTGTTTAAAAAACACTTGACAGGGTTTTTTTTTGCATAACGAAAATTATCATGCTCAAAGATTAAATTGTGAGTATTTTCATTAAATTTTAACAACGTGCCTTATATGTTTAATATATATGCTAACACAGTAACACCAACACAAAAAATACCAAAATATTACAGTGATACCCCGGTTTACTAACTCAATTTGTTCTTTAACTCCGTTCGTAATCTGAAAAATGTTCGCAATCCGATACAACTTTTCCCATATAAATTAATGTAAAAACACAGTTAATACGATCGCTCGTCCCTGAAACAATTCTTTGTTGATGGATTCGTATGAAGCAAAAGAAAAACATAGGTACATTACTAAAACTTGCAGATCACTTCAATTTCTGAAAAATTTTGATCTTAGCACTTAACAATATACCTACCACCTCTTTTTCATCTCTCTTAAGGACTAATCCTGCATGACTTTCATCTGTTCACGCTGCAATTAAACAAGTATATAATTTTCCACTAAATCCTCCTTGTTGACCTTCAAAAACAAGTTAGCTCTGAGCCGAGGCATTGTTCGCAGACCGAGTCAAAACTTGTTCGGAAATTGTGCTCATAATCTGAGGTACGAACGCATTTGATTCCTATGAAAAAAATATTTTACTCCTGTATGGTATGCAACAATAATTACACCGTTCAACAATACTGTCAAAGGTAGGCAAACAGGAGTGTACATACGTAGGTACAAAAGACACATTAGGTTAGAATAAAAGTTTCGTCGAAGATAGAGTAAGCTTTTTTACTAAGCAAGAATGAAAACAATAATTTTGTATCTCACGAAACTCTAAACAGAAACAGAAATAGCCATAGTTTTTGTCATTCTTTTGCTTTGTGGATGTAAAGGTATGCTGTAAGAAATGGTTCTCTAATTATTTTCAGTTAAAATGTTATACGGAACATGTGACGACACTAAATTATCTCATGGTGGTGCGTAAATGGGATATATTCAATGGTTTTAGTTAAATTTATCTTTTTATTTAAAGCAGACGATGCGTGAAGAAGTTTACAAAGTTTAATGTATGAAAAACTGCGTAAAAGTATGTAATATTATTCAAAATATAAGTTTATATTATCACTTTTCACGAAAGGCTTTATTTAATCCAAAAATTCTTTGTCGTGACTATGAACGTTCTTAGTGGAAGTTCATTGAAAAAGTCATAAATGGAAACTTAGTTATTAATGTGACTTATTAATAAATCAAGATCTATATGGGAAGCACAAAATAACGTGATTCGTTTTAGTATTTAAAAATAAAGGTGATCCAGAAGATGATCCAAGAAACCATATGGCCAGATTGAACAATGACAGTCTCGTACACACAGAGGCCAATGAGATCCCTCTAGACGTCGTCTACCTGGAAGACCACTTTAACTTAAGAGCTGGAGGGACAGTTAGACTTCATCATCTCAAGAGCCGTAATTTCAGTTTCTCACTCCAACAGGTCTTTCAAGTACCTAATAGTAATAGTAATTTAAGTAATTAAGCAAGAAAATTTGACAGTCACAAACACAACTGACAATCTCTGCTGGTGGGGCATTCTGTGTAAAATGTACATTTTTATATCTATTGAAATAACAAAATATTATAATCCCAGATATGCGGGCAACTTCAGAGTATTATAGTGGCTATTGTAGGTAGATATGTTACTATACAAAAGAAAGAGTGGCAAAAGTGTATTAATAATATCCATCAAACCAAACATGAGGCAATTTTTCATCACTTCAGTTAGTTGGGGTAATAGGAATTTCATGCATTTTATTATGGAAACAAAATTCATGCATTTTTATAGCACGTTTATGCGGAGTAAAGTCCCGTATTAGGTATTAATATACTCGTATAGTATACCTACCTATTGATGTTAGCTTCGGTAATAATGGACTGCATCAGCATTTATATTGAAACTTTGTGAAGTCTAAACAATTCTCTGAATAGCGGCGGGGAAAAGATGAACTAAAAATTACTTACAAAAATTAGATAACTACATTTGAGCGTGTATCGCTCTTGTGAGGTTACTTAGGCTTAATTTTACGTAGGTTGGGGTAATTTCGCCACATTTCCTCGTTAATCAATTTTAATATGCATAAAAATGGAGATGAAGGCTTATTGCTGATGAATTGTTATTTATTGACATATAGAATACCAACCTACTTTTCCGGAAATTCGTTTCTGATATTATCTTGTCAAAAACATCTTATCAGTGCAACGATCACAGCGCTTCGCGTGTGATGTTCTTTTTTGGTTAGAGAAGGTCTATCTATATCAGTAGTGAATTTCTCTTCGTAGTTATTTATCTATGATGTACCAATATATCAGACCACGTTATATTGTTTCATACTTTTAACAACGTGAAAAAGTACACACATAACAGAATATATTAAGCTCAAATGTTTCGTCATATTCTACAGTACCTATCTAAGCCAAATGCTCTGAAAGTGTGGGATATACCTTACCTAGGTACTATCGTCTGAACCGGGATTTGAACCTCAAAGAGTTCCGCTCCAACTAAATCAATCTATTTAATTTCATATTCATACATAGATTCCAATGCATTGGACTATCGTCCATCCTGACATATATTTTGCAAAATTGTATTACGTTTTTTTTTTACAAAATTTTGATACAAATTGTTAAGACATATTATGCACAACAGTATATATCAATGGAAATGAATTAGCAACAGGAAAAACTGTTCCAATGGATGTGTTCAATATTAACATTAGGATGGACTGATGGATTTGTATATTAATTCCTAAGTAAATAAGTCAGTGCGTAATAAATTGATTATAAAAACATGCAAAATATTATAGGTAAACGTATTTTTATTACATTTATGCGGGAAAAACGCCTCCGCGTTTTATCGACAAGGCACCAGATCAAAGGAGAATGCTCATTTTGTATGGAAAAAAACCCAAGCCCGGCGCAAACGAAATGTATCTCAAATGATAGGTAATAATGAGTAATTAAATACTGCATAGAGGGCATCATCGAAATCAATGGCTTAATGAGTGAAATACCTATTCGAAGTTTTACAGGGGTCGCACGAATATATGGGAAAAGTAGCACTAAACACTTTCAATTGCGATTCAAAAGTATATAATATGATGAGTGTAAGGTAGCCCGTCTGATTTTTCTTCTTATTCATCAGCCTTGGGCCTTCCACTGCCGGATGTAGGCCCAAAGGACAATGCTCATGAATTATGTTAAAAAAAAATATCTCCGGCGCAAACGCAACGTGACTTAAATGATAGGTATAAATGTGTAATTAAACACTGCATGGGTGGCATCATCTAAATCAATGGCTAAATGCGTGAAATACCTATTTAAAATTCATGATGAGACACAAAGGTTGCATAATTTCAGGAATATTAGGGTGCAATGATCTTTTAAAAAATATTATTTCTTAGTTACATATGATGGTGAAGAAGAAGAAGACGGGCTACCTTATATTTATCATATTATATACTTTTGAATCGCAATTGTAACTGTTTAACGCTCCTTTTCTTATATATTCGTGTGACCCCTGTAAAACTTTGAATAGGTATTTCACCCATTAAGCCATTGATTTCGATGATGCCACCTATGCAGTATTTAATAACTCATTTTTACCTATCATTTGAAATATATTGCGTTTGCGCCGGGCCTGGGTTTTTTATAAGCATTCTCCTTACTCAATTGTGTCCATAGCCTACTCCATAGAAATAAAATAAATAAATAAGTAGTCATTTTTAATAAATGAATGTTTTAATTAAATAAAAATGATCATCTATAGGATGGGAAAGGAGAAGGAAGTGGAATGGAATTGTGTAATAATGATTACTTGTGTATTTATTTATTAACGTATTGAAATTACCAGCAACCTCTTGCGGTGTAATCTCGTATAGCGTAAAGATAAAGTAAATGTTGATGATACGCCTAGTTTAGTTACTCGTATATTAGCTGTAGGTAGGAAGATGGGTATTTTCCTTTATGAAGGCTTGTGTACGAGGGCTAGATACAAACATCCTCTATGTTATTATTATTATTATGAAAAAGAAAGTTGAGTTATCCTTTTCTGGCAGAATTTATGTTTATAACTCCGTCCCACTCTGTGACCTTTTCGCGTCCTGACCCGTGATATGATGAATTGCATGGATAAAAATCATTTTAGCTCACAACATTATAATATTATTCCGAAAAATTCAGAATTGGATAACCTTTGGATATTTTAAATTTGCGTATAAAAAACGGAGAAAGAAAAACATGGTGACAAATCTCACGGGGAAAATCTAAAGTAACATTTTTGTCAGGTAAAGCGCTCGTACCACACAATGTTATTAGCCTACCTACGTCCTACATGTACTTAGTAGGTAGAGTTGATTACTGTAATAATAGGCCTACCTACCAGAGTTTTCACCGAAGAGAGAATAATTACAAAGAAATTAGTTAAGAGTGTGCATACCGACATTTCAAAAATTTCTAAAAACGGGAGACCTTCTATCTCGACAACCGGTACTAAATATGCTTTGGAACAAAATAGGGTAGATGCATTAAACCTTTATCTAGGGAATAACCGTAAAAGATTTTTTTTAACTTGTATAGATTTCTCAAAAAAAATATTAAAAAACACCTCTGACCTTTTTTACGAAAGACGGAATCTCGTTTCCCGAAAGTCGCGGAGTAAAATTTTTTTTTGTACTGATAATATGCATTAAAATCGAGGGAATAACCGTAAAAGTTTTTTGATAGACGCAAAATTAACCCCAAAAATGGAAAAAACGCTATTTTTACCATTTTATCATGCGATTGTCACGCGATTTTGAACCTTAATGCCGTGGGAAAAGACTGTGACGTCATTTCTGGTGCCATGCCCTTAATTATAGACTACGCACCGCATATAAAGTCGTCTCTAAGAATTAAAGTTTTAATATACCACCCGGGAGTCTTCATATTAAAATGAATATTACGTATTAGGCGATATTATAATGTTGAACCTCTGAATAGCAAAGCAAGTGATGATGTACTCAGTGGTGTGGGTCCCAGCCTACAGCCATACAATGTGATAGAATAGTAGGGCAAGTGAAGCAAAGGGAATAGGGTGTCACGGTTTGTGCGTCGGATTAGGGTTTAGGGAAGTGAGACAGTGATGACACATTAACTCACTTACATCGATATTTTCACATCGTTTTAGAGGAAGAGGATCTGAAAAAGGAAAATAAGAGATACATACTTTAGAATAATACCTACTTATACTATTCTCTTTCGTACTAAATTAATTTTTATCATGTAAGTACATAAGTTTCAGGACAGGATGATTTTTTCGAAATATACAACAATTCTTTGAACCAAGCTAAAAATAATTCTCATTGTGTATAGTAATAATAATAAATTTTATTTACCGTATGTACAATGTACAATATAATTAAATACTTATGTACAATATAACTAAATGTAATCAATATATGATATTTTGCACAAGATGTTCCAACCTACCTTAAGTTCAAATCCGACATAAAGAAGCAGATTAAATGATTTTTTCATTTTATTTATTTGGTTTGCACTGATTTATATTACTTTGTTTTATTTTTTATCTACTTTTTTATTCTCTTCTATTTCATTTTGTCTTATTTTGTTGTGTTTTGATGTTTCGTTTGTTTTTATTTTGTTTTGTATTTTTCTTTTTTAATTTATGCCACTCTTTAAGTCTTGCTCTTGATGGCACTTTATTGGTTTGTTTGACATATCTTCTTTGTTGTTATTGTTTATTGTATCGTGTGTGCGTATGTATCTATCTTTTTTAATTTTTGTATTGCTGATATTGTTGGAAACGAGCTTCCCCTCAGAGCACGAGCTTTGCTCAATTCTGAGGGGAGATTTTATCTATATATATATTTTTGTTTATTTATTTGTATCATATATGTGTCTTTTTGAGTTTGAAAAAATAAATAAGTTATTATCATTATTATTAAACCCCCAGACAGAATCAGAATGCCATTATCATAGTGACATTATTATTCAGACATTTGAAAAATAAATCAAATGGTATGACGTCAGTTTAACGTTATTTCGATGCATGATACGAAACGTGGTTTCTTGGCTTGATATAGTTTAACAGTAGCTCCTATGATTCATGAAATGAAGAGTTTTTGTGCTTGATCGTGTCGTAGAAGATGATTGCTTGCGATATATCGAGGAACTTACAGTTACACATTACAAAAAATCGATGTTTCTTTAGGTTGCGCTGCATTCCTCACGTGTGTAATGTGTAGAAATAATATTTAGTATGAACGACCTCCCAGATATGATAATTTCTACAAAGTGTGGTGTCACCGACATAATTACATTTGGTGTTCCTTTCTTATCTTCACATATACTCGTAGGTACATTACATACATACATTCTGACACTGGGCTTGAGATTTAAATGACTTCATTAACTCACAAAACAGTACATTGTTACTAATATCATTATGGTGTATTAAGGGCTTGGTACCAAGAATGACGTCACAGTCATTTCCCACGGCATTAAGGTTCAAAATCGCGTGAACAATCGCATGATAAATTGGTTAAAATAGCGTTTTTTTCATTTTTTGGGGTTAATTTTGCGTCTATCAAATAACTTTTACGGTTATTCCCTAGGTTTTAATGCATATTATCAATACAATAAAAAAAATACTCCGCGACTTTCGGGAAACGATTTTCCGTCCACGTCCGCTCCACGAGGTGTTTTTAATTTTTTTTTTAAATGTATATTCGGTAGATATAAAAAAATCTTTTACGGTTATTCCCTAGATAAATGTTCAATGCATCTACCCTATTTTGTTCCAAAGCATATTTAGTAACGGTTGTCGAGGTATAAGGTCTCTCGTTTTTAGAAATTCTTGAAATGTCGGTATGCATACTCTTAACCCTTTCACTACCAGTGTCCTGGAGGACAGAACGCAAAAACAAATAAAATCCATTTGAAGCAAATTCTCATACTTAATCCATGATTAACATATTATAGAATGTTTATTGTCTATCACTAAATATGTTTTACCAGTAAATAACTACCAGTGTCCCCCGTAGAGGGCATGGGGCGAAGTCCTAAACGGAAAAACGGAAATTTTTTTTTGTTCTAAATTCATATAAAAATATATAGATATTAAATCCATAGTCAAAAAAATTCTATAACCCCTCTATTATATTCTGGTAGTGAGAGGGTTAAACTAAAAATATAATAAATACAATAATTTTGCTACTAGGTACGTTGAAATTAATAACACGTAGTGCTTGATTACACTGAATAACTGAATCATAAAGGTTCAGATTTATGAACCACGTAGGTGTAGTCATAGAAAATGTATTTAAGTTTTACTATGGTTTCCCTAATTTCATTAAAGATATTAATAATTTCATCCGTCTTGTCCACCGTGCGGACGTTACCTGCAAGTGGAGTTTAGATTGTATTGTTGGTAGCCCTGATTGTCGAATCTTGTCGTAAGAGCTGTCAAAGGTTCCCAATATTCTCACATTGCATCTTTTACAAGTAACCTACAATGTCGAAAATATTACAGAGTAGCGGTAGAGAAATCATTTTAAAGAAAAGATAGTTTTGCCAGTTGGAAAAAGAAAAAATACTCCAATAATCCCTTCAAGCCGCCACCACAAGTTAGAAAAACAATGTTGCCAGTTTATTCTAACAATTCAAAAATTGGCAAAATGTTTTAAACAACTGTTTTGAAATATAATTTGAAAGTAGCGAAAAAAATTAACCATATCGCATTATCACATCAAGCAACACTAAAGCAAGTATGCACCAGGGGACTTCTTACAGAGAATAGTCTGTAGTCGTCGACAATCATTTTTGTACTTATATTGTGACGTAAAAAGAGTGTTTATAAAATACTAGGTAATATTATCTTCACACCTTCTCTATAAAAGCTGTTATGATTGTGCGAACATGTAATGAGCTCTCTATAGATTTGGATGCGAAACAGAAAGGTAAAATAAATATAATATCTTTTCGCAACTATCTCTACGAAGGAGAAATTTATTTTGTAACCGAACAAGAATTTCCTCGAGAGTAACGCAGACAAAAGGAAATTGCCCGTAAATTTCCAACGGAAGAGACAGTTAACGGTCGCTTTCTTAGTTTTATAGCAGATTTCATGACAGATATTGACACTTGCGTTAACTTGATGGGTTCTCAAGTTGTCTTCAATCTCTGCCTGTCGACAATACGAGTTTAGGTGTATTTTTTACCGGTTGAAAATTTTATCAAATCGCATTAAAAACCCTTAGAATCAAGATTCTAAGGGTTGCTAATGCAAGCATGGAGAAAGAAAAAGATCTGAAACTCAAAGGTGATACTAGTTTTAGATCTTATAGCTCTAGTACTTATATACTTTCTATTAATTAATTTTAATGATTTTACGATTAATTTTTATGATTTTACGACTACCTACAGATGGATGGACGACATCAAGAGGTTTGCCGGACCCCAGTGGATTGGAATTGTACAGGAGCGGGAGAAGTGGAAGAGGAGAGGGGAAGCCTATGTCCTGCGGCGGGCAACCCCGGGCTGATGATAATGATTTTAAAACACCAGATGATATTACAATTTCGGCTTCATTTAACAACTGTGGCACTACACTACATCAAATGTTACCCATTTGTAGGTATCTATATTAAAAAAAACTGTGAAAATTAGTGCTTAGTACCTAGTTGAAGTCGACTTAAAGGTGTTTTATTAATTTGACCTGATAATCATCCGTCAAAGAATTTCAGTATTCCGAATGTGCACAGACTATAATAATAATCACGGGAGAACGTAGTAGTCAAAATTAAATCAATAAAATTACATTTCATTGCTCGGTATTGGGTACATCTACCCACTTAACTATAATGTTGTCATTCATATACTTCTCTACCTAATTACTGCAGAATTATGTAGGAACCTATTACGAAATTTCATGGTGTTCAAACACTGTTCAACAGCTGAAAGGTAATCGAATTAAAAACTTTTGAGTAAATTGTGCTTTGAGTGTGGTCAGCGAATTGCATTTAAAGGGAAATTTAGGCACTCCATTAGGTTATATGAGGTGAAGGACGAATTTCCGAAAGTATACCCACAAAGGCTTCGGAATTGGAAATGAAAAAGTTTGTTAGTGAGGTTGTACCTGTATTTACTATAAAAAAACATTTATGCTGATTATCGCTGACAGATTATTTTCCCACGTACTTTTAACCGCTATCCAACATGTAGTGTTTCAGAAACAGTTTGTTATAATTCATCACAGTTACCGAGATTATTAAGGAGAGCATCAATACCTTCTTTCTACAAAAGAAAACATGATCATTGATTGGTGTTTGTATACTGAGTCTATATTGCAGTAATACATATCCCTTCCTGTATAGATACCTACTTACATACAATGACATTTGAGAACTTGCTTTGATAATGTAAGAAGTTCGATGATATTTGTTTTCTATTTACTTTGCACTAGTAACTTGGTATCATGTAAGCGAACTTTAGTAGTGAAGAATGTTCCTTACTATATTTGTAACGATTTTATCAATATACCTCCCTTCCTCTCATGTTTATTGTTCATTATCGTCCCTAGGCCCTAATTTCGGGCACTTGGACTCGTTAAATTTACATAGTTATAACAATCAAAAAGAGTTTTGAACAATTAACAGTGGCAATATGTGCCAGAGAAGTAGAATCAATGCAAACAGAGTGTAAAGGGCTCAGTTTGCATTTCGTCATGAAGATAATAACACCAATAACATCCTTACATAGTGATCCATGCTAAACTGGACTTATTGTCCTGGATAGCATTTCGTCAATTGTTGACGACTGACATCGTTTTTACGAGTGAAACTCACACAAATATGAGTTAGAAACTATTAGTTGTATATCTTGTCTCTTGAGGTCCTCCAGAAACTAAATAGTTTCAAAAATCAGAAGGAAAATTTCAGTAGAGCCAATCGGGGTTAAGAATGATCGATGACTATATTAAAATGTGGCCACATTATAATTCGTAACATTCACATTCAATTAAGTTCATCATTCTTACTTTATCGATATTTGCTGAGACATGATGGTATTTTTTTTTAAGAATGGACTTCCAAATCGATCTGCTGGTGAAGTATATTCTATTGTACTCAGATTTAGTGAATCGGTTAAAGAGAGTATCTTTAGAATATCACTCTCTTTATAAAGGTAAGTATAAAATTTGGTGAAGTACATTGGATTGCAGCACTATCTACGTTCAGCGTTGAGTTTATACCTTGACCCACTATAAAATAATGAACAACCGGAATAGATCCTTCGTAGTTAGCAACATGAAGTAGCCATTAAGTAAATGGATTGGATGAAATGTTTGAGGGGAACATATCTCGTGTTTATGGTTTAGCATATTTCACAAAGTCAAACATATTGGTATCGTTTTCCTTTGAGGACTTATCTGCAGCTTTGAGGTTTTTTCTTTAGTAGCAAAATGTATCAGCTACTTCACTACAGCTGCAGACGTGAATGTATGACCTGCTGCAGCTAATATACGAAATGGGAATAATCCCATATAAACTTCCATTAAGTCCAAATTATTATTACAAGAAAACATAAATTTCTTGTCACTTTAAGGCTCTTTTTCTTCAAAACGGAACTGTTTAAGATGATGGTTGACATGGTTAATTGAGCTCATTCTTGTCCGGTCACACCATGCTCTTTTGTTATTCTTCTAAACATTTCTAGAGATTTTTTCTTGGTCATCTTCCATAACTTATAATGTCCGTCTGATACAATTGCTCCCTTGTCTCTGTAGTAAAGCTCATTACTTTTTTAATACCTCAAAGACAATTTGACTTTTTCTGGGCAAATGAATGCAGCGCCGTACTTTTCTATTTGAGAAACGTTTACCGAACGAAGTATCGTCTTAAAAAAATGGATAGATAGCGTCGACCATTATATGAATTGAGAGAAATGGGATTACCTACCTACATACGTATGCGAATGTCGATGTCCGTTGGATCATAAAAAGTTCAATTGTTTGTCAGTCGGTGATACGTTGTCGATATTTTATTTACATTTCACTTGCCTACGAGAAGGAATAAATTAATGATCATTTCATGACTCATTTTTACAAAAATTCAAATGAAAGTATAATTCTTGAAGATATTGCTAGTAACACTGTTTGAAGTTTCTCTGATAAACTGATACACCGTCACCTAGTATAGTGGATAGTAGCACAAGCGCATTCCCACTTCACATTCTCGTATTATCCTCTGGTAATTTTAACACACATTGCCTTCTATCGCTTTCTGCTGCACCAACATCATAAGTAGGTACTCCTCCCAGTCCTCCCTATATAGAAAAATATATACTACAGATCGTTTTTTCTATCCTGGCCACCGCCGGATGTAACAGGAGTTGCAAATTGTGTTCTAAGTAGCCCTGATTGTCGAATCTTGTCATAAGAGCTGTCAAAGGTCCGCAATATTACCACATTTTATTGTATTTTTTACAAGTAAGGTACAATGCCAAAAATATTACAGAGCAGTGCTAGAGAAATCATTTTAAAAGCAAGATAGTTTTAAAAAAAGACGATAATTTCTTTTTGAAAAACACCGCAATTTTGAAAAACAATGTGGCCAGTTTATTTCAAGAATCCGAAAATTGGCCATTTTTTTTAAATAATATTTCAAAAATATAATTTCAATTAGCCATGTCTTATTATCACGCCAAGCAACACTAAACCAAGTTTGCTCGGGGGGGGGGCTTCAGTCGCGAAATGGATTACACATACTTATTGTGCTATCACACACGTCCCGAAGTTAAGTTAACTGAATCGACCGTTTGCAAAAAAAACTCCGACCAAAACCTCTATCTGAATTCAGTGTTAGCCTGATTTTGAATTCAGAAAGTGGTTTTGATCAGAGCTTTTTTGCAAATGGTCGATTCAATTAACTGAACTTCCGGACGTGTGTGATAGCCCATAGAGACATTTATTATTATAGAGGATGGATGCACTTTGCCAATTGAATTGAAGCATGTTGTTGTCATCATGCAATGTGTACTAAACATTAAGGAATCTTTAATTTCTACGAAAACCACTGAATAGAGTCAAATCTAATCTAATAAGATTTTTATCATCGTGTTGCATGAAAAGATTATTAGGTATGTTCTGTTTTCATGTTACCATCTATAATTTGATAATGAGATTCCTTCATTCAATAATGGTCGTTAAAATTAGGTAATACTACTACAGTATTAAACTGTCATCGAAAACAGACAAGTGTGAAAAAAATTAAAAGTGATGGGACATTTGAAAATAAATAAAATTTGAATCGGAAAATGTTGACGCAGGATACGACAGGTGAACTAGAATATAAGCGTGTAAAAATCAGTGGAAAAATAAGGATAACATTTTCATCGTTAGTAGCTACAGATTTTTTATCTATGGGTTTTTGTGACTTCTAACCTACAATTAGTAGAACAGTAAAAATAAATGTGGGTAGTTGAATGTATGTAACATTCGGGGGACGGAAAAAAAGACAGAGGATTTATGTAGGTCATATTCGAGCGGACCAAAAAACATTCTCTAATAGTTGTATTAGTAGATAGAGTAGGAAAAAGAGTTGTTGGGATAGGAAAAGGAAAATAAGTCGCACTAACTGGATAGAACACTTGAAAACTAATAGCGAAAAGTAATACTTAGATATTTAATTTTTGCTAGGTGACGGTGATGTTACAATCATGAAGTTGTTCGTCAAGTGTTTGACAAACTTTGTGTAGGTGTGACAATGTGTTATTATTGTTGGTTAGTAATTGAAAATAAGAAATTCACCGTGAAAAAGATGTTAAATGGCTTATGGAAGTTTGACGAACAACTGGGAGAGTCTCGCAGATCACTCCCCCGTGGACGATGACGCAGGAGAGGTTGTGGCTTTCTGGGAGCGGAGGGGGATCTAATGAGTGCTGACCGACACGATAAGAAGAAGAAGACGAACAATTGACTTATGGATAAGAAATTTGGGGCCTGGGCTAAAGAAATCACCAAAAAATATTTTCTTTCGCTGTGAGTTTTGCTCTGTGATATTTTTATTACTATGAAAACGTGCCTAATATTTACAAGATACAGTTAGCTGTCTTTCTATGGAACTTATTTTAAATTAATATCTTTGTACCGTAGGTAAGGTTTGCTTATTTATGGGAATAGTTATAACACGTCGAGTTTATGATTTTTATTATTATTTTGTCGTGCTTACCAAAGCGATGTGGAAATCTACGATATAAAAATAAACAGTATTTTTTGTTCCACTTGCTTGATAAAGAACAGTGACTTTGTAAAAGGTTTGTCACCAACAATTTATGGTACGGCGGTTAAGGCACAGACTATGAAAAATGACGTGGGCAACAATGATACATTAATCCCCTATGGAAAAGGAAAATAATTTTAATTACCACTGAACAAAATATTTCTAATATCCTATGAATTTTTAGCGTCTTGTTATTTATTTGGATTAAGAGAGACAAGTTAATTTTAAAAATTATTTATGACTTTGAACCATAACTAAATAAACTATGGGTTAGTTAGCTTTTGATTGATTTTAAGCAAAAGTTTTGAATATTGCCATGAAAACTGTGAAATACCTTTTTGTTGGGGCCTGCCTTTTGAATTTACAAAGTGTAAAATAGTGTTTTTTTCAATGTAGAAATTGTGGAGGTGTATAGAGTTTTATTAGTCTATATGTGAAAATCTAGGAATGTATAGTTGTTCCCATAATCATTTTGTGTGTATAGTTCTACCTATTAAATTAATCCAAGTAGGGCTGAGTAAATTTAAGGTTCGGGCCAATCTCGTCTAAGAACTGAGGAACTAACCGTATTCTTATAATCGTATTTGATAACTCATAATAAGTCATTGGCCCCTTTTCCTTCGAGTGTATAAGTTATATTGTACCTATAATAATGCTATATAGTCAAGATTACCAGAGAAAATTTCACGAGATGTTATTACGATAATGCATATTATGGTTTATGTAATGTATAATATAAACCAAGCAAACACGTAGGAAATTTAGGTATATATCCATATTTTTTTTAAGGAAGTTTTATTTATATAGGCTCAATACGTACTCGTAATACGTACGCTGCTTTTTACGATTGCAAATTTACGGCCTGCATAAAAAGAGAAGCTTACTTACTATAGCTATAAGTAGCAACTTATATGGAGGTGGTTATTTCCAAGAGCAAGGATGTAAGTGAGTTCTTTAAGTAAAGAAATTTACTGCTCACACTTCACATTCGTGCTTTTGTTTATTTGAGCTACATCTATGAGCTTATAAGTGGCAGAGAGCCTTACTTTAGATACGTGTATGTGTAAACTTACATAGAGTTTACTCACTTATCAATAAATACAAACGTTGGTATGTAACTATTGTATAACTATGAAGGGAGTGTCCATAAAGTATCTTGGATATGAAAGAATAGCGCTAGGATAAGTAACTTGCTGCTTTGAGCAATTTGTAAGCAGTAGAACATTAAGGCTTTAAAAAAACATGAATTTCAATATTGAAAATCAACTTATTTTAATAACTTTAATTCACAATTAGTATCTAATATACGAGTATGTGTGTATATAATTAGTATCTGATATTAGTTCGGTGGTGGTTGCACAAATTGAGCTTCGACTGAAAATTGAATTGACAGGATTTTTATTTGCACTATTTTTCAGAAGTCCAAAAGAATTCGCCTTCCTTTAACTAAGTATAAGTACACATAGCTAACTACATATTTATATGGTAGTTACTCGTATATACCTAGTTACATTTTGTGTACCGTATTTTCCTTCAGTAGTGGTAGTAAGCAGTGGCGTATAGTGGAAACAAAAACTTACGACGTCGTTCCAGAGGACATTTTTGCAGCTGTTTTCTTTTATGACCAACAGTAAACTAAGAGTCTGAACGGCAAAATGCTATGACTTCAAAGAGAGGAGAAATGCTCGAGATGTCTAAATATGTATACGTGTATTGTGTATAATACTTACTACATATTACCTTTATATTATCTAACGTGGAATACCATTTACTTTGCTAGCTACTAAAACTAAAATACAAAACAGTGGATTGAAATATCTTACTTAAAAAAATATAGATGTTCAGTTGCCGTATGAAATTTTTAAAGGGGATATAAATTTGACCCTTTAATTTCTGCCAGTTAGAGATGAATACGCCTTAATATAATTATTATCTAATACTAAATTACAACATACAAACGTTATTTTTACTCCTTAGGTGTACTTATACTATGGATAACAAGAATAACGCATTTTCCGATCAGAGCTCTGAGCTCGCGATTATCCCACTAGACCATTTCAGCCCAAAGGCCAAACTCAGCTTTATTCCAGATCCCTATCGGTAACCAGCAGAATTTTATTTTTTATAAAGATATATACAATAAGAACCGAAAAGAGAATATACCTATTGTAAAGGGTGGAGGTATTTAGATACCTTACCTGCTCGTTTGACAATAAACATCAGTGACACATTTTGACCACCTATGTTTTAGCGTTAAAAGCTTTTTAACATACAGTTGGTATACGCAGCACCATATTACAATGTGTGTTGGGTAAGTACCAACATACACAGAAAATACATTCTCACGGCTTTATTTTTTGAGAATAAATTGATCACAACACATTTTTGTTACCTGGCACTCAAATAATAATAAAGCTGGCATTACCGTAATAATGTTCAAGTGTCACAAATTTAACTCGGCAGACAGAAGAATAAAATGACATATTCCATAATAATAATACCTATCACGATGTCTATACGGAATTGTGTCGAGAAAATATATTTTTTTATCGAAAACGTTTCGTCCGTTTACTTCATGTTCTTTTCCCAGGATATTATATAGAGTACCTTTATCATTTTTTGTGAACGTTATCACTATAATATTTTACTAAGTTTGCATTACTAAATTCAGGAATAGGTTTTACACGGGAGAACTCTCAGACTATTTTGAGTAACGATAGAGAGAAATTCTGGTTCGTCTAATATTATTATGTAAGTTACAAACCAACATGTAACCAATAGTGTTGCGTAAAACCGAAAAATTGGGCCCGCGGGGGACAGAAGCTTCTTTGTTAAAGCAATCCGTTTAACTTTCGAGTTAGACAGGCTGGCTGCTTTAAAATGTTATACACTCCTTGATTCAGACGTGTTCATGAAACATTATTTTTAGTTTTATACACGTCTTCTTCCAACACAAAAAGGAAAACGGTACAAAAAGTAGGGTGAGAGTTAGTAAAGGTAACTATGCCCACAATGTAAAAAAAATACCATCATCATTCGGTCCGTTATTAGCTCCTGGGGGAGTATAGGGTGGTAACAACATCTCTCCATTGGTTTCAATTCTGGCCTATGTTCTCAACAACCCTTCAGCTCCCCTCAACTCCTCAAGCTTGGAGCGTCGGCGTCGCGCAGTAGTGCTTGGGCGACCTCGTCGACGCCTTTCTGAGGGATTGCAGTTCAGTACCGGTATCGGCATATTTACTTCATGTAGTCTTAGGGTGTGATCAATCAATACGAAAATTTGCGTTATGCTAATTTCATGGTAGATATAATGAACAGGAATGAATCTGTAGAAAAAATGTTAACCAATATAAAATTGTCGTACGTTAGGAATGAGTATTTTAGGGGATAATCATCGGCACGTGTATTCAATATAGGACGTACGGTACGTCATACATAAATATTATACTGGCTGAAAACTTTTTATACTTACAATTCCCGTAATTTTGACAAACTCTGAATATTATTTACATTGATTAACATAAGCGATTACCCGCAGAGTATTTCGAAGAAGAAGTTGTAAAGCGTGAGCAATTAACTTCCAGTTTGTTGACATTGTCCCTCGGTAAAGAAAGTGAGTCCATAAATCTAAAGTAGGCACTTGCAATATTTAGGTAGTTGGTATGTAATGTTATGTGAGTGAAATTGAAGGGAAATCAATACGAAGATTTCTGATAATGTGTGCTGACCCGTTGGAGGGCAAGCAATGTATCAATACGAGGCTGAAGGGTTTTTATATTAGAGTAAAACTAGACACGAAAGAAAAATCTTAAATCATTGTGAGAAAGTGACTATACGAGGTGTGAATGGAAATATCAAAGGACTAGCTGTAGCCCGTCATAATTGGTGCGGTCTGCGGGGCAACCAGAGAGAACACACCACCACTCTATCCTTAATTATTGTATACGTACATTCTAACGATAAATTAAATTTTTATTTAGCACAGTATTTTCTATACTATGTCTACTCTAATATTTACCAAATTACTTTGTTAATCAAAATGTACAAAATTAAACATAAACGAGCTCAATGTTTACCTGGTAAACTTAATAACTAATTAAAGCCATCAATTCGAACGCTCCCGACATCTATCGATGACTGAGTACTTAAAACATTTTTGTAGGTTCGTAATATCAAAGAAGAAATTATTTCGATTTATTCGATATTTCGATTTTTTTTTCGATAAACCCAGATGTGATATTGTGTGACAAAAAATATGATATTATCCGAATAATTTTCGATGGCTTAGTTACATTTCACATCCTCATACATATAATATTATTATGATTTCAAATCTTCAACTACTAGAACTCTTCATAAATTATGTCAACGCTGGATATGACAAAGGACGACATGTTATTAAAATGGGTTCGGATCGGAGGCATTGAGGCACCCCTCAGGGTTCAGATCCCGGTCCATTACCAACTATCCTTGGATTCAAAAAGGGATGAATTATACAATGTGCTCACTACCCGCCGTCATATAACAATGCGGTGGTGCTTTCATTGTCTTTCATTTCACGCCTTATTTTCTACTTATAGTACAGTAATTAAATCAGATTTCCAGAGAATATAGGAGAACCTACCTAACATGCCCAATCCCACCAACTACCACCTAGGAAGGAGAGCCCTAAGAAATTTCCATACAAAAACAGAGATAATATTCTATTTATTGATTAAAGAGACACATGCAACAGCACCACCACAGCCTAAATCCATACGAAATGAGACATTCAACTCACCTAGTCTGGGCGGAGATATTTGGGCGCCTAACGAAGGTGAGCTGCATGTTGCATTTCATATGGAATTATTGCTAGTCACATGCTATTATACTTAATAAATAGAATAATATCTCTGTTTTTGTATGGAAATTTCTTAGGGCTCTCCTTCCTAGGTGGTAGTTGGTGGGATCGGGCAAACAACTTTTCTTTCAAGAAATTAGTATCGGTAGTGATTAAGAATTACTAGCATAACATGTACTATTACCATAAGGTTATAGAGGTATACAAGTAACTCTTGGATCGTAGACGTGGAAAATTGGTTCTCCACAATGTGCCAACCGCGAATACTTCGAGTCTAGAGCGACCAAGTCAAAGCAGCAACCAATACCATTTTAAAAAGCACACACATCTGGCTCATGGAGGAAGATGTTAGCTGCAACAACGGGAGTCACCACCCTCAGTGATGAGAAAAAAGAGGTTTATTTTAAAGAAATGAGGTATAACTTTGAAAAGCCATATACGTAATCTGCTATTGAACCCAGTCAGTGAGTGGTCTTCCAATTTAAATACTATCTCAGAAACAGGTAATTTTATTCATTTGACATGTAGACTTTAGACAACTATTTTGTCATAATATTACTCTTGACAATACTAAGTACATAAGGAAATGCAAATGTAATGTAAGATAATGAAAGATTATTAAATGTTTATATTATTAAATGTTTATATATAATATATTCGAATCTTGTGGAGACCTGCTGGTGGATCAACAGCATGGTTTTCGTCTTGGTAGGTCCACGGTCACCAATCTGTTGTGTTTTAATACGTTTGTTTCTAAAAACCTCGACAATGGCATACAAGTAGACGTCAACTACAACGATTTTGAGAAGGCCTTTGACAGGGTTGACCAGGATATCCTCCTGAGAAAACTGTCAGACATTGGTCTCTCTCATGGTCTGTTAATATTGTTGGCAAGCTACTTCGCCGAAAGAAAACAGTTTGTTGTTTATGGTTCACAGAAATCACACACGTACCCAACTCGATCAGGTGTGCCTCAGGGGTCAAATCTAGGTCCGTTGCTATTCTCTATTTTCATTAATGATATCGGTGAGAGAATTAAGCACTCACAATACTTACTATACGCGGATGATTTAAAGATATACAAGAGTGTTGCCAACGACGATGATGCCTGTCTTCTGCAGAGGGACATAGATGCAATTTGTGAATGGTCTGATGAGAACAAACTCCGGTTTAGTACAAGTAAGTGCTCTGTTATGACGTATTCGAGAGCGAGGGTTCCATTATTATATGATTATAAAATGGGGGATGAATGTTTATCTCAAAATCACCAAATGAAAGATTTAGGAATACTTTATGAAACAAACTTCTGCTTCAAAACACACATTCTGGGCCTTGTCGAAAGAGTGTATAAGATATTAGGCTTTGTACTGCGACAGGCAAAAATAATCAAAGATCCCAACACACTCACAACGCTCTACAACTGCCTAGTACGAACTATCTTGGAGAGTGGATCCCTCATTTGGAGTCCAGATGACAGCCACTCGATACTGGTGGTCGAAAAAGTCCAGAAAAAGTTTCTTAGGCACCTGTATAGAGTGGAACACGGATATTTATACCCCTACTTGTACCCCTCTTTATTTGTGATGGGTTCTGTAGGCTACTCGACTCTAGAAAAACGCCGAAAAGATTATCTATGCAGGCACTTCTTTAAGCTGTTGATTGGGGTGATCCATAATCCAACAATCCTGGAGGAAATACGGCTATACGTACCAGATTCATACACGAGATCTAGAGGCCACCTACTTTTTTACCCTCCATCTGGCAGGACTAACTTGGCCATTAACTCACCGGTCAGCAAGGCTGTTCGACTGTTCAATGCTCTGGCGGGCGACATTGACGTTTTTAACATTACATACAGAGAGTTCGTCAGAGTCATTGAAAATTTGATTAATTAAGTTTTTAATTTTCCTAGATATATTGTAAGTAGCATATACTAGCATAATGTATCTTGTAATACTCAGGAACGCAAAGGCGTCACTGCTGTAATGTTTCTGTGTAGTATTTTTTTAAGCTTAAATAATAATAGTAGACATACTCGTAACTACATACATTATGTCGCTGAGCTATTGACAGTAGGCAAAGGCAACCTTCTCCTACACACTTGTGTATTATAATGACATTACACTTATTAGGAACATATTCGTATCGGGGAAGGTTTAATAATTATTAAGACGGGAGTTCAAAGGAGAAGTTGTTTACAAGTTGTTCACAGTTCACACTCTAGTCGTTATTATTAAAGGATGAATTGAATTTTACTTCAATTATTAATGCGAAGAACTTTGTCGAAGAGTTCACAATTAGAACGAGAGAGTGACGAGAACACTGAAACACTTCAAATGTCTTGTGATACTGAAATGACAATATTACACGATGCTCTATAGAGCTAATATAATACACGCTTTACTGAACGTGAATTGAGTACTGAATCAAATATTCGTAATACACTCGAAAAATTACTCATCCAAATCTATACAAATAGCTGTGATCTTGTAAAGGATATTGCAATAGGTAGAGATTACTTAAAATTGATACAAGTGTTTCATTTTTCA
The DNA here is from genome assembly GCA_963576895.1 of Ceraclea dissimilis. Lineage (NCBI taxonomy): Eukaryota > Metazoa > Arthropoda > Insecta > Trichoptera > Leptoceridae > Ceraclea > Ceraclea dissimilis. The sequence continues at coordinate 8,410,352 of OY756361.1, read as the reverse complement.
AAATTACTTATGAACAGAAAACATCTGTGATAGTATTTTATATTTATTGTATAAATGTTTACATAAATAATAAATAATTACGAGCTTTCCATAAACTAGTTTACAATTCTGCACGTAATTCTGCTTTGAAGATAAACAATTAGGAAAATTTATAAAATTAATCAATTCGTAATCGACTTTTTGCAAAAACTTTAAAAGTTTAAGATGAGTAATAAAATACTTCTTCGTCAGAAACTTCTATGGATTCAAAACTCTGAAATACATTTTAATTTCATATTATGAGGATAACACTATGTAGTTGTTTAAGCATAGCGCTATAGTATGTAGGTAATATTAATGTTGGAATATTGCTCAGGGATGTTTGTTGCATTGTCTTAATACTGTTCATATAATTTGTACACAAATGAAATCTATCGTATAATATTAACATTGAAAACTATACTGATAACGTTATCTAGGTATTACTAACTTTAATAAGGCAGTAACACTAGTATTGTTACTAATTTTCCATGTTACCTACTATCACGGCCCTAAGCAGGGGGAGGGAGGGGGGTTGGGTGCTCAGACCTCCCCCCGAAATCCCTCAGCCAACCCACTGTTTTATACCTACGAGATATGAATCCCGTTATTACCACATCGTGTTTTCATCATAGCATGATTTTAAATAATTATTGTGCTAATCCATTAAATCACAGTTAGTTCAATGAAAAAAATTTAGCCTTAGAGCCCGAGTAGAACTTAGCCGGAAGAAATAATTTCGTGGAATACAAGTAGAATTATTTATTCAATTTTTACCTATTGTGCGAAGAAACTGTGAAAAACTTATGTCAATAATGAATTAGGTCGAAGTTTATTATTATTTATCTCAGTTGAGGTGATAATAATAACGCCGCCGCAAATAAGCGCCGCCGCCGTCCGTCGCCTCCGAAACGACAACGTGACAACAACTTGTTATTAAGGCTCACGACCCAACTATGACGTCACGGTCATTTCCCACGGCATTAAGGTTCATAATCGGGTGAAAAATCTTATGATAAAATGTTAAAAATAGCCTTTTTTTTTCATTTTTTGGGGTTAGTTACGCTTCAATCAAAAAGCTTTTACGGTTGTTTCCTAAATTTTAATGCATATTATCAACACAAAAAAAAAATACTCCGCGACTTTCGAGAAACGAGTTTTTGTCTAATGGAAAAAAGATCAGAGGTGTTTATTTAAAAAAAAAAAGAGCCCTTCGCCACTCCTTTATCGTATTGTAAACCAGAAATATATCCAGATGCCTTATTATTTAAATCAACCAAGTTCAACAATTCACCCATTTTTGAAAAAAAAATCGCCTGCGGTACTATTAACTACTTTTTTTATTCCTTTTGGCAATATCATAATTTTAGTTTTCCCCACTTGCTTCGAAACTGGCGGCGGCCATGCTTGTTAATTTTTATTTACTGTCTCTGGTCCAGAATAGAACTCCCCCCCGAAATGAAATTCCTAGCTACGGCCCTGCTTACTATTTGATGTGACGAATGATATAATTTGATCTGAAAGTTGAAAAGGTTCTAAATAGCATTGGGAATAGCGATTTGGTGCGATAAGGTAGAAATCTTTAGAAAGTTAGGAGTAGGATTATTACCTTAGCATCCCCTGTGATCAGCTTAGCAGACTGTAAGCTCTCATGATAGGGTTTGTAATATAATCATATAGGAACCTAGAAACTTTCAAAGTATACTCGTAGATTGTAGATTGTGAATATAAGGTAGCGAAAAAATAAGTTATCCGTTTGACACTGTTTATTTTTAAACGTTTTGAGATGGGAAGAATTCTGCTAATTTAGGCTAATGAAGCTGAAATTGTTTGATGATTATTTGAAGGTATTCGTAAAAGGTATTGTTTCTTAAAAAATTTTCGGGTAAACCGTGTGAAGATAAACTTGATCGACGTTTCGACACTCCTACTGGTGTCTTCCTCTGTGGATGAATGAATGAGAAATGTGTTCGTGTACTGTGGAGTGTTAACTTGTTCAGCGTGAGCAGGTGTAAAAGGTAGGCATCTGATTTATTTATTAGTGCTAATACGTTCGCGATGTTAAACTGAATTCCGTATACTATACCTACGTATTAAACCTTCAGCCATCCATCTTACTTTTATTCTGGTCTTGTAATCTAGTCGGAATTCATGTTGTAACACTTTCTTGTGCAGGAATAGAGTTATATTTTTTATTAAGTTTTGATATTAGATTTATTTTGATGTGTTCTAATCTACATATTCAGTAATATTGTTCGCAGCCAGGACGTAAGGTGAATAGAGCAGTTAGCTGTCTCTTATACAAACGTGATCAGAAGTCTTAAGATGAATGTGAAATAGAAAATGTTCTTGAGAAAAGGAAGTTTGAATATGAAATGGTGACGACGGCTGTCATACGAACTATTTGATATAACCCTTGACCCACACAGTACAGTACTCATGAAACTGATAAAATAACTATGTCGAATAGAATCAGGACGTTATCTAGCTCTACTTCTCTGTATTAGATGTCTTAGATTAGTAGATTGTATGAGATTTTTATAGATGACGAAATCTCACAGTTTAGAAGTCTTATTTTTACTGTATACCTTTGTAACGTCCTTGTATTCAGAACACGATCCTAAGAATGATGTGTAAAGTGGTAAAACTTATTGGACATAAAACCTGAATGGCTCGTTGACTTCCTTGTGTTTTCACATGGAAGGTAATGGAGATAATTAATCAGTTATTTGTAAGAAATGACATATCTAATGAAATCTAATTTCTGTTTTTGATTTTGAAGAAAATTTTAACATTGGTTGAAACATGTCTTAATACGAAACAATTTCTATTTAATAATGACTTCAATGTTTGTTTCATGTTTCATCAGTCTTCCAAAATTATAGAAAACATAAATTTGAATTAACTTTTGTCTTCCTCATTATATAGTTTTCACGTGAAAAAATTATAGGAACTGAGACAATTTATAAAAAAATTGTAATATTGCCGCAATGGCAGTGAACGGGACATGTGGCAAGACAGGACAGTGTCAGATGGGCACCAAAAATCCTTAAGTAGAGGCCCCGGGAGAACAAAAGAGGCGTATAGGAAGCCCACAGAAAAGGTGGACAGTTGACATTATCCAGCTTACGGGTCGCAGATGGCAGCAGATAACCCAAGATAGAAGACAGTGGAAGAGTTTATAAGAGGCCTATGTCCAGCAGTGGAACGCAAGTGGCTAGCAGTAAGTAAGAAAGTATTCATGCCGCTTACTCTAATCTTAGAATCTCATCGTATAAGGTATATGATATTGAAGTCAGTAATTCTGTACTAGAAAGCAAATGCGATTTCTAGCTGAATTGAAATTTTAAGGACCTAAATGTCGAATTTATTGAAACTAGTGAGCAGAATGAGAAATTCACAAACCTTATGTAATTCCAATAAGATGCTAAGCTCAAATCACAATAGACTGGAAGAAAATGGAGTCAGAGCCGGAAGCTGATTCTAAAACAAGAATGTGATGAAGGGATTCTGAAAGACGGTCCATAAGGTTGAGGGATTGAAGGAAATTTGACTAAAGAGAATCTCTCTATTGTTATCCATTTTATACAATGTTACCATATGCTAATTAGGCTAAAATTCCGTATCATTAAATCTTCAATATGAGAACATATTTTATTCTTGCTCCCGAGAAATGTGTATTAATTTAATACCCAAATCTCTCGGTTGTAGACATACCCCCATGTTATTTTTGTCATTTTTAAAGTGTCCTGTAAGAGTTAGGTGCTTGCAAAACTTCCATAAGACATTTCACTGTAGACATGTCATATAAATATTCGCGCAAGAATGTTGTGTTTTTTTTACATACATACACCCGCACATCATTAACTAGTTACCCTGTTATTGGGATATCTCCTACGTTCGTATGCCTACGAACATTGTAAATTTTTTCCAGGAGTCATAGATCCGCGTCAATGTTTTGATAGCAGCCCTTGGTATCACCCTTGGATTTCCTCAACAACTCATACAAACTTCTTGTCAGGACACCTCTCCACTATATTTTCAACATTCTCAATTTATATCTATTCGATTTATATCCAAAATGTATTAAGATTTACCGTGATGGTGTAGTAGCAGTATCTACACGTACGTTTTCTTCTTACTGAAAATTTTCTATATTAGCAAGAGTCAACTGTTCTGGTATTCCATAGGAAGGTATAATTATTATTATAAGGAGTGTAATAATTATTCCGAATGTGACAAATGGCATACAATGTTGCACACTCGCTTTCGAAAACTTATTATTCAGCATATTAATTCATATACCATCCTATTATTTTGCAAGTTGCTCCGCAATGCATACATTGCGGCGCATAATTAATTGTTGTAACTCCCCGCACTAAGAATTCTCTTTGTATCTCATATTGATATATGAGAAAATTATGCAATACCTATTTGTACCGTGTACCTAATATCTGCATGTTCAAACGTCAGTATTTATTTCATGTGAATTATTTGTGAAGAAAGAGATGTTAATAAAGAATAATAATGATGAAAGGATAACGAAAAATATATACCTGGGAAAGAGAATAGATGAGGAGAAGCGTGGCCGTCCAAGAATCACGTGGCTTGACTATGTCGACCAGTCGCAGTAAATAAAATCGTAGAATTTGTATGACGAATTGCATGAATATGTTGGAAGCAAGAAGTGTGTGTTTGGAAAGGAAAGTCTGGCAATCTGTCCTCTTTGACTACCCCGCAAGGCATGCGGCGTGAGAAGATATGATAGTATTGAATATAATAGATCTCACTGTTCCCTATAATTGTGAGTATAAAATAAAAAAAAGGTAGATACATTGAACCTTCCTCTAGTGCATTATCTTAACAATATATTCCTGAAACAAAAGTTGAAAAAAAAATCCAGATATTTTGTCAAACAGAATAACTCCTATTGCGAAAGTCACAAAAATCTATCGAATTCCCATATTTTTTTAATAAAGCCCAATTGTTCCCCTAAAAATGTGCTCACTTCCTGGAGTCGTATAAATACATCGATTTATATAGCCAGTTTTTCAGAAGTGGGGACTCAGTAACTGTTAATTACCGACATGTGTTTTTATCCGTCTTTAATACCCCCATTACAATGTTAGTAGAGAGTAGTTATCCCATCTTCCAGTAAGTTTCTAGTTTACACTATGCTGTAACAAACATAACAATAATTTCAGGATTACTATGTTGTTATCAAACACATTAACGTGATATAAGATTCAATTTTCTTTTCCGTGCTTCGACAAAGGCAAGGGAAGGGATAGAAAATAATCATATAAGAAACCTAGCTAGTAAATTTAGCACCAAAACTTGGAATGGTTTCCTCAGAATAATCTCCTTTTTATGATTCAACTTTGGTTACGACAAAATGACTAGCAATCCCAAAAAAAGATCCAGATTTCAATCAAATTTTATCACTTTCCTTATTCCTTCGCCACATAAATATAAACTTTCCTTGTGTGTTTTTATTTTATTTTATTTATTCACCCGAAACTATAAAACGGTCTCGACGACTTCAAAAACTTTTCGTTTAAAGCTTTGGAAATGAAAATTTAAATACAGTTTCTCTACGATCACCCAAACAGTTCTCAACCTCAACCAATGAAACGTAACGAATATAATAAAGTGGAAAATGCGTATAGAATTGTACGACCGGAAGCTGATGAAATATCCTCGTATAGCACATATCCTTTTTATATTTATGAAAGAAACAGTGAATAGAACATTATTCTCTACATTTGAAGCTAACAAAGGTGACATGTTATTGATTTCTTGTATTACCCCTTTTTTAGAAATACTAAAATATACGTTTAATTTCACATTTAAAATACATTTAGGTTTTTGTTGTTAAGCTTCAATTAGCTTATCATCAACATAGGACCATTTAATATTGTTATCGACAGGCAACGTAAATTTAATGGATATGACTACTTGTGATGTTTCGTAATTAAAATTCTAAAATATTTACTTTTAATTAGGTCTATCGCGTTTATTCGCGTAAACTCATTTTTTTTTACAAATACATTTATAATTTCAACAGAAACTACAATTTGTATAAGGTAGCGACATGCTTTTGCCCAATTCAGAATTCTTTTCTAAACTTAGTACAGAGTCAATGATTACTTATTTGTCACCCTTGAGAAAAATTAACTTCAAATAGGTCATTCAGATAGGTGACCTGTACATTGTACAATGGTCGTTCACCATACGAAGGAAAATAAAATATATTACTGCAGTCAATTTTTATCATACAGACGAAAATTCACTAAGAAATCGGAGACTAGAACAGAAAAAAGTCTCATGAAATGAAACTTAAACATTTAGACACTATTGGAACTCAATATGAACAGGTTGTGGAGCAACAATTTTATAAAAGAACATAGGTACAATACGCAAATCAATCAACATTGTAAAATACTATGAAACTACCCTCAATAAATACACGTACATCATTACATTTTGATAATAATTGTTGTGTGTAGACACATTACAGATTTCAATAGTGTTTTGAAAGCATTCAAGATGGTACGCAACGTCTCTGGCGATGCTAGAATCTTTGTTGTGGTATTTATATTCATAACAATCGTTATAACCAATGTTGAATGCCGGGTGATTACGACAAGAACCAACAAACCTTTGATCATACGCGGTAAATATTAATCTGCTATAAGTAAACTTATGCCAATATTGCAATATAAGCAAATTCAATAATTTTTTTATTAAGTTATAGAAAAGAATTGTAGGTAAATTTTATTTTCGGTGTAAAAATAGCACCTAATACCGACCTAAATCTACCTTCTATATTTGATAGAATTTATTGTTTCCTTTAATGTTCTATGATTACTGTATCATCCAGTCACCTGAGTGGCAGTTGAGTGGCAAGTGATAGATGTCAGGTAGTTTAGAGTGGAACTTCAAATAATAATATATTCAATATCTTGATGTATATTTCTTTTTTGTTATTGGCTCGTGACTTTATTGCAATAAAGCTATTTTATTCTTTGACAAATAAATAAATTTAATATTTCCTATATAAGTTCCATCAATGCATCACTTATCCAATATTAATTTATGTTATTCAATTTCGATAAACAGATATTGAATACACAAGGCACATCTACGATTTCACAAACAAAAAGTAATAACACAAAATTTCATATTAATTGATTCGTATTTATTTTCAGACGATGTAAAAATAGAACCCCTTTTCAACAGTTTGAAAGAAAGAATAAAAAGACAAGTGGCTGCTCAAGGTCCGCCAAGAGGTGAAAATGTTCTCAATGCTGCGAATGCATACGGTCTTCAAGGAAATGCTGGCTCAGCCTTAGGAATACCCAGTACAGCATACAGAGCTTTAAATGTACCTCCAACTAGGAGACCAGTTACAGTGCCACCTTCAACAACAGCCAGAGCTACAAGTGCTAGACCACAAACAACAAGACCAACTGTAAGACCAGCTGTTAATCCAAATGATGATGAACTAGACGCTGTTTTTGGTCAAACTGAAAACTACGGGGGTGGTAATGCTGGATGGGTACCAGGAGGAAATGGCCCTGATTTTGGATGGCCAGGAAGGCGAGGCCAAGGTCATGGCCATGGCCATAGACGTGAATATTAAGAGGATCAACCCACTTATCCTCAAAATAAAATAAAATAAAAGATATGGCGATTTACTTAGAAAAATATTACAATTTTGTATGTGTTATTAATGTCATTAAACTATGTGACATAATTTACTTTTTACTGATTAAAAATTGATTCCCATACCACATACATGTACATATGTATAAACAACTTATACATGTTAATGATTTTTACATTTATTATGAAATTATAATAAAATAAATTTATTAAAATACCTGAAAACACTGTTTTATATTTCTTAGATAGTATCGATGAGGTCACTCTCATTGAACTTGTGGCACGACCCTATAATTTTTATATGACTTATAAAAGTCATCAAGTCACAGTTATAAAACTTAAAATAAAAAAAGAAACTTTAGTGATTACACCTTTTGCTCCATGAAAACTGTGTATCTTTGGAAGCTCTTTGAGAAGTTTTAAAAACATTTCACAAAATGTGTTAGTCTAATCAGGAATTGGGGATGATAAAAGATAGCTACTTATAGTTATATATGTAACTTATTAATTTTTTTAATATTATGATAATTAGAAAAAAAGTAAGTATGGATGATTTTTGACAGTGTAGTGAAAATAATTTGATTAGGTACTTCGATAATCAAAGTTTTTGACTATGGTGAAACTGGAATAACTTGACATTACTGATGACGTGATAAAAAGTAGGGATTCAAAAATTCTTAGAGATTTGTTTAAAAAATGAGCAAGTTTTCTCTATTCAACAACTAATTGAACAAAAAAAGGTAATACCTAAGTTACAGAATTCAAGACATAATTTTTGCTTTTCCTCCAATAGAATTGATCGATCAGTTGACCGATTATTTCCCGGACAACTACTGAATTCCAACTATCGAGTTATGAATTTCTGCCTTTTGGTTGTCTTTCCTGCATTAGGAAGATGGTGTTCAACTTGGATCTCGTGTATCACACTTAGGGGTGAAATACTAGTAATAACTTATACTTTACAGAGGTTTCAACTAAGTAGGAACTAATCCTATCCTACATTTCAAGAAATTAATTTAGAATAATAAACTCATGCCTGGATTTTTTTATTCATATTTTCATAATGTAAATGTAAGTATATTATCCAAGTGATCCAGTTGAGTCTGAAATTTTTCATTGGTTTCGATAGAGAACATGTTTTCTGTCCGATAAGAAAATAATATGGAAATCGAAAAGTAATTATATTTGTTATTGTCGTTATATAGTTATTATCAAATATTCAATTATAATCTTCTCGTTCGTATTCATAGGTGATTATTAAAATACCTCAATTTAAAATGAGTTAAACTTATCAGAACTAGGTACTAATTGAAGCAGAGATATTATACAGTACACATACATTAAATATCATTACTCGTATGTAACTATAATATTATTTGGTTCGTACTAATTCAAGTTATGAATCTACCTACATCAAAGGTAATATAATTATCTACGTCATATAATTAGTATACCATAATGATAATATATCTCAATTATTTACGAAGTAGTTACCTGAGCTACATGTCTACCTATTAATGAGTCAATTAAAAATATTAACAAACTTGATAGCATATTTTATCCATGAGGGAATACACTTACGACTCACATACTTGGTAAATTCAACAAGTTAAATTGTATTTTATCTCGGTATAAATGCCTGGGGGATGAAGATAACAAATTTAATGAAAAAATCTGTAGTATATAAACGTAGAAACAAAAACGTATTTCACATTATATTTAAGTTAGTCTCTGTACAGCATTGACATCAAGCAGTGTCAAAAATGTTTTTGAAGTTGTTCGTATTGGTTGCCATCGCTTCGCTCGTTTACGCAGCACCTCCTCCCGGGCATTTTGGTTATCAAAACTTACACGGAGGATGGGTAGATTTATATGGTCAACACCATGGTTTTGATCAAGGACACGAACAAGGATTCCATCATGAACATGAGCACGGTCATGAACACGAACATGGTCACGAACACGAACATGGTCACGAACACGAACATGAACATGAACACGGACACGAGCATGAGCACGAACATGAACACGGACACGAGCACGAACATGGATGGAATCATGGATGGGATCATGGATCACATGGTGGAGGTAAATTTATTTAAATGCCTACTTTGACATTTTTGCTCAATTATCTCCTCTATATTGATCCATTATCTCCTCCAATCGTAGTTATAATTTTATCTTGTTACTAAAATTTAATTACTTTTAGAGTTTCAATTAAATTTTGTAATTATTGCTATTTTGTTATAAATCACAATTAAGAACAATAAATGTATTTTGGCATCAATGGTGAGTTTTAATTATTTAGGTTAATTTTGGTTAGCCTCTAAAATTCTAAACATTCAACGTATCGAATGCTAAAAAATAGTGCGTTTTATGAATATTGGATGTCAAGTACCAAATAATCTGCTTTTGTTAATTTATTCCAAAAATATAGCAAAAATATTAACGTGATGATTTATTATCAGATTGGGGTCATCATCATCATCACAGTCATCCTCAAATATTCAACTACCCTGAAGCCCACAGAAGATATTATGACCATTTTGGTAACAGATTTCCTATACAAGTTCCGTTAGTAGTTGTTCCTCAGGAAATAATTGCAAGCACAAGCGACATAGTAGAAGGTGCTTTACATCACATCGGAGAAGCTTTGGATCATGTAGTGTCCAGTGTACATGAAGGTAATTCGGATGACGTACAAGATGCAGTTCCAGACCATGCAGGTGTATATGTTTCAGAAAACGTCGAAGGAATTTCAAGCCAAGTTGATGAAGCAGTGTCAAACCATGAAAATGAAAATATCTCAGAGAATACTGAAGGAGTCATTGGAGGTGTTTCGGAGCAGGCAGAAGGAATTTCAAACCAAGTAGACAAAAATATCTCAGAGAACCCTGAAGAAGCTTCAAGTCATGTAAATGGAGATGTTTCAGAGCAAGTAGAAGGAATTTCAAGTCAAGTTGAAGAAAACGTTTCAGGCAACGTAGAAGAAGTTTCAAGCCACGTAGATGGGGATGTTCCAGAACAGGCTGACGGAATTTCAAGTCAAGTTGGTGATAATGTTCCAGACAATGTAGGAGGAATTTCAAGTCATGTTACTGAAGCTGTTTCAAGCCATGCAGATGGAAATGCTTCAGAGAACGTAGAAGGGGAATCAAATCACGAAGATAGAGATGCCTCAAGCAATGGTAACCTAGAAAATAAAGAAGTTGGAAACGTAAATGTGGTTAACGCAGAAAGAGAAGTGGTACATGAATCATTACATAATAATGAAAATAGTGCCAATCCTGATACAGATAGCGCAAATCATGGAAATGATGATTATGTAGGCAGTATTGATGTTAGACGAGGGAAAAATTTGGGTAGGTACTAACGATGTAAATTCAAAAATATCATTTTTCTCATGTGCCTGTGGTATACAATTACGCGATACATTAAACAAACTGACACTTTCGTTAGGCATATGAGTTTTCCAACCAGTGTATAATTACAATTGAGTGTGGATTTAAGTGTTCAAATATAGCAGTGATTTTTTAACTAATAAACACAATGAAGCGCTTTTAATCAAGACAGTTAGGTTACTCTCGTTCTATGTATAAATATAAGAGTATTAAATCGGGTCTACTAAATGTCACAAAAAGACATTCATTCATACGAGTAGAGAAGCGCAAATTTCTTTTTAATTTTTTGATCATTTTCTTACAGTTATTCACAAAAGATCGCCTGCAGAAATAGAGTCCAGATGGGGTGGAAGTAACCGAGGATTCTCTGCCGGACACAGTGGCAAACGTGTAGCACTTTCGAATGTAGGCCAGTCGTTGAATGCTGAACGAGGAAACCAGTATTACAATGAGGATGATTCTTCAAGAGTCGCTTCTTCTAAAGCATCATCATCTGGATCATCCAAGAATTCCAAAATTAAGTCAGAAACTGTCTTCGGCGGTGGATCTAGTAGTTTTGATAATGAATCATTCTTGAATAATCAAGCTGATTGTGAGTATTGATTTCAGTGTATTTTGTATTGAAATATGAAATATTTAGGATATTAGTTCATTCCCACAATATGTATGCAATAATCTTCAGTGTGGAAGTTCTGGATTCAATTCCCAGCCGAGGTGTGAAAACGTTAATACGAATTTCACGTTCACAGTTGATTTACTATCTCAATGGGATGCATACAAACCCAAACGATCGGTATAAATTATTTCATAGTAATAAATCTGTCAAGCGCGGATACATAGGGATACGAAGAAATAGAATTATACAATATTAATATTATGTGTAGTATTCATGAGGAAGACATTTGGATTAATAATCAAAACGAATGCTCGTAATAAAATGGGCATGATGATCAATGATCAGACATCAATAATTCACACCATTTTATCCGAGTCGTACTCAAAATTCCGTCACATCGTATGGACTGTTTTGTGTAATTTGAATCTATTTTCAGATCTCAATTTGGGTGTTAATAAAAACATCAAAGTTGGAGGAGGGCTTAGTGGATTGCTTCCAACACTCTCAGCATCTTCAGATGTTAATTTAGGTGTTGGCTCATCGAGCAATACAGCTGCATCGAAAAGTAAAGGCAGAGATTCATACTTCGGAGGACAGACAAAGACTGAAATCGATCAACAAGAGTCAAACCATCAGAGCCAGTCTGAAACGTTTGAAGCTGAGAAAAATAGGAGAGTGAATGCCGGAGCTGGATTCGACAGACTGAATAAAAATTATCAAAATAACAATTTTAATTTGGATGCTGGCAGCGGATACGTCTTCTCTTAAACAGAAATAAAAAAAGACATGCTCTTGGAACTAAAGAAAATGCAATAGATTATGATTGTAACTATTTCTTTTTTACTGCACGAAGTGATTAAGTATTGTATTAAAAGTCATAAACATGTATTTTTTAAATCTGAGCTTTTAAATGTCAAGGAATATCTACCTAGTACCATAACCCATAACACGTTCTTATGCCTATTTTGGGTTTTGTAACCATCGCTCAAATTATTTAGTATCTCAAAGTGATTATCAAAATTACTTATCCAATCAACTATTTGTATAAAAGAACATACGTACTAAAATCTGTCGAAACTAGATTCTTATTTTGTTGATTGTAGACAAATATACTCTTTGATATAATATAATGTTGTTTAACTTAATAATCCTTACACTGCATGATTATGTGGAGAAAATTAATATTAAATTTGTAGGAATATCACGAAGGATGTAAAATAGTTTCGGCACGTACGTAGAGTTACAAGCCAAGTGTTATAATATTACATGGAATTATACTTGTATTATTCTGCCGGCGTTATTATCTAATATAATAATTTCAAGGGTTCCTTCTTATCAGTTCTATCTATTGAAGTTTCTGTGTCTTATGAAAATTATTATCTCCTGCCTTAACACATTTACCTCCCTATTATAATTTATTATTACGATGCCGTTTTCATGTCCAGGGTTGTGCATAAATAATATAAGGATGACATTTTTTTCATTGGGAAAGAGAATATCTTAAATATGTATGCGATAGCCAACATACATGCTGTTGAAAAAAATGATGGAAAAAACGTGTACTCGAATGGTTACTTCAAAAGATCAATCAATCAAAATCAAATCAAACAGTCCAAGAATTAAAATTAATGGGACTGGCAGATATATCGGAAGAATTACCCCTATTCACAGATTTGTCAATCTTCTGTAATTTATAATTGGTATGGTCTGGTACCGTCTTTTATTAATCATTTATATTATAGCTGGCCGAGTTGAAGTCAGGAGAAGTCGCAAACGTATAGGTACCAGAACAACATTTGCCCCTGCGGTGGGCTGAAGATAGACCAGGATGGGCCAGACTGTTGAGAAAAATACCACAAGAATCAAGGTCATGATCCTTAGCATTGAAGGACCGATTGGGAAGAAGAAGATAATATACTGATTTGCGAGTTTTTGTCGAGCTTTCAATAACTTCATTAACTGTTTTCATCAACATGCAAAATTGAAATAAACCACAATGGTTGATAAGAGAGATGTAAACAGAAATGTTAGTTGGAGGTCTCAGAATAGTCTTTATTGAATCTTGTTACCAGACTAATTTGCATTATGTATATTTCTAGCATCAGATAAGGACTCTTGGTCATGCATATTCATACTAAGGAAGATTCTATCTTATAGTAAACTAAACTATACTATACTATATTACTAACCAAACCACAGATACACCTAATTATACCTAGTCAGTGTTACCAAATAGTGTTACATTTCTACTTTAAGCAATGAGTGCAGCTTTAAAATTAGAATTTTGAGGGTAAAATAACTTATGACAAAATACTTTATAGGTACAAATGTTCACGAACCTAAATCTACTTTTTCTTGAAAATATGGTATTTTTATGTTATCATTTCTCTTTTGAATTTGTTTTACGTTACTATCCTTACTTTTACTCAGTAGGTTTTTTTTCATATAAAGTATGCACACGATAACGGTTAAGTGTCTGTTATAGACATTCTAAAGTACAGTCACTTCGTAGTTTAAGACAAGTCTAGTACATATTGCTACGATGTTCCTACGAACGAGTAGTACATGAATTTAGAGCAACCGGCATCTACAATTTACCGGGTCATATCTCTCTCCACTATATTAGAAGGATACCTCCTATACTCAGTATACAATATCATCGCATTCTATCTAACAACATCTGTTCAACCTAATATGAATTTTTGATTGATGATAATATGCAAATGGAATCAACGTAACCTAACCTGGGAAAGATGTAAAGCTATATACTAAACATATTATATGCAATTGCATTGCGACAATTAGGGAAGCTTATATAGTTATGTAAAGAGGTAAGAAATTATTCAATCCAATTCATCTGTACGGTATTTTGTATGTCTGAATGATTATTGAATTAGGTAAATACCCTCTTAAGTAAGTTAAGCAATCTTCGTTTTGCAGTTTCTTCCAGATATTGAAATTTTATTTTATGCTGAAAAAGTTTACCATGGAAGAAGATGTCGAAAAATTTGATTTCGTCCCGATTGCTATCCTTAAAACTGGAAAATCCTGGATTTTTTTTTGGAATAAAGTGTATAGACAAACTTAATAGAGGTAGCTATATAAAATTTTGAGGAGCTTTATGTAGTGGTAAAAGTGATTATATGCGACTAACTGCTGAAAAATTATAACTGTACTTATATTATATTACCAAATAAATAAAAAATAAAATAAAATATCAGCTCAAGCTATTTTAAGCATTCGACGTAAATCTAATTAGGTAATGAAGCTCCACAAATTTCATAAAATTTTGGTCGTATACTGAGAAATGATAAAAACAAATGAAGTACCCAGATAGTTATAAAAGGTAAAATTAATAAAGCTATTAGTGTGACGAGTATTCAAATAGTTATGGATTATTATTATAGAACCTAATCATTATTAGCTATTGGCACAATATTGCACATTATCCGGCGCAAAGGCCTAAAAGTTGTCATGCCGGAGAATGGACTATTTTAGTATAGTTAATAATATAATATTCGGGACAATGAATTGAAGTTTGCACAGATTGTATGAATAACATAACTACCAACATTCAATCACAATAATATATTAGGGTTTGGAGCTGGATTGGTATTAAGTTCATGCTGTTCAGCACATAATCGTGAAGTGATTTATAAATAAGGGAGCTTATTCCAACTAATTCTGTGAAATAAATATTTTCCGTTAGGTACTACAAATACGTTTTACCAATCATCCTAATTTTTATCTCATTTAATACATCTCTTTCAGATTTTATGTACGTACTTATTCACAAATCAGGAAATGTTTGTAGATTATGTAAATCATGTTAAGCTTTGAGATTTGTGACTCTATTTGACAGTTTTTTATGATTTGACAATTTTATTTTTAGGTTAGGTAAATATCAATAATACAAGTAGAGTTGACTGATGAATTTAATACTGTTGGACTTATGTATTATTCTTTTTTTTTCTTGTTGAATTAGTTATTAGTGTAGAATAAAAATTGACTTATAATGCTCTAATTGTGTCTTAAATAGGGCAGTAATGATTTTTTTTGTACTACATATGTTTGCTATCTTGTCTATGTATGTTGCTGTCTGTGTGTGTGTCTTGTCTGAATTAATAAATAAAAAAAAGTGTTTTTTCGATATAATCATCATTCTAGTAGCTTTTTCATCTCGTCTGGGTGCACTCATGTCTAAGAAGACCAGGATGGAAATATTCCGAATGACTCTGTCCTTAATTATTCTTTTGAGATACCAGTAGGTCTGCGTCGGACTACGTCTGACCTGTGCTATGAAATTTTCTTTCTTGCAAAATCTCCAGAATATCCGTTTTGTCGGATAGTCGCCTCTTTAAACTTGAGGGTATTTTGATCTGATTCTGACTGGGTCTTGTCTTCACGTCAATATGTCACACATGATTCACATTTCATCTCTTGTTGCTGTAATAATAACTGTAATATAATGAGGTGCTCTTATTAATAAACAAATAAATATAAGTCGATTATTTGATAAAGCCATTAATTCGGTTGAAGAAATTTCGAAGTGACAGTGACTTTACAATGAGTGTATTACACACTGCAGTGTATATGTACGCTTCATGTTTGGATTTAAAAATGTTGAATATTATATATCAGTGCCTGTTAAAATTACTCCTCTATTTGCTTAAAACAATGGGTAGGAATCCATTCGTATTTGACAATGTGATCAATATTGAATTCATACATTTCAAGCTGTCAACAGATTTGATGAGATATTAGGGGACAGTAGTCGGTAACTAGTAAGTTGTATTGAGTAAATAATTGGTTGGTACAATATTGTATTAGGTTATGACTAATCTATTGTGACTACTAATGTGTATAGATACGCAGTTACATGTTTTATGAATAATAGGTAGGTTCTATAGATTATGAAACGCCCGAGACTTCACAATGTGGGAAATTTACAACCAAGTTGAACGATGATAATTCTGGTGGGATACCATCTGTCGAAAGAAGAGCATTTTAATTTATATTAAATGCTTCTGGAAGAACTTGTATTTTCTATTAGCATGACTTCTGATGGCAGGGAAGAGTCTTTTTCAACGTATATTTTGCTTTGACAGTGAGATTAGAGTGTTAGAAACGACATGGGATGAGATGGTAAACATTGCCCAAAATCATTCAGAGGACTTTTTGACTGTTTTGCCGTGAAAATGAGGGAGGATCACTAAAGCACAAGTAGGTAGCTCTTTTTCTCAGATCTGGTGATCTCTTTGGACTAAAAAGCCCTCATGCTTCTGTCTCTTCATTGTTTTGGCGGTCTTCGTGGGAGCCGGTGACCAGTTTAGATTTCACGAGTCACGACATAATATGATTAGAGTTCTATAACAACACAAACTGATAAAGTTTCTCAAGTTTGATGTAATACAGAGTTTAGTAGGCACTATCTAATTGACTTATTTGTACGTAATACATGATGATATGACATCAATTCTAATACTCTCCATAACGTTAATGATTGTTGATGGTAATTAACATATAATGGAGTGTTTACGACAATCAAACTACAATTAACTATATTTATTAATAACTACATTGGCTTTGTCCATATTCAAACTACAGCCAGTTTTATAAAATCAGATAAGAAATTCTGCATCCCTTCCCCAGCGTGACACTCAACTAATGATGTTCCACTAAATATACGAGTATTTAAATATTGCGAAATATATTTCCTAAATTTCGCCTGCTAACTATATGGCCCACTCTGAAATTCAGAATTCTGAAATTGGTTGCTTATGTATAAAAAAAGTTCCGACCAAAACCTCTCTCTGAATTCAGTGTTATCCAGATTCTGAATTCAGAGAGAGGTTTTGGTCGGAACATTTTTACAAACAATCAATTCCAGACAAAGAATTTAAGAATGTGTGGCCGGCCTATAAAGTCTTGGTACAAGAACCATATAATATAGGTACTTACATGATCACAAAGATCCTTCTCAATAAGTAAAAAGTACACTTTTATTTACCAATGTTGCTTTCGATTCTTCTGTGAAATTTCAACAGAAAATTAACATCCCTTTAAGTTCAGCACGGGTTTGGTAGTAGTAGTACTTGAATAAAACTAAGATAATAATAATTATTGTCATTTTGTAAAACGATAAACGACTGTATTTTCTTATAAATAATAATATATTTATTTCATAATGAACGGGAGTACCCTCTTGGTTAAAGTAAGTACCTCCTCTTTGAATTCAGTTTGATATATTTTACATGCCTACTAAATCAACAGTGTTATCAATTGGACCCATCAAATCAGGAATGCTTAATAGGTGTAAAACGACATGTTTATGTGAATTAGGTCTCTTTGTTATTATTAACCTAAATAATTTAGTATTTACCTTATACATTGTGATAGAGAATCGTAGAGTAATAGAATTATTAGAATGTCTACAAATTATTTCGCTTACAATTCAATATTATTAAGAGGAAATAATAGTAGGGATTATTGCTAAGAGTATTTTGTCCCCTAAAGTAAATTACCGTTTATAACCATTCAATAATTTAATAATTCTAACAGGCAGTCTCAGAATTTCGTTTAAGTGTCAGCAAAAACATTGCCACCAGTTTCAGTCGTTTGCATTATGTAAATATGGAGCAATCTAAAAAAAGTGAACCTATATACGAGTAATATATAACAAACCACTACTAGTTAAAAGTGCCCTTGGTAGATTTCCAAAGTTTCATATACTCACTTACCTCTCTTGTCTGGAACACTATAACATTTTAACAAATTTTGTAAAATTAAAATACTGTACTTTACTTCCACTATTTTATTTGAACATACAATCCAAAGATCTTTCGAAGCTTAGAGCTTAATCTTTAGTGGCTTTGTATGAACTTCGTGATTTTTTATGAACTTTATGAACTTCATAAAAAGCCACTGAAGATGAAGCTCTAAGCGAAGCTTTAAGCTCTAAGCTTCGAAAGATCTTTGGATTGTGTATTCAAATAAAATAGTGGAAGTAAAATAGTGTTTTTATTTTACAAAATTTGTGAAAATGTACTTCTATAACGTTAATCTTCCTACAATCACTAAACTATAGTAGGTATCATTTTTGACTCTAATATTCGACCACTCGTATCCGTACACCCCTGACATTCGGCAGTAGTGCCATCCTCGGGCGAGCGTGTCCTGGACAGCATCACATTCAGTGGTGTGTGTTCCTCTCTGTACACCCACTTTTAGAGTAATTTAGTAATAGTAAAGTATAGTAAAATGTTTTTTGTAAAATAAAAACACTGTGTTTTACTAATACTAATAACTAATAAATAGTGGAAGTTAAACACAGTGTTTTTATTTTACAAAAAAATCCACTTTTAGATGTTTAAAAATCTCTTTTAATCCTCCGCCAATTTTGTGGCCTCTTAAAGTGTCGACATAATACTAGGAGAAAAAAAATACTCTATCATTTTAATAAAAGAAATTTGATAATGACGGTTTGTTTTGATTCAAGGAATCTTGTAGAGTTCATATAATAATATAAGCTAATGGTTGTAGAGAGGGGTGTATGAAAAGGTACTCGAGTAGATTGGTTTGTTGATAGTTTCATTTATGATGAAAGTATGCATTAATATTAGTTTCTCCGAGATGTCTAATGTCTAATGGTGTGTAAAGGGAACACTGGGAGTTGGATGCAATGTAATGACATTTATTTTACCGCCATTCTGCTTCTATTAACTGGACAGCCATACTTTAATATATCACACGATGTTATGTTCAATACAAAACCAAAATTAAAAAAAAAATGATTTCGTCGTTCGAAGAAGTTCTTTTTGATTACGGATGATATTTGCTCCAAATTGTCATTGGGCAAATACTATGGTAAAGGAGAATGCTCAATAAAAACCCAGGCCCGGCGCAAACGAAATGTAGCTCAAATGATAGGTAAAAATGAGTAATTAAATACTGCATCCGGAGCATCATCAAAATCAATGGCTTAATGGGTGAAATACCTATTCGAAGTTTTACAGGGTTCACACGAATATATAGGGAAAGGAGCATTAAACAGTTACAATTGCGATTCAAAAGTATAAAATAAGATAAATATAAGGTAGCCCGTCTTCTTCTTCTTCATCATCATCAGCCTTGGTCCCCCACTGCTATAAGTAACTAAGAAATAATATTGTTTAAAAGCTCTTTCAACTTAAAATTCCTGAAATTATGCAATCTCTGTGTCTCGTGAATTTCAAATAAGTAGGTATTTCACGCATTTAGCCATTAATTTCGATGATTACACCCATGTAGTATTTAATAACTCATTTTTACCTATCATTTGAGTCACGTTGCGTTTGCGCCGGACATATTTATTGTTTACATAATTCATGAGTATTTTCCTTTGAGCCTACATCCGGCAGTGGAGGGACCAAAGCTGATGAAGAGGAAGAAAAATCGGACGGGCTACCTTACACTCATCATATTATATACTTTTGAATCGCAATTGTAAATGTTTAATGCTCCTTTTCTTATATATTCGTGTGAACCATGTAAAACTTCGAATAGGTATTTCACCCCTTAAGCCATTGATTTCGATGATACCCCCTATGCAATATTTAATTACTAATTATTACCTATCATTTGAGTTACATTTCGTTTGCGCCGGATCTGGGTTTTTTCTCCATACAAAATGAGCATTCTCCTTTAGGTACATTTACTACCAACAAATAATGGTGTTTTTAGCAGATTTTGACGATCCTGTCAATATCAGTAAGGTGAAAATTGTTGGTTAGTCGACACGTTTTTTACTTCGAAAGATACTTGAAATTTGTCGAATCACCTTTATAAAGTTGCTGTTCACTTATTAATCTACAAGAAAAATTTGAAGTGTTATATATTACCTATATATTATGTTAGTTATACATTGGACATAGCTTGTAAATATGAATTAACGTTAAAAAAACATCACTGTATTTGTAAAAAGCTTCACAGGTGTAAGTGACTGATAAAAACATGTTGTATTAATTTTGTCACCGTTTTATAATGTAAAGACTGTTTCCACCACACATGAGTGTGGATTGAGCATAACAATCTAGTTGATACTAAGCTACGTCTACACTCTACATAACACTGTACTGACTGCATGCTACCCCACTTCACTGTACTATACGGTACCTACTTTCGTACTTACTAGCGTGCTTCACTTTTTTTTCAAACAACAATAACTCGTGTGTTCTACTGTTGTTAAACCAAATGGAGAGAAGGGAGGTAAGAAGATTGAGGATTCACAGTGAACTCGACGTGGTTTATTATCTTCATTATGGAATACGGGTGTTTCATCAAGGGCATCGAAAATACAACAATTGATAATTATGATATATTATTTATTCAATGGATACGGTTTCCCTCATTCATTCACACAATCTCACTCAATAATTTCAGGAAAATCATCATCATCTTTAGCGTTCCAACCCTGTATGGATCTTAGCTACCTTCAAGAGCTGTCGTCATCTTCCTCTGTACATTGCTGCCACTTTCCAATTTCTCTCCCCCATCAGTGCTCGACAGTCTGCAACCACCCCATCAAGCGATCGCAGCTTCGGTCTCCCCACGCTCCTACGTCCATATGGGTCGGTGGACATCACTTTTTTATAATTTTACATCGGCAACGAAACATTGATCCCCCGTCGACCGATAAGCAATAGTTTTTATATGCATCTCATAACTGCATGGGGTTCCAAAGTCATCTTGTATCAATTTAAAACGTTTTATGTATAAGACACAAATCAGTAATGAGTAGTTACTCAAAATCCGAGCTTGATGTTTAATGTTGTTTTATGTTATTTAGTTCGTGTATCTGTATTTTCAGTTTCAAAAATTTAATACATGGGACAATCACACATATTTACCGATTCGGCTTTCTACTCGAGCCTTATTGAAGGGGAGATAATATAGTTGTTCTATAATGTATCGATGATCTCTTTTGCATTGAAATTGGTGCATCTCTAACATCATGGAATCTCTGTTAAGAGTATGTAATAATAATACCATTGTATTCACAGTTACATACTAGAGGCGATTTTTCTTACTTAACTTTGTCTATAAATCACTTGTATGATGAAAACTTCTCTTAATCCAGTTAGCCATGGGAGAAAATGTGTTAAGTACGAACATGAATAGAATAAACAATCTGAAGATTGAGGTGATTAACTTTCGAGAGCATTTTTCAAGTAGATACCTCATGTTGAAGTATTTTATGAAAATCCAATTTTGAAAAGTAAGTTATTATTGTTGCATAGGTGTGAGGCTTGAAATTTAACACGTGGATGTTCATTTTAAAGATAGAAATGAGAGAATTTTATTTATTACCTGTAGTTCAAATATTTTTTTATCACAGGAATACCTATTACGCAAAGTGTGATGAATCCATCTGTTGTATCGTTGTACAGTTTTTAGGGTTTTTTTTAATATGTGTGTTTTCAAATTCTTCGAATTTTGCTCTGAGCACCGACACTGAAAGCTCTAGGAATTCGTAAAAAAACACACGCAGAAAAAAACACTCAAAAACTGTAAAACAGATGTAAGAAGTTTAATTGTAAATTATATCAGTTAAACTTTTTATTCATATCGATTTAGAACTAGAGATTTTAATTTGTAGAATGAATTGTACAATAATATGACAACAAAACATGCTAACTGCAATATAAGCCTAGTATACTATTTCAATAGACTTTCAAAACATCTGCATACATGCAAATATTTAGAGTAGATGTAATGACATTTGGACAGATTGTATACGTTTGTGACGTTTGTTTCAATAAATTACACAAATGTATACTGCGTCAAACTGGTGGCAAATTATTCATAAATTCGCAATTTGTATTATATTGTTGTCGAAAGTTTGTTAATTTCAAAACAGTTTCGTCATGGTTCCGTTCCGTTCCTTCTGCACAGCACGCTGAAGGACACAAACTGCCAAAATGACTGGGAAAGCTTGGCGGGTGATCGGAAAAATTGGCGGAAGACCATAAATAACTACAGCGGCCCGCAGAATAGAACCACCCGCAGACCCATCACAAATGTAGAGCAGCCCTGTCCAAAGTGCGACAAAGTGTGCTTGTCCAGAATCGGCCTCCACAGTCACCTTCGATGGCATCACCGGCAGGAACAACTACGTAGCAACGATTCTTCGGATGCTTCATAAATATGCTCGGCAACGGGCTCTAGGCATTATTATTATTATTATTATACTCCACCCATCTCAGCTTTTCAAAAAGCCGGTAGTATAAGAAAGCAAGGACGGGCAAAAGCCAAGTCCTTGCTTTCTATCAAATTTGTGGTTATGAATGATTGTTTAGAAATTTCCGGACTATTGAACATGTGCTAATTATAATTGATTTTTGAAACTCTTTATATATATTTTTGCCCAAATCCAAATCTTTAATTGCTTTGTGTAACGTTTTTGGTACGACCCCCGTAGATGAAATTATTACCGGAACCACCCTTACTGAATTTTGATGCCACATATCCCGTATTTCTTCAGCCAAATTTGTGTATTTAGTAATTTTGTCTTGGTGTTTTTGTCTTAAATTTTGCGTATTTGGTACGGAAACATCAATAAGAAAAGTCGTTTTTGTCGATTTAATCGTTAAAGTCAAATCGGGTCTATTATTTGGTATAGTTCTGTCAGTAATTATGTCCCGATTCCAGTATAATTTTGCCATGTCATTTTCTAGTACGTTTATTGGTTGGTATTTATAGTAAGGGGTAATTTGTTCAGTCAATTTATATTTAAAAGCAAGTCTTGAATGAATTTGTTTTGCTACGTTATCGTGTCGTTGAGTATACTCTCTACTAGCCAAAGCAGAACAACCTCCTGTAATGTGGTCAATCGTTTCAGTTGTCGTGTTACATAGTCTACATTTGTCATTGTCAATATTTTCTTTAATAATAAATTTTGAATAATTTCGCGTTTTGATTATTTGGTCTTGAATTGCAATCATGAATCCCTCAGTTTCCGAAAATATATTGCCATAAGTGAGCCATGAATTGGATGCTTCCCGATCAACATGTTCCTGGTCTAACTGGAATGGAAATTTTCCATGAAGTGATTTTTCTTTCCATCTAGCTATTTTTTCGTCCTGTTTAGTAATTTTGTCAGAGGGGTTAAATTGTCTGTTATTAAATTGCAATGGTGTTCCTGATGTTGAAAGTCCAACTATTGCGTCATGTATATTACTGTTGTTTGCTTTCTGTATGAAATATTTTCTGAGGTTTTCTATTTGTGAGTAGTGTAAATTTTTAATATCAATAACACCTCGACCCCCCAAATTTCGCTTCAATGTGAATCTCTCAACTGCCGAATGTATGTGATGAATTCTGTGTTTGTTTGCTATAGATCTGGTCGCTATATTTAATGCGTCTAAATCCGTAACAGTCCATTTAATTATACCAAATGAGTATGTTAAAACCGGTATCGCGTATGTATTTATTGCTTTTATTTTATTTCTTCCAGATAATTGTGTTTTTAAGATTTGATTTAATCTCTGCTTGTATTTAATAGTGAGCTCTTTTTTAATATTAGTGTGATCTAGTGTTGTACTTTGGTGGAAACCTAAATATTTGTATGTTTCCCTATATTCCATATTATCAATACTATTGTCGCTATATTATTATTATTATTATTATTATTATTATATTAATAGATACAGTCGTACTGATACACATACATAGGAGAAATTCTGAATGCACAAAGCTGGAATTCATTATCGAGATTCGGATAGAAGTAATAGATATTACATACTATGTGGAGTATATACTTATAACACAGTACACAGAATAATAATATTTGCTTGTAACAATAATATGTAAACGTGACGGGTCGTAGAATTATTTGATATTGCTGGTGTTTGGTCCAGGGAGAGTTTGAATATTGAATGCAATGAAACTTTAATCTGGAGATTCTAGAATTTGTATTGCAAGTCAATATTATTTACTTACTTCACAACATATGAGTATCTTTTTACAAACTGCAATCAATAACAACAACAATTTAATTTTTTCACTTAAAATAAACAAAAATACTCAGTAAAACGCTGCAAAATGCTCTAAAACAAAAATATATTTTACTCACTTCGTATGTGAACCACGGCGATAAAACTTCTACACAGTGATTGTAGGTATAAAACACATTAGTAAATATCAAAATTATCCCTGGCCGCGGATGGGCCAAGCTCCATACAATATCGCCTATTCTCCTTTATATCAAATATTTTCAATATCAGTGAAAAGAAAAGAGGTTTAGCTGAAAAGAAATTTAGAGGTGGTCAGTATCTGGGTTGGTTCGATCCCCGATGCCGACTTACCTTACTCAAGACACAAGTTTTCAGGCTTACTGTAAAGTGTTGATACAAGGGTGTATTTGGGTTTATTTCGATTAATCCAGATTCATTTTTCATTTTAAAAAAAAGCTTGTACTTTTTTATTACACTGTTCCTAAGTAAATATGATTGGAGTAGCTGAAAGGGAAAAATAATCAATATGAACCTTTTTTTAGAAATGTGTATTATAATATCTATGTATAGACATATCTATAGGTAATACGAATTGGTGCGAAGGTCTAAGTTCAATAAATTTTGATATTTTATGATAGTCCTTTCAATAAAACAGCGTTGTAACACGACCATTTAGTCGTTTACCGTTTGACCTTTGGTGTGCGGACATTACTTTGGGATGTAGATAAAATAAATCAGAATTAAGCGCTCTATACTTTCCTCTTTGCTAAAGTCTGGTGCTGGACTATGAGCTTATGTTGCAATATAGAATGGTGTTACCTTGATTGCTTGGTGCACAGAATGTTGGATTTAGTGGAAATTCAGAATGATACTTATATACTTACCTACATATATACGTAATAGATTGAAGTGTATCTATTAGAAACATTAACGTGCATTAGTTACACACATAACATTATATCACAACGCAGAATACTGGTATAGGTACATATTTTACCAATTTGCAGATTACCTATAACGAATAATTTACTTACTCATTAACAAATTTGGACAATCCACACGTAAAGAGTGCTTTGTGTTGATTTGTGCCAATACAAAACAAAAGGAAATTAAATCCATAAATGAGTTTTTTTTTCTATTAAGGTTTCCTGTTTCCTTTGTATTTTAATTGTTATTAAAAAAAATAATTGAATGATTTAGAAGCAATGTACATTGATTTGAAACGCAGTGCTTTCCTTTCGTCTTTGTTTTTGGTGGTAATTACCTTTTCAGTAGGTAAAGTAATGCGTGTTTTGACTCTACAAGATTGTAAGTACGGTAATGTATCGCGGTAATTTATCAAAGTCAGAATAACAGTAATGTATACAAACTAAGAAGGATCCGGAAAAACGGCCACAAATAACCAAACCTGCATATTATTTCCTCAATAAATTATTTTATTCAAATATGCAACGTGGTGAGGGTTTCCAACTACAGGTATGAAGCATTTTTTTGCAGATCTGTGCATAATTTGTATAGGGTAGGAAGGAACAATGCAGTCGCTAGGTATAGGTATTAATAATGGCGAAGTTTTAGTGTTGGTGACGTTTTAGTATGGCAATGAGAGGGTTAAGTGTTCAGACAAGTACCTACATAGGAACTTATTATATTTGCCAACACCTATATCCTTAAACCCTAGCTATGGTGTCTATTGCTGTTATTGCGGCATGCTGCACAGAACGTCAACATAAATTTATTTGTAATAAAACACGTCGACCTAACACACTGTACTATACACCCTGCCCTCATAATACAAAGGGAGCTTAACAGATGTCCTTTTTGTTCGTCAGTTTGGGCACAATATTGTGGGTATATCAAACATTTCTTCACACACTAATTTCATTGCGCCAAGACTCAAATGAGGCTTTCGGTTCCTTTACTGTCTGTCTGTCTTCTTCTTCTTGTCTGTTAGGGGTAAAATTATTTCAGGATTTTTGAAATTGTGATCCATGAAGTCCTTTTACCTCAAGGCGAATGTTTCTATTTAGTGCAACTTATAGGACGTCGCGTGACCATAATGAGGTATCAACGATAAGGTAATGCATACTCATACACGCATTGTGTTTTGTTATTTCTTTTTGTAAGCAATGCCCGATTAAATGGATTGTGGAAAACGAAACCAGTTTTGTAGGTGGTGATTCGTTTTTCCACAATATAGGGTTATCGAACGGAGGAGGAAAATTGTGTTAGGATTTTTAGGATTAGAGCAAGGATGTTGAAGATTTGGCAAAACCCTATAAGGTGATTTACACTATGGGGTCGTCGACTGAGTAAATAAAATACTCTTATAATAGAGTACGTGTATGTATGTTGGTGGAGGTGTTATATTGCTCTTTGGGTTTCTATAAGTCACCACATAATAAAATCTTAACTTATATGAGAAAAGTGCAGTGTTCAACCTTTATATCTCCGCAGGGTATTGCAAAGAATAGACATAGATACTATGAGTAGTACCTGGGTATACAGTCTGGTTGTTGGTATCTCCAAGCCCTTTAGGGTACCTACCCACGACGTAGTAAACTTAAACGTGTATACACACATACTTACATAGCTTAAAAGTAGTCTTTATTTGACACGTTATAAAAAAAAACTGTAGATTATAATAACAGCAGGATAAAATATAGTAATTGATTCTATATTCAACTTTTATTTTCCTTGGTTTCCTATAAAGATTCACTTTTACTTCCTTAGTCCTTGAGACGAAAAGCTGTCTTCTTGAAGAAAATATTCAAGTGTATGTCTATTGAGAAGGCGCAAACACTGAGAATTTATTGTACTCTTTTTAGAAAAACTCCCAATAAAAGCCAGCGTAACTGTAAAACCAACTGACTTTTACATTTTATTTTCTTAGAGTCCCTTCCATCGTCATTGATTAAAAATAAATAGTGTTTTTCACATGTTATTATATTTCTGTTGTTTCAAAGCCAAGTCTTCTGACCAATTAATTGTCCTCGTTCTTAAATAAATTATGTAATGAACCTTTTGATTGTTCTACGATTCACAACTCAAACTGACTAGGAACAATTTATGTAACAGGTGTGATATTTTATATATTATATGGTGGGTTCTTATATTGATGATGCAAAGAGTTCTTCTTATTAGCTTACTACCTTGTGCTACCGTGACAGGAGATAATTAAGCGGTTAGTTGATAAAAATAAGTATTTTATTAACTAGATTTTACACTCGTCGCAGCCCAGCTAAACATTATTATATTGACGAAGAAACATGTAGCAGAAAGTATGAGTATACGCGCTGTGGTGAAATTCAGAACTAAGACGTCCATATTTAAAAAAGATGATGCCACATTTTTCATACAAAATATGGGCGACATTGCCGTTGCACAAGCGCAAATCTAGATTTCGCATAACAGTAACTTTTAAAGGATCTGGGCTTGCGTACACAAACCAAATACTCTCCTACAAACTTCACAGTATGTAAGCTAAAAACTTGTGTCCTGTTTTGACAATTGTCAGTTCGGTCAAGGTATTTGTCAGTCAATTTGCGTCTCTTGTACAGGGGATGCTGTGAGTTTGACTACATACAATGAAACACTCTAAACTAAATATTATTACGTTTATTTTAGTGGTTGATGGTATACCTACATTATATGAGTACAGTGTGCAGGTAGTGAAGTACATAGGTGCTAGGTGTATCGTATAAAATATCATCAGAAGTGTCAACAGCCACGAGACTTCAGAGCAACGAGAATACAATTTACGACGTGAAGTGTACTTTGTACATACTTACCAATTTAAATGAAAATGTTGACTCTTCACAATTTGATGAACAATCTCAATAGTTGATAGACAAGTACTTCCTTTGAAATAACTTTTTATTTAATACATACGCGAAGGCATGACTTTGCCAACACACTTCTCAGTATTATCATCCGAAAGAGTCTACATATTATCATTCATGATTCACATATAAACTCATCAGTCTAATACTGGGAAAAAATCACCTATCCACTATCCAGATATCACGGATATCAAAGGATTAGGTTCAGATGCGCTGGGCCTAAAATACAAGTATTGTGCCTGAAATATCAGTATTTAGAAATCGTCTTACAATACCTATTGCAAGTATAATAATTACCGATTTTTGCATTATTATGTATAAATTTATGTTATTGTATTTGTTATTGTTACATATTTTGTATTTTTATTAAATGTTTGCGATGCCTGGACAAAAACTTTTTCTCAAAATTATGTGTTAAGGTTATTTCGAAGAGATAGATCAGATTATATTTTGTTAAGTACCTTTTGAATTATTTTGAGGCTGTTCACTTAAATAACAAATAAATAAAATAGATATATTTTTTTTATTTCAATAAGATCGTCCACGAAATAGGGCGAGACAAATGATCGATAATATTGTATTTGCACGTGATATAGAGAAAAAGGGAGAAAAAAAATTGAGGGACGCCGAGGGCCCGGTAGAAAACAGATGTCCTGGCTGCGGACTACATATATGGGAGAGGTGGACCGGCATCCGGAGTATAGGGGAGCTGTTCCGAACGGCGCAGGCAGGACCGCAACATGTTCGCCTAAGTGCCCTAAGTGATCAACAACATTGGGGGGACCTGACAGGGCACATGAAGAAGAAGAGGACAGGAAAATATCTTTCTGAGTAAAAAATAAATCTATGAACAATATCCCTAGTAGAATTATGGGTCAACCCAATATCTACTTAAAATGATTTTTTAGTGATATTTTATTATGGTCCTACTGGATAATCATAGAGATGCTATAAAGATTGGTATTTTATTTATAGGTTATATTAAACTGCTTCATCCTCGGGACTAATATTCGATATTGTTCATCGTACAAAAAGTCAACGTCAAATCCTTCTTTTTGTATAAGCAAGAATGTAATAAAAACTTTTTTTTAAAAACATTTTTGACCTTTCCCTCATATCTTTTTTCCCACTTCCTTTCGCATTCGTTATAATTGCGCGAAGGGTGAGGCGGGGACCAACTCTTTGGATTGAATTTTTATTTTAATAATAGTTGGTACTTATACAAAAGATGAGAAGAAAATACCGGATGATATTCTTAAGGCGTCAAATGAAATAAATTGATGTTGTGTGAAAAAGAAAATCTTGATAATGTGTTCAATAATAAACATGATTAATGGCCATTATACAAAATTCCTTTAACCTACGTGCCTTGGATCTCCGTCCAAAATTAAAGCTTAACTAAGGATTTTGTAAGATCGATTAAGCTTACAGCTGAGATTCACAAAACATCAAGCTTGCATTACGAGAAAGCTTCCGGAAAATCAAAAGATTAATTGAGTATTTCTTTGTTTACCTTCTTCGCTACGTTAATACTTACAGGTAGATACTACTTTATAAGTAACTATTGTACAAAACTAACATCGCGTTTTTATATTATGTAGTAACATGTCTAAAGATATTCCATCATCAACAACTGAATTCATTTATGCTATGCACTAAAATTCATGCAGCGTGACACGCCACATCCACATCTCTTCAAATTGCATAAAAATATGACAGATGTTTCGCCTGCCAACATACAGACGCGACGTGCAAATTAGTTAGAAGCAGAAGCGAAACAAAATAGCTTTCGGACAATTTGTTTTAATTTTTCCATTGCGCTTGCCCTACAGAAATACGGGGAGAGAAATTTTTCGTTTGTCCGAAACAATGTTTAACTTCCCCCAAAATATCAGTAATTTATTGTGATAACATATGATTCAATTATCATTAATTACAGCATGGTGGTTATATCCCCAAAACGGGAAGAAGTTAAACCATTTTTTACTGTATCAGTCCCTTTTCGTATTTTATATGTTTAGTTGTATTATAAGTCTCGAGTTAGATTTGTGTTGAAATTAGAGTCCCATTAAGGAGATCACACGCTGAGATAGAGAACAAATAACGTCAAGTCTACATTGGATATACCAACCTTTCGAATATGGGGTAGAATTTCGTCACAGATTTTCCGCCTGATAATACACCGATTAGCTAGTAGTTTTCATTAAAAACTACGTAAAGAGAATGAGAGATGGTATGGATGGTTGGAGTTTCGACAAATGTAGAACTATTCGAAAATAAATCCGTTAAAAGTCTAACGCAAGAAACTATGGATATCGAGAATTGAGAAAGAAAAGCCATGTTAGTAAAGCCACAAAATAAAAGTGGAGAAAATGAGTTTATTCATTAAAATGAGATGAACTGTTCAAAGCTGGAGTAGTTTTTCAGAGATCTGGCTTGATAACGTAACCGTATTTTACGCGCTTACGTTTCGGATTCATTTCGACAGAATGCTCAATTTGGTGTCAATCTCAACGACGAATGAAATTGAAGGTAAAAGTGTATCGAATTCGAGGAATCCACATCGGCATTTTTCCAGCATACTGGTATGATAGGATTAGAGGCAACACATAGAATGCTATGGTGTGAGTAATCCTAGCATTGTCCGGAATAAAGTCTAGGTGGGAAGAATGTAAGTACATAGTTTGAAATAAGTCACAAGGCGACATGTACAAGAAAACCTTTTTCTTTTTTTTTTTAATTCTATAATCCTCATTTGGAAACATACCATACCAATATATGTGTAATATATTTTTATGCCAATATTAATATGGAAAAGAATAAAAAAACCTACTCATGAATCTCATTTAGGTGCATGGCTTCAATTTAATCAGGAAAATCAGTAAATAATTCATATTGTGTTTAATCCGTACGTTAAGACCATGGATTTCTCAATTGTAAGACAATTAAATTATTTACAGTCAAATCTTACTAATCTGTCTAGCTATAATCTTACTAGTAGGTATCACAGCTATTTTGACTTGAAAATCCTTTATTCATGACAAATCCAATGAGGCAGCGATCTAAACCTTGTTGGTTTCAGGTACGAATTTTGTTTTCACGAAAGCATATCTCTGGGAGGTAAATTAGTCGACTAGTTAGATCTACTAACAACACATTTTCTGTTCACATTCGTACAAGTTTGTAGAAATTTCTGTTGTTAGATTAATTAATAGGTATGGAGGTATACATAGTTATGTAGGTACGAGTATCTAATAAATACGTTTTTGAAATTCCAGTTTTCTTGCAATGAAATTTATACATTCTAAAATATTTGCAATTACGGTATTGTTGTACACTTTAATAAAAGGTTTTCAATGTACGGAATTCGTTGAAATGAGAATTTTGTATCCCTTGTTGAACGATGACCACAATGCTTATTGTGAAACAAATTACCGACGAAAGGGGATTCCCGAGATGGTGCATGTAAATAGTTTGTTGTCATTCAAAATTCCATCCCGTATTGGATTTAAATTATCTTATAGTGGTGTGGATATAAGATACCTGCAGTCCACTGCAGTCGATATTATAACACGGAGCAGGAAGGTTTTCAAATTATTAAATCCCTTTAGTCCTCCTGAAATATAATACACTCGATATGACAATATAAGTATTGGTCAGGTATTCTAAATGCTTACTAAATATATTAATTATATTTTTCAAATTACCAATATTTGCTGTTACTCACCAATCAAACTAAGTGGCTGAAAATAAAAACATTTTAACGCACGCATAGGTAAGTACAATTATTATGTACTTAACATATTATTGAGGGTTGTTAGGTTTGATTAATGAATATGGCGAAAGTACAATATTTCTTAAGAAATGTACTAGAGAGAAAATTGAATCTGTCCATGAATAGACGTCATGAATCAGATGTTCCAATTTGAACTGTTTCCTCGGTGCTTATTCTTCCTTGGAGCGGAAATGAACTATTAACCCTGAGGAAGTCGGAATATCTCTGATGAAGGGGAGACAGCGAGAAAGAAGGATTCAGGGGAGTGGTAAAAGGGGGAGGGAATGGGAGAATCGGAAGCAAAAACGAGACCGCGCCATGTTTCAAGCCCCTAAGAAGCCGTAAGGCAGGGGTTTGCTTCCGGTATATTGGAAGGCTTAATGGAAACAGGTACTTACTTATGGAAATATTAACTGTTATTATTATCATCGCGTAATGTTGAATGTGTTATAAATATGATTCCTTGTTTAAGTAAACGTCTGTGGAAAGCAATAAAAACTAATAATCTAATATTATGCGAGTACGTACCAAGTCTGTAATTAGAAATATTCAGCAACTGTAACTATAATAGAGTTCAATTACTTTTTGTTAAATCATGCTGGATGAAGAATCTCATCATTCTTTAATATAATAACGATTGTACTACCAGGTACTACTATAAATCCCAATAAGAAGAAGAAATACTCCAAATAAAAAACATAGACTGTAGGTACTAGGTAGGTACGTGGGCGGAAATCTAATTCCTTGAAAAGTTATTCATGTGTACTGAAAATGTCGAAAAAATTACGAGGTAATTTATATCGGAACTTGTGTTGGTTATCACCCGTCAATAGTATGAGTTAGGGAATCCAATCCCGCAAACGCGGGATCCCGCAAATGCTGGATCCGCGCCTTTTTTTGCGGGATTCAAAACGAGGGATTACTCATGCGGGATCCCGCATATTTGAGGGATCCAAAAAGTTTATTGTTTTCCATCGTTCTTAGGCCCATCCGGACAGCTGTCGTTAGTTTTTACAATTATCAGCATATACATTACTACAATTCATATCGTAAACAAAAAATTAACATAATCGCATCATCACTATCAGACATCAAGTTAGAAAGCTCGGAGGTACCATTCCTAATCCTATGCCATCAGATCGATGCCAATCAATCGTTTTAACAATTCGTCAATTGAGTTAAATACTTTACCAAGGAGTTAGGTACTTCTTCACCCCTTCGCGGAAAGCCGGATCATTCAGCGATTTGAACTCTCCGCGAAGCACGTTTAGCATACGCACACTGAGACACACGAAGTTTTTAGACATCTTCGCTAGTCTGTGCCTTAAAGGTCTTATGTCTTCTTTCGACCTGGTACCTTTTGACCCTTGAGTTGTGATACTCTTGAGTTCAGGGGAGTATTATGTATAAAAAAACAAATATGAAGATGCTAGGCATGGTGAGCACTGGTGAGGAGTTCCTTAAAGGAATCTCGACAGGAATCTCTGCGATTCATGCCCAGCATGGTTCTCACTGCTCATATCTGCAATATAGAAATACGCGTCTGCCCCCCTCCCTCAGACATAGGACATAATGCTGTTGAAGTATAAGTAAAATGTACAGACTTTTCAAGTCCACAGGTGAGCCTATTTTTTTAATATCAAATATAGACTTCCTTCAAAGTACCTCAATGTGCGGAGGCCACTGAAGCGTTCGGTCTATTGTTAATCCAAGAAACTTATTTTAGTCAACTGGTTCAAAAGATAGACTAGAAGGTGAGTCCATCACTGGATCCACCCCCAACGGTCGCTTAACAGAGAAGTGAATATCACCGGTCTTCGTCATATTTAATTCGAGACCGTTGTCACTAAACCATCCTCTCGCCCCGTTCTTCTTTTCACCCCGTTCAATTTCAAGGTTTTCATCGAGGCATCCTTTTTTTTTGGAATATTGTATTTTAGCAACCGCAAACATTACAATAAAATCATCCTCATCAACACTGTTAGGCAGACCATTGATATTAATGGGCCCAGTATTGACCCCTGTGGGGAGTGCTGGAGAATGCTGTTCAACGTCCTGCAAACATTGACCTTGTTAATGACTTTGTTTATTTGGGCTCCCTTATCAATGTCGGAGGCACGAGCGTCCAAGAGGTGAATAGCCGCATCCTACTGGCGAAGAGCGCAATGAGTCGTCTCGACAAGATCTGGAAAAGCCACGACATTTCTAGGGTTACCAAAATGAGGCTGGTCCGTTCGCTGGTGTTCAGCGTCTTCCTCTACGCCTCAGAGACATGGACTCTGAGAGCTCGAGAACGTGACAGAATTGACGCATTCGAGATGTGGTGCTGGAGACGTTTGCTCCGTGTGCATTGGTCTGCGCACAGAACCAACGAATCTCGGTGAGAGCTCGGTGTCTCCACTCGCCTTTCCACAGTGTGTGAGCAGCGTACGCTCCGTTTCTTTGGCCATATTGTGAAAGCGGGTCCAGACAGCCTGGAGTGCCAAATCATGCTTGGGACGGTTGACGGTAGGAGGGGAAGGGGACGACTACTGATAGGTGGACAGATGTGGTCAAAAGGGTCACGGGGGCCAATTTGTACAAATCCACAAGGATGGCGCAGGACCGGGAAGGATGGGCGAGACTCATCCGTGAGCATGCTGGTCACGATTCTCGTAACCGAGGGACCGACTGAGAAGAAGATTGACCCCTGTAGTACTGCAAATCCAAACGTACTAGGAGCTGTTATAGATCTGACATTGTTAATTTCTGTTAGATGGCATCTATTATCAAGGCATGACTAAAATAAGGGTTTTTTTCCTTATCTCGTACCCCGTAAATATCTATTTTTCTATTAGAATCGAGTGATCCCGCAATCCCGCAAATCCCGCGGATCCGCGGGATTGATCGCCTCAATCCCGCAGGCTTGCGGGATCGCGATTTCGATGCGGGATTGGATTCCCTAGTATGAGTAGTATTTAGTGTATATTTTATGTACGATACACTTTGTGTTTATATTGCAGATTCAGATACCTACTCTAAGTGTGTAATCTCGGTCGTTGAAAAGAGGAAGGAAAACCTTTCTCCCTTGTTGCCGACTTGCTAATAATTCCTTACATTTTTTTTTTATTTATTTTGTCACAGCATAACTTTCTGCCTTTTTGATGAAGTACCAACATTAACTAGTTGCTTCCTTAGTTACTTTATAAATATATTATTATTTTTTACTATTTGCCATTTTCTCGCCGTCTCACATCAGCTGTGTAATAATATTAAGTACTTGGAAATAGGACGTAGTTTGAAGTTGTGAAGTTATTACTTTGGAAAATGTATTTAAAAACTTTACAACGCTCATTTCCTTGAAATTCCTTTGTTCCAAGGTAATACAATTACAACTAATTCCTACATTCTTTATTCCACGGAGAGCAAATGTTGAAAAGCAACAATTTCTTCTAGAATAACGTTTTTTATCTTTAATATTTATACTTCTTTCTATGTTCAAACATTCAGTTCAAATAATACGTCTATTACTATAAAGTATTTCACAGTATATCTATAAGAGAAGAAAATCGCGTCAGCACTACACTAGTATATACATTGAAAATAGAGTGATCGATTTAAAGTGTAAACTGTAAAATCACAATGACATATGATGTGAACTTGTTGGACCAACTTGAAGCAGAAGAGTGATGTCCCACTATTGAGAGTGTCGACACAAAATAAGATGGATCTACAAACATCCGCATGATTTATGTTGCGATATTTGTGATATTTAAAATGAAAATAAAATATTAGACAAACATGGTTTCTAAAGGTGGTGTAAGGTAAAGAAAACTGTGATAAAGAAATGCCAAAACTTGCATATTTAATAAAACAATTTGTTTACCTACCTACTTACTTGTAACCTTATATTATAGTATATTTTTCAACGGGCAATTTATTTGACAATAAGTTATGATTTCTTTGAATGACTGTTTTCAGACGTCTTTCGAACGAGGAAGTACCATACCTAATATCGATCTTCTCTCGTCTACTCAGTATCCTTTCAACTTTGCATTCAAATTAACTATCACTTGAAGGTGGCAACAAATTGTTCCAATTAGACCTAAAGAATGAGAAATCTTCCATACCTTCATATTTCATCATGACGACTGTACATATGTGTGTCTGTATGAATGAAAATTTTGTATTATTGATATGCATTTATTATTACTTATTTCTTATAAATTTTGTGTACCTTCTTCATTTTGTGTTCTTATTTACTTACTTACATGTTGATTTATGTGTTTGTCTGTAACGAACGTTATTTTTTTTAAAACGAAATGATTTGACTACCCAGATATTTTGGTAATCCTTGAGTCTACGCTGGTGTATTTGTTGCTAATGACAAATTGTTTAACTGATTGAAAAAACTGTATGTACTTGTAAGATTAATAAAATAAAATTCTTTAAACTTATTCTCGGGATCATACAAAACCCAATAATATTGGCCGAAATCAATTCATACGTACCCAACTCATATGCTCGTTCACGTTCGCACATGTTGTTCTACCCTCCTTGGTGCAGAACTAACGTTATGGTTAATGCACCGGTCAGCAGGGCGGTCCGTTATTTGAATGAACTGGCACATTGGGTCGACATGTTTGGGGTAACTTATAATGAGTTCACCAGACATGTCGAACACAATCTGATATAGTACATGGTGTCATTGTTGTTTGTAAGTGTAGTATATGTCATGATGTATTGTAATTGTTTACACCGTGCAACGCAAAGGCTGTAATGTTGCTCGTTGTAATTTTAAGTTCACAAAAATAAAATAAAACAGCTCGCCGTAGCTTGTCGAAGGACTTGTACGATATAACTATTTTCAAGTATTACTATACAACATCTACAGCAATATTATGTATGAATTATTACGCAAAACGTTTGAAGCGTGATTGCATGATATTATGACCACCATTTCTGGTTCATATAAATGCACGGGAGAGTAGAGTTCATGATAATTATAATAGTTTGTAGAAGTATTCATAGTAGTTATGCAGAGAGACTGCTCTGGTATGTAAGAGCAGTCCAAAGTTTCTATTGACCTATTTGGGATGAAGTTTGTGATTACTTTATCTAAGAGTATTATTATACTTCATCTCGAACGTTTCA
Source organism: Ceraclea dissimilis (assembly GCA_963576895.1). Classification (NCBI taxonomy): domain Eukaryota; kingdom Metazoa; phylum Arthropoda; class Insecta; order Trichoptera; family Leptoceridae; genus Ceraclea; species Ceraclea dissimilis. The sequence goes on along the minus strand of OY756361.1, from coordinate 8,372,910 downwards.
CTCGTTTGGCAGTGGCTGCAATTTGGAACTAAGATAATTTGCGATCAGATACACATTTTCTCTAGGCGTGAATTCTTTAACAGTCTTTTCTCTTTTTCCTAAAATGTTTTCAATTTCAAAAATAAACACAATTGGCTTTATTTAAGATTTTTTTAATCGAATATTCTGCAAAAAAAAAACATTAAAATAAGTTATAATTGCATTTAAAAATGTGTCTCATTTCTTTAAGACGCCACCGCTTTGAGTTAACCCACTTTGTGGAGGTTATACTTGAGACATTTTCAGAATAGCGGCAGTGCTTGAAGAGAGCTGCTGACGGTTTTATAGTAAATTCAATTTTCTCATAGCGTCTTTGTAATTAAATAGCAATTAGCGATAATGCAGTGTTGAGGGTGCTTAATGTACTAAGGGTAAGAAATAACATTCAACCAGGGAGAATTATCCATGTTAAATTAGAATAAAAAAACTTAATTAACCTCCTCAGTACCTACAAAATATCCGCGTTTTTAATCGGTCTTTCCATTTCACATTTTATATTTCCAGGTCTGCTGTGGTTAACAGAATTCTTAGCCATTAATAAATTAACTACTTAATACTTTAAATGCCTGCAATATTGTAGTTTTTATATATCAATCATGGATTGTAATACTGAGAAGTGTGTTGGCAAGTCTTGTCTATACGTAAAAAATATCCCTAGTAGCAATACTAGGGATACGTAGCTTTCTTTAAAACAGCCTTTATTTTTCTTAGGAAATACTGTAAGTCAAACAAAATTATTTTTGTTTTACGATTCTGCATAATCTTATCATTCCAAACCTTTAATTAAACATATAATATGAAGGGTTATTTACATATATTTTGATCAGATGTCAATTCTTCTAGGGATGGATCTCCATCAAACTCTACTAACCTACTTATCTAAGTATATAAATATGTTTTGTTTTTACAACAATATTGGCAAACGAAATAAAATTCCTAGATTGAAACGTAGAATGTATTTACCTTTAACGGTTTTCATTTCAATATTATTTTATATATAGCATTATGTTTGATGTAAATGCTCAATTTAAATGTATTATTATTGAATATTTAGATAAGCCTTCCTGTACCTTATTGTGAATGCCCCTTTGGGTGCATTAATGTTAATTGGTATAGACAGTAGGAACCCTTGTAGGATGATACTGAAACCTCATATAGATGTATATCTAAGGCATTCGATCTATGCTAACGATCATTGTATTGGTTGGCCTAGGGTCAAAACATGCAAGCCTGGAACATTTCATTTTCAAAATCTACTAGAAATATAATTTCGTGAACGTGTTAACAATGAAATTTGTTGATAGAGATTGTACCTTGAACCTAAGACATGTACCTAAGCGAAAATGTTTACGTCGTGAAGTGTAGAATACACGACACAGTACGCATCGCGATTCGAGTTCAGTAATGGACAAGATCTAGGTACGTCCCAGTTGTGTCCCAAAGTCCCGAAAATGTAGAAGCAACAAAATATGCATCTGAAAATTTACAGGTTTAAATTTAATTTTAACCTACCTAAGAAATTATTTTCCAACCAAACTTGCAAAACTCGTTTAAAATTATATCAAAATACTATAGCTGTAAAAAAACTGATATAATAAATGGGTACTTACTTTTATTTCAGTACAAATAAAATTGTCTGATGTGTGAAACTTTAGCAGGTAAGTACCCGTATTATTAGGTAGGAACTTTGTACTGTTATACTGATACAGCTGGTAGAGGTATACCTACTCCATTACCGTTAATTGACTACGCAGGGATTCAAGGTGATTAAGTATATCAGCATCAACTCTCTCCACTCCCTGCGTATATTGTATCTCTATACATAATATTACTACAGAGCGATACTGCCAACCTAACCATCTCCACAAATAGAATCGGTATGATGGTCGGTTTGGTAGTAACTAATTAGTGAATCAACTAGGTATTGTACACTCTAGCGTGAAACACGTAGCATATTCATTGCTGTGAGAATTCAAAATCATAATTGTAATATACAAGTCCTCCCGATTGAATGAAATCGTTTGGCAATAACCGAACTCATGAGTCATGAGGAACGCCTGCAGTTATATTTAATAACAACGGCAAGTGAGAAAAAGATCTAAATATAAATAAACACAAATCATGGGTACCTGTATCTACTGGTGTCTTGGTTACGAATTTGTGAAGAGGCGGCAGTAGGATCTAGCTCGAAAAAACTTTACATACATCTTGGACCATCGTAAACAGTAAAAACCTTCAACAACCAACGAGTATAGTTATAGTTAATGTAACTTGTAGTCAGTTTTTTAGTTGTTGAACTATTATAACGCTTTCTTGTGCCCCTAAATAATGTGATTTGAAATCCTCACGTACGGATGAAACAATATAATATTAAAGGAACTTTGATAAATAATTATTATAAACGATAATATAATTTTAACTGCTTTTTTCTGGCATCGCACTATGAATTCCAATAAGTCGATAATCCGGAACGTTTTGGTGGAAACTCCCGCGAGACAAAAAACCCTTTGAATAATAAACCTTTAACACAAACGTTTTTCTCCATAAATCCATGGATACTACTGCTGCTACTATTTCTTGCTCATTACTACTACTCAACGGTTAACACAGGGAGGTCATTATTACTTAGCAGGCAGTCAGCTACTGCTGATGGGCCTGTATCGTGTGCTTCCCAGTATAATCTGTTCTTAAATTGTTTAAGTGTACTGGCAGACACAACTTCCTCAAGCAAACTGTTCTAGTCATCTACCATCTTATTGAAGGTGAAAATGAAAGAGTAGTATGTAAGTATTTGAAATCCACGTATTGACTTTTATTACACGCGACTAGCGTAATCCTCATTATCAGTCTTATGACTTCAAAGTCGGTTTCAGAAAAGTTCATATAAGGATGAGAATCCTCGAACATTATTCGCTTGTAAAAAAGTGGAAACGTGTAGTTACGTGGATTTTTCCACCCTATTGATCCCGGGCTTCACCAAAAAGGACATCCTCCTGGATTGAATTCGGAGCCTCAGGCAAAATTAATTTATTAATTTTGGATTGATGCTTATGGTTAATAAATAAATACTTCCTCAATCGAAATAAGTATTGCAGAGTATGAGTTATTGAGACTTCCGTTCTTTCGGTTATATTATCTAAGGATTGAAATAGTGTTGTATTATGATGCTTTAGACGTATTATAAACACGTTCCTGTTAGTCAGCAGTGAGAGGATGTTCAAGTGAGTGTGAACTCTGCTGTGTGTATATTGTAAGAGTATATACTGTGTTGTGTAATCTAGACAAGTGCCGCTCTTTTAATATAGAATTCCACAGTAAACTGAAAGAATAAACTCAAGTATACTTTTAAGTAGCAACATGCAACACAAATTCAAGGATCTCTCCTCTTGTATATTCCCTTAAAGTTGAACTAAAAAACACAACACGTACAAAAGCAGTCAATATCTCTCTCTACATAGAAATAGAAACATACTGCCTTTTCTGAACAGTATTATTTTAATACTTTTTACTATTTGAATAGTGAAACGTTTACTATAAAATCTGTTGTAAATCACTCTAACCAATAAAAAATTGACTGTTTTTTATTCGGCTGAGAATTGAGTCCTGAATCTCTTGAATGCATAGCGGGTAGGTAGGTTTACTGATGCGGACAATCTTAGTATTATATGGTGTAGCAAAGTTACAAAGATATCGATTGAAATGTTGTTCACACAGTGACTGGAGTATAGAAACTAATATGTATTGATATTGTGAAGTGTTTAGGATACTTCTTGCAACAAGTTTCTTATTCAGCAAAGTTAGAGCGTGCTGCTACGAGTATACCCTCAATAATATACAAAGTTTGGGGGACCCTTTTGATGATAATCATAATGATACTTTGAGGTTTCTTGTGTCAATCAAATTTTGTACTAACATAGTTAATCATAACACTTGGAACTGTTTGAGAGGATCAAAATATTATTATTATACAAAGTTAGTTGAAGACAGAACAACACGCGTTTGTAGCTATAGTTAGATACTCTTAAATTCACGTTTCTTTACTTGTTTCTTAGATAGATCATGGACCGATCGCTTCTCCAATGAAGCATCATGAAGGAGAGGGAGCTACTGACCGCTGTCAAAAGAAGAAAGCCATCGTACTTATGGTCACATGTTCCGTAATGGGAAGTGTGCCCTAATTTCCAGGTTTTTACGGAGCATTTGAAAATGATATTAGTAAAAAAAGCGGAGGCAAAAACTTTTTTATGTGGGTGTATCCGCAAATTAAATACAGTAGGTACCCAATAAAAAATGAAAACGTATTTTTTTTTAAAAACCTATGGCCGAATATGTTTAGCTAGTCTACGTTGGTAAAACTTAAGAATTTTCCCGATAAAATATATGACATTAAATTTCCTCGATTTATAAACATAACAATGTAATCAGTATCTTGAATTAACAAATATATCTAAAAAAAACATTTCTTTTCTACTCAAATAAAGTAATGATTATTACAGATGAAGCCTGCTTGGTCAATAAGAACTAACTGTCCTTTCAAATTCTAGAAATGTCATAGGTATCTATAAGCAGTAAAAACTGTGAGTATAAAAATATTTGATACAAGTAAAGAATTATACTAGTCTTATTGGATTTCGTTAACTACCTATAAAATACATTTTCTTTACAGGTAGCATCAGATAACGACAAAAGTTGCTGAAACTGCTGAAAAATTCTCAAAGATATTTTCCGTAATATCTACGAGTATATAGTAATGTGATGTCCGTTCATATGTTATTATGTATTATTTTTTATATTTCAACTACCTTATGTACGTGTTTAGCATTTAATATTTGGAGAAAATGTACGAGTATGTAACTGATACCTATTAGGATTTCGCTGAGGCTAACATAAAGCAGGTAGGTATGTTGTTATTAGTGGACATTTTATTTGAACGTGTGGTATGAATTTTTCACTACGAACAAAAGGTTGTAAAATTTTACGTAGATACGAATGGAAGCGAAACTTTTTAGAATTTATTTTATAATACGCACACAAGTTTATCATGATTTTATTTATTTATTTCTGCACATTCCCTATACATATTTAAAATAATAATTAAACACTTATTTCATTATATCACTCAATAAATAAAATCACTCATACTGATAACTATTATTATATTATATGCACTATTGTTCACACTGAACTCATACGTAAATACAAAACATATAATTAGCAAATAAAGTGTGTAAGAATACATATATTTTTTTTATAAATTATATTAGTGCCTCATTATTTTAGTTAAGATGACAGATAAGATTTGATTCAAGAGTTGAAGGAATGGAAGAAGATGAGAAACATTAATTTAATTTCGAATTCTCTTCGACGAGGGTAATAAACTCGACCATTTCCTAAGAATATAATAAACTACCCCTCGGGGTGCAGTTCCCAGTTAAGCGAAGTTTATTTTATTACCGGAAAAATTATTTTTTCAGGGCTTTATGTTGCAGAAAAAGTTTCGGCCTTATGATTCTATCTGCGAGTATCATAGTACGTTGGGTCTTAAAGAGGTGGCGCTTTGTGGCTTGGTGTCTCAAACAATTTCTGACAGTAAAAGTCGTATAATTATACCTCATTAAAAATAGATTGGAAAGAGGAAAGGTCAAATTGAATTCTTACTTCTTATTGTGATAACTCATGCCTAGGTACTATTATATTTGCTATCACGAGGACCGAAAAAGGGCGTAGGTATAAAGTAAAAAGTTGTGGTATTTTACGCACACAAGTGATCATTCCAGATTCTAATATTAGTGTTTGCCATTCACGACATACATGAGCCCTCAGTGTGTAAAAAAATATTAGGATTCACGCAAGGTCCTTTATAGGTAATTATTAGAGAAAAAGAGTGTTGGAAAATGGTCACAAATAGGACCTGCTACCCTTCGCTTGAGTAAAAGCGTTGTGGTGTTAATTAATCAGGAAACAAATATTCGAGATTTCATTTTCTTAAAATATGTTGTATAGAAATGTTTGTATTTAAACACCAACAACTACTTCTTTGCAATCAAACAAGATAGTTTTCGTCTCGAAATTAATATTAAAATTTTATGACAACTGTATTTCTAACAATACGACGGTAATGCTAAAATGGTAAACTTATAATAGACTTCAGATTAATAAAGGTAATCGTACTTCTATTCTTAAGAGAACACATCCAATAATATGTTTATTAGTTCAATTGATTAATAAAATTTACTATATTTTAGACTTTGTTGCTTGGCTTCAAGATTCGGAAGCCTGGTTCCAATCTCATATCACAAGATAAAATTAATGATTATGTATCAAATACGGTGTGCGATCAGGGACTGTGGTGACCTGAGGTTCTGGATACTGCTAGTGACAGGGGCCTCTCTCTGGCGAAGACGCCTTGAGCCCACGACCCAACCAAGGATAGAAGAGAAATAATGTATATGACTATGTATCAAATGCGCGAGCTGAGTTTAATAGATTCATATAAAGATTTGAGAAATCGTTGAGGAATCGTTGAGAAAATTCACCATATAAAGATTTGTCTCCATCACCTATACGAGTATACACTATACAGGTTGACTGTAAGATATTGGTTTTGCAAAAGTCCGCCTTTTGGCACACTACCATTGTCTTGTTTTTTGTAACTATGAGTATTTTTCTTTGGCCAATAAAGATTTATTTATTTATTTCTAATGCGAGAATCATCACATAGAATTTGCGGTACTGTTTTTTTAGCACCCATAAATTATTTCGTATTAAATCAGGTATGTACATCAAAATTTAATCAAACGATTTTCACTTCTTCAGTTTAAAAAAAAGCTCTCTTCATTAATATAAGTAGCATTATAAGCAACAAATAAAGTATGAACAACAGCTTGATACTTCCCAGGAATTATAATTAACACCTGTGGAATAATTAATCACTCTCCGAGCTTATTTTGTTTAGTAATAATTACTTTCTATAAGCTCTTCCTACCTCATCTTAATGGAAGCTTAAATAAAAAGAATAAAGTGTTTTAGATTTTCGTTGTTGTTTAAAAAATATCCGCTACAAAATATGTAGGTAGGTACTTGGGCATCCATCAATATTTATTTTTCTTTCTTATATTCTACAACATGAGTTTTCTCTCCTGAATATACAAGATCTACTTTCTCAATGGCTATTTTGATAAATTTTTGCTTCCGACGTTAATTAAAGCAAAGTTTAAAAGAGATAGCAATTCACATAGACAAGCTTATCCGCTTATAGCATGGCTGTATTTTTTTTTTAAATAAAAATTAATATAATTATTGTATTTACCTGGTCAAGTGGTAAAAATCGGGCCATTGCGCTAAAATCACCCTAGTGGTACAAATGTTACAATATCCCTTACTTATGGTAACATAATATTTATTTAACATAATATCTCAACTGATATACAGCAGAGGATGGACCTTCCATCAGTCTTATGACTGATCGTCGGCTGGCCTAATGTGATCACTTTACAATTAAGTAACATTAACCAATTCCAGTCCATCCATCTGCCGCGGTTGGGAATCGAACCCAGACTTCCAACCTAACAAGCCGGTATTCCACCGCTGTGCTATGAAGGTTGGTATCAAAGGCGCCAATAAACATGTATATGTACTGTCCAGGGCCCTCTATTGAGATATTTTTTTAGGTATTTTTTAGCGAACGATTTTTAGTGAATTTAAAAATAATCTAATAATATTTATGTATTTTGTTCAGCTTGTGTTGGTAACGTGTCCTGAAAAAAATATGTTTTTGTAACATTTTTAAAATTACAATGGCTTTTAAATGGAAATATTTGTATGCAGTTTTACGTACGAAGTACAATAATTAATAGTTCTAAGAAAAAAAGTACCTCTGTCGTGTGTTGCATTATAATTAGAAAATGTAATGGTGCTCTGCATCTATTTACCATGCACCATGCGACTTTAGTCATAATTTACATTTATTATAGCGAAACTTCAATTATCATGGGACATTATGTAAAATTAGAAAACAGGTACTCCTATACGGTAAATTTACCGAGATGTTAATTTACCGATTTTTCATGTAGCAACTTATTACGGGAAAATTTGCGTATATTTATTTATCAGACATATTTATTTTCGGAATATTTAGAAGTTAGGTACACAAATCATTCTCTCTTTAAATAATTTTTAGACATCCTTAAACTTTCTTTTAATTCGGTTCTACACCTTTGTAGATACTTAGTATTCGGGGTATATGTTAGCACAATTGGTTGGAGCGTGGACTTACAAGCTGGAGGTGCCGGACTCAAATATCGTTGTTGACGATGTATTCTGCACTTTACGACACAAGCTTTTAACTTGGTGTAAAGTGTCCAGGAAAACATTCAGGTCTATTTGCACAAGCCCAGATTTTTAATTATATTTTGAGCACACGCTTTTACCATTTTTTTCTATTAACTGATCTCTGCATTAACTGTTTCCAGCTTTCTTGAAAGCCATCTTCTTCCATATAAATTATCTGCCCAAAGCTATCCAATTAATATAATTCTGGGTAACATGTGTTTACTCTATTCAACGCAGTTGTCTTTTTTTTATTTCTGTACGTAAAAACAAAATAAAATCATCAAAGGATATCAAAGATCCGCCATTATCGAGTTTAAAAGTAAAATAAAACGAATTATTTTCTACTTTAACACTCCACTAGACAATTATCGCTCTATCCCTTTCTAACTCATTGATATAGCAGTGGCGTACAATATGGCCAATGTAGGGGGATTATCATAATTATAAAAAATAAATCCAGTAAATAACAGTGTAGAAGAATTAAGAATAAACATTGTTGGGCTTACGACCGACCTCGGCTGGCTTAAGTGATCAGTTTACACTCGAGAAACATTCGCCATTTTTATTTAATTATTTATTTATTATGACATAAACGGCCATACGGCCTTTGAAAAATACAAAATATTTCTTACTAAAAATTTCAGTTCACCCCGTCTGGGATTCGAACCCAGACCCTCATCTCGCATAGTAGGGATCTTATCCACTACACCACGAAGAGCGACGGCTGCGAAAAAAATCCAACGCTTTACAAGAATAATTTGCAAAACCAAAAATAATTCAAGTAAATCTGTAAGTAATGAATATAATTGGGAGAAATATGTAAGTGAAGAATTTACATAATATTTATTTTTTATGTTTTAACATAGTTTCATAAGAAAGAAATGTACGTAGACAATTTCGCCAGCTTCGAAACATTCTTGGATTCTTGTGAAGAAAATTGTTGTCCAATATAGTTTTGAGTGAAAAACAATGAGTTCTAGTAAACATTTATCATTGTAATTATGAACGATCTGAGGCAAGTCTATTTTACCCTAAAGTTTACTTAAAAAATAAAAATAAATAAGGGAGAGTGAAAGAAATCCATAAGAGAATTTGAAGATCTTATGTTTTGATGTATTAAATAGACAAAATACAGAATTTACCTAGTAGAAAACATGTAAATATCTTGTCTAACTGAGCGAGAGTCTAAAAAAATGTACGTGGGAATCGAACGTGTTTACAAATAATGTAGTGAAATTACCCAATGTTACCGTTATAAGGAATTGTAATATCTCAGTGTCGATAAAGCAATAACGCAGTAGTGAGAAAACCCTTCTAGAATTCACCAAAGACAATCACACGAATTGTCTCAGATAACAAAACGGCCATAAAATTGAATGCCACCAAAATCCTTTTGCGAAATACGAAATACTACCATTAGGTACTTCATACTTGGTAGTACTACGAGTATTATACTCCATACTATGTATGTTGTCTCTGGGATATTCTAAAACATTTGAATCACGTTCGAATTTGAAATTTGAAATTCCTCTCTGCATTCATTCCCCCAGGTAATAGGTACGGTAGGTACCACTGATACATGTTGTAATACAACACTGGATAATAATAATAGATATCTTGATAGGTACCAACCTAACCTTTAATATAGATTCATGATCAACACACCATAGACACCACGCTCCATAGAAATAGATGGGTATGCTCACTACTCAGGAAATACCTATCTATAAAAAGAAAATATACTTGGAAAAAAGAAGAATTGCGAAGAGCGGCCGTCCAAGAACACGTGACTTGATCATGTCGACCAGATTCTTAAGGACGGATGTTTTTCGAGTAAAAGCAATCGTAGAGTGCGCGTGATGATTTGAAGCAAGAAGTGAGAAATTGCAGATTAAGAAAACTTTGATGCAAATAAAACAGTAGGAAATGTAAATTCACTTAAAATTCACATTTACTTGTTTAATTTAAGATCAATCATTCACTTTTGTTATCATGGTAAACTTCTAAAGTAAAGTTACGCCGATGACTTTGATGAAAATACCTTCTAGATACACGACATTGCCCAGGGCCAAGTTCCACTAGGCGGTCAAACATTTGTACCTTTCCCCTTTCAGGAAACAAGTTGAAAATACCAACAGCTGGCAAACTTTTTCGGAGAGGCCGAATAATGCAAACTTTTAGTTGCACATAGCCCAAGATGGAAATTCGTGGGAAGGCACAAATTTAGAGGTTACGAGGTTAAGCAGTCCATCCTGAAGGGAAAATCCCTTAGGTAAAATAGAAACTGAGGGAAAATTAAGAAAAAGTAGTGTGTGTGCTCACTTGTATTCGCGTGAAGAACATGATACTTGCGCGCATAATGCGTTTTAGAACAACTAGTTTATTGTTTATTGTTCATTATCGTCCCTAGGCCCTAATTTCGGGTACTTGGACTCGTCAAATTTACAAAGTTATAGCAATTATAGTTTTTTAACAATCAAGAGGAGCAACAGTGACAATGTGCCAGAGAAGTAGAATCAATGCAAGCAGAGTATAAAGGGCTCAGTTTGCATTTCGTCATGATTTCTAGGATTTATAGGATATAGAATTTCTATATACTGTACAGTCAAGTAAGGCATAAACTTGAAAACTTCATTATCATAACAAACCACATTGTTTCAAACCAAAAGGTAGCTACCTCAATCTATCTATGTAACCACAGCAATGATACGGTATATAAATTAATATAGGTATAATAATTTAATAATCTAATAACGAATACTAATAATGTTGTTAAGTATACCCAGAGTGTAGGTAAGCTTCTATTCTGAGGAGATTCAAATTCTAAATCGTGATACAATATCGCTAAAAGATACGGAATTGTACTATGAGTGCATGTATTGATAGTAAAGGTGAGGTTGAGACATTCATCTAAATATAATTCTTACGAGCACAAATAGTTACGCATGTACTTGTAAGTGTAAATGTGTAACTCTTTATGCTTGTAAGCAATTCAATTTCATTCAAAATTCTTTTTATTTTTCTCAATATTTTACACACACAAATATGGTTCCTTAAAACTATACATGTTTCGAGATTCCTCTCCAATAGAGACAAGTCTCGTGTGTGGGGAGGCAGATCACAAAGAGTTACACATTTACCTACTTACGAGCACCAGCGGTCACATATGTTCTTACGCCCTTACGGGGACAAACAGTTACACAGCACATACTTTTGAGACAAAACTTACGCATGACTTACGAGCACAGTCAGTTACACATCAGCTAATTTTGTCAAAAATTATTACTAAAAATACACCAGTAACGTTTCAGTAATTTGAAAGAAGCTTGACACCTCGAAAATAAATAGTCAATACATAGTACACGAGGTAAAACTTGAAAGGACTTATAAATATGATTAATTTATATGCAATAGGTCTTAACGTTAGTCTTTATTATTCATCAGCCTTTTTTTATTAAATAATAACTAAATTGAAGTGGAATGATTGGATAAGTAGAATATAATGTTAGGTTAGGTTAGGTACCCATCATTTAATAAGAATAAAGGACTTTTATTTCACTGAAGATCTTTGAGTCTTCTGTAATAACAAAAGGATACCATTAGCAAAAATGTGATTTGTTAGTTAGAAATGAAAAAAAAAATACCAAAAATTGGACAACGAGGGAATTAAGTCCCTTATCGACATGAAAAATCATGAGTTTTTATTCTTTTTTCCTAAGACGACCCTTCTATAACATTGTTAGGAGAAATCCTAAAAAGCCTAGACGTGGAAACACACTTAATCCTTTTTATTGTCCCCTTGATATATTTCTCTATCCCTCATTCTAACCTCAGCCAAATCCCTAACGTTCCTAACCTGCCACAGAAAATACTTTATATGTCTTGTACTTACTAATTTTATGAACAGTTCAATACTCCATGAAATATTGAGATACTATTGGCGTTTTACATCGCTGATCTAAAATAAAATTATTATAATTATAAATGGAGTTAGCTGGCAGAGATCGCAGCATTGCTATAAGCTCGCCCTAGTGAAAAAATCTTACCTACAATTTATTTTCCCTATCCGGCATAATGCCTACGAGTAGAATCCTAATCCAAAATATAAAAATTAAATAACTATAATTGATAATAAGACGTCCCGAATCACTCGTAGACGAGTTGATGACCCAAATCATAGTAAGACATAGAAGAAGGTATAAAAAATTTATACAATAAGGAGGAAAAATAACTACAAAGTTATTTTTTTTTGTAATTATAGAAGAATGTGTTTGTGGAAAAAACGATTTATTCTCAGTATTGTTTCTCATCTTTCTGAACATCAAATTAATTGTACGAAGTATTCTTAGGTACGTACGGAATAACATCTATAATTTATTTCTGATTTATGTATGAAAATAATAATACGACTTACCTACAAGAGAAATAAAGTTATTTTAAATTGGTTTAGGAGAATGTTTGACCTTTTAATATAGTCAAAGAAGGTAAAAAAAGGAGAAGTTATGTAAAAAGGATCAAATATCATAAATTTTCCTTAAATGGGGAACAAAATTCCAGACAAGAAAAAATGATGTAAATTATCTTGTAGATATTGGTGGAAATTTGAGTACCAATTCTTGTAGCGACCTAGAATTTTTATATTGACAAAACCATTTTCGTAAAGATAGAACCATGATCACCTTATTTCCGACCAAATATCATAATTCTTATTTTTGAAGAACAAAATTTATGTTTTGTGAGAACATCGGAGTTTTCTTCACGGAAGCATAAAAATGGTTGGAACGTACACCAAAACACCAAAAAATAATATGTACCGTGTACAATATAAACATTATATACACGTTTCATCTCGACCCAGCTACCAGCCCTCGTACCGGCTTGTCAGGTTGGAGATCTGGGTTCGATTCCCGGCCGCGGTAGACTGATGGACTGGAATTGCTGAATGTTACTTAAGTGATAGTGATTGCATTAAGCCAGCCGACGCGACGATCAGTCATAAGTCTGATGGAAGTTCCATCATTTGCTGTGTATCTGTTGATATAACTACTTATTATAATTTTTCATAAGCCCTGTTGTTTCTTGGATGGACGTTGAATAGACTTTTTGTCTTTGAAATTTTCGGCAAATTTTTAAGGACCTACATATACCTAGAGAACTATGCATTTATCAACTCATCTGGAGGCAATTACGAAGTTTGAACGTAGGTAAGTACCTACCTATTATAATTTTAAAATTATTATTTTTATATTTATTTGATATAAAATTAGATACGTAAGAAAACGGGAATGAAATATTATTTTTCTAGGAAAAAGATTAAAGAACCAATAAAAGGGAAAGGAAATGAAGAAATCATAGAAATATCAATTGTTAAGGATAATTTAGGTATGGGTAGTACAGTACCTATACCTCCATATTCCTTCTCAGTTTTTTTGTGAAACACCCGCACACAATTTTCTTGTTATTTTCGTAAAAGTATTAAGTCAATGAGATATTATTTTTAGGTTTTTATAAACAATTTTTCCTCCCTTATTTTTTTTTCATAAAAGAAAACCACGGGACAATAAAGCATTTGGATTGTGACCAATTCATATATTCTCTTTCTGAATGATTCAACTTTCCACAAACGTTCTACAGGGACTTGCCATAGATTAGCATAGATTTTAAGGAATAAGTAAAGTATGATGGAGTTACGTTTAAAAAAAACAATATTGTGTCGGCATGCTTGGTAGTGGCTTTCTATCTTAATCGTATTCGGTACTTGTGAAAAATACTTAATTGAACATTTTTTTATATTGGTACGTAAAGGGAAATGAATTAATTATTTTGTTCTAATTAACCTTTTTTTGATTAAAAATCCTGACATTAATAAATTTAAAACGATTTTATTAAGAATAGATTGTTAATTAACGGCGAAAAAGCATTATAAAACCAAATATATTATATTATACACGTATACCTATTTTGTCGGTGTTTTGTTCTCTATCTGCGAGTAGTTGGTATACCATGATGTAGGCATGATTTGTTTTACAAAAATACCGTTCATGTGTAGGTACATGAACACTAGTAGTAACACGACAATTTGGAAACCTCTGAGGGTTGAATGTCGTTGGGTTGTAATTAAATTTCGCAGTATCTGAATCTCATTCAGATCCTGATTAATGGATTTAGACCAGGAGTTTTGACTAAACAAGAATGAAAAAGAAAATAGGTTCGAGTGTTTCTAAACCAGCAGTATAGGCATTTCACATAATCTTGCAAAGAGTGCTTTTACTAATTACGTACAGATTTTCTTTCACCGTCCATTGATTATTTGAAAGTCAACATCTCATAATAGACTTTAGCTCATCCTGTAAGGACGGGAAAATAGTTCATCTTGTAGTGGCATTAGTTCATGATTATAGTGCTAGAACTTTAACTATTATGAATTATTGTTACAATTATTGCAGATTTAATAACGTTCTTGTCACTTTATAAACTAAATACAAAAAATGTGGCTTTATTGGGACACCGTTCAGCTGTCAGTTGGAACATATACCTTGCTGTGAACAATAATATAATGTGATGCATGAATTATACTATACTATACCCTCACGCCACCTCCCTTGCGGGGTAGGCAGACAGAACGGATCGCCAGACTTTCCTATCTTGACACACACTTCATGCAGGCTTCCGTCACATTCATGCAATTCTTCATACACATTCTACGATTACTTTTACTCAAAACACGTCCGTCCTTGAGTATCAGGTCAACATGGTCCAGCCATGTGGTTCTTGGACGGCCGCGTTTCCTTACATCTCTTCTTTCACCTTTGCATGAATTACAATATTTTAAATACAAAACAATCTCAGAATATCTTAGAGCGAAGCCGGCAAATGTAGCGACATTTTATTCAGCGACTTGATGGTTTTGGAAAATATAGTGGTTAGGCACATGTCATTGTCCACAAAAAGTACGCTTTAGCTAGTTAGCCGAACCATTGGTAACATTGCATTGGTTTTTATTACTTTACATTGAATATAGTCACGATACTACCAACATAAAGCGGAATATGCTATGTAGATAACAGCTACTGCTACATACTGTAAAGATTCATTAAGTTAAGCTTCGGATACAAAGCATTCAAATCACGTTCTCCTAGTTTATCATTGGAGCGAATTCTTTGTTTACTAAATAGGTACCCATACACTCACACAGTAGGTAAGTAAAATAATACATAGGTCTATTGTATGTTTGGATTTCAGTGATCCCTGTACCATCACAAAAAGGAGGCAGAACAATACTGGTACGTACAATTTGAAACGGTCTGTTCTGCAAGAAGAAACATAATTTCAGATATTTTCCCGGAAAAGAACGGCAATTACGGCAGCGTTAAAAATGTACGCAACTTTATCTGGTTTTTGCAAGTATTTTCTCTAGCGACATTTCAGCTTTCATGTTCACTCCAAACTGTTGCATTAAAATGTCCAGTGTGTTTGTCTAGATTTGTTGAAGCACTTCAATTACTTGATATTGTAAACAATGAGGTGGTCGGTAGCCTAGTAACGCGCTTGACTGTTAATCCAGTGGGCGCGGGTTTTATCCCCGACTTACTCCACTTCACAACACAAGCTTTTAAGCTTTCTGTGAAGTGTACAAAAATGTATTTGGGTTTATTTCGATAAACCCAGTTTCATTAAAAAAAGAACAATATTTAAGTACGTACTTAAAAAAACAACTACTATTATTAAAATTAAGATCTACAAGGTGCTTGGGAGAGATTCACAGAGCGCACTCATCTTGGGGACGACGCAGGAGTAATAGCATTTCTGGGATGGGAATATGAGTGCCGACTGCCGACAGACGCGTAAAGAAGAACAACAATACAATTGGTTTTCGCTTGCCTCTCTAATAACACGTTTCGAAGTATATTCGAAGCACAGATATGGCATGCTTGAGTTATTTTTATGTAATAATGGACAAAAAGTGTTTCTAATTCAGAATTTTTTGGAATCAATAAAGGTACGTGAACATGTTGAATGTCTTTATTTGGGAAATATTATAGGTAGATAGGTATTATTTCTCTTTTGACGGCATCAAATTATTTGATGAAGATACCGAGTCACGAAATTTAGATAACTTCTTTAATTTCAGTAACCTCCTCTGGCGGGTAGCTACCATCAAACAATGGTTAACCACGAGTTACTTAAAAACAGAAGAAACCATATCCACATTTATTCCCTAAATTTAATTTTGCCCACCATATAAATTACTCCATTCAAAACTTGATGAAAAACAATTATTATTAAATGAACACCCATATAAAATTTAGGGGTAGGCAAATTTGCACTGAAAATAAAATTTATTGTTACCAGTATAAAAGATCTGGCAGCTACAATGTTCGAGGCGAAATAATTTAACACTGAATAACGAATCTCTAGAAAAGGTATAATTAATATTTTAATAACATCACTGTTATGGATAGCGTTTGCGGAAAATAATAAGAGCGTCTTATGATACGAATTATTTTGACTAAATATTGTGCAGAAGTGCCTTATCTACTCGAATAAAACTTCTGTGTAATATCTCTCTCATGAAACTAATGTTATCTCTCTATGTTATTCTGTATCTCTGTGGTCACGTATAATATTGTTAGGAATTAAACGTTACATAAATAAATCAAAGGGAAAATTGTAAACTTAATTTCGTGCGCAAATTTTGTTAAACAAAACATTAAACTAGTGATGCGAGTTTTATAGATATAATTATTCTCATTTAGTATCATAAATATAACATGATCATAGAATATCAGTAATCTAATGTAAATGTAAATCACAACAAAAACACCTAGATCTGGTTAAAATATAATATTGGTTCCACTTAAGAATGTGTATGCAAATGTGCCTTATATAAAATGGAATTTTTTCACAAATCTAAACAAATTTCTAGATAGAATTATCGGTCATTAGGTTGAATGTAAGATATTGTTTTGCAATAATTCCTCCCTTTAGCACAATACTATTATCTTCTTTTTGTAACTCTTGATGATTTTTTAGTTATCACCAAAATAATACCAGTTCTTTTTCGTTTTTGGGGTGAAATGGTTGAGCCTTGTAAATTGTAACAAGATGTTAAATCGTCGGGTCGGGACTAAAGACTTGGTAGAAACAGAGAGAGCAAATCGATGTTTATTTTGACAACCCTAAAAGTGTTTTATGATTTATGTTACCAATTTATATTTTCCTTTTGAATGTGACAAAATGTTATCTTTCAACTGTCATTCGTCTCTGTTAGAATTTCCACAATAAATAAATAAATAATTTGACGATACAAATAATGTTAAGACTACGGCTTTATTTCATGAAAATTTGTTTGTTTTATTTGAAGAAAAACTAAAACGTTATTTTTTCAGGTTCAACTTTTCGTCTTGTGTAGACTGACTCATTGATCCTGAACCCACCTCTTACGAGTAAGATTTGCCTAGCAGTCCGGGTAAAGAGGTCGCTATTAATGCCCCTGAGCTACCCGGGGATGTAGAGGGCTTTAAGCCCGCTTGATTTTCCTTCAATGACTCATTGACTATACATATGTTTTCAGCGCCGCTGGTATCTGTTACCGGTAATATATTTGGTTTCAAGTTATCAGTCCTTCAATAATTCCATTTTCCGCTCTGAAGATGTCAATCTTAAAAATGATGGAAGTACGATGAGTTTCTCACTTTTCCGAAAATTATTTTCATTCCATGTTTGTGATTGTTATTCGATAGTTTTGACGATATCGATAAATTATCATTGATGTAATTCTATTTGGATATATTGAATTGGCAAGCCTGCAGACGTAAATGATGATCCATTGTAAATGTTAAACTCTCAATTTCGTGTAGCAGAGTGAGCCATTTCTCAGAGATGCTTTCCATTTTTAATGGTTACTCATACTTCACACAATATAAAATTGTTTTCTTAATTCCAACAAAATGTCTTCTTATAGTATTGCGTAGTTAAAAAATATTATTTTCTAGTTGCTTTTATATTAAGTATATGTTAAGTTCTCTGGGGACACTGAGATTCATATCGCTAAGACATCTACAATGTAAAGGAGATGAAACGCCCTAACGCAATTTGCATGATAAAATTTCATAAAGGAGACAAGGACTGAGAAGCGCGTGGTATTATCATTGATTATTTATTAGCATTTTCTTGTTGGTGAGTATATTATTTCATAAACATAATAATATACGCTACCCTCTTTTCGAATAAACCACGTATAATGTACATTGTATTATCTAAATGTAGATACTATCATGGGCGTGGTCAGGGGGTGGCAGGGGGGCAGCTGCCCTCCCTTGAGATTAGAATAGGTATATCATTTTTCATACTAAATGATGAAACCTCACAAGAAATCACATTGTTACCACATAGTTTCTCATCATGTCATAAATTTTCTAAAATTAGTGTAAAACATCCATCAAAATACAATTTTATCGCAAAAAAAATGTCTGCGGCGCTATTTTTTTATTACTTTTATAGAAAACATTTTTCATACATAATATTGTGCAAAATATTATGTACATTTTCAAATAAATCAAACCACATCACAATGTTTTTCATTATGTCTTACATTTTTTAAAAATCTATTTACGCGTTTTTCATTCTATATCAATTTCGTAAATTTTTGTTGCCCCCTTCTAGCTCCGAGGCTGGCGACGCTCATGGATATTATAGCACTGTAAAATAAGCAGGTAAGGACATTATATCTATAACTACAAAAACATTTAAGATACCCAAGGCTAGATGAATCTTGGTGAACTAACTGGTAGTCTCATCTTCAAATATATTTATGAAAATAAGAGACATTAGAATGAATAACTCAATAGTCTACATACTATTACAAACAAGTACAGCAGCACTTTGAAGCATATTATCATTAGGTTACTCTGAAAGCGGGAAATACGAGTATAGTCTAGGATAGTAGTATAGCCTGGAGAGACTACGTGGTCAAAACAATTTAACTGTTTATGAATGCACGATACAAATAAAATATACATGTAACACAAAATTGTAGTAAATTACAACTTTTTTCTTTTTAAAATCCTATGTTCCAGAACCATCTGCACATACATCCGCATCGCTGTGACTATTAGACTGCAGAGTGCAGGTAGTATAATAATTATTATTATCATATTTTGTATCTGGAACAAGCATGGAAGTTTTCCAGGGAAAATGTGTCGCCAGTTGAAATATTGCTTATCACAATGTTGCCGGTTCATTACCCATGGGTCTCTGGGATATGTGGAGTGAAAGGATGGTAGGGGGATGAAGGATGGATGAGGGTTGCGGATGAGGGTACAACAATTTCCAGTTTCCACACTATAAGGTGCTCTTATTGACCAAAGAGCGGTCAACCCTATATGCTACAGTGTAAATCCGA
Source organism: Ceraclea dissimilis (assembly GCA_963576895.1). Taxonomy (NCBI): domain Eukaryota; kingdom Metazoa; phylum Arthropoda; class Insecta; order Trichoptera; family Leptoceridae; genus Ceraclea; species Ceraclea dissimilis. The sequence goes on along the minus strand of OY756361.1, from coordinate 8,353,136 downwards.
CTTTACAGATGTTGTAAATATTGAAACACTTTATTTTTTTTTAACGAAATGTGATTTCATAAACAAGTCATATACGAGTAGGTATTCTTAGTATTTTTAGGTTGTTGTTGTGTATGAAATTTCTTCATGGCAGTTCATTTGAGAATTACTGTTCACTTTGCAAAAGTTTTCAGTATAAATTATAATTTGCGAGTATTCTTTTCTTATGACTTCAAAATTTCGTTTATGGCGTAAATAAATAATATAATAATATTTCGTTGACGCTGTTAATCTTAAATTTAAATCAAATGAATTGATTGATATTAGTTTTTAACAATATGTAAAGTAATCTATCTGGAGACAAGACGTTGACAATCTCTGACGATTGTTAGTTATGGTTCAGGGGATAGTCCCGTACCATCGAGTGTCTATTCAAATCTCACCTTTACTAACTCTTTAAATAAAATATGTTTTCAGGTGTATTTGAACAGTGTTTTGCGGTAAACAAAGCCATTTTTTTTATAGAGAATACTCGTAGTGTCGAGAGGATTAGGGCGTAGTATAAAAACTGTTTAGATATTATTAAATTACATTGTTATTTCTACTGCTTAAACAGTCTCCGTCCAAATCAAAGTTCCATTTCTCGGTACAGACCTTCTGCATCTCTCTCCGATTCCCATTTGTTTCTTCCTATTACCTCAGATACTTAACTATTTCGCATAAATGAAACTAGTGAAGATCCATCTATCATCTTAAAAACCGGATTTTGTTTAGTTTTAACAAACCAAAAAATGACAAAAACAGGGACACTTTCGATACAATGAAATGATGTTTGTAGGTCAGGTACGTGTTTCTGCTCCACTGACGGTTTAGTAGATGTAACAGTAGATTAGGTTAGTAGGTATTAATAATAACATTAATTATTACCAGACACAAAAGAATATTATATTTTTAATGCAATTAAACCCTTAGTGGTGATCCTGTCCCTAAGGAACGAGGTACAATATATAATAACATGAAGGGAGGATAATATTATATAACATTTATAATATATAATAGTAATTTCAGTGCCAGGTATAAAATAAACAGAAAAACACGTTGAAATATAAAAATGTTTATGTTATAACCATAGCTACATCGACTGAATTATTTTTATCGAAGAGGATTTTTAATTTACGCCAGTGAGTTTGCATATAATTAGGAGTAAGCAAATTATGAAAAAATTGAATTAAATTGTAAAATATAATATACGCGGAATGCATTCATCGTATCATGATGCTGAAGATTCTTTTATTATAAGATAGAGTCATTATGTATGTAGCATTGTTACAACAGTGTAGAGTTGAAGACGGACATTGTCGGGCTTACGGCCACTTAATAATATCATTATGTATCTACCTACTACGAAATGTAACAAATCCAACCCCTTACAAGAATAATTTGTAAAAAAAAATGCAACATAAACCCGTTTATTCAAAAATAATGATCTGATTAATTTTAATTTAACACTAATTACCTAACAAATTTCAGATATTACCTAGTACGGAACATTCTCAACTTGGCTTCTGAAGAGGTTTATATTTCTCGAAGTTTGACGTTATCAATTTTGTACGCACCTACAGTAAAGTTATCATTATTTTTCTTTAAAATCACTCGTAACTAGTGGAAAATTATTAAAGTAAAACGCAAGTACAGCAAAGGAACAAGGAATTAATCTAAATGGAAAAATAATCTGGTTGCTTCCAGTGAAGAAATTTAGGGTCCCCGTGATTATGTACGAGTATATAGGTTAGTGAATAGGTTGGCATATTATCTATCGCAGTTACACTTAATTACTTTTCTGTGGTGTAATTAGCCATAATATTAAAAAGATAAAACTTTATAATATAATATTATATCCTACCTACGTAATTTAATGTAATATTCCGGGGAAAGCGTATAATGTATAATGGAATAAAACCCTAACGAATTTTTGTGAACATTTTTTTTGTTAGTAAAATTAGTCGAATGTTGCCTGCTGGTACTAGATGTGAATTATTTTTTAAAGAATTGACAATATTTTAATTGACAGGTCTGTTCAATGATAAGGATGAATAAATACTTACTTTGAATAAATACTTCTCTTAATATTTTTATAAACAATTTTTTATTTGATTTATTGTATCACCAACCACCATTGTATTCTGTTTTTATATTTTATTAAATATGGTGTGAGAGCACACAAAAAATATTTTCAATGGTTAGAAATTGAAGTCGTAATTTAATATTTTGCCATATAAACGAACTTATACCCGTTCAGAGTATGTAGGTAATTTCGAGTTCTGCAGATACTATGAGACTTGTATGGTATACAGTACATTTATATTTCAGTAGAAGTAAATAATCCATGGCTTTATCAATATTAGTTTTTGAGTTATTTTGCCTGCAATAATGTAATAATAATTTTGCAACTTTTCTGGAATCGTATTCAGGGCTGACAATTATTCCAACTAAAAGTGAACTTCTTTCAAACGGCATCATAAGGTACTCATAATAAAGGAACACGACATTTGAGTGAAATATTTTGGAGGGCATCGATTTTCACGAGACTATTACAAATGGAAAATCCATTGTTTCCGGTGCTTTTGATAGCGTCTATGATATTACAAAATTATGTAATATTTGTATAAAATATATTGCCTTTAACTCTGATATATGTAGGTAATAAGGTATGTCCCTTAATGTTGTAATGGCTATGAAAATTTCAATATTTTATTTCCCGTTTGATTAAAACAATTTTCTTGCATCATTAAATCATAAAACGTCGACCTATCTTGTAAACATCGTGGGTATCGATTTCGTGGAAAATGAGTTTTGGTAGCACTGAAAAGTATATAGAAAATACCTCACCTGCACTTTGTGTTAAACTCGCATATCAAGGCCAACCAAAATTATTATTTTAAACGGCCTGTATAGAAAAAACACGCTATTCCAGCCCATAGAACAATATAAAAAAAGTTTAAGAAAATAATTTTATACACCTATGAGGTTTAATTTGTATTGGCATTAATTGGGCAGTGACAGTTTTCAATAATGTAGAAAAATTAGGATTTTTCTGTATAAAAATATTATTATGAAAATCATAATCACCGACTGTGAATGTGGTCGCCGCCAGACGATGGGGCATATACTGAGTGTCCAATTTTTGGTTTCAAGCGCGGTCTAACTGAAATCAACGGGGTCACTGCTGACGCTGCCAATAGGCTAAGAGATTTACATTTAAATTTGTAATTGCCGGGTCTTTTGCCATATGCATTAAAAAAAAATTAAAATCTTTACAAGTCTATTAACTGACGTAAGCTAAAGATTATACGTATATGTATATACGTATAATGAGTAATTATGTTAGTATTATAATATAGACAATGATTATAACTCCACACCCTGCGTGAGAAATAATTTTCTCGCTCTTTTTCTGAAGCTTTTGTTTACAATCACAATAAGCTAGCTCTCTTTGCAACACAAACATAATAATATTAGAAGTAACTACTCACCTGTATACTGCATATAGTATACTCACTGCTGTTTATTATACATATTGCTACCAACAAATGTATCAATTACGCCTGATTTATTTGAACCAAATGTCCTTAAAGTTGTGTGAAAGCATTTGAAATTTGAAGACGATTTATTTTTGAAAATGTGTTATATAAAATTCACAAAGTGGAACGTAATAAATCGTTTTTTATGTACCGTTACCTGGAGTAGAACTTACTTCTGTTGCAAGAATCATACTGAAAAGTTCGAAGAATAATTCTATATAAAGTGATGTCAGGGCTGTTCCGCGTTTCTAGAGCAATTTACAAGAAAGCGCACTTCCAATAATTAAATTTCGTCTAAATGTAAAACAGTAATAAAATTATATATAAAAAATACACATGTTTTTAATAATTAATAAAAACTCCTAATTATTCTTTGCCAGTTCGAGTTGAGAGAAATCAATTGAAAAATATGTCATTACTTATAACATAATAAAATTGATATCAAATCACAATTTATTTACCCATAGAGACATACCCGAGAGCTACATAAAAAAGCTTGCGGATAAAAGTAAAATAAGCAAGAAGTGAAATTCAAAGCGTAGCTCCCATCAATCATTAGAGAAAAAATGTAAGAAACAGCTTATCGCGAGATCCAGGTCCCTTATTAACCCTACTGAGTTTCTTAAATCAATCTATCATATTATTCAAAGGACACATTATAACTACGAGTATATATGAGAACACCCGGCAGTAAAAAAATGAGGGTACACGTCAATGAAAGTATAGCGTTCTCTTTTAAACACATCGAGTTGCACAAAGCACAAAGGTTATATATAACCTTTGCTTAAAATTCCATGCGGTTTTTTCTCTTTTAGATAAAACTTCCAAAATAATAAAGTTCATACAGCTGCTTAATTTTATATTTAAAACTTTTTTATACTATTTGTTCGATTCATTTGCTATGAGTAAAGAGGGATGCGGATGGAACGTTTGTCTTGACGTGTGCGTAACCGACCATTGACGCCTTTTTACTCGTGAACACGAAAAGGTCGTGGTGACTCGCGAGCGTGTAGGGGCGCATTAGAGGTTTTCGCTTTATTGACTTAAGTTATTGTTTTACATTATTTTATCAAGACATCAAAGATTATACAAACAAGTACAATAACTAACCTTGAGATATTAGTACTTTTTATGGTATTAAATTAAAAAGTTCACTGCCAGCATAGACGTGTAAATTCTGATTCTACTGTACTTTATTGTAATAAAACAAGCTGGCGAAAAACGAGTCGTATATTTGATCTCTTTCTAAATAATAATAATATCTATATAGATACGTTATAATAATAATACTTTCCTTCCTCTTTCCTCTTCCTCCCGCGTGGTGCAAAGCTACATCCTTATTCCCTTATTATTATTTGTAGAGGAAAGTCACCCGCTCTCTAATTGGAAATTACTTTTCCAGAGAGATTACATATTTTCCAGATTCCGCTGTGTTCCATATTCAAATAACATAATAATATACTGGGGGTACCTGTTCAGAAATATGATTGTAAGTAGGTGAACCTACATAGAGGTAGGTAACAATATAATCTAATACTTTACACCTATATTATCTATCTCATCTTGGAATATAATCATATTTTTATACTCTTGAAATATTATTATATTTTCACGTGACATTTACTTATTTTTTATACCAATAAATTTACAAAACATACAACTCCAAAAATGTAATTTAAATTATTTTATTTATTCCACAAGCAAACCATATAGGTACATTCTTTTCGACTTCCAAAAGACAATTCACATTTTCTTCAGCGATGAGGTTAGGATCGCCACCCATTCTGAATGTCATAAAAATGTTAGCGCAAGAGAATGTTGCGTGTCTTTTTTGCTGGTTACTTCTTAAAGAAGTAGATGGGTAATCTCGTAATTTTTATGTAACTAGGCGATTTCTCCATTGGATGATTTTTTTCTAGTAGAAGAATGTTTTAATTTTATAACCGATGTAAAAACTGTTCTCTTATTCTTCGAATAGGTGATTGTAGAGTACCTACTTATTATGGCATATCTGAGTAGGTTTTCGTAGGATTCTTGTTTTTTGGCCCGAGGTTCTAATTTATTTCAACATGGTATCTACTTGTTAAAACAGTATCAAAATTTTATATCAAGGAACCGCGTTTCTCGTTATTCTCCATAATGTATAAAACCCCTTTCACGAGGGTATGAGTATCGTGTGATAACAACAGTATTTGTAATGGTCCTTACGATTAGTACGACCGTTCATTCAGAGTCCCTTGTGTAAGAGAAAAAAAGAAAACTAAACGCCAATCTCATTGAAAGACTCGGGATTCCATTACAATCATGAATTTTTCACTCTATTTCGATAGTTTTCTATTATACTTGATTATTTCTCAGAGAATTGAATGAGTAAGCAGGCACTATGTTACCTGCAGGCAGTTTCTTTTCCCAACGTAAATAAGAGGAACGGCGTTCCGGCACCTTTTATCACGTGATTGTCTATATATTTCCTTAAAATATACAAGAAATATTAATAAAAGAACATTCATCCGCGCATCCTGCACTTAAGACTTGCATCTTTACCAACATCTATGGTCACATCAATTTCCGCAGTTGTTTCAATTTTGAATATAAGCCTTGCGGCACGAAAAATGCATCGGGAAAAGTAAGATTACAAACGGTATCTCCTAAGATGACTTAAAACATGGATAAATGAGATAATGTTTTAGTGAGTCTACAGGGTAAAAAATGATTTTGTAAATTTTCTCGATAAAAAATAATTTATAGTAGTTTGTTACAAATAATTCTGTAATTTGGTTGATAAGACGCGGTGACTCTAGTGGATACTTTTTTGACAATTGGTCCTCTTTTTCTAGGCATCTTATTTTGCGCTTACATTCTCATACAAAAATTGGAAAATTTGATCGATATTAGAACGATATTTGCTTTCTGCTTACCGCCCATGTTAAATATAAAATAATAAAAATTGTGCCTTATAAATATAGGTACATTTGAATTGAGGTATTTTGTTCTGTATTTAGATTCACTTGGCTCGGTTTCATTGTTGTGTCCACCACAATTTGATATGAGTAATGGTCGGGTATCTCAAGGGAAATATTGAGAAATAATTCGACCAGGGACTGTGATGACATCAGTGCCGCGGTCAAGCTGTGAGCTTAGGATTAGGAAACTGGACAGTTAGATCAGTTGTCTAAAGTCGTGTCTTTAATATTGGATTATAAGTGTCATCTTATAAAAATTATCTTTCGCATTGTAGGGTTTAAAATAAATTAATAGCACTACGAATCAAACAATTTATATTGTTTGAACATCTTACGTAGAAATTAATCCATGTTTTTTATCCGCCGAAGTAAGGCAACAAAATGTGCCGTAGATATTTTCCTAATTTTAAAGTAATGTTTTTTCCCTTTTTTCTGTTAGGTGCGAAATTACTAGTAGGTTGACTATTGTCAAATTGTATGTCAAAATAGAATTCATAATCTCAACATTCATACTATTCGTTCATGTTTTTCAGTTATTATTAATTTCATGGATCACCGTAATTACATCAAGTACTCAACAGCTAAGTTATACAACAATCAAGTAGCTAATTGCCGTAGTGCGTAATATTTGACAATAGACCCTAACGCGTGTACTGCCACCTGGTGTGCATTGCTGGAAGCTGCCCAGAAAAGATTACACTGGGCGTTCAATGTTTATTGTTGTCTCTAGTTTATTGCCTACCGAGGCCGATCTCAATAGTATTATCATACAGGCGGTTCCATGTCAAAATCTCATGTGACAAAATCTCACATGTCAAAAGGGTAACCTACTATCGACAGAATCGCAACTCAACACCGGGAAATCTGATGCCGTTGTTTTTTTTTTCTTTCGTTTTTGTGTGCAAAAAAAAAAAAACAACCTAACGAACCTAACCCAACAATATTGAAATTGTCGGCAACAGGTTTTCCGGTGTTGAGTTGCGATTCTGTCAATAGTAGGTTACCCTTTTGACAGTTGAGATTTTGTCATTGTGAGTTTCTGTCTGGTTACCCATACAGGCCGGGCCTAACTGACATTTGATGACGATGACGTCACCAAGATTGGTTGAAGAGGGAGAACATGTGTGGGAAAAAATATTCCGTAGCCCAAGTGTTTGTCATCGAGACAAGGTGACGTCACCAACAAGGGTGGTGATGTTATTCGTGTGTCCAGGCTTGTATAATATCGACGGCTACGTGCCTACCTACATAAGTTTAAAACGAAACTGATTTGTTTGATTATTCCATAATACAGGTGTGAACTAAACTAAGACAGGTTACAAAACCGATACATCAACATCAAAGCGAAAACGTCGTAGGTGTATCGTATTCCACCTACGTCCTACATACGTTATTCGATTTACTATTCTTCACAAGACTTTAGTATCGGCGTCACCTGTTTCGCAACAACAACAAGAACAAGTAAACAAAAACTTTTCTCAATACTTGTAGAAATAACACTGTGTTTCGTCAATTTATCATTATTTTTTCTGGTCGTATTATTAATATTCCGTTTCGCTATATTACCATCGGGAACCAAAACGGGTGATGAAATAATAAAACTCTAAAGCAAATAAAATGAAAACACTTTTGCCTTATGGCGGCAGAAAAGTTAGAAAAAAACTTTTAAATTGTATTTTTTATAATGAGGTCATTTCGAAATCCTGTTGGGTGGTGCGATTAAAATTATTAGTAGTACGGATTTTGGATTGGTTTCAGAAACAACGTTTAGGATACATGAAATCACAAGTTGATATTTTATTACTTTTTTAGACGTCGCTGAATAGTACCAACGAATTAGTATTTAGATAGATATACCTACATTTTTTATGATTTTAAAATTTAACAAAATAAAATTCAAATTAATTAATAGTACCTATAGATGTTCCTAAGTAAACCGTGCCCTATGCATATACGGTTTTATTTGTAGTATAAACAACCAATATGATCAAAGAAATTTTGAAGTCATAGGACAATAAGACTTTAGTACATGCATGCATACACATCACACACTACACAGTGCACATTTAGTAAAATATTTTCTCACGTTTGAAATATTTTATGTCAATAGAATGACTGATTCTTTAATTAACCAAATCTGTTATTATTAATTATTCAATACTCTCAGTATTCATCTTCTGAGTTAAAATCTCGCTTTGTTTGGTGTAGGTTTTCATTTTGATTGTAAGTATAGCTTTGATGAAATGTTCCAATGATGTAAATTAAACGAATCTTTTGTTAAAAGAATATCGCCCAAGTTTATGACTTTAGTCGCGTATACTAAGTTAAATAAAAAAAGCAATAAAATATTGTAGAGTCTGTCTTGTGGTGTGAAGAGATGAAGTGGATATAATATTGTAGGTGGTAGTTGTAAAGCAATTCCATTCATTGCGACCCTCCCATCCCACTTTATAATATCCGGCACAGATCCTAAAACATCCTCAAGATGTGCTAACTTCGTTCACAAACGTTCAGGGAGGGAGAAATGTCTAAACTTTAAAATTGTTATGTTTTCCACACTACAGACTATTATTACCTGCCGGATTGCCTGTGAACTGAATAACACACAATACAACTTAGATTTCTCAACTTCATATTAGGTATTATGATCTATGTAGACCTAATATGTAGACTGTAGACCTACCATCATAATACTTAATATCTACTTTTTTAATTCTATACTACTACATACTATAATGGGGTAACCAGTAAATTCTTCTCTTCGTGCCGTATTAGCCCCCCCGACGTTGGCGTTAGAATTCTTATTTGCCGTAATCCTGTCAGTCCGGCGACATTTCTGATGCCAGTAAAATAATGCTGCTTGTATATAAAACACAGGCAATATTCTCTTTCACAGGCTTATTGGTGAGCAAGTGTGATGTTTAACGGGGCACTCAAAAAATCTAAAGATATTGGGGGCCGATTGTGCAACACGGGGATCAGTCCGACATGGAGTATTGCAGAAGACAAAATTGATGTGCCAATATAGAGCGGGCGATCTCCCAAATAATGTAATTTGTAATAAGGTAGGTACATCTATTTTTTTCTCATAACTAAAGTAGGTAGTAGTCTAATACAAAGAACAGTGACACAACAATCGAACACGTCATTAACACAGTGTAAGTATATTGTGATGGATTTTATATCGCAGAGATTGAATATAGCAGTGATTGACGACTAGCAGATTGTGTCTGTAACTGAAGGCACTTATGATCCATCATGATTATGACATAATAATCCAGGCAGCAATACAAACAGCATCCCTTTTGTCGATTCATATTGTAATCAAAAAGTATCTCGTATTATTAAACCCATTGTTTGTGGTTTGTGAATCCTCAGAGGTGGTGGAGGAGATTGATTGTAAGAGTTGGAATGTTCATTACTTTCCTATAATCTTTAAAGTATCGAGATAATATTGAGCTTCCGGCTAATAGTGATCCTTGTTTCTAGGAATTTTAAAGACAAAACCCCATTTTAGGATATATATTATCAGTTATTACTAGTTATGTATTAATTACGTAATACATGCCACGTGTTTTGTGGTTCAATAACAAGTTATTTGTTTTCCAGTTTCATTATATATTATACTGAGAAGCAAAGAGATTGATTCGGCAAATTAAGACAAGAATACTCCCTTCTATACCGTCACCAATAAGTACTACAAATAATAAAAGGTAAATACGTGAAAAAACACACAATTCTCTCCAGAGTGGGTTATATTATCAATTAACCTCGTTGCTGATATGACTAAAAAGCATTATCAGGAAGTTTAACGTCCACTAGGGTCTTACAACATACTATCAAAAAGGATGGGGGGCCTATTCTGCAACCCTGGATCCCACGGGGAAGACAGGACAAAAATCAATTGAAGCTAACATTTCAACAACAGTACAAGAACAAAACAAATAACATTTGGGTTAGCTAGAAAAAACGGAGAATTGTATTAAGTTCGCCCTAGTGCACAAATTTATGTGATTTGTTTGATTGTACGCTTCTTTTTTATTATTATTATTATATTTGTTCCCATAAAGGCTGAATTAATAAATTAACAACGTAACAACAAAAAACAATAACGCTTGTTAGGCTCTTCAAAATTTCTCTAAGATACCACCAAGGTACCTACCAAATAACAATTAATTATTGCAAAACAATAAAGGTTCAAAACCGTTAAGCTAAGTAGTACTGCTCTTTCGTATACCTAAGTATTATACTATGTAGAAGTGTTTATATAATATTATACAATATATATCTACAAAAGGCTGTTTTGCTAGGAATATAAATTACCTTTTCTATTAGATGCTGTAACTACGAGTATCTACAGACCTAATAGGTATAATGTTTATTGTTTCTATAAAATAATAATATTGTAATATTATTTATGGAGGAATTTTATGTATAGGTATTTGGAGTCAGGCGTGGACCTCGTGGCAGTCGTAAAGAATAATATGGACAGCCAATATTTTAACACAGAACCCCTTCAAGCTGTACTGTTTTACATGTTTATTAGAAATTTTATTTCCTTTTATCTTGCAGGGTGTATAAAATATCAAGTATAAAGATTATTACAAAATTTGGACCTTCCATATTTATTTATTGACTTATAATGGTACTCAATAGTTTTTAAAGGGGGAGATTCGTAAATTTAATTATCTGTTTATCTCGTTGTTAATTTGAAATTTTGTATTTAGAGAGTGGAAGGATTAAAAAACCTATTCAAAGTTTTTTTGAAATTTCGTTTCACTTCTTCACTACTTACATACTTTACGTGTCCGGGTGGGACATACCCTGCCACTCCAATATGCGGCGACATAAATCGACTTGTCATTTCCTAGAATCAGGTCCCCAGGGGTGCAGCTCTCTCCCATCAGGTCGTGTATTAAAAAAATTGCAATATTTTTCTGTAAGGGCATTTTTATCATGTTCATTAATACTTATCTTATACGACAAATATCCAATCTTTAGTTTAGATGTATAAAAAATGCTTACACAATAACTAGCAGAAGTGTAGTTCTCGTATATTCAGTTGGGAAAATCAATGGGTACTATTAATATTTTTACATTCCAATTTATTCCTTATAAATCTTTTATGTATTACCTGAAGAAGAATAAAAGTTCAAGTCGTGAAATTTAATATAAAGCGACGTTTTTCCATTTCAGTTCAAAGCATTTCCATCAGCTGTTGATTCATTGTAAATTCCACCAAGTTTCCCTATTCTACTTGGCGGTGGAAAAAGTCGAATCAGAAAATGTTTTTCCTCTTCCAACTCTTAAGTGATTTCTCATGCACGAGTGGTTAGGAAGGAAGTTATTGTATCTGCTGGGTACTTTTATTATCATTGTACCGACTGACACAGATTAAGTGTCGACCTGTTTGTATAGAGGTTCGAAACGATTATTCTAATAGAGGTGTTATCGCGTACTTTTATTCCAAACTTTTTTATAAGATGGCTAATATTTTTTATGGAAAATAAGAATTCACATTAAAACGTGGTATAAATCTTCAGTTCAGATACGTACATTTTTGTTTTTCAATTAACTTTTATAAAGGTGTCATTATTTTTTCAAGAATTTGGTAGATACCGAAATCTGAACCGTAGATATTGTAAAGAACCACATATCCACTAGCAAAAAAAATATATGAAGCTTAATTCACAAGGAGTGGGAAACCTTTGCTATCAAGTGAATGAATGGCTATTTTTTTAAATTCACGGATAAACATTCTCCCATAAAAGGTGAGTTAATGGAACTTTTATAATTTCATGATCCAATCGTTGGAGGCAAAGATCCAATTTTTTCAGACGATGGGTAGTCGATATTTTAAAATGTAAATATCTGTTGTCTACATACTTCATTCCTTTATTTGTTGTTTCTAAACAAAAAGACTTATTTTTTAATTCATTTAAAATTATTATGTAAAATAGGTACATCGTATAAAATATTTTCAGCCAGCATCTACGTATCCAATTAATTTTATACCACCATAGTATAGTTTTCAGAATACAGAATTACCTTTTTTTAATGCAAAATAATACATTTTCAATTTAACAATCCTGGATTGGGGAAAATTGAAATCTACCACAAGGTCTGACGAGGGACAGAGAAGAGAAGTTACTTGTCTCGATTCAACATTTTGCAGAATTTTTGTGTTTGTTTTGTCTACAACATGCCAAAGTATCATTCCTTGGAAAAATATCAGATAACTTTAAAAGGATCCAAGGTGCTTTATTTCATTACAAAATTTAATTTCAAATTCAGTACTGAATATATTAACTATGTTTAAGATGTAACAAAGGAATATTTACTTAAACATGCTGTCAAATAATATAATACCTTCGCATAATCAATGTTATATTTTTGGTATTCTCAGAATTGAAGATTATTATGTATTTTGCATGAAATTACAATACAGAAACCTACATAGTAAAATTGTTACTTAGAACTGAAAAAAAACCTTTGCCTTTGATGTGTTCTAGGTTCATATTATACAAGAAAGCAAAGGTGTAATATTCCCTGTAGGAATCTCATATTATTATGTGTAAACAAAACATATAAACTTTCATTCTATACTATAGGAATTTTGTACCTATATCCAAATACTTTCGTTCAGTAATATTCAATTATATTCTTATACGAATATACGATGAATTATTTTATCTCGATGGTTTTGTCACATCTATTTCACTCGTGTAACATTTATATGGGACGCTGTTTAATTAATTGAAGGAGACGGTGTTTGGTTGCGTAATATCTAATGATGTTATCTTGCCTAGCGATAATATTATTTGCTGCCTACAATAACTGATGATGAAGATTGATAAATTAACTGGTAGGTAAGGTTTAAGATCGGGAAATTGAATTTCACTTCTATTGTGAGTACTTACTTACTTGACACAGCTATCCAAACCTAGATGAAAGATTTATGCTGGATTACGCCAACTTTTTAGGTGAGGAATAGCGGAGATAGAAGCCAATTGCTATTATTTTTCATACAAAATTTGTGCTATCTCTGATATTCCTCACGTAAAAAGTTGGTGAAATCCAGCATTATTCTCATAAGATTCTTACGTTTCAAGTGGGAACATGCCAGCAAGTCAAGTCGTCGTGATTATATAAAAGGTTCATGGTTGGCGCAGTTGGTTGAGGCGGCAGGCTCTCGAGCGAGAGGTGCCAGGTTCAAACCCCGGCGGTGGCGATGTATTCCACACTTTGCGATACAGGCTTTTAGCCTAGTGCAAGGTGTGCAGGAAAGTATTTGGGTTTGTTTGATTCAAGCCCAGATCCTTTTTTTTTAAATAAAAAAAAAATGTACACGTAAAGATCCTCCGTAAAATCTATGGACAAATAAATATGGTAGTAGTATTGCGTCAGAGATACTACCAAGAACTTTATTATGTCCACCGAGACCCCAGAGTCTTATGAGTTATCAAAATAGCCATCAGATTGCGATGGGCTGGGCACATAACACGAATAAACGAAGAGGCCCATTCTGGATGCTTAACCCTCACATATCCCGAAGGTCGTAGACGAGCGGAGAGACTCAAGCCACGGTGGATGGATGCTGTCAATGCAAATGTAAGTGCTTCAGAAGGACAGAGTGGAGGAGATCTCTTGAATAATTTTGCGGGAACACGTATCGTAGAGTTAATTCCGCTATTAATTAATAATTAAGCAAATGATGTGAATTACTGCACACTGTGATGGTCTGAGGAGTTGGTAATAATATTTCTCATTTCGCTACAATTTGTGATTAAATTAATCTCGTAGTAATTATTTTGAGACGGAGTGAAACAATTAACCGAGAGTGATAATCCGTAACTTGAACTCTCGCTTTGGACATGTATGTAAATACATTATAATTCAGTATAACATCGTACTACATCTAGCTGATCTAACTAATATTAGTATACGTCATGTTGTAATTACTAACTTTCTGGTATTTAGATACGTACATACATTCGTACAATGAGAAAATGAACTTATATGAATATTACTTGCATACTCTTCTTCTTCTCCTTAGCAATTATTAATCCCACACTTTTCCTGTGTTTCGCCGCCACTTTGCTCTATCTTGCGCATCCTCCGGTAGAACATCACTTTCTCTCATGTCCTGCCTCACCACTTCCCTCCATCTGCGCTTGGGTCTTCCTCTGGATCTCCTACCGGGAACATTGAGTGTTTGTGCCCGTACCATCGCAGTCTGCTCTCTTGAATTTTGTCAGAGATGTCGCGTACACCTAGACTCCCACGGATGTAGGAGTTTCGGATTCTGTCAAGCCTTGTGAAGCCTCACATCCATCTCAACTTACTTGCATACTACACCTGCTAATTTATACAAATGATTGCGTACATTTGTAGATGGAAGTCCATAACAGATCACACCATTATTTACAGCAATGTGATGAACTAGTACATTAGTGTGTCACTTTCCAACATTCAGTTCAATCGAAAGGATATAAGATACATTTTTTTGACGCGCATAGCGGTGAGGTAATTCATCTACTGGAATCCACCTACAAAATTTGGGATATTTCTGAAGGGCTTTTGTCTTTTTTGGGATTTATTCATGTTGAGCAATATTCTTATAGGTTTTTCTCTGGGAACTACTTTTACTACGCAACTTATGAAATGCGGGAATATTTATAATAAAAAACTGGTACCGGGTAAAAATTACAACTACCCCCACATCGGGTATAAGAATAAGTATATAAGTAAAAGGACGCACAATGTTAATGAAGAATACGTCTGTACATTCTCCTTGAGGATTTTTCCCTACTTAGTACTTTCCATAATCCGCAACCCTTTATACAGCGTTTTAGTTTACTATACTGCGCTGTGTAAAATACATCTACCGTAAACCATGCAGTGCCGAGTTTAGGTAAAATAATACATCTCTACCTTATTTACAATAACGAATTTGTATAGTACCCAGTTGACTTGTAAATTGAAGAGTGCATAGTGCGTGGTCTCGAACATAAAATTTGAGTAAAAATTCTTTATTGAACTCAATTTAAAAATATGTATAATAAAATATGTAATAAGTACTTTAAAGGCTTGTAAACAATAAACAGATCAAGGTGAGATGAGGAAAGTATTTATCTTCTTCTTCGGCCTTAATGGAAATGCTGGAAATAGGCCTCTTCAAATCGTTTTCACTCCTTTCTGTTGCTCGCATTTGGTACCCATTGTCCACTCGTTACCGAGGTTATGTCATATATCCTTTTTTTCTGTGTCCTTCCCACTCGAATCACTTGTTGGTATCATTTACTCAAATAAAATACACTGGTTCCTCATTAATATGCAAATTACAGCAATACGAAAATTTGCACAAAATATAATGTGATAAAATGCCTTTTATTTATTTTATCAAATTGAAAACGAAATTCCATTAAATACTTTCCCACATATCATATCACCCTACTGTGATGACATTGAATCAATCAACATACATAATATGTATGATTGATTTCTCCCAATCTAATCAGGCCAAATGGATGGTAGGGGTTATTTCATATTGGCATGCTTGCCTCACTGTGTAATTTCGCTTTACTAGTAATGAACTCGCTCTCTCAACGGCTTCATTAGAACTTCAAAGTTACGAAGTGATCCCTAACTTAATATTGTTTAGCATACCTATAAATACAGTACATTGGTAAGGCAACGATACAATATTGTAAAAGCTTTTCCCGTCTCTTACTTGCAAGTGTTTCTTTGTAACGTAGTAGATATCTATTGTGGATGTGTCTTTACTTGCCTTCAGGTATAATATTATTATTATATTGGTAAAGTTTCGTATTATATAAAGTTGGAAACATGCGTGAAATATTCTGATTTTAAAGCCTTCTTCTTCAGCAACATACAGTTTCCTATCCTTTTGAATTTTGAGGCAATCTCCGTTTCTGCCTTCGACCTGAATCATTGTTGCCAGGGTCTCAAATTATCGATATTTATTTTTATAGATTTAATGTTTTGTTGTTTTAATGTACTGATGACTATATATCGATATTTTTTCACACCTTTTTGTTCAATATTATTATTATTATTCGAAAACGATTTGTAGAGTATTTGATTATGTAGATATATATAGAATTTTAATTTTTTGTATTGTATTGTGTATCTACTTATATATTTTTGATAATTAACACTAATTGTAATGAAATGTAAATGGCTTATGCCGTAAATAGATAAATAAATAAATATAACTCATGAGAAGATTTTTCAATATTTTCTTATGTATTTTATTCTACTTAACCTTATTTATGTATGCTTAAATTTATTATTGCTTTGAAAATATTAATTCTATCACGGACTACATTTTTGCGTAGTAATTAGTTTTATATTATTCCTATTGAAAAGTAAAGATCGAGTGAATCTGACGTTCAAATCAAATACCTGTTTGATAGATTTTTGTCCAATTCCGTTAAAACTATATTATTTTTATATACCTATAACTTTTTCTTCTTTTTGTCGACAAACTTTTTTATTTTATTCAGGTATTAATCGATTTTATCGTATGTATTGAATCATAATACAATCCATTGACCATAGTCGTAAATATATATATTTAATGAAAGATAATTTTAAATTAAAAAATTTGCATATCGACAAACGCTCAATAAGATAATTTAGGTACGTTACAACTAGGCTTAGCTGACGAAGAAAACCCGATTTATAATTAATCTGACAATACGAAAAAAATATACGATGTGAACACAATATAATTTAGCTTTTTCCACGTGCAGATAGGAGATGAGGAATAAAATATCAGGATGACGAATGAATGTCATGTAATTAAATTTATTATTGGTGTAGGTGGGTCCTTCACTGACTTCAATCATTAAAATTTATAATTCTCGTTTTCAAATAAATAATTCAGTAAAAATAAAGTGAATTAAGCCTGGCAATACAGATACACCGAACCTTTTACAGCCTTGTTCTAGTAGTAGTAGCAGCGATGGTAGTATTATGGTTTGTTAACATCAGACGGGCGTAGAACAGCCTCCGTAGCGCTTGTGTACTAACTTGTCGTAGCGCTCACTACACAAAACGTAACAGAGAGGCTACGAAACTACGAAAAGTAATCGTTCTAATTATTATTGGAATAAAAACATCAAAACTTTATTATCCGTGACGAAGGCAAAGTTTTGACAATTATAATTATTATTATGATCGCAAACTTTGCAAATTGATTCTAGAAATGATTAACCGTTGACAATTTAATATATTTTGATTAATATCGTTAATTATTTATTATTGTACTGCAAAGTAGAGGAGTATTATTTATCTTCAAAGTGTTTTATGAAATACCCGGTATTATTGTGAATATAATAATGGGAACTGTCGTCTGATGACAAAGACACCCACACTATCATTTTTTGAGTGATAAATTAGATCGTTTGATAATAATCATTAAAAATTTATTATTAGTACTGTGCAGAATTCAGTGTTTATTATCTAATAATAAGAAACATAGGAATTTTTAAAAATATAACTAGTGTTTACATTTCGTGTCATGTTCATGAAAGATAAAAAGGTATGTAACATTATATTCTTTGGTATTTTGCATTAAATTTAAATATCATTAATTTATTGATTTTAATGATTATGTCAATTGCAGATTTGTTTCTGATCAAACAAATTCGTCTGTAATGAATATACAATTATAAACCCTTTGAACACATAGCTACATAATTATCAAAAGTAATTATTTTCAATCTAGATAACTATACATTTATTTACAACTAACTGATGTTACCTGGCGTTAACCGTGTAAATAAATTAACACACAAATATATCGATGAAATGTTTATACAACTATTAGTTATCATGCAACATACTACGAAGCTTGGAGACACTCATCTCATTGTTCCTTCGAGAATGTTCGAGGTGGTCTGGTTGGCCTGGTTGGTAACGCGCTCGACTGGTAATCCGGTGGGCGCGGGTTCAATCCCCGACTTACTCCACTTCACAACACAAGCTTTTCTGCTTTCTGTGAAGTGTACAAAGAAATAAACCCAGATTCATTAAAAAAAAATGTTCTCTGTAGGTATTTCTACAGGACTTTATTTACCTTCACTCCTTTGTTTGTTTTCTTATTTTTTGTCTGTGCGCAAATCTTGTAATCGGTTTTTCAACCACTTCCTGATCACTTAGAGACCTGAAACTTTGCAAACGCACAAAAACTCGGTGACAATACGATTCTGACCAAAAATGGACCCGCTTTCTCCAAAAACAAAAACAAATTATGGGGTTTCAGGGGGATCCAAGGGTTGTGCGGGGTCGTGTGTGGTATCATATGAAAGGGCGTTGGAAAAGAAATCCAGATCCTAAGTCAGTGTTTGTCCAGCTCAAGCCTCGGAAGACACCGAGCGATCGAGAGGTTCCAGTTGCCGCATACCGCCATGCTTGGTATCGTATGAAAGTGCTTCAGAAGTGATTCTGTATATTCTTGAGTGGGAGGCGCCATCGGAATGAAGGGATCCAAGTGCCCCGGATAGGTTTGGTATCGTTTGGAAGACCGCGAAAAACAGCTCTAGGATTTAAAAATTCTTATTTATTTTTTAAAAAGGATACCTTTACTAATTTGTAAATAAGGGTGGGAATAATTGTTTGCATTGTGAAAAAGTCGTGAAAATTTTAATGCATTTTCCATTGACATCACTGTAGCCTATGCATATTATGTGACTTGTTTTACTTTTATTGTGATTATTAGAGGTTAATATTAATTATTGTAGGGTAAAAGGTACAAAAAATATTTAATGGGGTAGTAGACGCCAATCTTCAATATTGAAAAAATGGACAAAATTGGGCTTTGTTAATATCAACGTCTATTCGGGATTATAACTTATTATAATTCTTAACATGTTCACGAAATGTAATTTTATTTCACGATAAATTTTTAAAATGATCGTGGGTTGTACACCTACACAAATATGTATGTAGGTACCAGGCGCGAAGCTACCTAAGAATACGATTCCCATCGAGTTACCTTTTGGAAAAAAATGATAGGTTTAATATTGTCTAATCTGACGTTATCCCATAAGAAATGTTAGCCCCGGCCTCTCATTTGCATAAATCCACCCTTTGCCCCTGGTAGGTGCCTACTTTCAGCACACTTCACAGTCAGGTAAAAGCTTGTGTCGTGAAGTGCGGAATATATCGTCAACGCTGAGATTTTAACCCGGCACCCCCACTTGATATTTAATCAACTTAAATACAATGTTTTAATCCTCTCTTTTTTTGACTACTAACAATTTGTCTAAAAATATCAAAAACATTAAATTATCTATGTAGTTCCCCAACAATATTTCACATACCAACCTCTTGTGCTATTTATGATTATGGGTATTTCCATTCCGACCATTTTGGGTCCGGGATTTGACAGAAGAAATGTCCAGGAAATGTCGAATCTCGATATGATGGCAACCCTAATGAGGGGAAAAGAGGGTTGGGTAGATTATTCTAATGTCGAGTGTAATATTATAACATTTGGTGTTTGTTAACATCAAACATTCCGTTTCATATGCGCATCAATCTTATTCACTTTTACCGGTTGGTTGGTATGATATAAATTAACATTAGTTTGTAATAAACTCGGATCTAGCTACGACGGATGACAAATGACTTACGGGCGTAAGCGTCTAATATTTTAGAATCAAATATCCCTGTATGATGATATTGTATTCGCTAACATCGTATGACGTATAATATGAAATAGTAAACTCACGTAACGCAAAAACATTCCATGCCAGTAACATTTTGTAATGTTAACTCAAAGTTGAATATACCTAGAAGTCATCGCCACAGAGATAAACCGGACTCCACGAAAGAGAGGATTTTGGTATGAACAAACAGGAGCATGATAAGCATCTACGCTAAATTTTTACTTCGTTTTCTTTTTTTTAATGAATCTGTGTATATCGAATTAAACCCAAATACATCTTTGTACACTTTACAGAAAACTTGTGTTGTGAAGTGGAGTAAGTCGGGGATTGAACTCGCGCCTACTGGATTAACAGGCGAGCGCGTTACCAACAAGGCTACCGACCACCTTATTATATAACACTCATCCATACAGTATGATGAGGAATAAGGGTGCCTCTATAAAATCTGCGTGCAGTGGTGCAGTTCGCAGTTGGGACCAGATGATCAATGATTAGTACACAGTCGGCAAACCGACTATCTTTCAACTTCTTATTTTATCCTCTCGGGTGTCCTTCACATTGACAATCAGAAAAGTCCACAAGAGAAAGCTCCACCATCCTGGGCAGTGTGAAATAACTCCCTTACAGTTTTGAATCCGGTCTACTCTCGAAGCCAGGAAAGCTGCTTCCTTCATACCTTTCTACGGCCCTCTATCTTCCCCTTCATGACCAGCTGATGTATGGTCGTAGAATAGGTTTTCTCTTTTACAACTGTTTTTCGGGTGTCCTTAAAGTTGAGTTAGTTGAAGTATCTAGTGAAATTCTGTACCTACCTTGCTAATAATAATGTAGTATATTTGCCAAAGCATGCCTGCCAAATCTCATAGGTATTTGAAATATATTGAGTCACAAATGTCTTTTCCTTAATTTATTGCATTATCATAAAATATAGAGCAACTAACAAATTTATTTGGTAATTTATTTCTGAAAAAGACATCTGGTCGTGAAGACTTTATTCATTACAAACAAGTATTTGTAAACCCTAAGAACACGACCGTACTTACCTACAGAATACAGATTCAAAAGGCAGAAGTTTACGCCTACTAGATTCTCCACTCGAAAAGTTTCTTAAATCTTGTTTAAGATGTTAGTCTACGCTAATGAGCAAGTCTTTTCCAGGCTCTATTGGAGCTTTTGTACACAGAACAGTTATTTCAACAGTTTGCTGTTGTATAATACAATATACTTACAACCGATAAACTGAGTAATTTATTATATGTTTTGTGTTTTATAATCAAACGGGTTTTTATGCAATTAATAAGTGACAAATTTTATTCTTTCTCACCATGCTATAATTAATACACGTTATACATTATTCGTTGCATATTTTTTACTCTAGATAACATTTTACATTGTTGAGTGTTGAAGACTGAATGCGTTCATACTTTTTATTGTACTATCATATCTATTGTCGTATTATAGTGAATCAATAAATATTTTATTTAAAGGTGTCCGACTTTTTTCATTTAGAGTCACCAGTCGTTTGCGATAACTTTAGAGGTAACCAATTGTTTCGAGGAAATAGCTCTACGAAAATCGCTACTATACGAGTATACGAGTATAGTAGCGATTTTCATGCAAAATAATAAATACACCTATTTTTAAAACAAAGGGTACCTACCGTCAATATTATGATTTACAAGTTTCTGATATTATTGGCGGGTTGGCTACTTATTGAGAATGGGTATAAATGATGTTACATTATGATTAAGCTCTTTGGTTGAATACTAAGCACTCTTAACATATTACATACCCGTATTATCATTATAAGTTAACATCCAAGAGAATTCCGTGAAAACCAAAAAATATAGGAAACTCACAAGCGTTTTTTTTTTGTTTTGAGCGAGCGAATGCCGTCCTTCGAGGGTTGCCGCCCATAGTCCCCGACCTACTCGGCCTTTTGGCAAATCCGGCTCTGGAGGACAGGTATTGAAGCACATGAGGACTCATAGTAGACAAGTTGTTTACGCGTTGAGAATGTTTAATAATTATAACTTTATGTTGATAAATGAAATAGAGAGAAAACTTTCCCTGATATATATCTTCAATCAAATTATATGATATTTGTAATTGATCATGATTTAATAGATTAGTTATTTAAGAATCTGTAACCGAAAGTCATGAATTAAATTTATTAATGACATCCAGAGCAGAAAAACGAGTAGGTACACCAAGAAGGTAAAAAAGATGGGGTTAATCTTTTTTTTTTTAATTGAGAATGAATCTGAGTTTATCGAAATAAACCCAAATACATCTTTGCACACTTCACAGAAAGCTTAAAAGCTTGTGTTGTGAAGTGGAGTAGGTCGGGGATTGAACCCGCGCCCACTGAATTAACAGTCGAGCGCGTTACCAACCAGGCTACCGACCACCTCGTCAATCAAACCACTAAAATCACTCACAGAATAATTATTTTGCAGAGAAGCTAAATCATCGTATGACAAGAGAGATATATGGCACTTTGTAATCCTTTGCATAATGTAGGTACCCACGTACATTAAATGTCTGTTTCCTGTAATTACGGAGTATTTCCTGAAAGGTATTGTATCAAAATTTCCTCATTCACAATATGTTCTGATTCACAATATGTTTATTATTATTCAAATCATACATGGAGTTCCGCTCCCCTACAATGATACAGGTATTTTGAACGAATACATTTCTGTAATAAATAATAATCTGCCTGACGTTATAAGACAAAATGCAAACGTTGCATATTCAAACGATCATACAGCCAGCATCATCCTGATGGGTAGAATACATACTTACCTATAGACCAATAATTCATTTCATCATGTAATATATCACGTCGTTTCATGTCTCAAAACTGAAATCGTCAACATTGCAATTTCTACCATATACCAACAACAAAGATTTTCCCAGTGTTGAGTATCTAGCGACAGATGTGCCCTAAGCCTTCTCTCTCTTCTCTGCACCATTTATCTGGGGTCGGCGGCTCGGGTCCTCTCTCTCCATCTGCTCCGATCAAAGCAGTCTTCTGGAGCAAGCTCCAGGTGTTCCATGTCTCCTCTGATGGTCTCCTCAAGGGACTTCTTGTGCCCTAAGCCTTATCCCATCTAACTATACAAACAGGTTTATCCTAAAAAACGACGCTAAAAAACGCGACATATTGAAAATGAACAGATTTTATTTTGTAATACTGTGAACTAAAATAAGTGTTTCAGAATTGACCCCATTATCACTGAAGTTCTTTTGCGATTTTCCTACATCACGGTACTCTTAAAAAATATACTAGAGAGTCCTTGACCAGCCGAGAAGATTAAAATATCCTGATATTTTACGAGTAGTATACACAGTCATCATTTCCACGAAACGATACCATGTTGGTTATTGCCTTTTTTCCCAAACCTTAATTGCTTACTTTCGTCAACTAGTTGCGAATCAATCCAAATGATTTTTTATAAATAAGCATACTTACATATTATCACGAAGAATATAAAAAGAAAATTAGTATTGATTTGTCAATCAATAAAATCAAAATCAAAACGTATTGATAAATCGGAAACAACCTAAGTCAATAGTTACAGGTTTTCACGATGATCCATATGTAGATTTGTTTTTTTTTCGGGTTTAATTGTGTGAAGATCTGATGATCCAAAGTTTCGGCGAACCTACTGCCGCCTTGGTCACTAATTGTGATCACAATTCGTGACCAAGACGGCATAAGGTTCGCCGAAACGTCGGATAATCAGATCTTCACACGATTAAACCCGAAAACAAAAAACAAATCAACTTAGGTAAATGATTTTGAACACCTACTTCCATTTTCAATTACATTTGCCGCATGTCTCGCTTTCCAAGCAATTAATTGTAAGTCGCTTTTCATCCAACTGAAGTCCCTGCATACGCTTTATTGGTTACTCCATTGTGTGTTTTATTCAATAATGTTTTATTGTAAAGAGTTATTTCTATTGACGTCTTTTGAATATTTTATATATAAAAGCTAAATGCGTTACACATACGATGATGATGATAATTATTATTTCGCTTTGTTATTTGCTAATAATATTCCAATTTAGTGGGCTATTAAATTTCATAAACACATTACGTAAATAATTGCTGTATCTGTGTTGAATCAATAGAATTTATAAGCACATATACCTAATTGTATTTAATGATAATAATTAATATACACTCTATAGGACTACGTTTTAAAAATATTATGACAGATCATGTATTTCCTTCTAATTACAATAAAAGAGTTTATTGACAAGACAAGAAAGCAATCTATATGCACAGATATAGTTTTTCAAAACTTAATAAACATACTTTGGTATAAATACGTAACACAAGAACAAGTATAATTAGCGCCGCAGATAATTTTTTTATGAAAACAATTTATTGTAATGGATTTTCGGAATGATTTTAAAAAAACGATGTGATGAGTAAACGTGTGGTAATCGTATATTTTTGTGAGGTTTTATTAATTATTTTATGTGTGAAAATTGTTTGCTACGTCGCGAGCTGCACAAATACCTGCCCAGGGCCACATGCGTCCCGCGGGCCACAGTTTGATGACCACGAGTGTAGAGTATAGGTTTATGTATAGACTAGATTTCCTCCTTCAAGGCATTACGAAAAACCTGTGTTTTCTTTCAAAATTGCTTCTTGCGTAAACCGTGAGATATTCTATATTAGTAACAAAAATTATGTACTTTCTTATAGGTATAAGTACCCCTATAAAGCGTTAACTGTCTAAACCTACAGGGTTAACTGGAATAAAATCGCAGCTCTGCGATATGTTCGCCCTAGTTAACAATCTGTTGTATGTATACCTTGTTCACTTGAATTAATAAATAAATATATAGGTACTTTTTATCTCATTACTTCTTAATTTTCTATACAACAGTGCAGATGTCTTCCATAGAAACTATGTATATTAAGCACCACAAAACCGAACACCTATTTCTTACCTACTAGTTAGTATGTTGCTAAATTTCTTGAAGGTTATATTCACATTATTTCCAATTTCTCTTTATTATAACGCTATTACGACATCTGTAACCGATTTCCAATATTAACTGTTACGATCGATACCACCAATAATCATATTATAGAAAGATTCAACCTTATGCAACGGTTGGGTTGGTAGTTATTGTATCAATTTGAGTTTAATTATCGTTAATAGAGGTAATCAAACCTTAATCTGTTCCGGCATCTAACTGAGGGAAATTTGTTATTTTTTTTATAACATAAATTAAATTGCTATAAAATACCTATAAAATTTTTAAGTCTATCTGTGAAACATTAGCTTTCCTGCTTATAATTATCGAGCATACTAGGGCCGATCAAGAAATACCCGTGTTAGGTATGAAGATGCAACCTTTTACCAATTTTTTTTTCTATTTTTCATCGTCATCTTTTTTTAGGTCGATACACTTATCTGGGCCCCTCTGCCCCCCTTTTAACCCCTCCAAAAATACGATTTTCCAAACCTCTTAAAATACGCCCTTTTCTCGGGAAAAACCTCATTCTTTGAGCTGATTATTACCCCCTGAGCCATATTTTCATACGGGGGACCGAAAAAATATTTGCAGGAAGCCAGGCCGGAAGAGTATGATTAGTGCGGCAGCAAGTCTCAGCGTATTTCATGCAATTTGGCCGCGACAGCCCCGAAGGAATGTGCTGGTACTTTATCTTAGTGATACAACACCTTTTTCCTAGCCAACTGGGGCCATATCTCCTTCATTTTTCGTTCAATTTCTCATCGAATCAGTCTCATAATTCACTGTAGTACTGTTTCATGATCGTTCTTCCTTTCTGCAAAAAGAACGTGATGATTATTCCCTTCGAATCCTCAAAAATCGTGATTATGGCCTTTCCGGCCGATCGGACCGTCTTTTCCTCCTTTGAAGGAAATTCACCCGGAAAAATACACTTTTTGACCATTTCTTAGTCTCTGGAGTATAATAATGTATCCAAATTTCATGATCGGTGACGCCTGACGTAAAAACTCCTTCGAATCTCGCGTAAAATGGTCCAGAAACTGCTTGGACTTTGACACCTGTATCCGCTTGTTGTTCAAAGAGAGCAATCGCGGCAGCCATCGGGCCAACACCTTTTGCACACTTAAGTTGTTCTGAAAATATTAATTGCAGTTTCGTACAGCACGCCTATGGCCTCAGCTACTTCACAAATTTTAATTCGGCGATCAGCAAGAATCATCTCGTGGACTTTTTCAAAGATTTCTTCGGTAACTCCTTCTGCCAGGTGACCTGGCCGCTCCTCATTAAAAACAGTTGCACGACCCGTTTAAATTCGTTGAATCAAAATTTTATGTTTACTATAGATGGTGAAGGGTCTCCACAGACAGCATCAAACTTCACTTTTATTTCATCGCGTGTTTTTCCATCAAAAAATGAAGAGCCAAATTCGGATCGATTTTGTCCTTTTTCCATTTTTTTCGAGAAACACTCAACAGGGGTCATTAAACTGGCTGCCAAATAATAACCAATGCACTAAACGTCCCGAAATTTAGTATGATGTCGTCTGAAGGATGGTGCCACACGATGGTAATATCATTTTTACTCAGAACAGCCACATTTCTTCAAAAACGGGTATTTATTGATCTTCCCTCGTATAAGAGGAAGTTATCTAACAAGTTGTTATCTCAAAATGATACGTAGTGTAGGATGAACTTACACGGTTGGCGCACTTGGTTGAAGCGCGGACTTCCGATCTGGGGGTGCCGGGTTCGAATTCCGATCGAGACGATGTGTTCTGCACTCCACGACAGTGAAATTGTAAAAAGTACCTATTTGGGTTCGTACTCACCAATACTTAATCGCTTTGTCGATGTGCTGGCTGTAGGGTTTTGAAGGATTCAGGGAAATCTAATATTTTGATACGTATGTTCAAGACAGTCGACTCGAGTCTCATGATATCTTCGGAGTTTTAAGTTTACTTATTTCCATATCCAGTAGTTGATATAGTTAAGCCCTACTGATTATCGCATTATAGCGTTTATCAGAATACTATTATTTGTTTATTTACTTATTCAACGGCTAAGTATTTTTTTTATAATTTGAAGTATTGAACGGTAATACTGTTAAAATCGGTGGCCAAATTATATTCGAAGGTCGAAGGTGTTGAAAAAAAAAAATGTTGAATAATTTTACTTAAGTACCCCTTAAGGTTCCCTGGAGGTTCCTTAAGGTTAACTGGAAGAAATAAATAAAATAAAAAAAAATCTTTATTGAAAAGAAAACATCTTCCAAATGGCGGGTTTATTGCCGTAAGCAATATCTGCCAACCAACCACTTGTGACATTAATTTGATATACACATTACATACAAGTGTATGAAAAATAAGAAAAATATAAAAAAAAATATGAAAATAAGAAATCAGAAATCACAGAAATCAAAGAAAAAAAAATAAGAAATCGCAGTTCTGCGATAAGTTCGCCCTAGTGAACAACGTTTTATAATCTGTACTATGTCCACTTTGTGTATTTATATGTGTTTGTTGTTTACTTAAAGTTTAAATAAATAAATAAAATAAATAAATATCCTTAGTTATCGAAAGGACACTTATAATAACACTAATAAATTTTCAAGAGTTTCAATTGAAGATGCAGTGCCCTGATGAGGGTCTGCTACAAATCAAATGAAATCAAATAAAAATTAGATTTTAAATATAATTTAATTTTTAATTAAACTCTCGACTAAAATCAAAGTATTAAAATGGTTAAGTAGGTACCTTCAATAAAATAATACTTTCTTCTCAATACGTCATTTAAATTTTGGGTTTCATTTCTTTGATCGAAAAACGTTGGGGATTTTTACTCACAAAAGAAAATCGCTTTTTTCTGGAAAGTAGAATGTAAATCAGGAATTTGTATTTCGGAGATAGTGCTTTCCAACTGATTGAAAAGTTAATAAATGCAGACAAAAAACATTTTGCTTGTGTATAGCTTGATCACCGGTTCATATATTTATAAACTTTTGAGATCCTTTTGTAACTGTATAGCATTTTTCACAATTATTTTTAGGACCATATATACATACAAAATATGAAAGATCTGTTGTGATGATTCACTAAAAGATATTATAATTAATTTACCTAAATTATTTTTACAAAGCATATTCAGTATGTGGAGATCCAAGGTCTGAAAAATCTCTTTTTTTTTAAATTTTCTATTTGCCTCGTCTTCTATATTTTATTTAATGTTTGTCATCTGGGATAACAAAGTTATGAATATGTGAATATGTATGAAATTATTTCCGGACAAAAACCCATAAGAACTTTGCTCAACATGAATAAATTCCAAAAAAACAAAAGCCAATTTGCTCAACGGACAAAAGCTCAAATCTAATTAGATTTTGTGAATAAAATTAATCGTACCTATTAGTATACTAATTCTTTTAGTGTGTTAGAAACTACTGTAGATTAGAATATTTTTTCATGTATTTTTATAACACATCTTTGAACACTTCAAAAATCTTGTGTCTTGAAGTGGTGTAAGTCGGCGTCGTCAAGCCCGCGCCCACTGGATTAACAGTTGAGCGCGTTACCAATCAGGCTACCGACCACCTCAAGAAGAAAATAAGCAAATAAATAAGCTGATCTAAAATGGCCGGATAGACAATGAAATAGTCAACATTATATAAATAATTCATCTACTGGAGTCCAACTAGAAAGTTTGGGCTTTTATCCGTTGAGGATATTTCGAAAGAGCTTTTGTCTTTTTTGGGATTTATTCATGTTGAGCTATATTGTTGTGGGCTGTTCTCCGGGACCGTATGAAATAGATGCGTGTACTATCTATCTACCCACCCAAAGTAACCCTAGTAGAGCTTATCGGCATATGGCGAAGCGAGGATTTGGCTTTAAGCTTGACTTCATGGATATTCTCATGTATCCAAATAATGTGTACGAGTATAATGAACAGCTGATGTACCTCGGCCCACACCCAGATGCAAATTAAGGGTTAAATTCGCCTAATTAGGATATAAAAAGTGAGAGAACGGAACATTACGAGAGAAAATATTCTGTAGTAAGATAATTTTGTTTTATTTTTTGCATTATTGTAAAAAACTCCATATTAAATTCTTTTACGTCTGCTTTTCTGTGAAATTTTAGTATAAAATAGTACGATTATTCCATAAGCGGGTATCTACTAGGTTAATTTCGGGTGGATTGCCACAATAAATAAATACTGACCGTCTAATAGAAAAGTATTTTTTGAAGTAGATTCATAATAATTCCAAGTCATTAACCACTCTGTACTAAAATCCTTATCAGGCAATGTTGAAAAAAAGGTTAACCACATGTTGAACAAAATATAAGAAGCGCTGACAAACTATTTTGAGATACTTACCTGAAATATTAATAGGATAGTACTCGATAGTATATACTATCGAGTCAATGAAGTAACAGAAAAATATGATAATAAGGTATGTGGGAGGTTTTGATACTTCAGTTAATTACACATCGCAGTCCCAATTGTCAGGTAGATTTACCTTCGTATTAATAATTCATGGAATATCTAATTACTTCTCTTATTAATACAAGGGTCAAAGTCGACACATTGCAAAAACTTTTATTTATGTACCTACTTTGGAGGCACAAAATACAGACATTGAATATAATTAATGTTGCCAAAAAGCAGAACAGATTAAAAGAATTAATTCAACATCATAAAATAAAAGTTCAAATAAAGAGACAAAACTCGTATGATTTAATTATTAGTAATATTTCAATCGATAAATTACTTAATAAATGAGATCACAATATAACCTAATAGCTACAAGCCTCAATCACATGAAGGAATACCTATAAGAGGTAGGGATAAAGGTGTAAGAAAGGGAGGTTATGAGAAAGGGAGATTGGGAGAAAGGCGTATTCCTAATTTTATGCTTTGTGTGAAAATCTTATTTAAATTCAAGTCAAAATCACTCAAATGTAATACATACTGCGATACACGGATTTATGTTACTCCATTGGTCCATATTTATTGTTTTGCAAAAATCAGATTATTCATTAACGGGTTCTGATGATCTGTGAAGAATAAATCATTATTCTACCGTCAGTATCACAGAAAGTTACCAAGAATAAGTTTTTCAATTTTCCCCACACGATGTTATACTTTACTTACAACACATTAGCCATTTTGCTTTCAAAAACATCAATCACATGGAATTTCCTCTCTATAAAGAGCAAATATTATTATCACTCGAGTATGTGTGTATAATGTCTATACCTAATACTATAATATTGTAGGTATAATGTGCTGGTGAATGCTCTATGAAATGTCAATAATGGCCACTGTAGAAAACACGTATTATTAGTATGGAATTTTGCCAGCAGGGGGATCTAATGGTCGCTATTTATTTATTAAGGCTTGTTAGATATTCGTTTACGACATATTTAGAGAACAATAGAGACAACGATGAAATGAATAGTGCAGTACTTACGTAAAATGTTTTAATCCGAAAACATATTGAATAAAATTTGAATTCGTTATTACACTACTTTTACATAGTTTATAATGCAAGGTAAAATATAATATTATACTTTACCTTGCAGCTCTGTCTATAACAATACAGGTTGGTCGTCGTATGTATGGTGGCATGGTGGCATGCATTATGTAACTATGTGCATCAAATTTACTTTACTTTAAATTATACCTTGAACGACAGTATATGAACTTTAAAGTATAATATTTTTAAAACTGTATTTGTATAATACCTACCTCTCATTACGACTGAAGTTTGCTTATTTTCACGGTCGTCTTTGAAATGTTAACTTTTGCTGTATAGCTTTTGGTTCACATGCTGGAGTCATCTTCAGGAATACAGTAATATGTAGTTTTCGTTGTGATGTGTGATTTATGAAATATTTACTTGTGCAGCAGGTGCCGAATTAGTAGTATGTACTATAGTGTATGAGATATTAACTTGTGCAGCGTGAGCAGGGCGGGGCGTAGCAAAGCTTATTTATGAAATTATAAATCTTCTAGTCAACATTTTCAGCATAATACCGACTGATAAAATCATTTACAGTTACTATATTTACTGCACTGTACTTAATGAATTCAGTTACGATTGCTATTACACCACAGAGAAACTGTTGATATTGTGTCTTATTTCTGGGAAGATGTAAAAATAAATTTACCGTTTCACAAATTTTCGTAGCTGAGAGAATAAAACGTTTTATAGGGCACTCCAATATAGATTTTATAATATGGACGGTGGGACTGAATAATATTAGCTATAGAAGGGTGCTTGTTGGAATAGGTTGATACCGGATATAAAAGGGGTGGTTGGAGGATTTGAGATGATATCCCCAATATTTTCACAGAACGGATGAAAACATTACAATAATAGAATGATTAGGTACTGCCATTAGAAATTTTCGTGTGAGTAATTGTTTATTTGTCCGCACGAACATTTTAAAGTAATTTTTATATTATTTGTTTAGATTGCTGATCTGTGACGGTTGTAAGAAAACATTATGAGCATTGATTTGTTTAAAGGAGAGTAAGGAAATTTTCTTCGAAAAACTGTGTTTAATGAGATATATTTCATTAAACACAGTGTATACATCACTCAGTGAACATTACATATTATAATTCATATAATATGCGCTATCCTTTCAAACCTTAGATTATTGAAGTACTTAATCAAATTGTCTCAAACTATATTGCATGTAATATTTACTTAACGGACAAAGAAACAAATTTATTTTCGCTATGATTTGACATAAAATACTTTGATTTTTCTGTTTTCCAATCATACGTTCATGATATTATTTGGAAGGTAGGTAGGTACATATCGTATGGGTACTTTCTTTTTTGAAGTTGAGAGATCCAGATTATATGATTACTGTAATTAGGGCATTAAAAAATATGTAGAAGGGGCATTACAAACTGCACTAAACTCACACTGGGTAACAAATGAGCCTCCATGATTCTCTATATTACTTTCCGCAATGTTGAGAAAAGAATTAGGCAACAAAGAAGTTCTGTACTATGAAAAAAATGTGTATTCTGTATTTTACAACGATAATTAATTAAAGAACTACAATCGCTTTTGTTTCTGTTCTCAAATTCAATCATAAATTGTTGAATAAACAAATTACCAAATATCAAAAGAGAATGCCGATACATAAATTATCACCTCTTACAGTATTAAAACTATGTATATTAATTATTATAATTTCAGTCTGAAGGTAAGCCCCACGTCTGGGCTAGAACTACGGTATAAATTATTATAACAATGTTTCATATGATATTCCGTTATTGGAAAATTCGTTTTGATTAATTCACCTTTTAAATTAACTCCATATAACTTTTCACCATAATATTTTGCAAGCTTCACGAAAAGAATAATAGGTGGTGTTGGTAGGAGTTAGTTAGGTTGAATAATACTGACAATTTGTTACGATATTCGTACACGTAACCATGTGTCAAAAAAGCTTGGAAGTATACACATTATTAATAGCCAGGTGTACACTATATTCAGTACTTTAACAATGTGTCAACGAAGTGTAATATAAATTGTTTAAAATATAAATCGTCCTTATTTACTATAAGTAATCCTCAATATTTTGATATTTATCTCACATATTTTTTATGAAAACTCTTCCATGAAATAAGACGTCTGAAATGGTGGATCTTTTCTTATTTTCTCATACATTGTTTGTGTTGTTATCTCATACAGAATTCTCGAAATATTTCGAATAAGAGATAAGTCCTAAAATAATATTCGTGTTTTTTCTCACCGTCTTTCTCAGTTTACATTATAATAATATTGTAGGTATATCGTACCTATTGTCTGCATGTTATAATAATAATATAAAACCAACCATTTTTCATTTGACGGTGAGTGTTCTTTCAAGTCTTCATTCATGGCACGTTCCGGTCGTTTTTGTTCTGAACCATGTAGAGGTTGTTACTATGAGTGTTTAGGCAAACATTTATAATACTTTCTCCCATACTATCTAGCTGATAACACCCTTGCGTTCCTCTCTACATATTGACATTACATGCAGATATTAGCGCCGTGTCTATTTTACACCATATTATCCATTAGTTGTGACATCAACCGCCATTTACATCATTAAAGTGACGATGTTCGTGCTTTAGGCTGGCAGAAAACACCCAAGGTAGAATGTCATTTATTAAAAAAATGGCGATGTCCATTAACGACCTTGCTTATGTAGGCAACCGATGGCAATTTTATGCTTTCGGGTAATCTGTGTATTTTATCTTCCTGTATATCTTCTTTCTAGCTTTTAGCTTCATTCTTCTACCAGAGTGATTTTCAGGATTGAAGACTAAACAATGTGAAGACGATTAAATAAGAGCGATACCTTTGAAAATCTAAGCAATCATCCTATATGTTCACATATTATAAAGCATTCCTAGGTTAATTGAATTGGTCTTTGAAAATCACAGTTATCAACTGTAATTTATTATGTTATGTATCTGTTATTTGTTCAAGTGTTCCTTTCTAGGATGCATGTGTGTTTTAAGCAAATTCATAATTCAGAGCATTATAAGAACAGTACAATATGCTTGTGTTGCATATATAAATAGGTAATGCAATCTATCATAGAATACAACGTTCACTGTGATATGTTTTTGAAATTACATTATTTAATTTACACTACCATGTAATTTTTTTAACGCAGGTATATAATTCTCTATGGTAACAAAAAGATTGTGCTATGATAATTTCAGAGCTGCTGTTTTGCTCAATCAAATTGAACACACTTGCTCTTTGTCTTTGAGACTTTAGGTTTCATTCGTTATGACCTTTGCTATTATGTTGGTATTATTGAAAGACTGTCCAAAGAAAAACTTATTTTAGTAAACAACATAAAATTAGAATCAAACGATAAATTTAATAATTTTAAATACCTACGCCGTATTGAATGACATCTGTTGACGTCAATTCCAAACGCTTCACTCACCCCTACTTCTTCCAACATCAAAGGCAAGCGTATTTTGTATTTGGCAGGTAAATTTTATTGATCAATATTTATTAATAGTCTTTGATTCCTAGAAAAAAAAAGTTTTCCGACTATATCTCTCTTTACTAAATAAAATAAATGATTATTAAAGTTATTAAACGTCTTCATTCGTTTATCAATTGAAACCCACTTTATGTTTATTCTCATGAGAGATTTATAAAAGAAAAAAGATGGGAACCAACGAGAGGATAAAAATATAAGATGAAGAAGCTCAATATATTCTCCAATCTCTTTTTACTACAGTGTGTTCAAGAATTGCCTAACTAACCGCACCGAGGCGAATGGCTTTCATAATGGAACCCCTCGAGGATTCCCTCAGACGAAATATTATTTCATCATAAGAATATAGGGATTAGAATATATTACAGCAATTCTTTTTGCCTAATGGAAAGTAATTTGTTTTAAAAATTATTCCTAAAAAATATCAGATTGGTTTACTTTTTGGTTGGGCTTCCGTCGTCACACTTAGGTATCTCTACCGTCTTTAGTGGATTACATTATTATAATATTTATCATACATACCTTCTGTGATGTGCAATGAAAAAAAATATATACTTGGGACATAAAATTAAACTTGGTAAAGTTAACTAAACAGCGGAGTTACCAAGAAGTGTTTAGGCAAAACTGGGGTGCTTATGGAAAACTCAAACTCATCTCCGAGGATGAAGAAGTCCCAATATGTCTAAAACGCAAAGTGTTCGGGCAACGTGTCCTGCCTGTATCGATATACGGACTAGAAACAATGTCCTTCACCCAAACAAGTTTCCAAAAGTTGAAACGCAAACAACGATCCATGGAAAGACAGATGCTGCGTGTGGGCCTCAGTGATAGAATAAGAAACGAGGATATTTCCGGTTCTGCGTCTAGTAACCTTAGTTTTTGACGTCATGGATCGTACAGCTAGACTGAAGTGGCAATGGGCAGGGTACATAGGGAGGGACCAAGGCTGATGACGAATGAGAAATAAGATACCTACTAAGATTGAACCTGCACTGATTTATTGCAAATATTCTCTTAGGATCATAGGAATGCTATCAAGCATATCCGAATATGATGGTTTTGTATTATATAAACTTCATACTAGCTAGAAACTCTCAGGCGATCGAAGGTTTGCCCGAAAATCAAGCAATCATGTCAAGTGTTCAAAAATTTCGAAACCTTAAACATTATTTTATATATAGATTGCGTGGCAGCCATTTAGATTACGTATTGGTATTTTTTTGGGTTTCGCGGAACATAGAAGCTACTAGCCAATTAATAAAATAAACCACATTATGTATGTAGAGAAAACGTTTTGTATAAATATACCAAACCATTTGGTACAAGAGTACATTATATAAGATTCTGTGTATTAGAACCTTCTTTCATTCTTGCTTTCTTTCTGCTGACTGCTGTTTCTGTTTATTTTCTTTATAATATTTCCCTTCGTATCTTTAACATGGATATCACGTCTTCTCCTCACCTCACTCTCCTCCAGATATTTTATGTAGGGGTTTAAAACGTACAAAATGCGAGTACACCTATATTCAAAAGTATCGAAATGTAGGTATGTTTTATCAGATACCTCACCTCATATGGAACCACACAAAATAATCCCAGCATTCTTACAATCCTCCTCTACATGAAGCCCCTTTCCAATAAAATTGTGTTTACGTTTATTTTCATACTATGCCCCTAACTTGTGATATAGATAAAAAATTTAAGTATTTTTGCCATAATTCTGAACAATTATTATTATTATTTTATATAATTTTAATTTTTCTATACTTATGCCTTATTTATTTCATTCACCGACTTACCAAAATTATTGTATCCTCATTATTCTTAGAGCAGTTTCAATGACATCAAGATTCGGTAAAGAAAGTTGGACATACTTTAATACACTAGTGGATACAAGGGAGGGGCTATGGGCTGAAGCCCCCCCTCCAAAACCATGAGTGACAATACTTTATATACAACAAATCTAGGGTTTCAGACCCTTAGCCCCCCCCAAAACTTTGCGTGATACTTTTTACCGTGTGACGACATTCAGTCCCCCCCCCCTAAAATTGAATCCTGGATCCGCCACTGCATATCTACTTGTCAAAAAAGACCCTCCATTACTGAAAGGGCTTCCTGCCCTAAATGCGACCCAATTGTAAGCATATTGTCCGTCAGCAACAACAGACCATTACAACCTTTGACGATTGCTTATGAACACTAGCACACCTGTCTTTGGTTACCCAGCGTTAAATAATAGTGTAGGTATGTTCGATTAATTCATGAGTTCGATGTTTTGTCATGAAGAGAATTTTGTTCCCTAAATCTGAAATTCTGTTCATTGTTTAGTCTTAAGTCACATGTCACAACACGTAAATTTCCTCTTTATTCTCTTTCCTTGAAAATAAATATAAACTCATGTTCCCCTCATGTTTCCATTCATTTTGTTAGATTAAAATAATTAATATTCCATGCATCACTCTTGGTGTATATGTACTCCTGTACGAAAATGTATGAAAATTAGGATTGTATACAATTGCTAAAAATGTATACAATGCCTAAAATGGGGCAGGAAATGAGTGAAATATATATTTTTTGTATATTTTTATATTATAAAATATATTTTATATGTAATTCTGATATACTTAACTATTATGCATTAATGTAACATAAATTTATGTATATAAACGGAAATCGGAAATATATCAAATTTAATATAAATATAATTGCAAAAATTAACAGATTCTTCAGCTACAATACGTTTTTATTCTCAGTTCTATCTGTGTGCTAGCTTGGCCAAAATAAATAATTATTTTTTTGAGTTATTAAAACATATATTTTCTAAGAAAAATACGAATTAAAAACCTCTGACAAATAATTTCATATTTTTCCCAAACTGACTTGGCATTGTGTGCATTTCCTAGATTTCGTACATTTCTGGTAACATAAACATACAAATATACATATAAAGATTGTAAAACAATATTATAATACGTAAATCTATTATGATATTCTCGCAGACGGAAATAGTCATTTGAACAAGATACATACTGTGCCATAAACTCTATGATACACCACACCATATCTCTGATCTGTCACTGGTCCTATAGACAGGACACCGTCGGCTGGTCCTACGTGCCGGACATCTATGGCTGGTCCTGTGGATCGGACCATCTTAGTCCCACATCAAATAGAGATGTAGGCCTGCACGGATAAACTTGTTGTCATTAGTACAGTCGGTCAAGAAAAATATGGTCTCGTAAAATATGGACATTTTTTCCTTGTTAGGTCAGGGGACCGTTTATCCCCCGCGTCACTGCGACCAGAGTAGGTCTATTGTGATATCCTTCAATGTTACATCTCGTCTTTAAGGCCGACGTATCTCATGTAGCTCACGATCTGTCTTGGTGCGGGTAGTCTTGCCTTCTCGGAGTCCAGTAGGGGCCCTCCAAGAGCGTAACTTCTTTTGTGAACGAGTGCGCCACAATAACCATGACACAGGTATCTATTAAAAGTCTTATGTCACCATGGTTTCCAAAAAGCTTCATATAGCGCCCTCGTCGATAACCATCGCATTCTTCACACATTCACACACTAAAAAAACTATGCTTTATTTTTTTTTATGTCGTGTTTCTTCGTTGATGATTTGTTTAGGACACTCAAAAACAATATTATTGATTAACTAAGAACATAAAACAGAGGTAGTATGCCATGTCGGTCCACGTGAAAACCACATGTAATAATTCAATTTATTTTCCATGTTTTAAGATAAATATAATAGTGTATGTAGATGTAGTGGACTATTTAATAATAGTAAATCTGCATGAAACCACAGGGTAACGGAGCAGATAAAATATTTTACTGCACTCAAAGTAAAATGATATTCATCAAATTTACGCTTGAGTTCAATTTTCCATAAGTTGAGTATACCTACTACGTTATTCGTATATTACAACTGGTCGTATAGATATATCAGCTCACTACATCTCGGTATTATATAAGAACAGTAAGAACCGCATTCTCTTCGCTGACTTTGGCTTAATTATGTGCAATTAAACCGCATCCAAATACACTGCAGGAACATGAGAATGCTTCCAATGCTCGCATTGCGACATTCAGCCTTTTAATACTACCCGCTACGACTATATCAGTGAGAGAAAGTGGCTGAGAGAGAATGTCTTAATATTATAAAATTAGTAGTTAGATACGCAACTTTAGAATAAGATTTTGTATAATTTACAAATTAACATCTCTAATTAATTAGCCTAATTTCTGACCTAATGAAAATATACATATTAGGTACCTAGGAACACTCGATTACTTATATATATTTTTTCGACCTTTATTAAAACCTTCAAGATATATTTAACACTACAAGACATGTACCTAAAATGGGTGTTTATTTTTCAATAATCAAATAATTATCATTTATTTTCCTCCAGCATTTAACCAAGTTTGGAACAATTGGTTCATTATATTTCACCGTATCTACCGTATCCAATTAGAATATGCATATATAGTTCTTCTTCTCCTTCTTGTTCTTAATATAGGCCTTGTGGCCTGTTATAAAGATGGATTAGCCTCCTCCGATGTCGACTCCCAACTGTCAATCCATCTCTTTGGTGGTGGTGGTAAAAAGTTCTAATCCATCAAAATATTGATACGACCTAAACCAATGAAGTGAGAGGATATTTATATTAAGAGTAATTTAACATTAAAATTGTAACAACACGGAAAATGCAATCGATTTGGTAGTATAAAATATTATAATATGATAAATCTGCATAAGAAGCGTTATTATAAATATAACTTATGACATACTATACTAACTAATAAGAAAACACAATATTGAAATTTCGTCTTATAGACCTCTCCCACCATCAATCTGTTTATTTCATCGCCAATATAAACATCAGACTCTAATACCACATCTTTGCATTAGACTCCCAGTATAATATAAACCCTCGTTTTCATATTATTATTTTGTGTGGATAAGGGAAATAAGAAAATAAAATTGTTTATTTAATCTACATTATTCCCTATGTTAGCTCCGTAAAGGAATGGATCCAAAGGGATATTCTGGGGTGTCAAGATTTCATTATGACTTGTATTTGCTTAGAGAAAAAAACGGTCAAAGGTTCAAAGGGTCATTTTCAAGGGTGAAAAATCAAATGTCTCTAGGTATGCATGAAAAAACTAAGGATTCAATTTTAATTATGATGTTTTAACGTATTTTTTGCTACTAAATCGTATAAGAAGGGTAGGACATCTAATTAAAACACAAATAAATTCTCTCAATTTTGCGTTGCTATATTTTGATACAATTATGAAAAGAATAAGCTGCGTGTTCTCTCTGGAGAATGAAATAAATTTAATAAATCTTTTCATTTTGGTATCGCACGACAATCATTTTTCACTTTTCTTTACCGATGTCTTGTAAAATATGACATCATTATATATACGAGTATTTACAGATTGTGTATGGACTGCTGCATTATTTTTGTATATAGAGCTTCGTACCTATAATACTAAATTAAATTTAGTATTTTAATAATCATATAGTTTTATCTCACTAGGTTAGAATAGTAAAAAAAAGTAAATTTAGTACCTATGTCCTCAAATCTAAAAAAAACTTAAAATAAAAACAAAAGTATTTTGATTATAGTTATTAAAATATATAGAATTATAATCATTGCATGTGGCACCATTGTAAAATTCATTCACTTGGATCTTAAACGTATATATTTCTGTCTACATAATATAAAGGGAAAGGAATTACTTGCTACCAGCTATATTTGAGATTAAGCATTTTTATTGCTCAAATTGTACACACATAAGATATACCCACGATCTTCAAATTTAATATTGATATAAATAAGAAAGTAAATCACGAAATTGCAATATTTTCTAAGATGTTTGTGTTTACTCTCATAATATGTATTTACTTGGGTAGGTATACATATCTAATATGAATATCCGTTATGTGAGGGTGACATCACATATACGCAGTAATATCAAGCCATTTTGTTGATGAAAACGTGCGATTAAACTAAATAGACTTTCATGATCGTCAAATTTACATAATAATATTCATTGTTTATCGAGCGTTAAAGTCGATCATCAAAATCGAGCCAACTTAATGTGGTGTCACACTTTCTTTTATACTTAGACTAGCTGTATTACCCGTGCTTCGCTACGGAAAAATTGTGTGGATCCCCCCCCTTCGTGCCCCCTTAGTGTCCCCCTCCTCGTACCCCCTACCACACTAAGAACATTCCCTGGGGCAAGCACAATAATTTTCCAAAGTTTCATCTCAATCGGATGAACGGTTTAGGTGTCTATAAAGGAGAAGGTGAAAAATGTTAGGTATATACCATAGGTACGAACTAAAATATTTATTATTGGGAATCATCACAATCTGTCATCTAAATTGTCTGAATTAATTAATACGTATCATCAAAATTTATATACCTACATTTTTTTCTGAAATTAACAAATTAACAAAATTACGAATATTATTTTACTTAAAAGTTTATATTTTGCAATTTAAATTTCGCGCCGTTGGTGTTCCAACGGGCGGGGTTAATAATATGTATTTCACAATCGATAAAACACACTATGCAATATATTATGTATGTAAAAACAGACTGATGACTGTGTGCCCACCTGTGTACATAAGTATAGACGTGTGTAGTACGGTAAAATATAGTATAGTCAGTCCAGCAAAATAACAACTACTACTTAATATTTGCGTTAAATATTCGCAAATGCCTTGCTATATGGAAACCAATACTGTGTGGTAGAAACTTCTGGAAATTGAGAACCTTCTGTGAGATTTTTTTGATGAGGGGATTCAAGGGTTGTGTGGAGCATGTGTGGTATGGTATGAAAGGGCGTTAGAAAAGAAATTCAAATCTTCAGAAAGTCATTTTTATGCGTCCTCAGACCATCGGGAGACACAGAGTGATCGAGAGAATCCAGTCACCACATACCACATTGTTTGGTGTCTCATAAAAGAGCTTCACAAGTAGAACTTGGCTAGACGGGCAATGCTGGGCAATACAGTTAGTACGGCTTATGAAAAAAATACAATTAACGAAATTGCAAATATTTTTTTACTCAGAGTCCATGCTTCACTGAGCGCATAACAATACACTTATTTCACCACCTATAAAAACGTGTATATATTCACGTATACAGGAGAGTACTTATATCAACTAACAACTATAAAAGTACCCTTTTCATGCCCTTATCCTCAATTTTTGATTAAACAATGTAAGACGAATTTTTTTCATTTTAAAAGAAGTATGCAACTGTTTAACTACAGCTTTGTAGCTTCAGTGTTTACCGAGATACGTTACTATCAAAGCAAATTTAATCCCACGCCCTAACCCTTAAGGATTGACTCTTTTTCTGGACAGAATATCATATTTTGACCCTTTCTTAGGAATCCTATTTTTGGAAATTCCTATAAAATTATTTTTTACCGTATTAAGAGGCATTTAAAAATCACCCCTTTTCTTTATGTCCTTTTTCATCCCTTTAAATAAAAATTAAAAAAAAAACGGCGAAACAGCCTATTACTAATTTTAATAGTAGAATCTATGTGCCAAATTTCAACTTCGTACAATGTCTGGTTTCCGAGATATTCGCATACTCTGAAAAACTTTCAACCCTATTTTTCACCCCCTTAGGGGCGGAATTTCCAAAAATCGCTTCTTAGTGGAAGCTTTTGTATTAAAACCTATCTGCCTTCAAAATTTCACTTCTCTAGGATTAGCCAATTCGGCTCTGCGTTGATGAGTGAGTATGTCAGTCAGTCATTCAGTCAGTCATTCAGTCATTCATTCAGTCAGGCACTTTCGTTTATTATTAGAGATTAAGCCTATAATTTTGTCCAAAAGGTAACTCGACGGGAATCGTGTTCTAAGGTAGCTTCGCGCCTGGTACTCAGTCAGGTTAAATTATTATACGATGAACTCGGATTCATTAAAAATATTTTTAATGAAATTCCCACACGGTGGTGACGGCTATCTTTTTTAATTTAAAAAGAGAGAGTTAAATAAGTACATAATACACATACAATTTTGATGAAACAAGCTTATACATAGCTTTTCATTGATAATTTTTATTCAGTTTATGTAAGGATAATAATTGTCAGTAAGTTGGCATCTCCCTATGCATTCTCGAGAAATGTAAAAGGCGAAGCAGTAATATTCTCTCTTAGATTGATTAATATGTGATTGAATATAATATGTACAATTTGATTCGAAATGTTCTTGATTATCGGATTAACCCTATTATGTAACTAAGTAGGTAGGAAGGTACTTTAACTACCCGCTGAATACACGTGTATGAGAAATTTATTAGTATCGCGTACCAATTCTGTATGTTCT
Organism: Ceraclea dissimilis; assembly: GCA_963576895.1. NCBI lineage: Eukaryota > Metazoa > Arthropoda > Insecta > Trichoptera > Leptoceridae > Ceraclea > Ceraclea dissimilis. The sequence goes on along the minus strand of OY756361.1, from coordinate 8,310,501 downwards.
TATACAATAACTTACCTAACTACCTATTGTTCAGAGGTACTCGAAAGAAAAAAAACTTTTTGTGCTTGGGTTTAACACGAAAGACATTGTGAGAAGGTGATATGCTTGTCGTAGTGAAAGTTTAATAGAGGTTCAAATATTTAAGTAGGTAGGTATAGATTACACATATAAATAAATAAATAAATAAAACTTTATTGGCCAGTAAATATATGAAACAGCAAAAACAAGACAATACAGTGTGCCGAAAGGCGGACTTATTGCAAAAGCATAGTATTTCTTTTGTAATAAAAGCTGACTTTTGATGTACAATTAACATTGGGTATAAACTTAATTCGTTAATACAGCCTTTGTAGTTTTTATGCAGTTAAGAGTATAGGTATTTATTATTATCGATTATCTCATGTGGAAAAGCTTTTTATTTATTGTTTAAACTTTACGTGAACAAAATACAGAGATACGTTTCTATAACAAGTAACAGATGCTATGAAATTGGTTCACTAGGGCGAGCTTATCACAGTGCTGCGATCTCTGCTAGCTAACCCCAAAAAGCACCTACCTATACACCTGTTTCATTTAATACGAGTGGCATAAAAAAATAATGTTCATTCCATATGTCAATTAGTAAAACATTCTAGAATATTAATAAAATTCATATTAAAGTTCTACAAAGCGCTTATTTAGCTTTTCAGATAATATAATCATTTTCAGCAATGAATCAGCACGCTACCATATCCAATGGGATTATACGTTTGAGCAAAAAGAATAATTGTGTGTGCTTTTATAAACTTAAGTACACACAACACTTATATTCGCCACTATTGAGATATACCTATCATGATTGTGTACATAGTAGGTAGTAATTTTATAAAGAAGAACTTCAATATTGCTTGCTTGCGAAATTTATCACAGCCCAATGCCCAACCTTCAAACTTTTTCCTTTGAGGGATGTGATATACTTCTTTTGACCATACGATAAATAAATAAATATTTCGAGAATTCCGAAAAAGCTTTTGTGTGTCCAAATTACTTTCCAGATAGAATCATCTTCAAATTAAGCAGGATTACAGTGTAATATATTATTTAACTAAATATCTTCATCCCGTAGGTAGATATAAGCAGAAATAATGGGCTAAATAGAGTATAATATATTACTTCCATATTGTTAATATTATTTCACCCTTCATAATGTTATATAATACTCGTATATATAAGTAGGTGGCTAGTTTTGGTTAACTTTTTGATATATGAAATCCGAGTTTATGATTAATACTAACGGACAGAAACACAAAAGGTTGTCCAAAACTACGTAAACTTTGCCAAAAACATCATTATGCGTTCTACAACAATACTCGTAATATTACATCAAAAAGTATTTTATATAAAAGTCTAATTGCATAACGTTTGTATTATTAAGTCTTCTTCTTCTTCTTCTTCATCTTTTCTAAGATCTTGAGATCTGTTTATTCAAGAAAGCCCTCATTCTTGGGAGGCTGAAGTCCAGCTGTCCCTCCATCGTTTTGGCGGTCTTCCGGGGAGCCGGTGCCCAGCTGGGATTTCGTTGGCCACGACATATGGGATTCTGGAGTCATCCATCCTTTTTACGTGGTCCCTCCAGAATCTTCTCCTAACCCTGCCCATAGCCATCGTACGATATCCTCGGTTTATTATTAAGTACATTTTGTCATTATTTTTTTGTGTCTTCTTTTGGTTTTCATACTTTCCTATAGACATTGCCTACGGCAATAAACCCGCCATTTGGTATAATGTTTTTTATCCAATAAATATTTTATTTATTAATATTTTTTTTTTGGAACAATTGCCTAATTACCTGAGTTACAGATGTCTAAAACCAGCGCCATTTTGACTTTTTCTCTCTCTCTATAACAAAAAAGTCTAGGGAATGAGTTAAACCTACATGCAGTCAAGAATTTTGAGAATTTTTTTATTACAAAACACAGATTTTGGGAGACTATACAATATACATATACACACTTAGAAATAATGCTCTATTTTTTTTACAGGCAAATCTAGTACGATAAATCGTACCTACTACGATAATCGTAAAAATCGTACCATCTAGGTACAGTGTGGTACGAAACCTGTGATAACAACAATTAACTGAATTTATATGATACAAGTATGTAAGTACCTAAATCCACGCAAGAATGTCGTATATGAAGTCCTACAAAGGATTTGATTGTTCTATGTGCAACTTTCCTGAAAAAATATCTGTTGTCGCAAGAACAATACAATAGGAAGATTACAAGCAAAAGCACAAATTCTCCATCTCTATATAAGCATCGTAGATTGTGTATTACGTAAAGAATTTAGTGTCGTAATGTTGATAGTAGTTTATCTTAATAAATCATCGCAAGTTTTCGACTTCATGGTTTATGTTGTAGGTGTTTATCATTTATCAATTTATTGTTAAACTTGTGATCTGAAATTTAAACACCGTCTTTGCTATTTTTCATAAAACTTTTGCCTTCCGAGATATGCATTATATTATCAACTCTCCATTACAGATTACAGTTTCATAGTGTACCTAGCTACCTATTGACCTACATATTTATAATATTAAACAGTTGCCCTAATTGTAATTTTCATATGATTAATTAATTATAAATTGACGTGATACATAAGTGATGAAATGCGTATAAAAATATTGGCAATTTTAGTCAAAGTGGTGAGGATACATCGAATGATAAAGAAATAAATAGGATTGGATAGTGATCAAACAAATAATGTGATCATAAAGTCGCTTATGTAATGTTATTTTCATACAAATCGAAAAAGATTTGCAGAAATAATCAGCATTATTGGAACGTATAGAACTATGACGCAATGAAGTATAATTAATGAAATAAAATATTTATTCATCACAGTATATTTAATTAAGATTTGCGTCGCATTTCTAATAAATGAAATTGATATTAATTGTGTTTTAGTGATATTATTCCTCCATAGGAATTTGATGAGAATATGATATTTTATCTCACGAAAATCATAATACTGTTGAGAGAATACACGAGGCATCTATTCATTTACCTATAGTAAAATTTTCATCAAAGTTTCCATATCATTGTGTAGGCATATTTCATTTTGATTATAATATTCAAGGCTCTACATGTATTGAGAGAAAACACGTGTCTCTTATAATAATAGATAATTAAATATCCATATCCCAACTACAATAATGCTCACCAAGATGAGTTTACAGCTTTTTAGCAATCTAGAATGTTATATAATTTAACAACGTTTTTTTCTGTATCCATTATCCGCTGTTCGATATCAAATCGAAGTATTGCAGCTTCATCGAAAATCATACGTCGATTTTTTATGATTTTCATTTGTATGATTTGTCGTCGATTTTTTGTGATTTTCATTTGTATGATTTGTATGATTTTCGATGAAGCTGCAATACTTCTATTTGATATCGAACATCCGCAATGTGAACTAATCGTCAAGTTTGTGGGCCAGAACCTTATTAAATGATGGACGATACACAATTACACATACGTATATACATTAATGTTTTTTTTATAATTCTTACAACCATTATAGGTGTAGTAGTTGTGATCTTAGTATTCCAAAAAACATATTATTGTTCCTATCGGTACGTAGTACCTTACTGAATGATTAGACATATTCAGAGAATGATTAGTAAACTTTCGATTGATGAACCTTACGCGAGTTTCTAGCAGATCAAATGGAATTTAATTCAAATGTTCTCCTTTAAAAGATTAGATAGACATCTACATTATCTTTTCGAAATAGTACCTGCTTAATAATGTTGTCTTAGATTAGTAATACTCGTATAAGCGTTTGATCGCAGTGACTAAATACAGAACGCCGCATCAGGTAAGTTGTTTAACTTTGATTTCTAAGGGTAACCAAACCACTGACTGAAGGAAGTTATGTACACATCAATAGTTTAAGTATATTACTAACCTCATTTAACACTTACGGATATAATCTACTCGTTCATACCATCAACACAATATTATCTTATCTTTAGTCAGAGTGGGTGTTTATTTTGCATTCAGATACGTATAGCTACTATACTATCTACCTCTAGAGTCCCTGAAAAGTTATTTTCTGCAAAACCTTTCATCGCACAAATGTAAACTACATCATAAAACTTGAATCGGTCCAGTCACTGTGCATTCTATGAAACAATGAAATGAAATGAAATGAAATGAAATGAAAAAATCTTTATTGAAAAGAAAACATATCTTCCAAATGGCGGGTTTATTGCCGTAGGCAATATCTGCCAACCAACCACTTGTGACATTAATTTGATGTACACATTACATACAGGTGTATGAAAAATAAGAAAAATATAAATAATATGAAAATAATAATAATATAAAGAATACTTATACATACATAAAAATACATATATAAATATATAACAATCAAATATTGTAAACAAATATATGTTAATAATCTGTCTCGACTTTAATTTTGTAGTTTCGACCAATTAGACTGATTAATATTTTATATGTACGCTCGTTTTCTTATGTTAATACTTGCTACCACATCCGGATATTTATTACAAAGTATTAAGTACGCAGAAGTAATATATCGGAACTTATGTAGGTTTCTAGGTAATACGAGCTGTCCATATTGAAACATACGTACAGGAATTTCAATCACACATAATGTAAATGGGTAAAGGATTTAATTGAATTTAAGTAAATTTTTGGTAATGTATTTCAAGTGGGAGGACACAGGGATGAAGGGAAATGGGGTATAATAGGGACAGTTAGTATAGAGGTAGTTGGTGTACGAGTATTATGTATATAGGGAGCGGATACTAAAAGGGAATAAATGATGTGTAAGGAATGTGGGTGTTAGAATCTTCCATTAAATTTATAGTCTCTGTTTGACAAAGTGTGATAATAATCTAGGGCAAAACAAACAACACCGCAAAAGTTGAATAATTTAAAAGCTTACACATAAAATATACTCACCACTATCATTGTGAAGATTCTATTATTTAGTATCTCTCGACATTATGATAAGTTTCGAGAATATGGTTGATAATAATTTAGGAAATTAGACATACAATATACAAATCAAGAAGTCATATTCAAATACAAATGTCGTTATCATAATCAAAAATGAAATAATTTTGTTGTTTACCGCATCCTCGCTTGTAGAAAACATTAAAAAAAATACAATCTTTTCTAGGTGTCTGGTTCCTTATACTAATTTTTCGATGGTTCCGTAATTTTCTCCATTTCAGACGACCCCCATCACTCGCGTGATAGATAGACAGAATTTATGAAATGCGAATCAAAACGTCGTAATTAAAACCACATTAGTAGGATTTGTTTCAAAAGCGATATTTTCCAGTAAACTCGTATGTTCAATATCTTGATTTTTAACTTCACGACTTTTTTTATCGAATCGCCGATAACAAGAGTGTGACTTATTTGTCTAAGTAGACGTAGATACATACTAAAGTATCATAGGAAGTATAGCACCACTGTCCCTTGAATGTTAGTCGTCAGTTCAATTTGTCTCGGGAATTAATTGTGGGTCATTTTGTGGATGTTGTTATACATAATGTTAATGATTCCACCAAAGTAAGGAGGGCTTTTGGGTGAGTTTCTATAATGTATAATAATTACTCTATGACAAAAAGATTTTCGCTTCAGAATATTTCGCAGAATCCCATTCATTCATGACATTAGTCAGAATTTCAGCATTACTTTTTTATACAATTTCATAAAAACAAAATTTGAATATAAATTTGAACACTTGAATTTAAAACATTGGTGTTCACTGTTCGTGTACTGTGAACCTACGCGAAAAAAGGGTCATAACTGTCGTAGATCCACCATCACGATATATTCCAATAACGGGGTAACCGGTAAATACTATAGGTACCTATAGGTACCTACAACATTCTCTATGAGCAAGATTAATGTGAAATTCCGCATTACAGAAAAAGATTAAATGTCACTAATAACTTGACTTGGTTGACTATAAGATATTGCGTTTGCAATAAGTCCGCCTTTTGGCACACTACGATTGTCTTATTTTTGTTATTAGCTATGCATATTTTGTTTTGGCCAATAAAGATATATTTATTTAATTCCAGTTTTACGAATACTCGACAGAATATAAAAAAAGAGTGAAGTAGCTCAACCCGGAAATCTAATAGATTCTCATCTTATACTGTGCATCAGTTAGATATGCTTCTATAATTGTTAAAAATATATTAAGTATATAAAAAAAGCAATTTAGAAAAACAGGTTTTGCACTTTGTAGATAATGCAGTATTTTCAACATGATTGAAGAAAAAAATCAACCCAAATCACAAATCACCCTGTCCGGGGGTCTACCGAATTAGAAAAAATTAATTAGCTAGGTATGTTTAGAACTTTTAATGCGATGACATTGAAACTGATCAATGTCATATTAACATTAAAAGGTAATCAAGTCATATTTATAAATAAATTAGTTTAAATGTTTTTGAATCCCTATGTACTCGTATAGTATACTCTGAAAACTTTACAAACTAATTTAAATTTCGTTTATTTAGGTGAGTTGGATAAATAATATGGTTAGGATGATGGAGCCCGCATACGTAACTGTTTAATAAATTCTGAGATTATTTAATAATAATTAGATGGGTTTCATAATATATTACACTTACAAGTATTTATAATAATATTATCAAGAACTTAAAATGTAATGATACATACCTAATACTACTTAATACCTTCCTTTCCCTTCTCAACACTTAGTTAAATCTTCTAAATGGGTTATGTAAGGTTTCTTAGTCATTAACATTTGCTTACGTGATTTATTTCAGTTAATCACACACGGGATATGTATATGAAAATAAAATTTAATAGAATATTTATAGACCAGTCGAGTTGTAGGTAGGTACTTAAGATCTTGCAAGTTATTGCATTAAAATTAAAATTAAATTTTGTTAAATTTTTTTTTAAATTTTGCAGGTTTTCTCCCCTCCCCAAGTTACCACAGGGATTTTTTTTTGTTACTGTGAGTGTAGTTCTACTGGACTTCCATAAACTGTTGACAGTCGATGTATAGAAAAAGTAAAATAAAATTTAAAAAAAACCGAAGTCACAATAATGATTTTTGCAAGGTTCACATACATTTTACTACATTATACGACTGGACTATTAAGTCCGTATTCATTCGACGAATAATGGGATATTTTTCCACACAACGAAACATTTCTACCAGCTAACTAGGTTCGTCTATACGACTATAAAGACGAGAAATGCATGAATAAATATTACACGACTGGCTGGGATCGAGCCCGTTACCTAAAAATCTCAGTGTAAACCAGATAATACTATTGTTTAATAATTGTTCTCTATCGTCCGTAGGCCTTTATTTATATTTATATTATAGCATAGTATCAAACAAAATAACAAAAACAATAATCATTATCAGATCAATACCAATCAGAGTGTAAAGGGCTCTGATTGACATTTCGTTATGTATAAAAATCTAATATTCAACATATCGTCAACTAACTTCGCTACTTGATTTCACATTTTATTTTTTCGAAAGCCAAGTCTCGCTTTCATAATATTTTATTCATCAGGCTTGTAAGATACGTTCCACCTACATACTTCCAGAATAATATAGTTGATACCATTGCTGACGTTCTGACTTCATTTCCACGGGAAGCATGCACCAGAAAATAAAGTTTTCCAGATCGTAATGCATTCAATACATATATTTTGTCGTAATTTGGTCTGAGTTTCTTCATAGGTATGTGAGATATCTTATAATATGGTATAGATATAGAAAAGCAATTTATAATGCGATTTGATACAATCACAAATCTACAAGAGTTTCAATGAGTGCGTATTTTATTAGGTAAGTACAAAAAATCATCAGACCTTTATAAGTAGAATAGAGATAGTAAGTACCTATTCTCAAAATTATCGTGAATTAAGAGTATGCATACCGACATTTCAAAAATTTCTAAAAACAGGAGACCTTCTATCTCGACAACCGTTACTAAATATGCTTTGAAACAAAATAGGGTAGATGCATTGAACCTTTATCTAGGGAATAACCGTAAAAGATTTTTTATATCTTGTACAGATTTCTCAAAAAAATATATTAAAAACACCTCTGTTCTTTTTTCCGAAAGATGGAAACTCGTTTCTCGAAAGTCGCGGAGTAATTTTTTTTTCTACTGATAATATGCATTAAAATCTAGAGAATAACCGTAAAAGTTTTTTGGTAGACGCTAAATAAACCCCAAAAATTGAAAAAAAAACGCTATTTTTACCATTTTATCGTGCGATTGTTCACGCGATTTTGAACCTTAATGCCGTGGGAAAAGACTGTGACGTCATTCTTCGTGCCAAGCCCTTAAATGATAGGATGTAAATGTAATACAAAATGAAAAATATTACTGCGTTCCGACCGTTTGCTTCTTGAACTGTTAGCCGTTGTTTACAAAAGTCGGAGCATGAATAAAATAATATTATGGTTGGTTTTCGGGTTCTAGGTATTTACCAAAAAATCAACACTTCAGCGTCTCATGAAAATTGCAAAAATATACAACAACAGTTTGACAATACATCACCAGGGTTCGCTAGGTAGTATTTTTTTTTCAAATATTGTTGTCATATACGTACAGACATTTTGATTGCGAAATATAACAAACACTGGTTTTGTTTACATTTTTTAAATATACTGGCATTCCCTTGGAATCCAGTCTGTAGGGAGCTTCTACGGTTCGTTCCAAGTGTGGGCAGTGATGGAAATAAATAACACAATTTCACACAATAACTTATATTGAACGACAATAATTATAATGTATGTAGGCCTATGCTATGTCTGCCTTCAGCTGAGTCTAAAACCAGAATGAGGGCCCTGTTCTCTAGAATAACCTTCTTTCTTTACAACAATTTATTAAAACCTAAATTCCTACATAAGTACAAGCTGCCATCTGTGTTCCAATGTTATAAACATTTCACCAACATACCAACCTAAATATGCCCTCATTAATCAATCACCAAATAGCGAAGTTCCAAACCCCCCAAGATTGATTTATCCAGATGTCAGTACATCACAATTTTCAAGCGTTTTTCATTAAAATAAAGTACGACCTAATATATTAATAAAATTGGAAATGTTAAAATTTGACGCAAAATAAAACTGACAAGGACTTCGGTAAATATTCGACATAAAAGAGCAGAACTCCAGTGCGTTATTATATTGTAGGTGCTCTGATTACATTGATGACAATATTACATATAAATGATAAAAGCAAAGTTTTCAATACAGAGGTTCAGAATTAAATAACTATAGCCCTGAGGTTCTTGTTTGCAAGCTTTTTTTTACTATTTTCAATTCAATCCAACATTTTTAATTCCACACTCTGTACTAGGTACTTACTTTCCGTGTCCGGAACACTATCAAATTTTGTATCTCCAATGTTCGGCCACCCGGACACCCCCGGCATTTGCCAGTAGTGCGTCCTCGGGCGTGCATGTCACTCCTGTTTGGGGACATGAAAACAGGTGACTGTGATCCTGTACAGCACCACACTTACAGGTGTCTTCCTCTTTGTAACCCCATTTTTTGAGGTTACTGTAACAACTCTGTATGAAAGTACGAGTATATGATGATTAATGACTGTAGCAATATTATCAAATTCCGCTACTTATTAACTAACTAACTACCGATCGGCGCACATACTCGAAAACACACAATGAAGCATTATAAGACCTTCCTCGAGTAGGATATAGGTAGAGATGGCGTTTACTGCTTATTTTCTATAACGTCGCACGCGTTGTGTTTATATATATAAACGTTTATATTAAAGGCTATATGTTTATTTCCCTATACGTAAAAATATAGGTATAATAAAAATAAAAAAAAAGAGGGGGTGGGGGGGTGAGGGGGGGGGGGGAGGGGGGGGCAGAGGGGGGGGGGGGTGAGGAGGGGGGGGGGAGAGGGGGGGGTGAGAGGGGTTGGGGGGGTAAGGGGGCACCCCCCCCCATAGAGAATGGGATAAGTACCTAATAAAAAATAGGTAAATATAATTCGTAATTAAAAAAGACTAACATCTGTTTAAACTCCGATATCACGAATCGTTATTAATTCTCCAACACAACGCGACGTCTGCCTCCTCCAAATTAAAAAAGCAGACTGAAAATAATAGGGTAATTAAATAAACAGTACGTTTAAAACAACGCAAAAATACTAATACAACATTGTACGCTTAAATAATCATGCACTTAAAATAACGCACGTACGATGTTGCATCGCTGTTGCTTAAATAATTATTACACAGATGTCGAAGCTTAAACGTTGATGGCTGTATATTGAAACCGTTTAAACAATTTATTTTTTCTAACGAATCATTATAACGTTGTACGTTTAAACGCCATCTCTAGATATAGGATAAGTTTAGTATTCCGATGCTTACGAAGCGATATTCGGTTATTATCTAGGTACCTATAACAATCATTTCGGTGTACCCCGAAAACATTGAAATTTAAACACATCTATTTAACTAAAATAAAATAGAGATTTAAATTTCAAATTGAATTTAGAACTTTAAACTAGAAATCGAGCAGAGGTCGTACTTTGAAGGTTTTAAAAAGCCTGTTGTCAAATTAAAAATGAATTACAATAATAAGAAGATTATAACATTGATATACACCTAGTAGTAAATACCTAGATGCCAAAAAAAATATTATTTCATTTAATTTTTAAAATTACTATCGCTTCAAAAATAACGTTTGTAACACACCCAGGTATGTTTGCACATTCCACATCTATTGTTAGTAGGCAGACGGGTAGAGGTATTGTTTTAGTGGTCTTATTGTCTGACAACTTTCTAAGAATTTTTTCCATTAGGCTAACAACACGATCAGGTACATATAACGGTATAACGGTATAGGGGTCTATTGTAATATTTGGGGTTCATTGTTTAAATAATTGGTTTCGGGGTAGATATGTAAGTGCATACAGATAAGAATAGTCTTCAAGTAAGATCCTTGCATAGTTGTTTTGAGTCAGTCTTCCTTGAGCTTTTGTCACAGTCAGTCGAATTAAAATTGTAATCGCGAAGTCAAAAGAATGGACATTTAATTCTGTATCCAAGCCTCGCCTCGGCGAGCGTGTACTTATTCTGTGTGCATATTGTTTCATTGCGTAATTCATCACATCGCCGAGACTGTGTTTATTGTATTGAGTGAACGAACTGAATTGTTAATTAATTCATTGAGTGCGCAAACTATTATTACTCATTATCTAATTCATTGTGTGACGTACTGTTTATTGAGTGTTTGAACTGTTACCATTATTATCTGCTACAGGTGTAATTATCTCGAGTTACGTAAATTCACATTATACGCCTTGCACCATTGCATAACGCGAGGACAGAGTTCTTGCATCATCACAAGAAGGGCTACTCACTCAGCCTCCCTCGCATCATCACGCCGTCATAGGGAGGGCTGGACAGCCTCTCTATCACCACCGCCGAGATCTTCGCAGGCCTGTGTCCTGCCATCACCGTTGGAGCATCGGTAGGGCTGCGCGCCCTTCCCACCATCGAGGGACGTTGCGTCAGTGCTCGTAATTGAGTAATTCGTGTAGTGTGTGTACGTACATAGACAATTTAGGACAATTAGTGTGTAGTGTTTATTATATAGCATCATAGAGTAAGTACCTAGCTTTAAGTTTTTTTTTTTATTTAAAATATATGTATAAAATTGCCAAATCATTGTTTTCACTCCTCCAAAACAAACAACCCTCAGGTAGGACAGAAATGGTAGTTGTTTATTGACACTGGGAGCTGAACCGCGGACAAGGTGCTCTCCCAAGCCTTAAGCATCCGTGTCAACATATTATCTATCTGATGTGCGAGGTGGTCGGTAGTCTGGTTGGTAACGCGCTCGACTGTTAATCCAGTGGGCATGGGTTTAATCCTCGACTTACTCCACTTCACAACAAAAGCTTTTAAGCTTTCTGTGAAGTGTACAAAGATGTATTTGGGTTTATTTCGATAAACCCAGATTAAAAAAAAAAAAAAAAATTATACAAGCTTACACAACCGTAATTTGAATGCAATTTTTTTTCGCATTAACCAAATTCCTCAGTAGTCGATTGTTGGTTGGTGTTGTTATTTAAAATGGGCATAAATGTAAGGTTGGTGTTTACTGTTATATAAGAGTAGTTTGAGATGTCTTGTTTGGTGACCCTTGTAAGTTTGCAGCCCCGGAATGATTTAATGGCTCTGCGGGTGGAGACTTGTGTACCGACTACCGAATAAGAATAATGGTTCGAGTTGGGAATACGTTGTATTGACATAGAAACTAAGAGGAATATTCTCTGAGGTACAATGACACCAGTATTCACATTACCAATCTAGGTTGTTTGATTGACGTTTCTGTAAAGGAATCACTACCTATTCTAATCTCGACACCAGACACGTTCATCATCATCTGATTGTATACATAATTTAGCGGACATATTGATATAGTCAGTAGCTGGGTTTGAAATGCGCTTACCTGCCAAGTGGATTGAAGAAAGTTTGAACCCCGATGTGGACTTAGATACTTCCATTTTCACGACACACGTTTTCTATCTTACTGTGTCTTTATTTCGATAAACCCTGTGGATAAACCTAGAATCATTAAAAATACTCAAATAAAATAATTAATGATTCTGTCATCATTCAAATCAAATTCCAGAAAATTTTCAATATCATATCCTTTGTATTGCTGTTTTTATCAGTTTATATATGTTGCAAATTGTTACTAGGGTAAAAATGTATGTAATGCTTAAATACCGAAGAAAATTATCGGGAATCATTAGGTGATAAATCTTTTTAATAAAAAGAGTAATAGGACCGATAATAGATTTCACGTTATTTATGGCCCCATCAGATGAAAAATTGCCTATAACTTACATCTGATGACTTCACATTCCCTGGAAAAGCTAACCCCGTAAATGTATAATGTATATATGCGTGCGTATATAATCTCATATACACATACATACTACATATACTTACCTTTGAGTAAACTTATGTTTTAATACTAAAAGCTCATTAATTAAATCACCAAAAAGCTCCGATAAAATGTATTATTATTATTTCAAGTGAAACGTCATAATACTTTACGAACTAATTAGAAGAGAAACAGATGTTCGACAAAAACCTTAGCGTTTCGCTTTTCATCCCTGAACATTAATTTATTATAATTTATAGAGAAACACGTTTCAACAAAACGCAACTTTTTATTTGAAACTGTACTAACCGCTTTTATTAAATAATCTCGTCGAAATTCATAAAGCGAAATATAATCCGATGTTATTGTTAAATGCTTTTGTTATCGGGTAATCCATGTACTAGATTTCGACTTTCCTGTCGGAGTCATCTTCAAGGTGGATATTTAAGGGGAAAATAGGTATACTGAAATATGAAAATTTTCAAAGTTAGAGGCGAAACTGGCACAAATATACGAGATAGTTTTAAGCTTGATTGGATTGTCTTTATAAAAGCCTTCTGACATGATTGCTTCAATTACCTATTCAAATTAAATTTAAATGTACTTACATGAAAAAAAGAAAAAAAAAAGTAAAATTGAATATTCTATTCTATACCCTCACGTCACCTCCCTTGCGGGGTAGGCAGAGAGAACGGATCGCCAGACTTTCCTATATTCTCCGATTACTTTTACTCAAAACACGTCCGTTCTTGAGTATCTGGTCAACATGGTTCTTGGACGTCCGCGTTTCCTTACACCTCTTCTTTCACCCAGGTAAATTTTCTTCGTTATTCTTTCATCGTTCATTCTCTCCACATGACCCAACCATCTCAACTTGTTCATTTTCACACTTGAATAAGGAAAGAAATGATTAGAGAGTTGAGTGAATGTAAAAAGGATGTTGTGACTAAAATGAAAGAATTAAATATGCAATGCATTAACAATATTGCATTGTTTTCTTTCATAATTAATTATGTTTCGTTGGAATGATAAAAGCATTACAGAATAAAGGTGGCCTAAAAAGTATGAATTATCTACTTTGTAAATTGTAACCCTCCTAATAAATGTCACTGAATTTAAAAACACACCTTTCCTTCTCTCAATTAAAATGTTATTAAGTAATTAATACGTTTCATGCAACCGAGAATTTGAAAGCGAATACCCATCTCTATAAATTGTAATTCCCGTCTTTCATTAGCATCCACATTGCGTAAATAATTTCCGTCATATTATAATGAGTTTTCTTATATCATACCTTGGTATCTATGTGTGCTATACATAAGATCCACTCGTCTTTGTAATATCAAATTAGAATATTACTATTAGATAGATCTGGGCTTGATTACTCGTCAAACCCAAACGTTATTGCTTTTGCTGAAAAAGATTTCTTCATGAAGTTCAAAACACAATGTTGGTTCCGGGTTCTCCCTCTTGGAATATTTGCGCTTTAAACAACTTCCTACGCGAATCCACATCCACTGTAATGGCAACACACTCGCTCACAAAAAAAGTCACGCCCTTGGAGGGCCACTAACGAACTCCGAGAAGTTAAGACTTCTCGCACTATAACTGTAGATAGAGAGTTACATGATGCACATGGGTCTTGAGGGCGAGATGTAGCAGAAAAGGATGTCATGATGGTGAATATATCTACTCTGGTCGCTGTATGATCTGCTCCTTGACCTTTTCCTTCGAAAAAAAAATACGCTAATCAATGCCATTAATGTCTTCATGAGGATTCTAGAGTATGCGTGTAGCACTTCTCAATTTTTAGTCCATTTTTTTTTATATAGTGGTCACATTTTATGTATTTCTAAATATAAGTTGTAAAATTATAGTTCACAAAATATTTGTAAATTATTAATAGTTGCTACATTCCATCTAGGGTTGTGGTGCCTCACTCTACTGACCTTCATTACGGTAGATAAAATACGAAATATTTTTTATTTTCTTCAGGCGAAACAATATTAAGTAAAACAATGAAGCTATTATTTACAATGAAAACTTTTTAATTTATGGTCAAACTAAAATATTATTATGAGATAATAAACAGTATTATTAGTTTCGAGTTTTTGTATCGTACCTAATTGTAAAATAAATTTTTTAAATTGAATATGAGAGCATTTTTAACAATAAGAAAATATAGGATTATATGAGAATGCGCCATTCAGATGGGTGGAATATTTTCTACATCATTTCTGACCCTCTCGTTTTCTTTAATCTTTAAATTTCTATGTAGAGTGAAGAGAGTCTAAGAGACAGAGGTAACAATAAATATTTTTCTATATGACTGAGAGAATATAGAGAATTTATGTAATATTTTTTTATATATTTTATTACCTAGACAAACTTTGTATTATCGAGAGTGTGTCAAAATGTAATATGCCTAGTGTAGACACGAACATTGAAATATTTTCGTTTCTTATTTGTACAGTATCCAATAACTTTTTCGAACACACGCTTACATAAATTTTATTATATTCAATGTTTCAAATAATATACAAGAGAGAAATAAAAAGCAGAGAAAGTAAAAAGCTTTTAATGTTTGTAAAAATATTTATGTATTCTGGTCATAATATTGTATTTTGTGTATCAAACCAATTCCAAGATATTTCAAAGTGCACTTGACATATTTTCCCTTTTCTTGACTGTATTTTCTCTTTCAACATAAATACTCGTAATATTATACAATATGTATGAATGAAAGAGGAATTTAATAGCGAAGAAATACATTATTAAAATCGTTATACACACAACTTGTCTCCCCAACAATCACTCGTATTTGATTTTCTCTTTTTTTCCTTTCTTTCTTATTTGCCACTGTAAACGTTTTCTTTCAGTAAGTACTCGAAAAAGGAATATAAGATTATTATTGCTTCAGGCTTCTTTTCGGTTTTGTCTTTTTATTTTACGCGAAAGAAATGGACCGTGAAAATAATTTTACAATTTATAGAAATTTAATGATTTGAAAGTATTTAATGATCAGACTTTACCGCAATGATAGATCTATCCGTATTTATATTTCCGCAAAAGATATTTGAAACATAAACTTGTAGATAGGTTTTAACGTAATACAAGATTTTCCATATTATACATAAAATAATTCTATTACTGAAATTGTTCAAAAGAAAACATTTATGTTCTTATATTTTATGATAGAAATACTACATAATCCATTTTACGTAGTTTTATAGGAAATAAATACATACATATCAAAGGAAAATTGTTCAAAGGGTTTATAAGTGTTGTTATAATGATTTAGTTTATATTTTATTGTATTTGATGTGATTGTAATATTGTTTTCTTATAGATTTATGTTTTAATATTTTATTTGCTTTATTAATCACGTTACAACATATAATCGTTTTTTTTCTATTCAAGGTTCGAGAGATCCACATAAATTGGGAAGGAAAGAGAAAATTAATCTGTTGGAAAAGTAAATCTCATAGAAACCATCGGCAATGATTCTGAGAAAATGTAAAGAAATTTATGGAGAGAGTTTGGAAGTTGGATTTATAGAGTGGTTCAGATAAGAATAATAAAATTAAAGCGTATGAACTATGCACCACTTGCCGATGCAAGGTCATCAGTTGGACCAACGAGATCAATATTACCAACATAACCAATTACAGTATCATCAACTGAATCATACCGCACCATCTTCTAAAGCATCGCATAACAAAGTGTTCAATCAGCCACAAACGATAAGTGCAACTCTCGATAGAAGAACTATTGGGAATTCAACTGTAAGTCCGCCAATATTTTGTCGACAACGAAGTTTCGAAAGTTCTACAAGTTTCAAAAGAAAAGAACAAAACTTTGATTCTACAGACACAATAGAATCTTTTCCTAATAGAAATAGTTCGAGTTTATCTCCCAGACCACAAGAGTTGTGTCGTGTATCAAATCTTAATACTCCTTTATGTGAATCGACTAGTACAAGTGGTGTATTACGTGTAGACCATAATAGAGCCCTTGCAGTGTTACCTACTAGAGCTCAGATAGATGCTACAGTTACATGTTTGTGGATTCTAACTCCTTTAACTGCTACAATAAGTGCAGTGATTATTTTAATTGCCATATCGACAAATCAGTGGTTGCATACTGAAGAAAATATGATTAATCCTTCATATAACGGGAGTGGTGACAGAGAACAGCTCTCAAAGCTGACTGTGTCGGGATTATGGAAGATATGCTACACAACTCGTAAGTATTATAATGTACTATTATCATTTCATAGATCATAATCCAATAAAACCTCTTTAGATTGAGAGAAGAGATAATTTAAACCGACATAAACTTTACGTCTCACTAATACGACTCATTATTTAGTGCTGAATTTCTGGGAAATTCTTATCTACAAATATCTTCAGATTCCTTAATCCCTTTTTGAAAATAGTTCATCCGAGAAATACTCGTAGTTATCTACTAATATTCTGTAGATGTATACCAACCATTTTATGTTTGATCAATATCTTAATATTGGTATAAAAAAATATACCTATTTTGGATTTATAATTTCTCCTCTTCTTTATTGTCTTTACTACTAGTAAATACAACACACTTAGCTTTTAAAAGAATATTTTAGATACGCAATTATTAAATAATACACACTTGGTTTGTAAAAGAAGTTGCTTATCAGCACTGGCCAAAAATGATCCTTAGTTTTGTATACTTTATCTCAGCAAAGTACAGCATTCACTTCATTTGTTATCGAAATTGTTTAGAAACTTGGCCATTCAAGCATCAGGGCTGATACTGACGACCTTCTCAATAACGGACGTATTAAAATAGTAATAGGTACGGTCTTTTATCTTTAATCCAATTTTCATTCTTTCTTTGTTTGTATGCTTTTATAAAACAAAAATCAATATGAGTTCATTTCTGCTAGAAACGAATTATGGAATATCCCAATAATGAGATAATGCTGCGTGTATAAAAATACACACGTGTAGGAACTTATATTATTATAGTAAAAATAGATCATTAAATTTACTATAGTCAGCAAAATTAAACAGATTACTTTTGCGGTCTATAGAATCGCTAAAAAGCTGTCGAAATTTATTCATAGCTTGAAATTTTGCTGCGAGACAACACACGCAAAGTTTTCTCATGGCCTCTGGGATCTTAGTTGCCTATTTGTGGAGGATGCTTTCTATTAGCTACGTTTTCCAGCAATTTGGCAGCTCAATGGTAGATTTCTTTTTATAACTGAATACATTTTCACTTCGTTCCCAAGATACAATCAAAATATCTTATTCGGTCTTATGCGTAGCGTTTAAAATTAAATGAGGCATCGTCTTCCTTGAAATTAAATTCAAATTTTTTTCACCAGAGCTAGACTTTGTTTGAGTTTACTCTACATATTCCATTTTACACTCGTGACTTTTCCTTATTAAATAATTTTTCATAATGTACCGAAGACCTATACATAATGTAGTGTGGATACTTCGTAGTAATTATACTTATTTTGGGTTATTATCAAACGTGTAGGAAGTGTTTATGATTGTGAATGACATAATATATGAAAAATCTAAAATTTCCTGTTCATTGCAGACAACAGTCGTACATATATCATACTTTTCCATAGAAAATTTTCGTAGTCTCTGCGACGTTCGTTCTCAATTATAAAATATGTTCTTTACTTCTCTTCAAGTCACAATTGACAACACATGTTTTTGGTTGCTGTAATTATCCATCTATCTATGTACCGTCAAGGATTTTTCGCTATGTTGTCTAACTAGTAATCGGGTTAAGTACCATTACCTCACCTTTATTATGTAAAAGGACGAACATCCATTTTTTTTTTCAATTCAATTTATTATCAAAGAATATGGCTTACAAAGTATGTGTATCATTAGAACATTATTTATATTATATTACTTACTTCAAATTTAAATTTAAAGCCCCCAGACAGTATAAGTTTACTGGTATAAGGGGGTCCAAATAACCATGTTCTAAGAGTTATTTTTTTTTCAATCTCTGAGTCTTTATTTCATGCATCCTCTATATTTTGAGTAAGTTGGACCCTCTGAACCATCCTTCCCAAAAAGTGTTCAGTCATAGTTCATCTTTTCTGTTCTATATGAAATAGTTTTAGTATTCATATTGTTTTTACCCCTGTGAATTCTGCGCTGTACAGTTGATGGTGAAATGCATTGCACCATAGAATGCAAAGTATATGCAAAGCCAACACAACAAGGAACAACGCAGTCAGAGAGAATATGGATATTTATTACATGTTGTAAAGGAAGGAAGTTGCATTATAATGTTGGTAATATGTTACAATTATTATGGCGAGACTTGTATATTGTTATTAGTATACATCATAAAAACAATAACGGCACTAATTTCCCTCTAAACATTATTTACTTTGCTATTAATGCTATTATATTATTAGCTTGCTGTCCTAAAGTTCAAAAGTAGCTTTATTTTAAATACCTGAGCTAATGAGTACTTATATTATATGAAGGAAATTTGTGAGCCAAATACATTAAGTAATATTTAATAATGGACTGTACAATTCAATCATTTTATAAAAACGCAAGTCAACAGCCTACTCCTGCGTAATTTTAATGTAAAATATTTTGATAAACAGTTTTAGATTAAAAACATGATCTGAGAACGATTATTTGTTCTTTCAATTTTCAACAAGCTTATTTTTTGACGTAACTATTGACTTCAATTATCATAAATTAATTTCTTTAGAAACAATAGGCAATCAACTAATATTTATAAGCGGCTCATTATGAGACTTCATATTAAATTTGGTGCTTGTCCTGCTTGCATGCAATATCTTTCAACAATTTCAGGATTCCTCTGCAAAAATTTACTTCTTAAAAAGAATATTCTTTCGTCTGCGTTTAATCACTTGAGTGATTTAAATATAAAGTTTCGAAATAAACAAATTCCTATTTTGTCCTTAAGTCAGCAGAAATGACATGACATAATCCTCGTATAGAGCATGTTATATAGACAGGATGAAATATTTTGTAATATAATAACACAGCGGCAACTAAAATATTATAGGAAAATAACGAAGGTTTTCTGAAAGCTGTTCGATGAGAAAATGGCACGTCATGTGAATCAGAGGTTGACAACCACAAGATAAAGTGTCATTGAACTTAAGTGATGATACTTTTATACTAAACAACATTTCCCGCAGAGGCTACTTTTATTAATTTTAGGTAAATACAATATTTCACTCTCCCACTTGACAGTTTATTGTTAGCTTAGACATACATGAATAAAATAAGTAAAACATATCAAGATAAATTTGAAAGACGAACAAGAACCGCCATCAAAATATCTGTCAAATGAGCCGTCCCAGCACTAGGTATCAACTTAACCTTACAGTGACATACAAATGAAATCTTGGAATTGGAATGTCGACGGTTATTCTGCACATCACAACAAATTTGCTGCAAAATGTGCAGAAAACGTTTTACGTGGTATTCTGTCAGAATATGAAACCACTTCTACACAGTTATCTGGTATAAAATGATTTATGAATTCGTTGAAATTAATTTATTTACACTTTATGTTGAAAATAGCATAGGAATAAGTTACGATAACGTAAAATTAATAGACACTAACATTTGTATCACTAGGTCGAGCTTATTGCAGTACTGCGATCTCTGCTCAATGCTGTACGAATGAGTTTATGCAACGCTGCGAGTATAGGAGAGTTTTTCACGCCGATTCTGACGTCATCTTCAGAATGAACAAACTTCATCTCGATTATGACAATGACTAACTTAACTAATATGGACTACTTACACAAATCACATATGCCCGATCCCACCAACTACCACCTAGGAAGCAGACCTCTAAGGAATTTCCTTACAAAAACAGAGATAATATTACATTAATACTGGAGCGCGCCACCTAGAAGAGCATAATGTCACATGAAATTCTGCATAAAACTCTCTTAATTGGGGAGATTCTGGGAGGAGATATTTGGGCACCTTACGTAGGAGAGTTTTATGTACAATTTCATATGACATTATGCTCTTCTAGGTGGCGTGCTCCAGTATTAATGTCATATTATGTCTGTTTTTGTATGGAAATTACTAAGGGATCCGCTGCCTAGGTTGAAGTTAGTGGGATTGGGCAATAGTCAGATATCTTTGAATTTATGTGGTGACTTGTTGATTATCACTGGTACATGACAAACAAAATACCATTCATCATTCTGGTATGAATGGTATTTGGTAAGGTAGCGGCACCAGGCACCAGTGTGTGAGGATCAAGATCTCTTTTCCAATCTGTGCAAAGCGTGTAGTGTCAATCAAACGTATGGCCCTCTCATATTATGATACATTACACACATTATCGTGGCGCAGCGCGCCATAGGGTTAGATGAGATTATATCAACCTACTACTACTACAACGATAGATAATATTACGAAACTTAATACACCATTTCTTTATATGCCATTTTCTTATTCCCCTATTATATTTTATCCTTTCAATCGCTTATTACATTTTTTGATGAGTTTTATGGTGCTTATTAGGCACTAAATGTATCTCGATTATCTCTAAATCAAGCAATTTTGATCCGTATATTGATATTTATTAAGGTACGTTTTCCGAATTTATTATTACATCGTATTTACCATAATGTATGAAACAGAATATTTTTTGTGCTTTTATGCTTCATATTTTATGGGTCAGATTTAGGGACAAATATTGATTTTCGTGTTTAAGTACTTAATGTAAAAAGCTGTGAGTGAACGGACTTGTCTACTTAATATTTTCAAGGGTGTGTTAAAGTATCGTAATTAGAATACTTTTACAATTTTTGTTAGGTACTTCCTACATTATTATTCCTTAGATACGAATATATTCAATCTTTATAAAAGTGCCGTAGACTCCACATTCATAAATATGAATTAATTGGGTAACCAAAAAAGTATCTGCTTCATAGAATCGAAATAACTCAATTTACCTTTCATTCTGTATTTAATTATTTTTTTATTAAAAAAACTGTCCTGACTTGTATATTTTACACTCTTAAATCTTTTCTTAAAACAACAGTAGACAATTATTAAACAGAACAAAATAAAAATATATAAGTATTGTAATAATATCTTCTGGACAAATTTGTTTTTCCAAATGTTTCTTCGCCTTTGTAATTTTGTTCTAGTATTCTGGTATTGAGAAAATTCTTTTTTCCAAATGGATCAATCGTATATTCGACAATCGATGGATTGGGATAAAGTTGGAGATTGAGATGAAGATTGAATAAAGGAGTCACAATAAATTTCATATAAAACTAAAGGGCGTGCGGTAATGTTACACAACTTATTCCAACTGACTTCATTCAAACGCAATAAATCAATTTGTGATACCTCCATACATTGAGGAGATTGAGGACTGATTGATAAGGGGATCAATTCAGTAACGTTATAACATAACTTGCTGGAGCGAGGCTGCCTGAAGGGAAGACACGAGTTATACTGGGAAGGAGAAACGTCGAATGGGGAAAAGAGAAACGATTGTTGATGAATCGTTAGGGGATAAAAAATCTCTCTAATTTACCCAAAATTTCCTCTGAAATATAAATACACACTTTGTGGTGAAAATCCAGATCCCTCAGATATATAAGATCATTCAGATACGGGTTGCTATGTACAAATAACTACCTACAGACATACATACAATACACATACCTATAGCTTTATGAGCGGCAGAATTATAAAACAGAATATCAAATTTGTCTGTGAATATTTTCTAGGCAGATACAAATTTCTTAAGAGCTTGTATTTAATATAGCATAGGTAGTTGTATTATGTAGGTTGAGGTTTAAGTTTACAAGATATTATTTTCAGTTGAAGCTATCTTAACGCTGATTTAATTACAGATATCGACTGCTTTTCATGTATCACGCAAATAATAAAATACTCTATTGAACAATTGAAGATACATACATACCTACAATATTCCAAAATTGTAGGTATGTATGTCGAATGGCAATCTCTACCAGCCAACATAAAAGTTTTCGAATTGCTAAAATTTTGACAATCAGAATCATCGTTGATGATACAAATTGGACTTCTAAAAAATAACATACCTACTTCTTCAATTTTCCTCTAAACATTATAATAATTTCGCCTCACTTCAAAAACCTGAAAATTCCGGGTGAATAATGAGTATTGTATGGAATGTATGTGTATGTATACAACTACGTATATTTATATTGGGATGCTTACTAACTAGTTAAGTATATAATTATATTATGCGTAGGTAAGATTCTAACTAGTAGTACTTGAAGGTTATGTTTGATTTGTACTGAACTACATTAACTAGCAGTGAGATCAACGTCCGACTATCCATATCATTAGAGAAATTCCCATGTAAATTATACTTTCTTAGATAAATCCAAGGTTTGATATAAGGAGATCTATTACCATAATAATATTAAAGAATTCAAACAATAGTCAGTAATAATAATGAATGTTTATTATAATAAATTTATTTTTCTCTGAAATAGACTGGAATAATTGGTGATAATTTTTTAAGTTGAGGAGGTCGGTAGCCTGGTTGGTGACGAGCTCGACAGTTAATCCAGTGGGTGCGGGTTCGATCCCTGATGCTGACGACACAAGCTTTTCACGCTTAGGTACTGTGAAGTGTACAAAGGTGTATTTGTGTTTATTTCGACAAACCCAGATTCATTAAAAAAAAAAGTGTAAAGTGATCGCATTAAACCAGCAGTGGATCAGTCATAATCCTGATGCCGATTCCAACCTTCGTTGTATGATGACTGATGTATTAAAAAGTTCTTCCAGCTCGGCGCTCCTTCAAAAATGTTTTATTTTGAGTATAAACGTAAGCCATAAAAAACTTTTTCTTATAAATATGATGGACGAATCTTCAGAACTGCCTCACAACGATTGCAAATAGTGAGTAGGTTGGTAGTATTAGCCATAATCTATACTTGTTTGCATTTGCATTTAGTTTTTGTTTCGTTCATCTTCTGATAATGAAATTACTTTCAAGTTATTCCAGTTTTCTGTAACATTCCAAAGCTCTACGTATTATACTGAACCACTAATCATCCCGCATGCTAAGATGCTCTAATTATCGTCAGAATTCGTCATAAACATTTGGTTGATATATACGAGTAAGTACATGTCTTATAATAACTAAATGCTGACTGATGAGTTTCCGTTGGAAAAGATAGAAAAACGGCCCGGATCAATTTATTGGATTTATATGGTTTATGTACTCGTCTATAATAGTAGTAAAAAGGCAATATTCATAAAAGCATCCTTAGTATATGTACTTAGTATAATTTTGAGACTAAGTACCTCCCTATTTACTTCAGTGTAGGTTTCATTTCTATACTCGTACAATAACCCTTGAGAAGAACATCATATACACTATTTCCTTTAAAACATGCATTATGATCAACTACCAGTCAGAAAAGAAGCAACTACTGTATCTTAAAAAGATAAGTGAAAAAGGTTTTTCTTATAGAGTAGGGATTACCTACAACCATTAAAGAAACAACCTTGTGTGTTAATTATGTACATGTACGCATCAAAGACAGACGGTATGTTATGATAAGATCTGTCTGTCCTCCGAAGAAAATTATTATTTTCATTTATTTAAGACATCAGTCTGTAGTTGAGTACAACTTTGCTTTCCTTGTACAAAATAGGTCGATATCTACATAATTTCATTCATTACGATTCCGAGCTTTTGGTGTAACTCAAGAGAATCTCATTTGCGTCGTCTAATTCACCCTCGTCAAGCCATCGACAGCTCTTCCTCTTTCTCTGTTTTCACAAAAATTTACTTTATAATTACCTGCGTAACATTTACTGCGTCAGACTCCATTGGGACATTATTATAACTAACGGTGTTAAAATTCCGGATACGGTTTGCCTTTTGTTGCCTGTTTGTTCGCATTTTCATAGATTAAGAGTAAGCATACCGACATTTCAAAAAACGGGAGACCTTATATCTCGACAACCGTTTCAAAATATGCTTTGGAACAAAATAGGGTAGATGAATTGAACCTTTATCTAGGGAATAACCGTAAAAGATTTTTTCTATCTTGTATAGATTTCTCAAAAAAATAATCTTAAACACCTCTGATCTTTTTTCCGAAAGACGGAAACTCGTTTTTGGAAAGTCGCAGAGTAAATTTTTTTTTGTGGTGATAGGGAATAATCTAGGGAATAACTGCAATTTTTTTTTGATAGACGCAAAATTATCTCCAAGAAATGGAAAAAAATGCAATTTTTACCATTTTATCGTGCGATTGTTCACGCGATTTTGAACCTTAATGCCGTGGGAAATGACTGTGACGTCATTCTTGGTAGTTTTATACCTAAATAAAGTCAATTAATGGAACAAATAATGTTATCTTATATTATTATCTAATTAAGGCCTGTCAATTAATACGTCTGCATTGACAAAAAGGAAGCAACGAACGACATACAAGGGGAACGAAGATTAATCGTTTTGAATCTGTATGCCTTAGTCAACAGATATTTTTGCATTAAGTAACGATGTCAAGAGGAATCCTCAGAGAATAAGAAAATTATTACTTAAAGTAGCTTAGAACCTAATTAGTTTACCTGGTCATTAACTTTGGTTTTTATTTTGTAAATTGACTTTAGACTTTTACAGTTTGAGATTTATAGTACATATTGAGATTTTTATATTTTGAGCGGCTTCCGTTAAAAGCTCTGGAAGCCGAGGGTGCAGGCAGAAGACCGGTGGGCCGCCCCAGAAATAGCTGGCGGAGGCGGGTGACAGGGTTGTGCGAGGAGAGACTGTGGTTGGAGTGGCCAGAGGTCCTGGAAGCTGCGAGTGACAGGGGCCTCTGGCGAAGATATGCAGATGCCTTGGGCCCCCGACCCAATCAAGGATAGACGGGGAAGAAGATGTATGTATGTATGTATATTTTAAGCACTTGGTATTACACTCGTTGAAAATAACAAAATAGTTAGTTATATATAATAGCTAAAAAACACTTTTTAGGTTCCTGTTATTTATCGGATGATTTTTAGGTTAGTTTTAGGTTTTAACTTGAATTATTTTTGATTGTACAAATTTTTATTCTTGTAAAGCGTTGGATTTTTTCTACAGCCGTAGTAAATACATTGAAGTATTCCCACAACAGTATAGAAGAATTAAGGATGAACATAGGTACTTAATGTACATGAAATTCGACAACACAGCCGTCGCTCTTCGTGGTGTAGTGGATATATGATCCCTACTAAGCGAGACGAACGTATGGGTTCGAATCCCAGCCGGGGTGAACTGAAATGGCGAATGTTTCTCGAGTGTAAAGTGATCACTTAAGCCAGCCGAGGTCGGTCGTAAGCCCGACAATGTTCATCCTTAATTCTTCTATACTGTTGTGGGAATACTTCAATAGTTTTAGGTTTATTTGTTTCCAATCCAATGTTTTCTATCCTGAACTCTCTGCTGCAGACATTTATTTATTTATTCAGTCATTTACGGCCGTATGGCCTTTAACATGTGTATGAAGATAAGATATAATGTATCATGATATGGTAGGAGTATTTCAGGGATTGATGTCCACCCTTAAGGGTAGACATTACAGTTCAACAAAGTATAATGATATAATCCTTAAGTAAATCCCATGAAACTGCGGTGACACCCAAGATAAACCCAAGACTGCCTTACCCGACTTTACAATATAATACCATTAAGTTTTACTTCACAGCCTCTTTAGAAAGTTATTCATTACTGTTTTGTCTCTCGCATCACAAAATCCTAACGTCCTTCTTCGTACTCCTTTCATCTTTAGATTAACATATTATAATTTATGTAAAATAATAAAGCATCTTTGTCATTTAGGCATCTAATCTTGTATACGCCCACTGGTATATAATAATGCCTCCGTTGATCTTTTTAGTGTATATTGTTTTAAAGTCAAGTGAGGGGTCAAATACAAGTGACAGAATAACATCTTATGGCGTTAATAGTGTTTGGTGCATGCGTCGTGTATGTCCAGCACGAGCGTTTCTTTCGGATTGCGTTCTGATGTCTAGGTACGTTAAAGCTTATTCAGGTATTCCCTTTTTCTCATTTAATCATAGCATCCTTCAAGCCCTATGAAATGAATAACGGGAATATTTACATTTCATTCAACAATTCGAGATTGAACTTTCCACTGAAATCGTGGGCTGGTATATACCTATCATTTCCAACGGTCGTTTTATGAAAGACTAGCTGTATTACCCGTGCTTCGCTACGGAAAAATTGTGTGGATCCCCCCCCTTCGTGCCCCCTTAGTGTCCCCCTCCTCGTACCCCCTACCACAATAAGAACATTCCCTGGGGCAAGCACAATAATTTTCCAAAGTTTCATCTCAATCGGATGAACGGTTTAGGTGTCTATAAAGGAGAAGGTGAAAAATGTTAGGTATATACCATAGGTACGAACTAAAATATTTATTATTGGGAATCATCACAATCTGTCATCTAAATTGTCTGAATTAATTAATACGTATCATCAAAATTTATATACCTACATTTTTTTCTGAAATTAACAAATTAACAAAATTACGAATATTATTTTACTTAAAAGTTTATATTTTGCAATTTAAATTTCGCGCCGTTGGTGTTCCAACGGGCGGGGTTAATAATATGTATTTCACAATCGATAAAACACACTATGCAATATATTATGTATGTAAAAACAGACTGATGACTGTGTGCCCACCTGTGTACATAAGTATAGACGTGTGTAGTACGGTAAAATATAGTATAGTCAGTCCAGCAAAATAACAACTACTACTTAATATTTGCGTTAAATATTCGCAAATGCCTTGCTATATGGAAACCAATACTGTGTGGTAGAAACTTCTGGAAATTGAGAACCTTCTGTGAAATTTTTTTGATGAGGGGATTCAAGGGTTGTGTGGAGCATGTGTGGTATGGTATGAAAGGGCGTTAGAAAAGAAATTCAAATCTTCAGAAAGTCATTTTTATGCGTCCTCAGACCATCGGGAGACACAGAGTGATCGAGAGAATCCAGTCACCACATACCACATTGTTTGGTGTCTCATAAAAGAGCTTCACAAGTAGAACTTGGCTAGACGGGCAATGCTGGGCAATACAGTTAGTACGGCTTATGAAAAAAATACAATTAACGAATTTGCAAATATTTTTTTACTCAGAGTCCATGCTTCACTGAGCGCATAACAATACACTTATTTCACCACCTATAAAAACGTGTATATATTCACGTATACAGGAGAGTACTTATATCAACTAACAACTATAAAAGTACCCTTTTCATGCCCTTATCCTCAATTTTTGATTAAACAATGTAAGACGAATTTTTTTCATTTTAAAAGAAGTATGCAACTGTTTAACTACAGCTTTGTAGCTTCAGTGTTTACCGAGATACGTTACTATCAAAGCAAATTTAATCCCACGCCCTAACCCTTAAGGATTGACTCTTTTTCTGGACAGAATATCATATTTTGACCCTTTCTTAGGAATCCATTTTTTGGAAATTCCTATAAAATTATTTTTTACCGTATTAAGAGGCATTTAAAAATCACCCTTTTTCTTTATGTCCTTTTTCATCCCTTTAAATAAAAATTAAAAAAAAAACGGCGAAACAGCCTATTACTAATTTTAATAGTAGAATCTATGTGCCAAATTTCAACTTCGTACAATGTCTGGTTTCCGAGATATTCGCATACTCTGAAAAACTTTCAACCCTATTTTTCACCCCCTTAGGGGCGGAATTTCCAAAAATCGCTTCTTAGTGGAAGCTTTTGTATTAAAACCTATCTGCCTTCAAAATTTCACTTCTCTAGGATTAGCCAATTCGGCTCTGCGTTGATGAGTGAGTATGTCAGTCAGTCATTCAGTCAGTCATTCAGTCATTCATTCAGTCAGGCACTTTCGTTTATTATTAGAGATAAGATTATATTAATTATAATCTAGACGTTGGCCACAAATTATTATATCTGCGTATTGAATTTCTACATTAAACACAACATGAAAACGATATTATTTGATTCTACGAAATTCCTCGGAGCGAATTATTATCCTTGTCAATGTTGAAATCTTTGGCTTTGATGAATTAAAATACCTTGGGGTATATTTATGTCTCATCCCTTATGGATTCTGTAATTACAAGACTTGGAAATAATTATTTCATGTTATTATTCTTGAGTTCATTTATCTCATGCTTAGATCGCGTGGCTCAAATTATCTAATGGATGTATTTTTTAGAGGTGTAGACTTAATAAATGGAATTTAATAAGTACGAGTACACTTAAATCGTACTAATGAATGTGGATCGAACGGAATGTAATCTGGAGATACAATTTTCGACTATTTCTTTTTTAAAGGATTTGGGCTTGCATACACAAACCTAAATACTTTTCTGCACTCTGAAAAGCGTGGCACTGCTTACCTATTTTTGTTCAACGAGGCATTCATTCCTCTATGACTTTGGGCACGTATCAAGGTTATATTCACATGACGTCATAAAATGATATGCGTGTAAATTCTATTTTATTTTATTACAGATACAAACAAGGAATTGACATAACAATACATAAGACATAACATTACGCAGACACTGGACAACCTCTCAATTAAATGTGTTCTTAGCATGCTCCAGAATTATAAAAAAGCGGTGATCTGGGGTCTTTAGTAATACCTAATTATCTTAGTATGCTAACGATAATGCCAGATATTTATTGCATATAATATACAAATAACAACAAAATGTATTGTAGTGTCTTTCTAGTTATTTCAGTTTATTCATCATATTTTTTCAGAGGCTCTAATAGATATTGCTTTGCAAGAGATGACAGGAGTTTGAAAATAATACGAGTACGTATTGTGTGTAGGTATGGGTATGGTATTGTGTGTGTAATAAGTATATAATGTATGTGTGATATTATGATGGATAGCTGTGAAGCTTCCTGCCAGTGACAGAATTGACTGATGAAGACGAGGTGAGAGTGCTTTTACACTACACTAGGTAGATAGATGCCTATACCTACTAGGTGCTATACTGAACCATATCATTATAGGTACTACACATACATAGATGTATCATGCTGCGTGCAGTGTAATGTCACCATGATATATGGAATGCTTCATATTTACATCTGTAGTTACCTCAACAGATATACAGCGAAGGATGGACTTTCTGTCAGGCTTATACCCGTAAAGTACAGGAACACCAGTTCTTATTTCATCCAATATCTGTGCAAAGTAATGCATACTGCGGAGAGCTCAGGGATCACCTGAAGGGCTCCCCCTAACAAACCCCTCCCCGATTTAAAGCAACTGACAACATCAGGCTTATAATCATCAGTCCATCGTTTAGAGGTATGCGTTTCCTTTTCGCTTTAGTAATCAGCCGTCAGCAAACAGCCGACGATCAGTCACAAGCCTCATGGAAAGTCCATCTTTTGTTGTACATCTGTCGCCACCAGTGAATCTATTGAAGTATTTATTGCGTGTAATATATGGTTAAATACTTCTGTATTTTGTTTACCTGAATAAATGTAGTACAGCGTAAATATAAATACTATATTCAATCTCAATTCTGATTTTCAAAACTCTTACTAACACACTAACTGAAATATACAACTGGAGTAAGATGTTGGGGAATGACATTACTGCGACACTTGAAAAAGTTTACTCACTGTGTCAATATTTGTTCATACAAAATACTCTCAATACTAGGAGTAGGTGTATGTATGTACATTGTACACGTACTTGCACGTACCCACATTGCAAATGCATGGAAGATTTTGCTTGGAAAGTATGATGTAGGACATACGAAATGTAACGTGTGAAATTTCTTATTTTGTTGACTTGCAAGTATTTTATTGACATCTTGGCACTTGCAAGATACCTACTGTTATTTACATAAAGCACATCACTACTTCAATGCTACAAATAAAACATGTCATATGTATAAACTTGATGAATAGTCGCGAGACTCGCACATTTTGTACATCTATTAGAATGTATAAATCAAGTAGATAGCGAAGTCACTCGTAGTAGCGCTAACTCAAGCTACTGTGGTCCAAAAACAAAGCATAATTTATAATGGAATTATCTAGAGTAGGTAATAAGGCCAAATAGTAAAACGCAACATTGGTAGATGAGGCACTTGTACTTACACACCGCAGCTTTACTTTCATAGGAGAATTTGTGAGTGTTTCAAATTGGTACCTACTTAATATTGAATTCTCTCTAGATGACGTCACTGTACACCAAAGAATAGTTAAAGATTGGTGTGTTTACCAAATGGTGAAATTTTCTCCCTTTTCCAGGTTCAATCCCTGGTCGCCTCGAATTTTCTTTATGGAATATTTCTTTATTCATAAACAATACATACCTAATACACAAAACATAACATGCTAAATACAGACCAATCCCTCAATAAAAATTGTCCTCAGCTTGCCCAGAATGACAAAGAAAATATTATTCTAAGCTTTTAATAATATAGGTACACAGATTTGTGAACATTCAGACAAAAGTAAGATATTTCCTTTTTGAAAATATTTTATCTAAGTACCTATTATTATCGTTACTGCTGTATTCTCTACTCGAATGAAAAATTTCGTTGTTATCAATACAGTAGTACTAACACAGCACCCCAACAAACTCGTCATAAATCAGATGATAAATAAATTTTAGGATTGTGCGTTGAATTTATGTGCTCAGACACGCTTGAATATTTGCGGGATTTCATTTTAACAATGAATCTACCAATCGTTTAACTTTTTTTTGTTGTACTTTTAACTCATTGAAGTCCCTGATATTATATCTGTGTACCAGAATTACTTACCTACTCATAATACAGCAACGATAACGTTTAAGCAACAGATAAAAGCAAAACATTTTTTTTCTGATTAATGTTTTGTAACCTCTTTGATAGATATCGTATTTCAAGCTGTATTTTTTAAAATAATTTATTTCATAGATTCTGTCAAATGTGTTATCTAAAAATAGAACCACGGTATATTAGATGAGAAAAAAAAGAACAAACAAAGACTTTCAATTTCACGGTCGACTGTACATTTTTTTTTTTTTAAAAAGGATCTGGGCTTGCATACACAAACCCAAATACTTTTCTGCACACATTGCACTAGGCTAAAAGCCTGTATCGCAAAGTGTGGAATACATCGCCAGCACCGGGGTTTGAACCTGCAGATTCAAACCCCGGTGCTGGCGATGCTGTGATGGCGGTGCTGCCATGGCACCTCCCGCTCGAGAGACTGCCGCCTCAACCAACTGCGCCAACCATATACATAAATGTATCATTAAAAATGATTAACAATCAATTAATTAACTAGGGAAAGTGCAATAGATTCTTAATTACTGAATCAGTCTCTGGCCTCAGAACTTTATAATTTGTCACCCTATACAGGGAATTCCCAAGATCTACATAAGCTGTGTGTGGTCCGAGTCCGTGGAGTAGATCCTTCAGCCTGGAACGGACTTCCTGTAGACTTCACATCAGGCACAGCAGCTCAAAAGCTTACTAAAACACACCTATTCAAAAATGCTTACCCTATAACATAAACTATTATTAAGGTCGTCTGCGTATCAAACTATCTGGCTGCTTTGGAAGTAAATGTTAGGGTTTGTGTTCCTCTGGTATGTTTCTTGTATGAGATGTTCAAGACTGAGGTTGAAGAGAGTAGGGGGCAGTCCATCCCCCTGTTGGATACCTTGGGACACAGTGAATTCCTCTGTGAGTTCTCCTCCGACCTTCACTTTACATGAGGTGGGATTGCCCACAAAACGCATACAAGCATCTTAATGCCGTTGAAACGTTAGTCTGGTCTCAACTTTAAGTTTATAATATCAATGACGACGTTACAAAACATATTTTAAGGTACTGATTTTAAGATTCACCGAGTCATCTGGAATTTTCACGATAAGTAGGTAGGTACTTTAATATTATTAATGCCTATTAGAGGCTTTGACTATATGTTATGTACGACGTAATTAATTTTGAAACGTGTCAATTTCCTGAAAAGCCGATCAATCAGTGTGGACGGCAGGTTTATTGGATGAAAATTAAGTCTCGTTCTACTTAAGTCTCCACTTTAGGGAAATCTATGGAGGATTCTAATATAAGTTTGAAAAAAATATTTTATAAGCGTCTTCTAAAAAGAAATAAAGACAGAAGGTATCTGCACGAAAAAACTGTCTCTATCGGACAAGATTTCTTTAAAGAAAATAATTCCACAAAATATTGTTTTCATTATGCATTCAGGGATTCTCTTGAGAGGTAATAACGTATTTCCAAAATTATTTTCTTTCTTCAACAACATACTACTAGACACTTTGATACATTTTAGATGGCGTTAGTAACTTAATTTTCATGGATCGTCATGAAAAAAAAAACAATTAGGCAACCCATTCGTGTTGCAAGTAAAAAGGCTTTCAAATACATTATTCATAAACCTTGAAGAAGAGGGATTAAAGAAAATAAATGGAAAGAAGTTACGTCATGATAATATTGCTGAATGCTGATAACTAGATAGGTACAGGAATGGACGATAAAAACGCTACATTTAAAAGGCAGAGAAGTGTAAACACATTTAATTGATAAAATATACCAGAATGTTTTCAATCACTATTTAAATATTTCATCTGGTGGATATTTCGTCACAAAAATACACATAGTTTTCAGAATTGATTGAATACTACACGCATTTTTCTGATGAAATGCTAACAGTAACCTATTCGAAATGAAAACAGAATTTATTTGTATAGGTACAAAAAAGTAATTGAAAATATAAAAAAAGGTACACACAAAAACCGTGTGCCCACCGACACGCAAAATTCCAGAAATATTTATTTTAAAATCGATGATAGTAGGGAGTTTTTTGCGCGTTTTGATACAATAAAATTACCTATATACTCGTATAGCTACATATGTATGTGTCCACAGTTAATGCTTTTACAAAGAAAAATTATGTATGGAGAGCCATCATTGTAATATTTATCTATCATTCGGAGTCGTTAAACATTATCCTGGACTGAGGTCCTAGAGACTGCAAGTGACAGGGCTTTTGGCGAAGATATACAGATCCACTGAACCCGAACCAGCTAAGGATGAGGGGAAGGAGATGTATAGTGTATGAACTTATTGTTGCAGAGTCCAAATAGTCTGATGACATCCAACGCTGCCAGCCTCTAGAGGAATCTCGGAACCAGGCTGGCAGATCTGTTGCGTGATTTGTTTGGGGTATCTAACCGACAGCCATATAGAAGTTTAGCTGGTATGATAGGATCTTTCAAACCAAGAAGAGTGATTTTAAAATAATTTTGTATTTTATATGTAGGTAAGATTTGGTGGTAGGAACTTGAGTGAAAACTTTGTTATAAATTCTGTGATAAATGCTTTAAAAAGTCATCAAGTTAGGATGATGATCTACCCTCAGTTGTTGCCGAGTAATTATTATTAATAATGTTTAGACTGTTATCTTATCACGGACCCCCAAAGGACATAATTTCCAAAGTTTTATTAACTACCATCAAGTTTTATACCTCCAAGTAGCCTACAATGGAATGATTATAAACGCAATTATTGTCCACTCAACCCGAAATTAAGCGATATAACTTTGTTGGCGTTTTGTTAACCTTTTGACACTCTTCTTACCAATTAGGAGAAACGAAATTCACCTCCCTGTCAACTTTATAAACAATTAAGAATATAATGACGTTGAAATATTATTTAAAACAAGAATAAATTAAATACCTTTTTGGATCTTTAATCGTAACTTAGTAAATTAGTGTTTGCATTTATCTACGCATAAACAAATATTATAATTTAATGCTTTAGCATTCTACTTTTAAAAGGTAAAACCTTTAGGATGAATTGTTCATTAAATATCTACTTATTACGTAACATCCTAGCTAGAGGATTTCACAAACAAAATATCAATGCAGATTATCGTTTCAAAATTCGTTGTTGACGAACACTCAAGATTAAAAATTAAGGTATGTATTTCAAAATGTGTTACATCTAAGTATAAATGATATATTAAGAATCTTGTTTTGGAGTTTTCCTTGTGACTAACATTACTTGGTGACGAAATTGTCTTATTTGTGTAATAAATCGCCTCTCCATTTGACGGGTTTCATGTTCGAGTATATATACATTCTCGTATACTATTTGATGGAGTTTATTTTGTTCAGTGTGGCAGTCACGTCAAATAATAGGCAGTTTGTTATGGTATCGGATCGAGTAACAACAAGATATAGAGTAGTAATATTGGGTCACCGCCGATCACTGGTCACAACAGTATAATCGTGTTACTGCTGGTAGTAAGGGTGAAGTTACGACCTGGACCTTTGACCCGCATCCTAGGAGGTTTCTCCATTATAGATGGACCTCCAATAGAACGACAAATTTTATAAATACAAAGACGTGAGTTTTAAAATCGTATAATTTTATCCTTAGCACATGTGATGTAATAATGTGAATATTCTCAAGCAATAATTCAAGATAGGTTTTAAATATATTTAAACAGAGAAATGCTCACCAAGGCTAGATTATCAAGACATTGTGACCTCTTCCAGCCAACCTTAATACCTAAATATTTCACAAATTCCCACACATTTACTACTTAGAAAATCGTATACCTACTACCATATCGATACAGTACCCAGTTGGAAAAATAGGTTTGAAAGATGGACTTCCAATCAGAAGGTCACAGGTGTTGACGATGTATCTATTCTGCGCTTCAAGACAGTTTGAAGATTTCATGTAGCTTTCTGATGCGTAAAAATATCTGCTAACCAATTACGTATTTGTGAAATATTTCATGCGGAAATTTGAGTTCATAATGCCTTCAATTTTTCATTGCATGATAAGGGATTCATATTCTGTATATTGTACGGTCGGTTTAACGTAATTGAGGTTTATTTTTTGCTTTAAAAATAAAATATAATACTTCACCAAGAAGTACTTTCATGTAACATTATGTGCGAGCTATCTTCATCTTAGTGTAGTAGTTTGAGATTATATTCTCTCAAATAGATTTATTTATTACATAGCATTTTTAATCTCAGTAGAGCTTCGTAGAGATACGAGTAAAACATAAGGCGTTCCAACACTTTGTTAGTAATTCTAGTCTTCTTAACTGATAAACTCGACAGTACATAATATTACATTCTCGTTATACTGAGAAGATAAAGCAAAAATAAAGAAGATTTGTTTTAAAGTAAGACTTAGTTGAGATAAGTTTTCTTTTCCGAAAAAGGTCTCCGTTCATTTTAATCGTACAAGTGGAGATCAGATTACTATACTACCTACTACCTATAATACGTGGTATTATTCTGTAGGTAGATATCTGAATGCGTGTAATTTAAAGCACAATAACACCAAGGTGAAAGACCATTTATTTACTTTTATCCTTTTTGCTGAGATAGATTTATAATATAATAATAAATACTTAGACATACAATAGAGGCAGTCGGTACAATTTTGTTCCACTAACTTTTCAGATTCATTTCTAGATACACGCGAGTATTATATACTCAGAGTCTCTAGTTTTTGCCACTGATATCTCTAGCCAGACAATGCATCTATGTACACCATCATAGGTATCTCGTACCTATAGCGATTGCTAACTATTCTTATGTTTCATATAATTACAATATGATGTACTATATAAATCAATGCAAAGTGTGTGAAACCAAACTGAACGTATTATCTAATTTATAGGAAATTTAATTAAGATATCTGGAGTGGGCTGATAAAGGAACAAACACGCTAAGAACATGAACTTCTTAAAGTTGTATCTACGTATTTATAACATATACTGTGATTGTTTTTGCCTACATTACATAAATAATTACATTCTGTAATTCAACAAATACATTATTCATTACTATTTTAGAGAGAGTTATAAATTTATACGCAATAAATGCCATTTTTCAATTCGTGCTGTGAAATGTTTGCATTAAAATTGTTTTTGCGTTAATTAAAAACGCATAATGGAAAAATTCCCACACGTCAACTTGCATCAATTTAATTCTGAAAATGAAATGGATGTTCCATTAACGTGTGACGCTGATGCGCGAGGCTTCGATTTAAATGATACTTTGATCCTGTACTATGCATTATATGGGGTGTTATTATTTACTACTTTAAACACATCCTGTTGTGTGGTACCTACTTGTACACTACAACCATTTCCTTTCGGATGTATCACTGGGATATTGGGTTAAATTTCAACAGGTAATCAATGATTTATGCATCAAATTATATAGCACTACCTAGAGTTACAACAAAGCAGAACAATCTGTAACGAAAACCTTACTATTTTTTTCTAGTTCTCATTTTCAGAATTAAATCTTTCTGATATTTTTGGTATATTTTATACAGATTTGATTATATGTTTATAACAAAATTAGAAAAGAATAGTATCTGTCTTAAAATTCTATGAGTCGAATTATATTTATTTAAATCCAAATATTATGAAAGAGTCTAATAAATCAAAAAAATGCTTAGGAGGTGATCATATCGCAGTGATGCTTGCGATTTGTTCAAGATATTAATAATTTTTATTTATTTATTCTATACTATACAGACAGATTGTACATACAGGTTATTTACTATTAACTCTTTTGATTCCCTTTGAATTTTCAGATAATTCTTAATCGTCTTTCTAAATTGTATATTATGTGAAGAAAAGTTGAGTATTTACATAACAGCAGTGTATAATAAAGAAACAAATTCAGAAAAACGCCGAGAAAAAGATGGAGATGAAAATATTGTTATTACAATGGCGATAATAAATTCATGTTTTTATTTCATATTTGTCTAACAGTTAAGGTAATTTGTTTTCCATGTAGACACCCCCACCCCCACATGTCACTCTATTTTTCACCCTCCTAACTAATACGAAGACATGATGGTTGGTGAATGTTATTACGTATTTATACGTTATTTTCCAAAGTGAAAGATCCGCGAAAATAATATGTATTTTCGAAAAAAAAAAGTCATATTACAAAATAATATTGGAGCCGTGGCATCCTTAAGAGTGTGCATACCGACATTTCAAAAATTTCTAAAAACGGGAGACCTTCTATCTCGACAACCGTTACTAAATATGGTTTGGAACAAAAAAGGGTAGATGCATTGAACCTTTGTCTAGGGAATAACCGTAATAGATTTTTTATATCTTGTATAGATTTCGCAAAAAAATAATTTAAATACACCTCTGACCTTTTTTCCGAAAGACGGAAACTCGTTTCCCGAAAGTCGCGGAGTATTTTTTTTCTCATACTGATAATATGCATTAAAATCTAGGGAAAAACCGTAAAAGTTTTTTGATAGACGCAAAATTAACCCCAAAAAATGAAAAAAAACGCTATTTTTACCATTTTATCATGCGATTGTCACGCAATTTTGAACCTTAATGCCGTGGGAAAAGACTGTGACGTCATTCCTGGTGCCATGCCCTTAATGTTTGTTGCATGAAGTTTTAGCATTTGGTTAATGTAAATATGATGTAATTATCTCAACAGCGAAGGATGGACACTACGAGGGCGGATAATCAAGTACCCGTGTTTGAAGAAATGTGGCTCTGCTGAGAGAAAATGATATTACTATCGTGTGGAACCATCCTTCAGACGACACCATACTGAATTTTGGATCGATTCGTGGATTAGTTATTATTTGGCGGCCAGTTTAATGACCGCTGTTGAGTGTTTCTCGAAAAAAAGGAAAAAGAACAAAATCGATCCGAATTTGGCTCTTCATTTTTGGATGGAAAAAACTTGCATCTTTATACCTAACACGGGTACTTACTGATCCGCCCTCGTAGACTTAAGAAAAATTCCGGTCCATGTAGAAAACGTAGACAATATTCTAGAAAGTCCAATGTTCTCACATTTTTTTTAATGTGGATTATATTTAGTACTTTGTTTATTGATCATATTATGATTTTCACACAACTACTTACGCATTAACGAAAAAGTGTATAACATCATTATTTTGTTTGTTAAAATCTCGAATATCTCGAGAACCGTGCGACTTTTGACTAAGCTAAGTTTGACTCAAAAGATGCTAAATGACCTCTACTATCACTCCTGAAGATATCTGTATCCATCTATCAAACACCCTGTATAATATTGTTATGTAAATAATCTCCATGATCGTATATTGATAAATAAATAAATAAATCAAGGATGAAAATTATATATACTTATTTTACCTGATTATACGACGTTTGCCTAATACCTACTTGTAAATTTTGGGATTTCGTATATGAATATCTGTTCAAACTGAGTCAATAATATACAGAGGTTCAATATTGATGTAAATAAAATAGTATAAAATCAACACAATTGAATATGTATTTCAATAAGGTAAATGTATCTAATGCCTGAAGGGTTTCGTTGATTTTCTGTATAAACAATCACCTGTATATGTACTAGTATTGTGGTTCACCATTGTTCAGTGTTACGATAATACTCTGACAGTGTTTATGTTTTAAGTTATCGATTTTCAAGAGACAGGTATTCATAGAAATCAATATCTAAAAACGCCTACAAACAAATTTCATAATATTTTCGGCTCCTTATTACTGTAGGTATGACTTTTCTCCATAGTCTATGCTGCTTCTTAGTCGATGTAGAGTATGTGCCTCCTAGAACCGTTTTTATTCATACTCATTTGCTTATTTATTCTATTTTAAGTGAACAACATATGTACCTACTCGTATTTTCGGATATAATAGAGATTGAAAGCATAATTTAGAAATCCGTGTGAAGTAACACACGAGATTTCGGTTTTTTTAGAGAAAAGTTGTAATATTTTAATCTGTATCCTATATCTAGATAGAATCAGTGACCTATAAGTAAAAATGGTTAAAATACCTATGCACTTAAATTAAAGTTAACATAATGAGTGCCTATATTAGAAAACACAAGATATAAGGTATCTGCTACCTATTTATTTCCGAAACCTTTATCGATACGCACCTAATATAAATCTTTAAACTATCGTACGTATTAAAGCAATATAATTGTCACAATAAAAAAGTTATTAGGTTCGTAGAAGTTCAGGATTGACAAAAGAATTAAGTTTTATTTTCCACAATAATCGATTTTAGTTTCCTGCCTAATCTAGGATGAAGGAAGCAAACGAACACTCAGACTAATTTCGAAAGCATAGAAGGAGAAAATTATGGTTGCATACACCTATATTGTATTAAGTATATCGAATATGAAATTATAACATCTATTGTTTGATTTACCTTTATATGAAATAGTGGCCACATTATTTAGTCTTGTACCTGCAAAACTACGTAATAATTTCTTGATTTTTGGCAATTATCTAACGATAATTTGGGCCTAAGATAAAAATATAATAATTCCGAGAAGGGAGAGTAATTTTCGAAATGGTTAAATCCTCATTAATTTGTTCATTTCTTAATGAAAGTTACAAGAAAATACGTTGTCTGAAATTATTATAGGTACGTACTAAATATCCGCTTTAATTTTTAATTAAATTTTAGGAACAAAGGTACAGAGAATAATTATGGCAATAATATCAACGGTAGGGTTCTAATGATATTTTTAATGTGGACGTCCTTACACAACGAATATGAGTTGTAGTTGAGTTTTAGGTTTCTACAATATGTATACCCCATCAGAGATCGAATGGCAATGAGGAAATCAGAGAACCCAAGTTGTAGACATCATGGATGGTGCAGCTAGATTAAAATGGCAATGAGCAGGCACATGGCAAACAAGGTTCCAGAATTTCTACAGTCGCATTGGCTGTTTATAGTGCTAATTATACTCAATATATCTTGATATGAATTAGACTTTTAATCATATGAGCTCATAGCTAAGCAACATTTAAATGAAAACAATGTTTTAATTATTTTGAGCCAAAAAAAAATCATCGAGTTTCACTCACTTATCTACAAGATTATACAATTCGTGTGATACGACTATGTGAGCCTACGAAGACGAAGTCAGTGAGTCTATAATACTAAGTTATTACGATGTTGATGTTTCTCTATTGGACATCTTAATTCTGGAATTGAAATACAGTAAAAATATTTCCTAGACTCCGGAATTTTCTAAAAAGCCCTAGTGGACTCTGGACAGTGTTTGAGAAACGAAAACAACATAAAACAATGGAAACGTTTGGAAGAGGCCTATATCCAGCAATGAATAGACCAGGATTGAAGAGAAAACGAATGAATATTGTTAAAAAATAATAAGACTACATCATGTCAAATTTATATGCAAACTATTAAAAAATACCTAATAATGGTATTTTACGTATGGTAGACACCATAAAATTATAAACGGTCTTAATCTCATAAACTTGGTTAATAATTGGATGAAAATAGTGAAATCCAATTCCGTAGGAGGTGAAGTACTGGTAGTAAAGAATATAATATAAAGGGGAAGTTACCCTTATTATATCGAAATGGTTTTCTACGGCTTTCTCCTTATCCACTTGAAAATTTAATTGTTTTCAACTGGATGTTTGTGGACGATTGCCTAAATTAGAACACCATTAAGATGTTTTAAAAGAAAATAAAATGTTTTCTAGATTACCTGTATAGGTTAATTTATGGGATTCGTAAAACACAATGGTCTTAAAGTTTAATGTACTCTGGCTGCTAAGTAAATTGAAACTTTTTGGATGAATGAACAGGAGAGAGAATTAAATATAGCTCTGTTATTTTTTTTATTTAAAGAGTACGATTTAGATAATATATTTATTTAATTTATTCACTGCTTAAGAGAGAAATATAAATCAAGATAAAAAAAAAGATTTATAAAATATTTTCAATTTACCTCCGTAGCCTTTTTGTAGGATGAAATAATTTCCACAGTGTTTTTGAAAATATGGTAATATTAACCTCCTGGGAAATTAGAATCCTTGCCATTTATTATTATAAGATTTTTTTCCTAAACTGATTTATGCGTCGTTTTATTGAAGTGGTGTGATGTTAATGGAAACACATCATCTTTTTTTTGTCCTTAACTGGGTCGGGGACTCAATCCTCCAAGGTAGCTTGGTTGGAACCAACATTATATCATTCCGGCTTAGCCAGACAGGGGGTGAGAAAAAAACGTTTTAATTAGCAACGCTTTTTATTATTGTTTTAAATTGACAACTTTTTGTTACCAACAAAATTATGTCAAGAATACATTTCAATTCTCTTATAACTTCAGCAGCAAGACAATTTCATACCAAATTTCTGCAGTTATGAATTTTAATTTCCGTACACAAAATAAACCAACAAAAACATAAGGAATAATATTAGTTTGTTTGGAGGGAGACGGAGGGACGGAAGAATAAACGATGAAGAAGTGAGAAGAGTGTTTAAAATTCTAAAGTGAAATGTGTTTTAATGTTACCTCTTCTCACCTTAATGTCTCCGTCTAACTGATTTGACTGAAAAGTATAATTATATTCATTATGTTCTTACACTCACTCTGTCGTTCAACTTTCTCATGGTGTGTTTATTTTTTCTTTCAGCAGGTGGACACAATTTTGAATGCAGTAAAATAGACTATTTTTCAAAAGAGGAATATTTACCGGACCCTAGCGACTCAACAATGTCCATACCGTGTGAGTATAAACATATCAATTTTAATTATAACCACATATGATAGTGATTTTTATTATCATCAATAAATTTAAGAGCAATATATTGGGATCATATAAAACACCCATAATTATAATATCCAATATGTTTTAACAAGAATCCATGTTTCTAATTTCTTGGGGGAGCGAATACCGAAGAATTTGTACAAAATGCGTAATAATATGTAAATTTTATTAGGAACGGGACTGCTATTCGGTACAAATAAAATTAATTAATAATAACAAACTTTATGGAAACCAATAAAATGAGAACCGAAATAAAATTATGTAATTTCTTAGCAAAGTATTTGACGTCATGCGTGACGGTACAGATAGGAATGTTCTAAGTCAAAATAATAATACTCGTATACTCGTTGGTACAATCGTGTGGTATTAAATATTAATTAATTAGTTTATCAAGATTTCCAAGTAAAGTAGATTTAGGAGAATTCTGTCGCACAGATCCACATAACAATAACTAATATTAATTATTTATTTATTTATTAATTCATAAACGGCCGAATGGCCTTTAACATATTACAAAAAATATATTTTTCACCATTAAGGAAAAACAGAAAAAAAGAATACATAGAAATAGGTAGGCATATGTATAACAATATCAAATATCAAATAAATATCTAAATAACACACTTGCATGAAGTATACAATATATCAATAATGGATCAATCTATGCTAGCGTTACAATAGGTATAGTAGTATCGCGAGGATAAAGGCCTTTTTTTGTAGTGTTCGTGAAAGGACGGGCATACCTGCCTAACGCATCTGTGTGCATTCTTGTTCATTGTGCGCTCACTAATACTACTATAACTCCGTGTACGGACTTGCGTGTAGTTACACTGTCTCACACTACAAAAAATGCCTTTATCCTCGCGATACTACTATAGGTTTAGTAAGCACGCACACTGCACAGGGAATTGGCGGCAATAATAATTTAAACTAATATAATAATTTATATAACCAACATACAATAAATTTTCCACAAAAAAGAACGAACCTGATTCTAAA
Organism: Ceraclea dissimilis; assembly: GCA_963576895.1. Taxonomy (NCBI): domain Eukaryota; kingdom Metazoa; phylum Arthropoda; class Insecta; order Trichoptera; family Leptoceridae; genus Ceraclea; species Ceraclea dissimilis. Next base: position 8,266,831 of record OY756361.1, on the reverse strand, counting down.
GAAATTCTTTGTTAGCGTTTATATAATCCAACAAAAAAATTCTTACGTTTTTATAGCCTAAAGAAAACCATTGGTATTATAAATTCCATTTGAAAAAAATACATGTAACTTAAGTTAATTAAGTAAATATGGATTTCCATTTTGTTAACATGAAAATTTTAAAATTGCCAGTAGGTATTTTTATTTTAGGATACCTATTAATTTTTTAGTTGTTCATTCCTCTTGGGTGCTTTCATATATTGATAAACAGAAAAAAAAACTTTAACAGTCAGATTGACAAACATAATCCCAGGAAACATTAGGAAGTAATAAAAATATAAAATTATATACAATTTTAACGAAATTGCTCTGTCGTTAAAGTGAAACGAATGTCGGAAATAAATACTAGAGTGTCGTAATATTTTTTATCTCCATTTTGCGAGCGGAATACATAAAGATTAAATAAATATATTTATTATTAGGATGTCGAGATAATGGTTGAGAGTTTTATATTAACACACGCGTATATTAAATAATATGACTACCAGTCTGGAAACAGTAATTCCTTCGAATTCTTTCTGAAATATTACATACCTATTTCTTTGTGAAGATTTTTTGCGACAAAATTTAAAGAAACTATAGAACTACGAGTATATTTAAAGGATCTATAAAATCCTGTGTGTATCAACGAAGTAAAATCGATATGATAATGATATTCTTAAAAAAAGGATTTATATATTGTAGGACTACTGTTGAAAAATGTATCTATTCTAAAATTCATGTCAGCAATCTCAAAGAGACACGCAAAAAACTGTTAAAGCTTTGATTTCAATAGTATATGGTTTAACTCCCACACACAACCTATGATATTATCTCTTCTGTATAAACGTATTTTTGTCTAGATACTATAATATATAGAGATAATGTTATTAGAAAGCTCCATTTGATTTACATATCTAAGTATTTATATGCCGACGAACATTAAGCAAGTGTAAGTAGGCACTTTGATTGTCCAACTTCACAAAAACTTCCAGCAGTAAGTCTCATAATAAATCTATTTCTAAATATCTTAAGATTTTCTCAAGACATCACGTGACCGGTCATTATTTATTCTATTCCCTTTATTTATGACGAAGCCTTTATAAGACATGAAAAAACTAACCGATTTATCATGTGAAGTAGCCTTAACGTCCGTTCTAGATACGCGAAGAAGGCTTTTAATAAAATACACGGCGTAGATAGGTTCATACACTCAAATATATCAGGGACAGACATAGAAGCTAGAAAACCGATTGTCACCAAGATATTTATTTATTTTTTATTACATTTCACACACATTGAGACAGATGAATTTGAAATATGCGCAATAATCACTTTTAGTAGATGGAGCAAAAATAATTTCATGAATATTATACATTTACATATTATCTAAGTCTGCTGCAGTGTTACTTTAGCATTTTTACTTCACGAAAATTACACTAGGTTTAGATTACGTTACGACGACTTGTGTAAGTTACCAACCCATATGACTTCAGACGAAATCATCGCCTGCGGCACTATTTACGAGTTCGATTCTCGTACAATATTTTCAGATCCATCACTACTCACGTTTCCATAAAAAAATCACAGGTAGAGCCAATTTTCAATTATTTATTTATGAGAAAACAATCATTAATTAAGCGTATACCCTCTCACTACCAGAATATAATAGAGGGGTTATAGAATTTTTTTGACTACTGATTTAATATCTATATATATATTTATATGAATTTAGAACAAAAAAAAATGTTTTGCGTTTTTCCGTTTAGGACTTCGCCCCATGCCCTCCACGGAGGACACTGGTAGTTATTTACTGGTAAAACATATTTAGTCATAGACAATAAACATTCTACATGACTCAATAAACAGTTTACCATGGATTAAGTATGAGAATTTGCTTCAAATGGATTTTATTTATTTTTGCGTCGTGTCCTCCAGGAAGGACAGTGGTAGTGAGAGGGTTAAAATGTTGGTTACCCCTTCGTAGCCTAACGCGAAGCTGGCTTCCAGGTAAGTAAGTATACCTATGTATAACGTAAGTTGAAAATATTTTGTATACCTACTAGATAATTAAAGAAACCAGATAAAACCCCGTATTTTATTTCATAGAAAACTTACAAAACACACATTAATTTATATTTATGTCGATGGAGGGTGTACAAAGATATATTATTTATCCATCGAACTCCTCACCAAAGCACGAGCTCTGCTCAATTTTGGGTAGAAGTAAGTTCAATCTAATAGATATTAAAGTTCTTAATACCAATTAATTAAATTTAATTTATAATTGAAATTTTATTTCCTAACATGAAGGATTAGTCCTACTAATGATTTTTAAATACATACACAGTCTCGTTAAATTTACACAAAGGATACATATTCGTCCCAACAAATTTCATGAATAATCTTTTTAGAATGTTGAATTTTCTATATTTGAATCCGAAAAATAACAATGGAAAATTATTATTCCTAGGATCAAATCATTCAGATTTTAAGGATCCTTTTAATACTTCATTATAATAATATTCTTTGATAATGAGTACAATAGGATTAAAATGTATTTAAATAAGATCTAAATTAATTCAAATTGGGAAAATTCACATCATCTGGAGTTGGAAATGTATTGTACAAAAATTTTCATCTGAACTTAAATTTCTTACATCATGTATGGGCAGATCATGGATAGATACTAAAACAAATTAGGTGAAATTACTTGGACGAGATGTAACTGACTGTGAAATCTTTTCAGCCAAAAAAATTGAGCATTACCTATTCAGCCATAATAATGTTATATGATCGAGAAATGGACTTATTAATTACTGAAAGTGGAAAATATCAAAATGCGGCCATATACAGTGCCTCCAATCATTATTTACTTAGGTTTGTTTATAATTTTCAAGTCAATTCCAATTTTTTATTTATTTTGATTTTTAGGCCATTTGAACAAAGGATATATAATCAAAAATCACAAAGAAACAAATAAAAAAAACAATTACACATACTTATTTCAATTTAATATGTTAGCCAATTTAATATGCTTGAAATGATTGTACATTTAGAAAAAAAACAATGATTGAAGAGATTTTAGAGGCCGTGTAAAACTGCATTATTTAGCAATAGAAACAGCAGATTTCTGATGATGAATAGTGCACATATATGATGTACTGATGGACGCGAGAAACGTATGATTAACGTGTGCGGTGCTCTGTCCTTTTTGCCTACTTCAGCAGCCTTTTGGTATGGATCATCATCATGTCAGCCCCCCTGCGTCCATTGTCGAACATAGGGCTCCCCCATCGATCTCCATAGCTCCCTATCCTGGGCAGACCGCATCCAACCGCCTCCCGCAACTCGCCTCACATCGTCCGACCACCGTGCTTGAGGCCTACCAACACTTCTGCCTGTTCTAGGTCGCCACTCCGGGACTTTATTTGGTCACCTAGATAATTATATCATAATTATTATCTAACCACTAGATACGTTCTTTAAATTGATGCTTTTTGATAAGATTAAAGTCTATACTAATGCAAAAAAACATGCATACATAACTATCCAAACACATTGTCGATAGGTCGTATAAATTATATTTACAGACAGCATCTGGATGATATTGTCTATTAACGCCAAATGTGTTATTTAAAGACATCGTTTCGTTCGTAGACGACATTTCACTCCAAAATGTTTTCATTCTTCTTGCATTTAGATATTACGGTGCTTCCCAACAGTTTATACTCGACCAAAAGCAATGTAACCTTAAATTCTGAAGGTAATTTATGTAGTTGGAAGCTGACAAAAAAATATATTATAGTGGCATTACAAACATTGCCCATTCAGTGAACATGCTTGAGATATAACCTTATTACCTATTACCTATCGTCGACATCCTAGATCATAAGTCATATGTGTGTATCACGGTATTATCCGAAATATTAGAGGTAATACTGAAACGACTATATTCCTTTAGAATATTAAATACATTTATTAGGCACTGAAGAGGTAGATAGATATATATTATATTACAATTTATATTTACATCTTTATGCGGCCGCTTCACGCTCGCCGACCCTCCACGTTTTTTGTGTGAATGAGTAAAAAGACGTTAACCGTCGATTACGTATACAATCCAAGACAATCACTCAGTCCGCACGTCTTTTTACTCATTCACACAAAAAAACGTGGAGGGTCGGCGAGCATGTGGATGAGGCATTAGATAAATATAGTCACTCTACTATAGGAATGCTCTCAAACCATTAATTAAATTATAAGCCATCATTTACGAGTATTTATTGTGCAATTTTGTTAATCAAATGCGTACATCGATGCCTTGATATGCATATAAGGCTACTTATTTTTTTGACAAAAGGAGTTTTAAAGATATAATACTTTTTTTTCCTTTTTATATTGGCTTCCACCCATTTGCGAGTGATTAAGCCAGTGTCAAATATACTATTTAATTAAATCGCTGATTAGATATATAAAACATTTACTGAAGAGAAAAAAATACTACAATACCCAATCATATTTTTTATTTTTTTATTTATTTATTTAAACTTAAAGTAAACAACAAACACATATAAATATACAAAATGGACATAGTACAGATTATAAAAGGTTGTTTACTAGGGCGAACTTATCGCAGAACTGCGATTTCTTCCAGTTAACCCCAAATTTGAGAATGTTGAGAATAAGTGTCGTATTATTGGTACAATATTATCATTTCCTATTATGAAAGTACTTCTGAGTATTATTATATGTACTCACTTTAATTCGTTTTCGGAATGGTCTGCAATAAACATTGTCCCTCTTTACGGTCACTGCTATCTTCCATCTTTCCTTTACCCCTTCTGGTCATCATTGGTATACTATACCAACTTGAAATCTCGCAAATGATTACAGTAACTATTATTTTTATTGCAGTTAATAAATACAGCAGATGTACTACTCTGTTAGACTGATAAAAAATACTCTAGTTTAATTTTATTTTAGGGTCACTTTTATTGTTCATATTATTATTATGTGATTTAGATCGTGAGCGATTGAGACACTTCGAATAATCTTTTTTGCATCTACCTACTCCCATTTCCCATAGGCGTATAGATTCAATGCATTTTTGTGGATTTTTTATTGCGCATGTAATTTTCCTGACATGGCGTATTATGGTATTGGTAAAGCTTGAGAAAGCACGTATGTATGTTGGTATCAGAAAGACATGGGCAAAAAGCAAAGATACTTAAAAATATTGCAAAAATAATATCTTCTGATGTAAAAAAACATTCCTTTTTTCGTAAAATAGGTATATCGAGTTGACTGTAAGATATTGCTTTTGTAATAAGTCCCCCTTTTGGCACACTACCATTGTCTTGTTTTTGTAACTATGCATATTTATCTTTCGCCAATAAAGATTTATTTATGTTTCTTTTAAAAAATATTGCCAATTAAGGGATTGTAAAAATTATGTCTTATTTGTTTAAAAATATCGGTAGTTAATGGAATCCAACGAAATAAGTAAATAATGGATTGTACATCATAGAAATACGTAAGATGTTTAAGATAAGATATTGTATACATAAAGTATGGACGATTCATGCAGATTGTTTTATAACGTTATGTTTTTCTTTTTATTTCAGATGCAGTAACAAAGTCTTCGGTGTTTATTTTTTTAGCCACAGCCGTCCTGTTCATCGGCTACGTGTGCTGTATGATAGGACACTGTGCTAGACATCGTAGGATATTCACCTTCACATCGGGTGTATTCTTCATTATTTCAGGTAATATTAATCAATACTTTATTACAGATGAAAATTCACAGAAAATAATTAATATAGACTTCTTGAAATGACACTAATTAATTAAACATGTCGTCCTTCTCATGAAAACGGTATCAAACTAATAACGTTGAATAATTCAGAAAGGATAATACGAAGGAACATAATCTACGGGTAAGTAAAAGCTACATGACTGTTTTCTTTTTTGATGAAAATAGTTAAGAAATGTTTTAATTACAAAGAACCTCAGGAGTCGTACGTGGAACCAAGCTATCCAAAGTTTATTTAATAAGTTAAATTTCCATTCTTTGCAAACTAAGGCAACAAGCAACAAAAATTGATGGGAGAAACTCTCATCAAAACTAAGTATCTTCCAGGAAATTTGCATAACATAATTTCTGTGAAAAACAAAATCAATCCAAAATACCGGAAAGGTACTCGTGGTAGAAAGGGGTAAAGGCTGAATATTTGAATACAGTTTCTAACCCATTTTCATTTAAAAGGATTAAATATACAGGATTTTTTTAAAAACAGTGTTGACCAGAAAGTGATCAGAAGTATGGTCTCTATCCCCCTCTTAATATTTTTACAAACTTTCTTACACTTAGGTAGGTACATTCTATTTTCGTCATTATCATGGCCCATTTCTTTCCACTTCCTCATACCTTCTTACTTAACAAACTTTCCATCAGTTTTTCACTTTTGTAGAGATAGTCGTCTATTATATTTCAACATTTTCTCTAACTATTATTTGCCGAACTGATAGCTACATCATTATATAACTTCAATTATTCTCCATTTCTTTTTAACGTTATATACTTTTTTCTTAAGTTACGTACCGTTATCATTAGTGCAAATAATTTCGTTGATCAGTTGATAGCTAGGAACTCTATGGTAACAGGTATTACCCTCCTTTCGAGGAACTTTGAAGGACAAAGCAATAGTAGATTTCTTTCTATGTACCCAGTGGCGGATCCAGGATTCGATTTTGGGGGGGCTGAATGTCGTCACATGGTAAAAAGTACTGTCACTCAACGTTTTGGGGGGGGGGGCTAAGGAGCTGAATCCCCTTGATTCGTTGTTTATAAAGTACTGTAATTCATGGTTTGGGGGGGGGGGGGGGCTTCAGTCCCCTAGCCCCTCCCCTGGATCCGCTAGTGTATGTACCAACTACTTTCTTTCTCTGGGAGTATGTAAGATTAGAACGCTTCGGTTCTCTCCCTCTTGTCGACTACCGCTCAGATAATATGTCTGTATAACGCGAAACAACATTATGATATGAATAAAGGAAGATTGAAGACACAAAGGAGTTGTTACTGCACGCATCATCTCATCCAAATCAGCCATTGTGGATAATGGATTGTATACAACAACTAATTTCTGCTTCGTAAATAATGAAAAAATAAAGCTGTTAGATTTTTAATTGAAAGTAGTCGAAATGTTCACAGACATCTTTTCCTACAACCAATCTACAATTTCATCTATACCTACATTGTTTCCTACCATAGTCAGTTTCTCTACATTCTACATCCTTCTGAACATTTTCTCCACTTGTTCCTGTCTTTCTGATTCTAGGTTTGCTTATCTTTTGTTCCTTTCGTCTTAACTATTACTATAAGTACTACAAGTAAAACAACATTATTAAAAAAAAAAAACATGTGTCGTAAGTCGGGGATTGAACCCGCGCCCACAGGATTAACAGTCGATCTCTTTCCCAACCAGGCTACCGGAAACCTAAATATTATAATTATATACCTATAAGTTCCTTTGTTTCAATTAATGATACCTATAAATTTCGGAATACAACTTATGGGCATCACTTCGGAGTAGGTACCTACCTACCTATCAAAAAGTTTTACCACTCAAACCATAAATAAATTCAATTTCGTCAAAAGAACGGAGAATCCGTAAAATTGCGTACACGTGTATTTTTCTTAATTGATTTTGAGAGCTTAAATATAACAAAAGTATGTTTTACCACATTTTTAGGTCACCGCGTGGATAATGTTACGATAGGCGCCTTTCGCTTTTAACTAATATCTGGAAAAAAACTTTTGATGGAAAATTTTATGTTCCCATCAGTTTTTTTTTACTACTAATGAATATTCAAAAGTCTAGAGAACTTTCATCATCCTCTCCCATGTTTCGTTAATCAAAAGTTAAAGGAGAAGACACTTTCATCTTCGGTTATATCTTGGCACAGGTAAAAAGCATAATATATTTTCATTTTTTAACTTTTTCACAGTTGATAAGAGTGTTGAGTTTGCCTCTCTTCCTTAACGAAACTTTTACATAACTTTGATAAAAAAATATTTCTCTCTCTTGTTATATTATGTGCGGCGGGAAATGATTTTATATTGAACTATGTATTAGGTAAAACACGTTACCTCCATAGGTAGGTATATGTTTAACCTGATAATTAACCAGTGCAATTAAAAGCGTAGGTACTTAATGATAATTGTTTATTATTCTATGTAAATCATACGGATAACATATTTTTTTAAGGAGCTGGGCAGTGTTTGTGTTGTGTTATATATTTTATATGTGAATCTGTGTCAATTTCTTGTTTGTGTCCCTCCTAAAGTAAAATAATTAAATCTTCGTCCGAAACTGACTTCAATCGATCATGTCGATCAGAACCTCGAGAATGAAACCATTTTGAGTAAAAGATGTGAAAAAAATATTAGCTAGAAACATTAGGCAGTCTGGTTTTATGTCTTCTTTTCCCTCTACACAATGGATAGACAGATAATTATATTTTAATCGTAAAGTTTTCTTCCGAGACAACAGAATAATGTAGTCGTATAAGTATCATAAGACGACTGTCAAGAGTCTCAGACATTGCGGAGAGAGTAGGGACACTAAAATGGCAGTAGGAACGTCATGTGGCAAGGCATAAGGACAGCCGATGTACCCTCAGAGTACTGAGCTGGTGACCTTACGAAAACAAACTATGCTTAGAGAGACTACTAAGGAGATGGGCCGATGATATTTTCGAGTCGGTGGGACTTGGGTGGAAGCAGAGCGCCAAAACAGAGAATTGTGGAAGAGACAGGAAGAGGCATATATCCAGCAGTGGAGGGAAAGGGGCTGAATAGAAGAAGAAGATAAGGCTCATAAACGTAAAAAATGCTGAATGAATGATAAGAAATAATCAAAGAACTTTTCAATATTCAATGCAGAATTTAAATTAGTTTTCAATAATATAAAATACTAAAAGAAATAAAATATTTTATCGATATTTCTTACTTTACATTTTATTTAATCTACATAATATTTTAAATATTGGTATGATGTGTGTGTATATTCGTGGCAGCGTAGTCAATTTATTACCACAAAATTGGGTAACACGTATAGTAGAACGGATCGGATCTGATGGTACAATGCTGTAGATACAAAAGCCTCTAGCCTATGTGGTTATGTGTTACAAATAATTGACAATGTATTTATTATGTCCTGACATTATGAAACCTCAGTTATGTGCATTCAAATTATTTGAATATTACTAGATGTTGTATAATAATTTAATTATAATATATTCTACCTAGAGAGCAGATACTTAAACATAACTAATCGATAATGTGTTTGTCTTAAAATGTAAAGTGCTCTCTTGAGTATACCTACGCCGAGTACAAAAGCTAGCAATTAATAAATTGCTGTTTCCCACAACTTTTTGTTGATTATTTAATTATGCCAATTAATATTTTCCATTATCATATTTTCTGTTGAACTTTTTTTCATTAGAATGTTTCCAGAAGTTCTCGACATTGTTACAAATAATACTAAAGACTTTGGAAATCAAAGAAAAAAAAAACTTAATTTAACTGTTGTAGTCGAAGTAGAGAGAGCGCAGTTGGATTTTATCTGAATACGTTTGCATTTTAAGTATGATTGGTTTGCCCCTAAACGTTGGGAGTGCTGTTGTAAAAAGAATCATTTCGCTTCGGGTCAAAAGTTTTCCTTTTTACAATCTAAAATGCGGAAAATATTATCATTTAGCATTTTCCCCTTTCAGTCTTGGTAAGTGCAGCAGATATAGAAAACCAACGGCTTTTTGTAACACATATGAACACGTACTAGAGAGTTTAGATTGAAATCTTAATCTAAAAACAGAATGAATGAATATATTCTTCGCGGCATCAGGAAAAACATTTTAAAAAACCTGTATTTTGTTACCACCGTTTACATATTTTAGTTTATTTCTATTATTCTTACTTTCTCGTGTGCATTACTTTGTAGGATCACCTTAAAAGAAACGAAATTAATGTTTTAAAATTAGGTATGGATTAACTTAAATAAAGCGTCACTCCTTAGTAAGTTTAAATAAATAAAGATATTTTTTACTATTATTAAAAAGAGATATAACGACATAGTATGTGGGTACCTACTTAACTATAGACAGTGGGCATATTATAATATGGGTCGTGAATTCTTGAAAAGACAATGAGTATGCCGTAATGGCTGTATTTTTGTGAAACAAAGTAAGAATATATAAGGAAATTGTAAGACTAACTTTTAAGGTGACAAATGTAAAACATTTCGTCAATTTAGAAAAATGAATCAATATGGGGTTTCCGATCTCATAATATGTATAATATACCTAATGGGTATCTATTATAATATGCCCAGATACTTCCCACGTCTGAATTGAGTCGAGTACAATGTTGTGAATAAAATTTACTTAAAAGGGTCTATTAGCATACACGGTTATATTAATAATATCATCTCTCTGCAGAATATCACTTCATTTTACATTTATTTTTTTTCGCAACAAGAGAGGATAAGAATGAAATAATGTATCATTACTTCCTTTTGAACACATTTCACTTTATATCCGTATTAGGTATATCGTCCATCCTGTATCTCGTATAAAAGTAATTAAATTACCGAGATTTCATTTCATTATTTTTTGCACACCTGTGTATAATATAACTTATCTGTTTTTTATCTGTTGTCTGTTTATCCCCCTTAGGCCGCATCCCTAGTGGGGAAGGCAGAGAAGACAGAACATCAGCCCCCCTATCCCTACAGACACCCCTTGCTTCCGTCACATTCCATCCGTTCATCCTTTAGGATATGGTCAAGGTGATCGGTCCAGGCCATTCTTGGACGACCACGCTTCGTCAGACCTCAGCGTTAACCATATAATTATTATAGTTGTGTGTTGCTTTTGACTACCCAGGATTTGTAATTAAGTAATATTTGAGTCTTCACTGGTTTATTTGATAATGATATTGTGATTGTTTATATTATAAGTTGTAACTGTATGCACTCTTTAAAATTAATACAATAAATAAAAATTAAAAATAGTCATCTTGACGTCATTCCTTCTCTCAACATGTCCAAACCACCTAAGTATGTTTACTTTTATTCTAGTTACAACGCGAGCCTTACAGTTATTCATTTCTCTCATAATTTTTGAATCTTGAGAGATGTCAAGTGGTACTATCTATTTAATAACACTTCTTTTCACCATCACGTCAATCTCATCCGGAATTTGTATCATCTTTGTATACAGTATTTCTCACGGAGTGAGAACCAGAATGATCGTTATTCAAAAACGATTTTAGGATTTCGGATCATATACTTTTTTTTTTAATTGTAGATCATTTAATATTCATACTTGATTTATCAAATTTCATGAATATTGTATGCAAACTATAGATTTTTAATTCATCGGAGGTTTTTCTATAGCCAGCGGGGCTTAATTTTATTAATATCATATCTAAATAAATATTTAACGAGTTGTAGTACGTTAATTACATGAGTGCTCATTATGTATCCACAAAATAAATAATATTTATGATTGTTTGCTTATTAAAATTACAAATTACTGTCACATTACTATATCATAACTCGTTGATTAAACGAAATTAAAATAAAATTCAGTTTTAAAATTAATGAAATTCTATATTACGAGTATGTTCCCGTAACTATAAATAGTCCGTGCAGTATAATAGACATCTCTATATACTCATGTCAACAAAACGTTAAAAACTTTAATACACCCATATGTACACACGTACACATGTTGAGTACCTAGATCATATTATAATGCTATATTGTTATTTCTATTATATATATTTAACAAATAAACCAATTACGCATCAGAAATTTATAGAAATTAGGTACGGGAAAATCATCACTGTGTACCTATAAGTACGAATAAATTATAGTTTCTGAATAATTAGAATACACATGCCATGATTTTTGTAATAAATTAAAAATAGTAAAACTATTCATTATCCGAAAGCCTACCTGCAGGGAAATATGATGTCACTTATGATGTCCGAAAACCAACCAGAAGTAACACACATAATCTCAACTGTTGCCAAGTTTGAATTATCATATTGGTATGTGGTAAGTTGAATCTCATAAAGAAATAAGTCTTATTCTGAATATAAATGTTTTAGATATATCCTTGTATATAAATTCTTATGGTCATGCTATATTAATTTATGTCACCATATTAAAATTTTGGGAATAAAGGCAGTTGGTATCTATTACCATTAAATTATTGGATCGTATTTTTATAAAAGTTGTGTGTAATTATATCTGAATAATCCACATGAGTAACACTGTAAAAAAACACAGTTTACAGGAGTTGAGACAACATCAATGGTGTGTTTGTAAATATTTTTTTTACTTTCCGAAGACTTTTAGATTTTCGAAGAGAAAAAGTCTGGCGTTGATCTTTAATTCCCTTCAGACTCCATTGGTCCTGTGCATATATCTACTAGATTTACAACAATATATGCGAAGGTTTTTTTCCTTTGTTTTTCTTAGGTATAAATAGTTTTCAAGAATACCCTATTCCAAATCATGTAAATACAGTAATATAGTTATACCCAATTGAATATCAAAGTACAAGACGGATTTTGTGTTAGTTACCTACATTACCTACAAAAAAGTTGTGCCGGTATGATAACAATGAAGCGATTGATACAGTTGGTTGAAGCGGCTGTCTCTCAAGTGGAAGGTGCCGGGTTCGAACCCCGGCGCTAGCGATGTATTCCCAACTCTGCGATACAGGGTTTTAGCCTAATGCAAAGTGTGCAGAAAAGTATTTGGTTTTATGTGAGCAAGCCCAGATACTTTAAAAAATATCTCTCTACGAGATATGCTCATTTTATACCATTTATAATAATATTTTTTCGTAAATTCTTATACGTAAGACCCTCTCGAGTGACACTCTTCAATAAGAACACTGATAGTTCTGTTAAATTATCAGTACCCAAAGCGATTGTACCATAAATAATTGTACTAGAATACAACACCGTATGCTTATGATATTTACATATGATATGAGTTGAGTGTCTATACAATATTGCAACGGTCCATATTTACATATGTTATGGGCTTTCAGTATCAATCCAAGGGTAAACAAATTCTTGAAATGAAATGAGCCACTAGATAGACAATTTTTAAGATTGATACTTGTAGAATTTTTGCATAATTAAAACACATTTATTTGTATAAAATACCTACATAGTTGATATATGTAGGAACACTGCAAGTATACATATAATCTATTCAATTATTTCGTTTGGCAATTTAAATAGGCCACTAGCACCAGTCTGTGGCATCAATCTCGGTTTATATGAATGTGAGTGATCGTTGTCAGGTGTCATCACCAATCTGTTACGTTTCATTGCCTCTTTGATTTGTAATACGAAATGTTTCCATAATATTTTTTAAATCAGCTACAATATTATATTTCTTAACCTTATACAGATATAATTTTGTACACAAGGCAGTAAATGCAACTAAAATCAATCAATATGTATGAGTGCTATCATACATCTTTATGGACTTGAAGTAAATAATATTACAGTCTGTTATAACGAAGCGTTCTTTGAAATATTTATAGTTATTCTTTTTAATGATCTCTTTTGATCGTAATCGCCATAAAATTGAGCATCGTTTAATGTAGCTGGATATTATTGTAAAGAAGGATTTGAAAACCACTAGGAAAGGAGAGGATAATAATACAAAATAAAAGGATAGATACGAGAAATAATATATTATTATTTAGTTATGGAATTATTGTACATCGCTTTCCAAAGAATAAACTAACAAAGAGTCAAGCCAACTGGCATAAATGTGAAATCTGGTATTGTTAAAAGTTATTTTAAAGCAATTCAATGAATGCTGGGAAATGTTATCCAAAGCGACTTTATAAAATTATTTTGTCTTTTTACTTTTCTTGATAAAAGACAGAAAAGTATAAATTTGTTCGTTGCTGATAGTATAATTAAGTTAAAGTACTGCATAGTACTCGTAAATCTCTCAGCGCTCATAATTTATTTATTCGATTTAAAACGTTACAACCAGATATTGTTGTACTTTACAAAGCATAATAAAACAGTATTGTTGTTTATCAGAAATGGATTAGTTTTTGTAAATGAATTTAAGTAAGCAAGTAAACTAAAATAGTAGAATAGAGGGTGGCATATGAATTCGAATCCCATCCTCCATCATCTAGCTAGATAATCGGCTAGTCCTAACAATGATTTGCATGCATAGTTTTTATTAGTTGGTTGTTTTATTCATATTATATGTTTGATGCATTTAAAACTGACAACTGATGGTCTGAAAAAACAATCAATCCATTGTATTGGTTCTCAAAATAATGAAACCAGGAGGAAGATGTTGAAAACACGCAATGCACAAGACCGCTGGAAATGGCGAAGCTTACTGATCTTCCTGAAATTCCATAAGAAAAGTGAGGATTATGTAGAATGTAGTTATAAATAGTAGTGTGTGCAAAAAAGTATTCCATATGCAATATGCATGCAGAAACTATTATAAAATGTGACAAGCGCTTTGAAATAAACGTTGTTATTTTAAATTTCTGTATTACTATTATTTTTATTATGTCACTAACGACACCTTTTGTTCGTTCGAATTCAAGCATGGTTTTGTTATGTAATGGCACCAGCCTTATGTTTATATTGTGTAGGTATACTAGTAGGTGTATTCATACAAAGATTGCAGACAGGGAACAGAGCCTTGCAGCCAAGTACAGCGTATGTATGTACACTGTACGGTACACTACTACATTATACTGAGTGAATATGGAGACCATTCCGATCTCATCGTCTTTTTAAGGAAATCATTTCAAGCGAAACCACATGAGGTTGGAATGCGGCCAAAACGGCATTCAGTACAATTTGTTCCACAACTCTTTTATTTTCCTTTTATGTTCTTTCCCACTGGTGATTCTAATAGACTATTCTTCTCGCAATAAGAAAAAATATTTTTCTTCAATTTCTTCCCAAATAATAAGATGTAAGTTGGTATATCGATTTACTACACTACTGTGTACGTGTACGGTATGGTGCTTACAGTAAGATGTTTTAGTGAGAATATATCACTAAAATTACTATGGTATTATCATTGTTCTTCTTATTATTATCACTACTATCAACTTTATTTGATTATAAAAAGAAACTTTTTTACGAAATTTACTATCTTCGAAGTATCTTGAACTATATTTTTACTGTACAATGTACCTACGTAATTCTAATTCCCAGCTTTGTTGGTCTGAATTTTCGTTAACACATCTGCTATTTATTTTTCTTTTAGTTTAGCGTTAGTTCACAATTTAAAAACTTTTAAAACGTACCTATAATCTTAGGTTAAATAGTTAATTATTTTGGAAGCACCTGTTTAATAGTGTTGTCTTGCATTATGAAAAAAGAGCTCATAGTATAAGATAGAGTATCTGGGTACATTTATCAAATCTATCGGGATTTTTAAAATGTTGGTGTAATAAAAAGAAAATTAATTTTATTTTTATTTAACTAATCATGATTTTCCTCTATAGTCGAGTCATATATTGACAAAGTATTTTGTTTGATCGTTTGACAAAGGTATATTGATTGACTGAACTAGATTAAATTGTTCAATCGGTGTAGTGATTGTGACTGTAATATTACAATGAAATACGTTAACGAAACATGATGTAATACTTCTAATTATTACTTGTATATACATACAGAAAGAGACAAAATTTGCTTTGTTATATTGTTCAGTGTCATATTTGAATTAACTTTTTTTTTATGTCTCAAAGTTATGTCCATGTGAGGGAAGACTAAAAGTTTCCCTTGCAAAAAATTGTACATTTTCAAGACATTTTCCTTCGAGTTACGGTGTGTTTTATGTTTGTCACATGTTCTGTTTAACATTGGACATTATTTTTTATGTGTTTCTTTTTTCACAAACTTTTTGAACTTTATATCATTGAACTTTCCTTTTGGGGAAAATCGTTCTGATTTGTTACAATCGTGTCTTTTCCATTATTGTTTTTATTTTTCAGTGAGAGCCTACACAATATTTTCGTAAAATAGTTCTGGTTCGGTTACCCGCTAATTCGTGGCAAGTTCCATGATTAGTGCAACTTTTTTTTTAAACATTATTAGAACCATTCTGTAGACTGCATTGAATTGAACATTTTAAATTAAACTGCAAGGGATGGGAAAATTTTATGATCTTAGACAATTCTATAATCCTGGATTATAAAATGATAATAATGGTGGTTAATAATACTTCTTGGATTCACTAAATGTAATGACGGAATAACCATATGGTAGGCTTCTTAAATTTGGCCATAGCCCACTGGTCTAATGATAGTATGATTCCGATGATTACAATATTAAGGTAATCAGTAATTATCACTGTGGACAAGCCCTCCATTATCTTTGTCAATGTCATTTTTTTATTTATTGATAGCTAAATCCATAGCAATATCTACCTAATTACCAATCAATTATAATGTAACTCATCATTATACGGTAACTCCTCATATCTTTTGACAGATAGGCAGGAAGAATTTTTTATTCTTTCATGCTAGGTGCCTAACGTACGTTGCATAGATGCCTTTATACACCCTGTTATCACATTGTATTTCTATATGTTGTAAGATGAATCAATTTCCTTTTGCAATATTTAAGACATTTACACCTCATCCATCTAGCGAGGTTTAGTTGGTATGAATTATTACACCTCCACCGTGTTCTCAATACAATTTACAGTTTGCTATTAGGTAGGTAATATGTAACGCCTGACGTTATCTTATTAGCTCCCTTATACTACGACTACGTACATAAAGCATTTCGTTTAACTCTACGAGTAGAATGTTTCATAACACGATAAATGGTTGTTGGATATTCCTTGTGTTATTTTGATGTTGAACGTTTCATTCCCTAAAGGATATTACTAAAGGAAACTTTCCGGTGGTTACTCTTGTATTCAACACAACAATATTATCAGCTGTATTCTCTTCTATGTTACCCTTCCTACACTATTTATTACAGCTTTCTGTAATATTAATACTATCAAATACCAACTGATGCGGCCACACAAATTATTTATTCTAATGTGCAACTTTCACACTATAGCGGCAGTAGTTGTACCTTCTTCCTCCTTAAGTGGATTTTAGATCTGTCGTCGATTTTCCAAAACGGTCTTATTGAGGTATTCGCATAAAACTGCAGTCTGTATAGTTGTAACAATAATATTAAAAATGTTCTTTAAATATGGTAACTTTATTGCTTATTGTCTTGAGGATTCTCATCTACCGACGTCCGTCTCAATCGTTTTTCATCCATCTATCGTGAATGTTGTGATTTATATTTATTTATCGCTATTGGTTCGTGTAATATGTCCCGCCTATTTCCGTTTCTGCACAAGAATATACTCAAGCACATGAGCTATTTGGACTATGGATTCAGCCATTCCTTTTCCATGTCTTGTAATGCAAATTCAAATGATATCTGTTTTCTGAACTATACATCAACCAGTTTTTCAGGTAAGTCGTAGAAGAAAATCAATATGTGTGCCCTAAACATGAAAACACACTTTTGTATAGTACTCGTTAAATATTATAATGGACAATGAGTTAAAATTAATTCATAATTCCCTTGAAATACTATGGTTGTAGTGTAAATAGGTTCTTGCACTTCTTCATGTCTTATAAGAGTCAAGTTTTCAAAAAAAATCCCAAAGATCATTTACACCTTTTTCAGCAATAATCTTCGTCATCCATTCTGAATGAGTTTAGGGTAAGTTCGTCTAAAATAAATTGGTCTAAAATAATTTCGTCTAAGATCAATTTGTCTAAAATCAATTTGCGTAATGATCAATTCGTCGATTTAAGACGAATTGATTTTAGACTAATTGATTTTAAACGAGTGGATTTTAGCCGAATTGATTTTAGACGAACTTACCGGATACCTTTGAATGTCGTATTAACGTAGATGGAACAGTTGTTGTGTCTTTATACGTGCATCATTTACTGCTTACCCCATTGTTGGAATATAAATAGTTGTAGTGGAATGAATGAATGAAAATTACTACCTAGTTATACAAGCAAACAAGTAGGCATATGACATAGAAAATCGGATAATGAGGAAACATATAATATAATAAATTATTATATAATATGTTTGAATCAAACAGATTCGAGATAATACAATATTATAAAAGGAGTTGCACCACTTCACAACACCAATATACGTTAGGAGACTTACGAGTATCAAAGCATCTTATTCTATGTAGTATTGATATGTATCTATAATTTAATATTTTATGTTTTACTCGTATGTATTATATAGATACTCTTTATAGGTACGGGCTGGAATACCAGCATCCGACTCCATATAATAAGAACGTTACATTTTTAGTTCCAATTCAATAGCTACATGATTCTTCGATAGTAAAGTGTACCCAACTACATATCTATATAAAATAACATACGTATAAACGAACTTTATATTGATGCAAGCAATGTATATTTTTATAGTAAGTTATATAGTTTAGAGAAAACGGGATGATGAAATCGTAAATTGAATCCAAATATAAAATCAACTTCTATTTCCATAAGGCAAAAATTGCGTATCCTATCGAAACGTATCGAGACACCTATTAGCGGAAACTGAAAAAAAAATCTTCCAGTAAATTAGGTATTCTTCTTCTCCGTCCATTCCATTTGCATCCGTGTCTCCCTGTCCTATGCAAACAGCATCCATGACACACCGACATCTCGGGCCGGGTCGTCTCTCCAGCTTAGTCGTGGCCGTCCTGCAATTCTACTTGTTGTTCGGGGTCTCCAAGTGTGCAGGCTTTCCGTCTACTTCTGTTCTATGTTTCTGTCTACGTGTTCAGCCCATTTCCATGTATTGGGTCTGCGAAAATTAAATCTCCATTTAGTCAAAGGATACCTGCAATTTGCCATTTAAACATATATTTTTTTAGACCCAACGCGAAATGGAACACAGTTTTTTTAATGCGTTTAATACTGCAACTCCACTTACCCTGTTTCTGTCTATTCTCTTCTAAGATTACGTCTTCTTCTTCGATGGCTCTACGGACCATATCGAGCCTTGGCCTCCATGAGACTTTTCCTCTGTTGTCACCTTCCAATCTGTTGCCTGGAGCAGTTCGGCTGCGTCCTTCCTAACCTCGTCTTCCCACGGTAGCCTTGGCCTCCCGACCATACGTAATACTAGACATATTATTTTTTGAATGAACTGTCTAGCGATTTGGGCCTGGATATATTTAATGTGACATATAACGAATTTGTTGCCTGCATCGATTTGTGTCTGTGATCTGATAAAATACAAATATTGCGATGCTCTCTGGTTGGCGAATACCTTCGCAGTATATGTGTACATTTTAATTATTAAAAATTTATTTCAATATTATGATTTCTTGCATTTCTCCAACGGGCTGCCTAAATTCATTTCACTACAAAAGAATATTGTTTCTCCAACAGAATACACCAACAATAAGTTCGATAGAGAATATGTTATAATGTAAACATGAAGTCAGGCGTGCCTATATATTATTATAATGTAACTGGAGTCACTCTTGTTCACTGAGGCATAAAGAATAAAATGCATCTCTGGTCTTAATATTGTAAAGTGCATTCTATATTATATTCTTGCTAAAGTTATATTATTCTTCTTGTGTATTAGACATGTCGTACGTTTATCTCTACGTGCGTTCAAACTATTGTATATTTCTCTATTCAATAAAGGTAAAAATGGAGATATTCAAACAATATATACGTATATTGTATGTATAGGTATATTATTTCCTATATAAGAAATGCAATTTTGAATGCACATTCTGGTTGATTGAGTCTTCCACTGAATATACGCTAATGTACCTATATAAGATGTTACATGAATAAAGAATGAGTTTGACAAGTCAAAATTGCAATATGTACGCATCTACATATATTTGGATACAACAGTTTAAATAAGCGTTAAAGTATATCATTAACGACAGAATGGTTCACAATTGCCAAAAATTGTAAGATATAAGATTCGTTGCAATGTTAAACGTTTGGGGCCCTATACTTTGGAATTCATTTGAAATTTTTCTACTTGTGTCTTTGATAACTTTACCTAAAAATTACTGAACCTGCTTTTTGCATTGTTACATTACAGCCAATGAATTATTAAAATCAATTTAAAATTTATTGGCGACCATTTTGTTTTCCCTCACATCTGCCATCTTATATGACTACAAGTAATACGTGTGAATAAAAGTTATTGTCGGTTATAATTGCATCGTAAAATCTTTGTTGATACTTAAACAACTGGGAAAATAAAACTATTAGTTTGGTATACCTACAACTATCAATTGATAATAAAATAGGTCCGTGTTTTCAGCTAGGTTCACAATATCCTTCTGTGTGTATTCTTGTTCTATATTCCCATATAGGTATGTTGGTTACTCGTTACTCCCTTGATGCAGCAAGAGTTTAATAGCCATAGGAATATAGCCACTATTGAAGTGTATAATATCACACTAGTGCAATACCAAACGACGGCATTCACGAAATGACTCGAACGTGTGGATGTGTTGGAATAGCACACGTAGAAATGCCATAATGTTGTCACACAATAACGAATCTATAGAATGGCCAAATTTTCATTTTCGATGAAGTGGATTACTTAGTAAATTCCTAATAAAAGATCGGTCGATCATATTCCAGCCAGATTGAAATCATAAGGGATGAATTTCGCTATTGCAGCAGCTAATTATATGAAAATATTCATAATAAGCATCTACGAGTAGATTATGATGGATATTATTGTTTATTACTCTCGAGACGGAGAGTTTCGTAATAGACGTAAAAAAACTTCAATTATTATATTTCCTCGTAACACTCGCATATCAGTATATAGTAATAAAATACTCGTTTATTTTAACTCGAATAACAACGATTTCATATATGAGAGACATGAAAATTGTTGGTCTATGTTATGAAAAGGCTTGTGGCATGTCTGTAGATGTTTGTAATTCTATGGACCATTCGGCGTATACAACAAATGTGATTTTCTACCCTGTATATGATAGTGTGGATATATTATTCAGGACGCTTGTCGGTCGGTGGTGTCATCAAGTTTAAATACACCCTTGATGAAAATTGGAAAATGCTTCAATGAATATTGACACAGATCCCTGTTCTACGAGTTGTGCTTCTAAACAAATAATCATTTCATGTTGGATGACATTGTGGCAAAATTTGAGCACTTGAATAACTAAGCACAATAGTGATTTGAGAACTCTGTCGCATGCGGGTAGGTGTCTGTGTATTTATGTAATTACGTATTGTTTGTGTTTATTAAACTAGTGAGTTAACATAGAGAATCAGAGCTTTCCAAGTCAAATTCAGTTGAGTTCTTCAAGTTCACTGATTTATCATTCCAATACATAAACACTCGTAGGTATACGACCATGTACATTTGTTTTACGCTCATACTCGTATAGACACAAAAAATACCTAGGTACAAAATAAAAATATCTGACTTTTCCTGCTTATTTACCTGCTGAATTATATACACAATTGTATGGTCAAAACTCTCTAGTCCTTTCGAAATTCTCAGTCACGTAATGTCATTTCAAAACTTGTCTACGTGAGCTATGCCTAGCTGAATGTCCGCTGTTTTAAGCTTTAGTTTTATCACATATCATACCAATTATTTTGCTGCCCAGGATAATGTTGAGTTTAAAACTTCTGTACATCAAATTATTAGTTTTATATACATTTAGGTACTTATACCTATTTAGCGAAGTATTTTCGAAGTATGCCTGCATAGTACATATACATTGTAGAGAAATGCTGTATCGGCTCGGCTCTAATAAAGTTCAGTTTTATTCAAGAATATCTGTATTGTATTGTATTGAAGGTTGTAATAAAATTATGTATTAATCTTTGACTAGTGCACTTGAAAATGGTAAAGTGTTAACAAATAGCAACGGATAAAAAGCAAAGAATCCATAAGAAGAATCCATTAGGCTTATGAAAGATAATCGGTTGGTTTAATGTGATCACTTTACACTTGGGTAAAATTCACCAATTCAATTGCGATGCGAGGGACCTGATGATGGTCACTGACAATGCCGTTATGGCTGCTAATTTCTGGAGTGGGTTGGCCTAGTGGGGAGAAGCTCGGACCCAAAAATGAATGAATGAACTAATTCATGTCCATCCGTTTGCCGCTTTGGTTGCCCGTAACTTGTTATTTCAACTACGACTTGTAGAAAATCCGGAGTTTCTCACAAAAATAAAATTTGCGATATTCAAAAATTTAGTTTTATTTTTATATCTACTATCTGTAGTCGTCCAAGAGCTATATAGTGCAAACATAATAAATTATATTGATAAGTCGTATGTAATCAGCTCAAAGAACAATGCTGTGTAATTATGACATTAATTAAATTAATTGTAATGTAATTGAAAAGACAATAATAGGACCTTCGTAAAAGTTATGTCGGCGAACTTTGTTTTGTAGAAAATAATTATTGTATTGTAATAACATTAATGTATTTGTAATAAGACTTACTTTACGATTTAGTGAAAAATCTATAAAAATAATATGTTTATTGCAGTATTATATTTTCTATTATACATTTTGCATGAATATTATAGGCCCAGCAATAAGATTCAATACTTTTGTACATTATTATTCAATAAGAATAACAGTTAAATTCACCAGCCGAGTATTTATTAAATTTCTATCTGAATTTACGACCCAATAAAGGCATCGATACTGTGGTCGCCTGCCAGAAACCAATGTTGCTTTATAAATTACATCACCCACCTACCACTACAAATCTACTTAACAACGTACATAAATACTGTACATAGTCCTTTCCATATATCCCATACATACCGCACTGGAATCTTGAGACTGCAAGCTATCATTGCATTCAATGAAATGCTGTAGGGGTGTTATTCATTTCTCTGACGTTGTTTATTTTTGAATTAACGGTTATTGATCAAATAATGCTAGGGGACCATAAATGATTTTCATGACATACGTAAGTTGAAATAAGGTGAAAAGAAACCGGCTAAATATGTACTAAAATGAATATCATGCTGTAGGTATTTTTACAATACATAGAGAACATTTAGAGATCTTCATTTTAGATTTGTTAAATAAGTTTAAAATAAAAAAAACGTGTTTAGAAATACTGAATGAATTGTCTTAAGATTAGGTGGAAACATATGTCTCGTAAATAGTAGTAGGTATAAATATACTTGTATTTGAGTGTTCAATTTGTACCATTTCTTTTTATTGAAAGAGTGATTGAGTGGTTGCATAACCCAAGGCGCGGTATTAACATAATGGGAAATCGATTGTAAAGATGTAGACTTTCAAAGTATCATCTGTTCTATTATAAGAAATGTTTCACGTGCGTCGTGCTTGTATAAAGTTGATAAATGAATAACGGGTCTATTTCCTCTCTTTCCAGGTCTGTTGATGCTGATTGGACTAGTGATGTACATCTCAGTATTCAAGGCAGAAGTCGGGTCAAAACTCCGGCAACCTACATTCATGCAAACTCCAGCCTTCACTTATCGTTACGGTTACTCTTTCATTTTGTATGTCTCTGGTTTCTTGACAATAGAAATGGCTGGGACTTCAGCTGTATTTCTCTATATCTACTGGTATCAAAAAGACTGGATAATTAAAGTGACAGAAAAATGTTCATTGGTAGGAAGTGATTCTAATATTAGTTATACGAATCTCGAACAAAATTCCGTTTATCCATGCAAGAGGCATCCTCAGGCTTATACTATACCAAGATCTCAACCTATAGGAGCTTCGTATGAACCGTCGACATCAGGAATAAGTCCTTCAAAGCAAACTAAATTTGTATTTGATCAGGAAGATCTTTCAATTGCTTCACCATCGTGTAGTTTTCACCAAAATAAGAATGTATACGTGTCATCATCTTTACGGGATGTAGCTACTTCATCTCGATATAAGTTCCCTCCACCTCCTCAACTAAACGAATCAGCATTCGGAGAACCGTATACGATTGACTATCCTGAAATTCCTAGAAGTGCTAATCCAGTACCGTATAGATCATCAGAATCTACTTTTCTTTCGAGCAGTGGGAGTACTAGATCTCTTCACCTGGTAGGAGCTAACACATTGCCAAGAGACGCAACAACTAATACAATTTCTACGACAGTGGATATAGTAACACCAACTGATGATTTTGTTTTTGCGGAAGCTAACACCGGACAAGTATTCGAAACCTTTTCTCCTAGTGGACCTAGAGATTTCATGACTTTTGATATGGATCGTTCCTTAGAGTTGAAACCTGCTGCATCCGTTGCTACTGGACATCAAACTCTAAAAAAAGACTTTAGTGGTGGAACTGAAACATTAAGAAGAACAACACCAGTTTAAAGTTTAATATTTAGTAGACATTATACGAATATAATTATATCCCGAGAATATTATGAAAGTGATAAAGGATAATTTAATACGGTAGATAACTAATTTATTAAAGATATTCATTAAGAATATGACAGTGGGTTTAAAATATTTCCCACGATAAATTTTAAACTAAGAAAAAGCGTTTTATATGTTTTTATCCATACGATTATTATAAATATAATTAATTAATAAATTTTATGACGTCCAGTTTATATCTTGTGTGTTTTGATTATAGAAAAATAAACGTAAAACCTCTTTTGAATAATTTATGTAACTCACAAGTCGTGTCAAATATTATGCAGGTAATTGGATATTAAAACTATCGTATATCCAAATATTAACTCTGTATTAATAGGCCTGGTAGTCAATCTCTTAAATTACGTGAAATAAAAAAAAAAACAGTTTTCCATAAATCCTTATATTGTCTCTGTGACATAAATAATTATTAACAGCTTTTGAATTGGTCACGACGAAATTTGTATTTGCTGGCATTAAGTTTAATCACATTAATTAATTTTGTAGCTGAATAATTATTTAAAAAGCCTCATTTTTTCATGGAACGTATTTAATTCCATTTTTTTCCATCGAAACTAAAATTATTATTGATTCGGCATTGAGAAAATGTACAATTTATTTAAAATAAATTTATAATCTCTTTCTGATATCCCAAAAACAACATGCGTACCTAGTACGTCATTATTTTCTCAGAAGGCAGACAAAACCCAGCTCCTTAAACTTTGAATTTTACAAAGTCAATATCGTATATGTAATTGTATTTTTGTTGTATCTTAATGTTCATTTTAGGTCCAATTCTATGACTGTTCCTACTGACCAGTACTGACTAAAAAATAACTGTTTTTTAATAATTTTATAGTAAAAATGTATTTTTTATTTTAGTTCGAACAGTTAGATGACTGAACATTATTAAATTTCAATGTTGCCCTCTAAATTATCTATGAAAATGTATAGAAACCTACCTAATCTATGAAAATCATTTTTAACAAGTAAGAGTTACAGCAACATTTGATAAATAACAAATCAAAACTAATAGCAATAAATTCATTTCTTTCCCTATTAAGTTCATCTTTATGTAATATAAAGTAGTATAATTATAATGTGAAACATTTGTAAAGAATAGCAGATTAAACGTTAATTTTGTTTTGTGAAGTTGTATACCTTACCTAGCATTTAAAAATCAAATCTGCCAGGCTACTTTTGTATTTACGAAATGCTTCAGAAAGCCATAGAAACTTTGAACGTGTACCTTCATCCCAGTGATGTTAAGCTTATTGTGGAATTTGCTAAAGTAAGTTCTGAACATTCAAATTGTGTTCTTAAAACATTTTAATAAGCTCTTAAAAATCCGATCGTTAAAATTTTAAAATTAGTTTATAAATTCGGATTGTTAACAATATTTTTTTCAGAAATGTTAAAGCCTTGTACATTTTCATCTTGATCATTTCTTAGTATCGGATCTTTTGTAGAATGTTGCCACATTATAGACTTGGAAGTTATGAAAAATAAGCAATCTCCGAAATGAAGCGTTGTTCATGTTGAAAAATTGTTTTCCAATTCCAAAACATTGAAGTAGATTCTTTTTAGTTACCAAATCACAGAATAGCAAAATCACAACACATAATAATCTTTTCTCGCTAATTATTTTTTTATTTAAATTATAGATTATTAATTTTTGCTAGGTATAGCTAATTATTTTATTTACATTTCCGAATTTCCAAAGGAGTTATCATTTTAAACTTATAAGTATGACGAGAAATTCGAATGAAAAAAAAGGTTATCGCAATTTATTTTTATTCAATTGGATGCACAAGAATTAGATTTTTTCGTAACATTTACAATCTTACTTAAATAAAATCTTTGATCTGAAAAATCTTTATTCTAGGTATGTAGGTAAATAATCTGTCAATTATACTTCGATGTTTTATTTTTTTTAAATTTTCATTTGAATATAAATCCCAGCATATTAAATTAATGTGTTATTATAATTAAAAATGATTTTTATTGTAAAAATAATACCTGCTGACTATGATATCCATCTGATACTAATAATTCAATTATTAATGATTTAATTCTAGTATAATTTATTAAAGAAACTTTTGTAAAATGAATTACAAAAGCTCCTAATGACCAAATATCACTAACTTCGGTTAAATAGTCGAAAGCTCGATGTCATTATTCAACACTCAACTATGAAACGTGTCTCTATAATAAACTACAGGGAATCAAGTTTTTTCAGACTTTTTTCTAGTAATTTCAAAAGAAACAAAGCTTTAATTAATTAATTAAATAGTCTTGTAGATGCCTACCTACTTTTATTTAAATTGATCTTTTTTTCTAACGATTAACTTTACGTAACTGAACGTAATTTTTTTTAACACATAATTAATATGTGCCACAATTAGTATACGACATTGTGAAAACTATAAGGGTGCCAAATTATTAAAGATAAAAAACGTATTGAGAAGCCTCATGTTTAATATTTTTCATTACATTTAGGATACCGCTTGCTTTATTTTTGTTCCAGCTTTATATTGGATGGATATCATAGGCTTAAATCATTTTAATACGTGAGCTTTTAATCACTGATATATTAACATAATGTAGGTAGTGTTGTTTTATTTGTTGTTGTTTTTACACTAATTAAAACATGTTAAAACAATTAACTTTATTGTTTTTTGTTTTGTTTTTATAATAATTATTATGAAATAACGTAATATGAAATATAATACGAATATTTAAAGGCCTTGTTTTTTCTTTCATGATAGAGGATAAAATTATAAAAAAAAACATCAGTGTGCCAGAAACCGCTTTGTTGGCAAATGTTGTTTAACAAGAGCACATATCTCTCTATACTGATATACTTTTTTTTGCCTCTCTACATACAAAATTTTTAGTATATTAAACAAATTTCCCTTTTCCACACATCAACGAAATTATACAAAAATTAGGTCAATTCTGCATTTATCATTATATCTTTTTTGTACTGAAATTCCATCCCCCTTTTTGAAACATTCAAAAACTTTTTCGACTGAAAAATTATAAAATAAAAAACGATGGTCTAGCTGTAACCGAAGCCAGCGATAGTATACAAGCCTACACCCACGAATTCCATCACCACCATGATTGGTAACGTCACCTTGTATCGGTGACAAACACCTTGTCTCGATGACAAACACTTGGGCTATGGAATATATTTTCCCATACATTTTCTCCCAATCTTGGTGACGTCATCATCGTCAAATGTCAGTTGAGCCGGGCTTGTATGAAAATACTATTGCGTCTGGCCTCGCTGTAATTTTGGAGCAACTAAATTAAACTATATACGAGTAAATCGTCAAAGTACTTAAAAAATATTAACAATTCTTTGTCATACATATTATTATCTGGCAATGAGTTTCTTCATCCCAAGAATGTCGCATCAATTTTATGCAAAGAGAATGTTGTGTGCATATTAGACCGGTGAGGAAACATTAAAAAAGGGGGTATAGCGTAGATAATTGTCGGAAAGCTGGAAACTGTTTTAATATTTTCATTAACAAGCAAATAAGGTTTCTTGAAGTTTGCACCAACTTTCCGCTTGTGCTAAGTACAGGGTGTCCCAAAAACAAAAAAAAAATGTACTTTTTTCAGTTTTTCATTAATAACTCCTAAAGGAAGCATTCTAGATAAATTCTGTTCTCCTGTGAATTAAAGTAGATAAAATTCTTCGTCTACTGAGCATAAATACTACTCTCTACTTTGAAAAATAACTGAGAAACAGCGATTTACAATTGTGATGTTTTTCTCAACAAATGACAAATTTCTTAATTTTCTTGAATCGTTGTTGAATATATTCTAATCTAAGCTACTTACAGCAAATTTTAGTACATATGATTCGATGGCCGGTTAATTTTCTATAAACTGGCATTAAAATTTTACCTCTATATCAAATGGTTTAGGATGTAGAGATATTTAAAGACAGACGAGTGAAATAGAGAATTTTTTTAAATGATAGATTTCGGTATGTGGAAGGTAAGATAGCCTTAATTTTGCGGCTCTTTCTTAATAACGTACAATTATTTTAGTTATAACCGAAACTTTGCTATTGATACGCCACTGCGTAACAACTTATATCGGGAAGACTATTTTTTTTACCTTCATCAGTTTTATTGATATAACTCCTGAACAGTTGATGTTAGCGAAAAAATAATTTCTCTTAATTTATCTAAAACTAATTCACTATAACTTGATTCCAAAATTAAATCTGTAACTTAAATAATAACTGAGTTACAGTGTTTGAAAAAAAGCATTACTAAAAAAATTAAATTGTCTCGGCTATTTTTGTTGAATAACTCCTGAACCGTGATATAAAGAAAAAGTTCAAGAGATTTAAATTTAAGGTAAATAAATTTTCTATAACACAAGCGTAATAAAATAACATTAAAAGTTATAGTAAGAAAGTTCTGGATGATCAAAGTCGATATTTTGTGTAACCATTCGACGTTTGCTTATGAATTATATTTGCCTAGTAAGTACCTCCGAGTCGGTGTAGTATGAAATATGTCTGCCTAATACTCGTAGAGTACCTGCGCGCCATGTAGTACGAAATATATCTAAATTGTATTGTATGTTTCGTATCAACAAAACTGTGTATTATCATTTATCAGACGGTTTAAACAACTCATTATAAAATTTGTGAAATGATTCCAATTGTTCCAAATCAAACATAAATGAGACATATCCACTGTAAGAATTTAAATAAATTCAATTTCTCGGGAAATCCGCCCAAAAGATGGAGAGACAGCTGGTGCTTCACTATTCAAGAGGATGCCAATCATTCTGTAACAAATCATTGATATAGAACAAAAGGAAGAAAATAAGTTATCCTGAAACACACTAATCATCACTGGCGCTACAGCCCACTGTGAGCCTTGGCCTCCTCCAGAATTCTTCGCCATCACACTAAAGGGTAGGTTAGGAAAGGAATGATTATTTCAACAAGTGACCCCAAAAATGCAAAATATTGTGATACTAAAATTCGTTGTTTTCTTTATGCGAAAAATGAATTAGAAGTAAATTAATGCAATGGTGAAAGTGAATAGTCACATATGCCACTTGCTGCATTTGCTCCTTCTGTCAAATTATGAGTTACTCGTAAGAGTTCAGTTCTAAGCCACCTATATTTCCTGACACAGTTTTTTTTCGCAAGACCTGCCATAATATAACTCAGGATTATCACCCATATTAGTCTTTCACGATTGAAATATAAACTCATCATGATAGTGAGGAAAATTCACCTCTCCAGATATCGTGGATAGTAAATGAATAGGCTCAGGTGCGGGGACCTAAAATAAAGCAAGATGTCTGAAATATAAAGACACATTTAGAAATATTTCCACAATATGTCTCTTTTTACTGACGTACGTAATAATAATTTTATTAGGATAAACTGAACTGAAAAAGTCATGTCAATATACTCGTACCATTGCCATTAAAATAATAATATGAATATTGTTTGTAATTTACACATAATATCGAACGCTATCACTGAATAATAATTGCAAATAGACAGAATACAGCTAAAGTAATATTATACTGAATGTAATAATATCAGCTAATGTGAGATACTTTCATTGTCACATCTGTTGTTCAAACCAAAACGTGTCATACTAAATGTAACTTTCTCATGGTGAGCATTTGCCAAATAACACTTTGTAGATACATTTGTTACCTAATAGTATTTCCTACATATTAACATATCCTGAAACAAACCCACATAGAATATCTATTGTACCTTCGTATCTAGATATCTAGTAGATATTTTTGCTTTTTTAATCAACAAAATTTAAGCGGACAAATAAAAAATAAACAAGCGTCACTTTTACTTCTTGAATTAATGTTACGAAACATTGGATATTGCACACCTACTAACCCAATCTAAAGGCTGGCCACACACGTCCCGAAGTTCAGTTCCGGAATCGACCGTTTTGCAAAAAAGTTTCGATCAAAACCTCTCTCTGAATTCAGCGTCACCCCGATTTTAAATTCAGAAAGAGGTTTTGGTCGGAACCTTTTTGCAAAACGGTCGATTCCGGAACTGAACTTCGGGACGTTTGTGGCCAGCCAAAGAGTTGAGGGACACATACATTGACATAAAAGATAAAATTTTCAGCGCAATTTTGCTACCAGCTTACCCAACATAGCGTCAATATTATATCGATTTTGAGTTTGAATCCCGGGCAAGCTGCATGTATTAAGTTGAACCGATGAATATAGAAGTATATATAAAGTAATCACATTGTTAAACCAGCCGGCCTGATCCATCCTTCACTGTTTATCATTTGGGATACTACCTATACGTCTTAAGTATTGTCACCACTTTGACTTCGGATTTTTCATTTTGAACGTAAATTTTATAACACAGCACTCAATTATGCGATGGACTAAAAAATCTTTCCATTAGCACCACAGATGTGTAAGTATGAATTTTCTTATTAAAGGATGTAGAAAGTTATTTATTCTTCCTCAGGAGTATTTATATTTCCTATATATATTTTTTTTTTTTTTTTTACGCGGAGGCATGACTTTGCCAACACACTTCTCAGTATTATCAGCCAGAAGAGTCTACATATTATCATTCATGATTCACATATAAACTCATCAGCCTAATACTGGGAAAAATTCACCTATCCAGATATCACGGATATCACAGGATTAGGCTCAGATGCGCGGGGCCTAAAATACAAGCATTGTGCCTGAAATATCAGTATTTAGGAATCGTCTTACAATATTGCAAGTATTAATAATGACCGATTTTTGCATTTTTATGTATAAATTTTCCGGTAAATCTAATTTTTTAAAATTTTTTATTAGCGATTTTGGTATTATACCTGTAGCTGATAATACTAATGGGATTATATAAAATAATAATGTTAACCTAAATATTATTACTTGTATTTATCTACATACTCGTTCTACCTGCATAAATAGTAGTGGGAAACCAACAAAAGAGATGACAGTGACATAGAGAAACGTATAGTCGTATAATATATTTCACTTTCAGAAATCCAAGGATAATAATATATTGTAGAAAACTTCTTCCAAATTGCAAGATTTTTAGAAATCCCGCAAAATGTCTGACAATTTCTAGTTGCATATACAAAGCAAACATAATATAATGTACAAATTTCTTCAGTGTACCGTGAAATAATATTATATCCTTAGGTATGTGAAATGTAAACAAAATTCCAACCAGCCAGTATAAGCTATCTATCTGCTCTGATATTTCGTTCTATGGTTGTGGGTAAGCTTCCTTCAATGTTATTTTGAATAAAATTGCTGCTAAATACTTGAGCGAAACTTTTTATACATGTTATTATATTATAATAATATTTTAAAAATGTATAGAAAATTAGTATACTTACATCAATTTCAAACAATTTAGGATTTTTAGGTGTAATTTTTAATAGAGCATAAATATAGATCTGAATTTAATTCAGAGTTGATCGGGGGACTCGTAACGTTTCTGTTCATATAAAAAATAGCATTTCTTAAAAAATAAAGTTGATAGTAAGTAAATTTGGGTTAAGAAGAAATCGATAAGTTTTTTGGTTTGATTGGCTTAAACTTTTTGGGTTGATTGGCAGAAATCGCCAATAGGCGATAAATCCGCCCTTTGTGTGTATATTTATGTGCAATAAAGTTTTTATTTATTTATTTTATAAGTTCGCCCTAGTGAACATTACTTATTAATATTAGAACTGTGTATTATCTATAATGTCCGCATAAAAGAATAAATAAATAATATCTATACAAACATCTTTTGAACAAATTTCAGGTATAAAAAATGTAATAAAATGTACCTCATCATCATCATCATCACTGGCGCTACAGCCCACTGTGAGCCTTGGCCTCCTCCAGAATTCTTTTCAGAATTGCCATTCCATTCGGTACATCGCCCGCATTTTCCAGTTCGTCACACCAATTGTCCTGAGGTCCCTCTCCACGCCATCCATCCATCTTAGCTTAGGTCTCCCCACATTTCGTCTCCCATCTGGTCGCGTGCTGATAATCTTCTTCGGTATTCGGTTGTCCTCCATTCGCTGGACATGTCCCAACCATTTTAGGCGATATGATTTTATGTACTTTACTATATTGGGTTCGTTGTACAGACTTTCCAGCTGATTTTACCTTATCCTCCAAATTCCATTTTCGTAGAGAGGTCCAAAAATGTACCTAATTGATGTAAATCTTTACTTTAGATACTATTCTATGCTAACAATAATATAATTGTTATTATGGAGTAGTGAGTATGCGTACATCATAATAACTGTTATCTGGTGGTGACTCGCCCTGAGGTAACTTTTCATCCTTCTACTTTGATGTATGTTCCACTTTAGTTGATTCCAAGGATACACAATAGCCCTGAAGCCCATCACCAGAAACATCATGTCCGTATCTTTTAACATTATTAACTTAATATAAATTATTCTGTAGTGAGAATCCTTTACTAAATCATTTTGCGTTTTCAAGTAAATTGATTAATATTAAAGCGTAGAAGTTTTCAATGTTGATTTAAATATTAATTTCTACCTATTATTTAATAATATCATACAATAATATTTGCTGTAAAAGTTCAGTGTTCATTACAAATTTTAAGGCATTGTTTTCCGTTTAATAACAATGAATACACGATATTTAAAGGGAAATTATGTAAATTTGTTAGTATACGGTAATACAGTCCTGTTGTTAATTCAATAGCTGTAGGATTCCATTTGTATGAGAGGGTTTTGTTATGTTGTGGGTATTTGAATGTAATCCTTAAAAGTTTCTATCGGTTTAAAAGCTTTACAGGTACAAAGCTATTATTAGAATGAAGGATATTCACAGAACATTTAATTGTACTTACGAAACTTCTCTTCATATTGTGTTAATAAGTTCAATTATTACTCTAGTAATAGAAACTGTATACCTAAACAGAAATGTTTTATGATAGTAATTACTTTAAAGAAAATCTCTTACTACTGGCGAAAGACTTTTTAGTTAGATATTTTTTCCTTTTCCCAGTTTTCATGCTGAAACTTCGCATCTTCGCTATATTTGGCAAAACCTGAAATAAGCGTTTTGTTATTTAAATGTGACTGACGAAATCCAGTTGGAGTCTTTCACACTCTGATCAGCATTGATCATGAATCATTCAAAATGTTGTCGTGTCCTGCACTTTACTGTTCTCTGAATCTATTATTAGGTACGAGTATAAATCTAAATTTTTAACTGACGATTCCAAGTTTTCAGATAGACGTCGGGATGATAAACAAAATAAAAAATAAATGAAACCTTTAAAAAAATAGTGTTTCATTGTAGCAATTATTCGTTGAATATTACAATTAATTCATTCAATATTGTTAACTTTATAATTATTAATACCTTTGATTTATTCCCTTTGAGGTCATTAGTTATAATTAGATTAACTTTTACTAAGCTACTAACAGATCTAACAATGACAAAGTGTATAATAATAAAAAGTTATTTTAGTAAATTCCATTAAAATACCTATCTTGTGATATAAAGAGTAGCAACAAGAATTAAAACTTATCTTTGTCGTAAAGATAATTAATATAAGTCGCAAAAGTTAATCACGCTTGCTTAGAAAAAAAGACTGTAGTTGAGATATACTAACTTACTTACTTCTTATCTACACTCTGTTCAAAGATAAAAGAATATCTTAGGGAAACCAACAATGAACACAAACAATTGGCATATCTTTCTTTTCCCTGAAATATCTCTCCTTAGTTTGTAATTCTTGTAGGTATATTGTGGAGAGTGCTATACTAACGGGTCCTTTATACGTCTCCTGAGTTTGTTGTATTGAAGCTGTAAAGACTTTTCATTGTATTCAGGGGCATAACAAATAAAGGGAAGGATTTAGAGATAAGAACTGGAGTACTTCAAAAACTGAAACACAAAACAAATCTCCATCTTAGGAAAGTGACACAAATTTCTGACTAGGTGAGTATTGAGGAGTTTCGCGAACAAAAATCAAATAAAAGAAAATGTATTTATATACGTATGTATACTTTTATAGGGTAACAGAATTTTGTTGTGTATTTTACTTACACACCAATGGAGTTTATTTTCCCATATGAAACCTTTTAAAATTGATAAATAAATTTATTTCAATTGACTAATAGCGGTTAAGGTCCTATATGCTGTCATCCGGCTTCGGCGCCCTGAATTGTTCTCAGCCAATACTGAGAGAATCATCTTGAAACTGAAGACAGTGATAGATGAATGATAGTGACAGATGAATTACTATTGAAATTACAATATTTGGAAATTCATTAAATAAAAAATATTCCGAAAGTAACCCTAAAATTTACGGGATCTGAGAATTTTCCGTTCAATTTTTCAGATATAAAAGTATAATTTTAACAAAATACTGGAAATTATAATCTTTAACAAATTGACTGTTTTAGATTTTTAAATTTCTTCCCAAGTTTCTTTTAAAAAGGTATAATTCACTTAATCGCTTACGTTATTCTTATTTCGCGCCAACATTCTCATACAAAATTTGAAAAGATTGAAGCGAAAATAGAACGATTATTGCTCAGGGTCTGTAAAGACTCGTTCATTAATTTGAAAAAAAAGACTTTAAGATTGAAGTAGGTACATTTCATTTTATCCAGTTTGTTTTACGAGTTTTCTATTGCCCCTATACTTTAACTAAATAACCTAGCTTTCAGCGTCGATGCTATAAAATTTTTCGTTGATTTAATTATCGTCTAATAATTTTCAAATATTTTAAGCACATTTAAACAAGTTTTTGCGTGTGGTAGTAATTAATAATGACCCTATGGGCTTCCACACACGTTCTGATATTCAGATCACTGAATCGAACGTTTTACTTCAAAGTTTTCTATCGAAAGATTGACTTTTTGTTACATTATATTTAAAAAGTTTAAGTCACCGCTGAGACAACGCACACAATCAGAATGGCTGTTCAATGACTTCTGTTTTCCGATGAAGTACTTTCACTAAATATTCTTTCATACTGATTGCTTTCCTTTACAATGAAAGACACATAAAGTTTTATTTTAGATGGGTAGGCCTACGGCAACACGGTGGACGAATGTTGAAAGGGAGTTGAGAGAACAGAGAATCCCAACAGTGTCAATCCAGGACAGGAAATCCTAGCACTTGTATCGAGGAGGCCCAACCCTAGATGAACTGCGACAGAAGGGCAGAGCAAATGGAACAGGATGTAGACATAACTATACTGAGATACAACTGGAAGAACTAGGACAGAAAGACGAAGGGAGAAAGAGGGTTACTGAGAACTGAGGTGATGAACAGAAATACAAATTGGAGCTTAGGTAATGAAGGTAGAAAATTCCACGCAAGCATAGAATTCAGAAATCTAAAGACATGGTAACTATGTTTGTATATTATTATCATTGTATTATGTATAATACATTCCTTGACTTTCAACTTGAAGTAATCAAAACCTTTTCTTCATCTCGTTGAGAATTTGGTTCGTGTTGTTTATTTTACAAACAACAAAAGGTTTATTTAGCGGGTTGTTGTTATTTCCTTGACTCAAAAAAAAAGAAAATAATAAACACTCTCAATATTAAATTTCCTTTTTTTTTTCTATTCCCCGAAATACTTTTCTCTCTACAGTGGCCTAAAGTACCTTCACTTTATGTAGATTTTTCTATCAACAAAGAGTAAATAACCATCAGCGTTGCGGGTAGCTGTATTGTTATCAGAGATTCTTAAAATGATAAGAAAATATATATTATTTAGTTTATAATATATTTTCTTTTTTTTTTTTTAATAATAATAATATAGAAAGAATCATTTTCTGAGTCTTCATTAGTCGTATATCTAAATATTCTTTATTGAAAGGAAGTTACCTCAAACATCAACAAGATGTTGAAGGTTTTCACAGTGTGCGATTGACATTGTTTCTTGGTTTTTCGGGTGAACGGTGTATAGATTAACTTGATCGACGTTTCGACACTCCTACTGATGTCTTTCTCTTTGGATAAAGGTATGAGAACTGTGTTTGTGTAGATTGGTGTGTCAACTTGTGCAGCGTGAGCATGTTAACATACCACACTACACAAACACATTTCTCATACATTTATCCGAAGAAGAAAACACCAGTAGGAGTGTCGAAACGTTGATCAAGTTAATCTATACACGGTTCACCCAAAAAACCAATCATCAATGACAATCGCACACTGTGAAAATCTTCAAGGTAAAGACAATTTAATATGTTGTGTAGTGTATTGACCTATCAATGTCAACATTTCACTCCGATATTGATTAACTTTTGTAGGTAAACAATAATAAATGTTTTCACGTTTCTTATCTTTATTACATTGTAATGTACTATATATCTAAAAGGCTATCTATCTAAAAATGTATGAACCTTGGTTTTATTATTCTTAAGAAAATATTTACTGTAAGAATAATTGTCTTCTTAAATAAATAATTCGAATCGGTAACGATGGGCTTCAGGCTCTTGTGCCAAATTCATCTTTACATCTCAAAGTTTTTCTTTGGTTTCCGTCACTTTATATTTTGTATAGTACTCGTATAAATTAACATAATTCGTTTAGAAGCATTTCTAAACTATTATAAAATACTAGTATATACTTTAAAAAATAATAGGTATATTCTACTCTCTCAATATTACATAAGTTTGAACTATTTACCTGTCTCATAAACAACTTCCCAGTATTTAAGTTATAATATTGGATATGAAAATATTATGCTAATTCCCATATATTTCTCATACCTTTTTGTAAAAATAATACGAGCTTTTCTTGTAAAATATCTTTGACGTACATCTGTAGACGTACATCCACATATTCCCGCTACCCTTGAAGATATTTTTTTGTCAAATAAATATATTTTTTCCATTACCGAGAATGTGTTTTAATCTTTATAAAAACGTTTTAAGGGTGTGTTGTTTGCTTATGTTTTTACTATACTGAGTTACGGTTAAAGTGTTTGTTAGTAAGTAGGTAAAATATTATGTAGAAGAAAATATATGAAAAGAGAATTCACATTGAATCTACATCGGGGTGAAAATTTTACAAAAAATATATTAAACACAAAAAACTTCAGCATCTCAAAAGAAGAGTGGTGGGACTAGAATTAGAATAGTTATAACTTAGAATACAAATTGTCTTTTTAAAACTATAACCCATTTTCTTTTACACAGTATGTACCTAATCAACTTTTTTGTAGGTATCTATGTCTTAAAGTTTTTCAAGCACGTCCCAAATTGGAATTAGATGTCATACGAATATTTTCACCAAATAAAACTAGAAATTTGCATTAGCTGTAACTATCCGCTATAGTAATATTGACACCTCAATACTTTATTGCCCTGCCTACCATGCAAGGGATGCGAGATGATATACTCGTATGTGTAGAATTACTGGATTTGAAAAAATATATGAACGACTTCCCAAAATGTGGTTCGACGATATTGTTTAAGGATTCGACAGAACCGGCTGCGAAGGGATAAAATAGAGACCAATGGAAGAGATGGAAGAGGCCTACTGATCCAGCAATGGAGAACACAGAGCTGTAGACGAAGAAAAACATTAATAATTTTATTTTTTTTATAATGTCTAATAATTTGAATCATAAATTGAAGATGCTGAGGCCCAATTCTAGGACGACAATTTCAATTAACCTATACAAATGATTTGGTGACATTACTATACATTATGATAGCAAATATTTTCAATAATTTCCATTTGAATTCAATAGTTAATACTTATTAGACATATGTGAAGAATGAAGATGTTTCCTCTCATTAGGGTTGCATGAATGGCAGTAATTGCTGAAATACCCGACAGTACAAGTACATTATTATAATGTTATTATTATGAGAGAGGATTTTAGAAGAGCACCCCCTGGGGTGATTTAAACATGAAATGTCCTATTATGATTATTTCGTTACGTCGTACTTCTTCTCTAAACACACTTCATGGCTCATGGAAGCTTCATTAAAATTTAATTTTATATAACTATTCTAAAGTAATTATTTTGTCTATTGTGTTTTTAATTATACTGTGGAGAAGTATTGCGGTACATGCCTTGTGCTTAATACAAAAGGCAGGGTATATCTACAATCTACATAGTATAATTAGTATATTTGGTACTTATAGTAAGTAATACATGATTATTGATATCTAGTGGTGTCAAAAGGCCTGCTGAACTACAGGCGTCAATATTGGAATAAAAACTTATATTTTTCAACAGGGTCCTGCAAGGAAAATAACTACTTACTTAATTGAACGGTAAAAATGCAAATAAAGTACCATCTGGATAGAACTTTACCGAAAAAAAATGTTAAAAGACATACGAATACGTGTAGCAAATAGATTTCCATTAATTGATACGAACATAATGGAATTTTCGACCATACTTTTCGATTTCTTCATTTTCATCATAGTCCCTTTCTTCTGATATATTTTTAATCGGAAACATCGATGTAACATCGAGTTCCAGCGATGTTGAATAGAAATATCTGGACAGCTAGAAATATTCACGAATAAAAACTAGGTCGATAGGCTCCTCCCAAATTACGAGTAGGTATATATTACTGAAACATGTAATTCTTGCTTAAATTTAGGTGTAAGATCGTTAAGGTACGTAGATACAGCAAAATTAAGTGACAAGTTGGCGTTCCGAACGTAATTCCAAGCAATTAATTCAATTAATCTTCCTTTAAGTAGTCCATGATTAGTATTCTTAAATGGACCAAAGAAAAACTATGAAACTTTAAAAAAAAAGTCGAGTTTAAATCATCAAATGTCTTTCATAAATTACGCAAGTAGTTAATTTAAATCAAAATGTTTTCCACATACCTGAACGTTTGTGATTCAAACTCAATTTATTTTCAGTTATAACGAAGATATCTGAGTAATTTATAGCCACTTAATAAGTGTAAAATGAGCTAATATCATAACCCAGGTAAGATACTTATACTTATTAGCCGCTTGTAAATGGTTCACATACTAATAACAATATTTATTAAGTAGGTACATTTGTACACACTAGATACTAGGTGGAACAATATAGATTATCTCCAGGGCATAATAAATATAAATTCTCCCTGTCGCACACCCTCTCTGTTCCTTCCCTTATCACGTTTGCAACCTAAGCTTCATCTTCCACCACCACGTTCAGGGATCCCCTCCAATCCTATCTTCTATACTCTCTACCACATCACACCTACCTTCATACCTTGCTTCTAATAATATGCCCTCTTCTATACCCTACCTTCTTCAATAATATCTATATTATAGGTACATACACATTCTAATATATTACGAAGGAATAGAATCGCTGGCACTGTTAATTTATATTGAATAGGCATCATAAGAATATGGGCTTCGATTTATATAAAGAGTTAAAAAGAATCGCAGATGACAGGTATGAGTGGAGAAGGAGACATGGGGCTTTGCTGTGGAGTGTGGACCCATCGTAACGCTTGATACTGGAGAAGAACTAGAGAAAGAAGGCATCCATAGAATTATTGATTTTTCTATCTAAGTCCCTTACTTCTTTTACAACCAAATATGCATGAATCTATCTATATGCAACCTTCAGTCCCTATTTTTGTTAAGTACCTATACGCTTAACATATAGGTAGCTCTGAATAGCATTTGGTTGTCTCTAAACAAAATCTTATGATATTTTACTGCTTGGTATCTAACTAAGTAGTAAATATGAGACGCAAAAAACGACATTCACAAAACGAAATTTGGCATAATTAAAGTTGTAGCTTAAAGAAAAATTTAGTTTATTTTTATTCATTGATCAGAATGTTGACGGACGAAACAACTCCTCAGAACGTCACCGGGACGTCCACCGAAGAGATGGAGAGAGAGTTGGACCTCTTCATCACAAGAACGAGACTTGAGCCCTGATTAAACAGATCCAAGATCTACTCAAAGAAGAAGATCAGAATGTAAATTATAGGAATCATTGTTCCTATCATTTTAAAATCACTGTTACTGTCTCTTCTGTAACAGTTCTATTGAAGTTGTTACAATGCAGAGTTTTTTTTCTGCTTCTCAAGGTATGTAGGTATGGACGTGTAGATAAGTACACCATGTACCTAAGTCTGCAGCTTAGCGAGCAAGATTTTATCTTCATGCATGAACGTTCTATTAGGCACTTACATTATGAATTACATCCTCACACTTTGTACCCAGTATATTTTATATAGAAAAATACCAAAGCATTTTTAAGATGACGTATAGAATAATCATTTTACGGAGAAAATCACTTCTCTAGATGAAATTAATTTTTGAATGCATTAATTGTAAGAACAATTTTTGTACTACGTAGAAAACACGTACATAATTCACCGGTTTTATTGGGATATGTTTTGATGGTGTAGTTGGAGTATGAAACAGGATACACTTACTAACTTACTTACAGGGTATTTTTTGACTCACACTAACTTACACTTGGTAGACAGAGATTGATGGGTCTTCGGAAAAAAGTTTGTAATAAACTGACTCGCTCGTCCAGCCTTCTCGTGGTACACTTCTGGACGTAGCCCTCTCTTGATCATCTCCACGTATCTACATTCTACATCCATCACAAACAATCAAGAAGAAGTGTAACTTCAAAAGAGCGAAAATGGTTCCACTCTATAATTATACAATGTGAGAATGTTTTTTTACTCATCATTCCTCAATTCCCGAACCTTATTATCCCATCTTTCTTATATTAAATTAACGCTCAATCAATATTCTACCTCGATCTATTTCATTGTTTTCTTCCATTTCCTTAGAAAGAAAAACTTCATACTTTGAAACTTAACCCAAATGAATTTAATATCTGCAAATTAATTATCACGTTAATGAATAGAGTATAAAGTTTCTAGAAAGAAGAAAGAGAGTTTTTATTGAGTGAAGATTATTTCTTCGATAGTTCAAAGTGAAAACCTTTGAGGAAAATAGTTTGAATAAAAATGACTAGGTACCTCCACATATTATACTCGTATATGTAAACATGGTTAGTGGGAGGGATAATTGATTAATAAAAAAACTCTAAAACTAACTTAGGTATATAAAAAAAATCACTTGCAGGAAAGTCAATAAAATTTAAATTTAAAAAAGTTAAATAAAATTGTTGGGTTTTCTGGAAATAACTTCTAGCAAGAGATCCCTGAAGGGTGCCGGCTACCAGGACGCCCACCAATCGATGGAGAAAAATCTGGACCTTTTCATTACATCAGGAACGAGACTTCGAACCATTCGAAGCTCTATCTAAAAAGGAAAAGGAAAGAGTATTTCTAGTATTACAATAATCACAATATTACACTCTCCGACATTACTGCCTTAAAACCTTAATATAGGTATAAAAAAAACTAACTTAGGTATATAAAAAAAATCACTTGCAGGAAAGTCAATAAAATTTAAATTTTAAAAAGTTAAATAAAATTGTTGGGTTTTCTGGAAATAACTTCTAGCGAATTCCTAAGCTTGTTACGTAAGAGATTCCTGAAGGACAACGACTACCAGGACGCCTACAAATCGATAGAGAAAAATCTGGACCTTTTCATTATATCAGGAACGAGACTTCGAACCATTCGAAGCTCTATCTAAAAAGGAAAAGGAAAGAGTATTTCTAGTATTACAATAATTACAATATTACACTCTCTCCGACATTACTGCCTTAAAACCTTAATAAAGGTATAAAAGTTATTTGAACGGTCTAGAAACTAAAAAAAAGATGTATTATTTCCCAAAGGCAGATAACTAAGCTAGTAATATTTTCTGTAAGTCATCGATCACTCCTATACTATAAAAGTATTGTCTTCGTGCTGGATTGAAATTCGAAAGAATTTAAAGTGAAATGTCACTAATAATGTCTAAAAATACGTCCTCGTCTTCAAAACTTTTTGCTTGTCGAACATTTGTATTGTCTGAAAAAATATCTACAATATTTCATTATCATTTCTTTAATGTTTATTATCAGTTGTAAAAGTCAATCCCTTGTACAACTGTTCCAATCAAAACATAAAATTTGGTGCCACAAATTATCCACTACGAACGCTCGAAATAGGTAGATAGCTACAAAAAAAGTCTAAGAACTTATCAGAGCTTCAAATACTTAGCGGCTTTTTCATTATGAAAATTTAAGACAAATAGAGGTTTACATGACCGTTATTGGTTTGTAAAGGTTAGAAAATTAATTGAGAACAAGATTATTAATTGCGTAGGTTTTCACGGTCGGCCT
Organism: Ceraclea dissimilis; assembly: GCA_963576895.1. Classification (NCBI taxonomy): domain Eukaryota; kingdom Metazoa; phylum Arthropoda; class Insecta; order Trichoptera; family Leptoceridae; genus Ceraclea; species Ceraclea dissimilis. The sequence goes on along the minus strand of OY756361.1, from coordinate 8,224,014 downwards.
TTACATCTTCTTCGTGATTTTCTGGTACGTACTATGTGTTGATTTTTGTTGTCTAGCTTTCGTGTTACGATATACTCGAAAATCAAGAAGAAGGTATACATAATTGAGAACATATTTCTGAATTAATCTCTGATTGTGACTAACACTTAGAGTACGTATATATAAAAGTATAATAGAATAGATTCAATACGTGGTTATTAATGTTTCACATTCGCAGTCATTCTCCGGGTGATTAGCTAGGAGTGAACATGTGTCGGTTGTCACAAAATGTCACAACTAATTATGCCAACATTTAATTTTACAACTCATATTCATCAGGTGTTTCTATAATAATCATACGTCATATAGATAGGAGAAGTTGTTGAATACTATTATGCATTGGCTGAAAAGTTATTCGTCTCTCATCTCTCATCAGTCTGTAGTACTTCTGTAATTAAACATGACTTTAAGTGTCTTGGACAATCGTTATTTCAGTAATACGTCTACGTCTTCAAGTATATGTATCTACAGAGCACAGACGATTAAGGTAAAATTATAATCGGGTGCCTAGCGAATATTATGCATAACACACATTCTAATATGAGTAGGTGAAAATAAAAAGAAGGTGAAAACAAAGTACAAAAAACTCCAGTTGGAATCCCAGATAGTGTTTCCAGTTCGGGTTGACTGTAAGATATTGATTTTGCAATGAGCCCACACTTCATTCTTCATCACCCTTCTGGCTGATGAAAAATTGAGATTATTGAAAATATACCTACAATTTTGTTACTTTGCATTGAAGAAAAGATTTCGATGTGGTATTTTATACATCAAATCTCTATTTTACTAGAGTTCTTCTTATCCCGAAAATTTATAGTACCTAATCATCTATTTTTCAAGATTCACGTCAACGTCTTAGAATTTTTACACAATGTTTGGCTCTTGATTGAAGAATTTTCTTCAGTGTTTATACAAAACTGTATTAATACCTATATGTATACGAGACATATACGATCCATTGTTTTGGAACTTTTACATAAACACATTAATTTTACGATTTAGTTTGATTAAAAGTCGTCTGCCTCAATAATATTTACATTGATGCCCATCCACAATAACAAGTAAACATTTTCAGGGTCTTAATTAGTCATGATGTGTTATCTTTATTGTTTATCTAAATATTCTAAATTAAAAAGAAGTTGCTTCAAACATCAACAAAATATTTTAATCTCGATATTTTCGACCGTCGGTACATGGTGGAAGTCCATTTTAAAGGGAAAAAAATATTTATATAAAATCTACAATGTTGACTTTTGACTTCGAATTTTGATCGAATACTAGTCGCGAAATCTAAAGTCAATATTGTGGATTTTAATCTAAATATTTAGTTTTTTTCATTTTTCCTTTAAAATATTTTATGATGGCTCAGAAAAAATAATAAAGGCGTATAAGTGAAAGGGATCCTAAGATTGCAATAATTTTCAGATTCTGCTAGCATTATTTAAGGATTCACTTTTGCATTATAACAATTTTCAGTTAAACAATGCGACACATCTTATAGATTTACGAAGAGTTTATATGTACGAGGACACTTATCGCCAGTTATCCCTGGAAAATGAAGTAGATAGGTAATTTGGTTTTTCTCTTACATAATTCGCTATGATTTATAAATGTATATTATGATTAAGTATCATAAACTTAATATGACATCAGACGACTTGGTATTAGTTTATTCACATTTCATAATATTTCAACAATTTTACACGTCTTGACCGACCGACAAAAATATTCTAGTGTCTACATCAAGAAACCGCATGTTAAAATTTGATGAAAAAACTGTCTTCTGAATTTCGGGAAGCATTTTATTCCAGTATAAATGGAATCTATTTAAGTGTAATATCTTAATCTACCTATATGCTGTGGACCTGTCTATGTTTGTAGGAAAACTGTGTACAGAAAATTATCACGTCGTTCAAGTTAATTAACATTAAATGTTTTGACTGATTCCTTCATAGTCAAAGTGTTGCCAATAAATAATTATAATCTCCGTGAGATCATTCCACACAGGAGGCGAAGACCGAAGACTTGTTTATTATATTGTCAATTAATATTTCACAACTTCATACAGGCAGCGCCCCTTTATGATGTTATTTATATAATATCTGTGAAGTTAATTATTTAATAGCCGCGAAATGTATTATCGTTTTAATAACTCAAAGTACAACGACGTATGAACTAATAATAACTGCTTGTACCTACAATAAATAACGAACAACACCTTGCGTTAACTATGCCAGATTCCTTATTGTGTGAGAAATTTAATGAATAAGGAACGTTTAGAATCTTAGGTATGGAAAAAAAATGTTATCAAGAATTTAAACAAAAGTTATAAAGGTATTAACGGACCACTGGTCACTGCTTATAATATTACTATCGATTTCATGTTTTTCATTGTATTATTGTTTTTGCATTTTCAGAATAACGGGACCTCCGGGAAACCGGAGGGAAGTACGATGCCTGGAGAACGCCCCAAAAGATGAAGGCAGCATACCATGCGCAAACTTCTGCAAAAAGCAAAAAGGTATTTCCGAAACCAACAGAACGAACAAGTTTTCCTGAATTTTTTAGTTGTATACCTACCTAATTTTTTGCTTGTCGAAGATGCCAGTTCACAAGGTTCATCAACGCCAAGTACCAGTACAGACTATCCCGATACTTGAGCATTCTTAATCTCTGCTCTCTCCAATGTCATAAGACTATAGCCATTGATTGTGTTCATGATAAATTAATTTACTTTGGGAATCAAACAGGTGAACGTACCATTACAAATTCCAATAGAAAGATCGCAGTGAATTAAAGCTAAGTGAAAAGTGTTTGAAATAATCGTGTCTAGATTTCTAAAACACTAATAATATGTGAATTATTTATGAGATTTAAAGAATGTCTGCGTTTTATTTTAAACCTGATTTTTTCTTATTTTTCTACGCACGTCGATGTTGTGTACAAACGAGATAATTATAAGTTTTGTTGTTTTTATAATAAAGAGAAAATTGTGCTCAATTACCCCGGTGTAAAACTAAAACATCACAATATAGATTATACAGGTATATATGTTTGTAATTAGGTGTGTATTAGTTGTTTATAATAGTGTTGGCAGCCAACTCGTACCTACTGTCTACAGAATGTTTTATTATATCAACGTTAGTATAATAAACCCGCCAGGGATGACTAAATCAACATATTGTATAAATTAGTGCGATGATTCATCTTTGTTATTTTAAGAATTTAATAAATATTCGATAAGGTGAAATAAAAAAATGAGTAACATAAATTATTGTCTAGGTACTATTAATAATAAGTTCCTTTGTCGTGTTATATTGTACTGCCAAATATTCAAGTGATTTATTGAACCTAGAACTAGAAATTTGCTTTGAATTTGGTGAATTCATAGTTGATATTATTGTGAAGTTTATAATTTACATAAATATTTGCTTATTTCGTGTAAAAAGAAGACATACATAGTTAATATTACTTTGTGGATGGCGTCAATGTATCGAAAGTCCTTAAAGACAAAACGAGCGAGTTTTCAGCGCCCTTGAGGTGTAAATTGCACGATGAATTTGACTAGATATTTTATTTTTCAATGTAATTGTGCAATGAACATTTCTTTAGCTCTCTCTTCTCTGCACCATGTGTTCCATTTATCTGGGGTCGGCGGCTCGGATCCTGTCTCTCCATCAGCTGCTCGCAATTGATGAAATTATTTTGTTTTCACTAGCTATTCTCGGTACAATTTTTGGTATGTACTTATTTGCAATCATCTTAAAATCCACATTACAAAAATACACATACCTTTTTCCCATTAAATTCAATCTTCATTCCTTCATACTTTTCTGAGAAACCATTGTCAGTTTCATCGAAAATGCTTATCAATCCGTCTCCACTGTTTTAAAACATATTATACTAAATTGAATCAAAATAATATCACTGCTTAATTTCAAATTAAATCACAGATAATTAACGCAGTAATTGCCTACTGATGCTAAGCTGACATTTTATTGTACAACATAAGTATAGTAATATGCAGTTGCAGATATATGAACTGCATAAGAAAATTCTCACCCGTCTGTCACCAAGAAGCTCATAAGAGTATGTTATTATCATATAAAGATTGTGCGTTTGTATATTAAGAGTATGCATACCGACATTCCAAAAATTTGTAAAAACGGGAGACCTTATATCTCGACAACCTTTACTAAATATGCTTTGAAACAAAATAGGATAGATGGATTGAACATTATCTAGGGAATAACCGTAAAATATTTTTTATATGTTGTATAGATTTTTCAAAAAAAAAATTGAAAAACACCTCTGATCTTTTTTCCGAAAGACGGCAACTCGTTTCCCGAAAGTCGCGGAGTAATTTTTTTTTTGTACTGATAATATGCATTAAAATCTGGGGAATATCCGTAAAAGTTTTTGATAGAGGCAAAATTAACCCCAAAAAATGGAAAAAACGCTATTTTTTACCATTTTATCATGCGATTGTCACGCGATTTTGAACCTTAATGTCGTGGGATATGACTGAGACGTCATTCCTGGTGCCATGCCCTTAAGCAGTGCAATGAACACAGCATTATCTTTCATATGGTGATATGTTGAGTATGTCTGTGCCAAGTATTCTGTAGACTATTAACATGTTTTTCACTTAACCGTTTTAGTGACAACATTGCTATAATTCGTATTATTATTAGTCCTACTACAGCTACCACTATATATTTTTATTACAACATATTTACATTTATTTGAATGTTTCCTACTGAGATGTTCCCCGTCAGCTTTTTGCAGTTTTTCTTAAGAATGAAACACAGTCAGTATTTTTATTTTATTTTATTTTCTAGAGCACAGACAGTCTTAGAAAAAATATAAACAGTACAATATCAATAACAAGTGGACCAGTAAAGGCTCAAGAATTACCAATTTATATATATTTGAGATGCATGCAAAAACATTAGTGAAATAATAGAATATATGGAAGATATGGAAAGATCAGCATACAATAGTATAGCTGATGTTAGAACATTCCCTTGGAATGGAACCTTTGATTCTGCGTTCATTGGGTGAGGTGAAAAAATGATGAAAATCTTCTTCGTAGCTTCCCTTCGTAATCAGTTCTGCTAATTCATATATTAATTTGTAGTATACAACATACAGACATAATTCCGTTTGACGATTTGATGGATGGATAACAGATTTTTTTTATTTGTGTCAATTCAAATACACATTTCAGTTAAACATTTGTCAGATCGCCCACAGTCTGTACGCGTATACAATTTATTTGATGAGATATTATAGGTTCCCTGTTCTGTTGACGATTTCTACAATCCTATGTATGATGTTTTACATTATGACATTACATTACATTTGGAGACAGTTAGATATAGGTAATATTATATTATAAATATCGCGTCCGCAAGGAGATCACACATGTCCACTCGTAAATCAATGATAAATCATTATTACTACGATATATTATTGTCCCACAGTAACAATGCCAACTTTTATCATAGTATATAAATCTCGAAATTAATACATTATATATTTTAACGCTGTGTGAGTTTCCGAACCTTTCGTTCACTCACTCTCTGCAAATTAGAAAGCTCTTTTATAAAAATACTGTATACCTACATACTATTGAATAATCTATTTAGATATTTTCAGTTACGTGACGAAATCCACACACGTCTCAGACTCTCAATATGATTTTAAGGTATTGACTTTTCCTGAGGCTACGTAGGTTTACATTTATTAATCTCGACTCTAACTTCAGAACTCTCAGAATTCATTCCTATTTCAATATCCAGTTTCAAAATTTCAGGTGGATATCTACTACCACTGCTACTATACTAATACGGTATCCCAATTCCTAAGAGCGAACGTGTAAATGTTATGTAGGTATTGTATGTGTATTAAAACTCACAACAGACAGCTGGAAATATAGAATTTAAATTTATTAATATCTTAAACTATCAATTATAAGAAAATGTTGGAGGTACATGATTGAAATAATTATATCAACATACATTATTTGCTAATACCACAATACAAAGCAATGCAAATAATTAATTTTATCTTTTAGATCTAAGAACAATAGATTGCTTTCTTTTAACTCAACGCATTAAATTATTCTAGATTCGATAAGATTCTCAGTATAACGCAAAATAAATTAAATAATTGTCAAAGACAATATAAAAGATCACAAGAACGGTTACGAAGGTCACGATAAATAATTGTTTACTACGAACGGAAATTTTCGCTACGATAATTCAATAAATTTTGTAATTAAAATAAATTATATAACGTCAGCAAATACTCGAATATATATTTTATATAGGGAATTTCTTGTTTTTTAATTTTTTGAATGACTGTTAAGAGATAAAAGCTTCTTATTTTGTTGCAACTTGTACAACTCATTGTTTGTGGAAAGATGGTTGTAGACAGGGGTAAAAGAGCGTCATTGTTCAACAACATCTAAACATAGTTTGAAATATCAAATACAACAACTCTGATCAGACTCACAAAAGTTTCAGAGGATTATTATCATTGCTTATTTTGTAATAAGCCATTGACTGACTAGGAGCATCATCTTAAGGGAGCTGAATTTGTGTTTGTCTTCTGTAGAGAAAATACTTCGACTGCTTGATAAAAGATGCCCCTGGCACCATCAAACAGGGGTAAAAAAGCGTCATTGTTCAACAACATCTAAACATAGTTTGAAATATCAAATACAACAACTCTGATCAGACTCACCCAAGTTCCAGAGGATTATTATCACTGGTCAATTTGTAATAAGCCATTCAATTAGAGGCGCTGAATTTGTGTTTGTCTTCTGTAAAGAAAAGTCTTCGACGACTTGATAAAAGATCAGCACCCCGGGCACCATGTTCCAGCTGATGTTTGGACAAGCAGAAGCAACGATAATAACTTCTGATATGGTCTGCGCTATCAAGTTCTAGCTGTTTTTCTAGAAAACGATGATTTGTTGTGATTATTATAGGATAAGAGATGGTGAAATAATAATCAAACATACTTAATACCTCGATCAATCATTACATTGTAACTAATAGTAGGCGTCTATAAATGATGAGTATTACATACACATTATCACTATCGCATTAGATGCCTATTGAATATTTCATGTAAGTGATCATTGTCCTCAGAATTATTCTTGATGAAGATCATTATGAGTATACGTGAGTATATGAAGAACTTGACTGTTATTCATCAATCCATGCGAATCCTTGTTAAAAGATCGAAATTCACAGACAACGATTGATATAAAGGAATCGTATAAATCCATTACTGAAACAAAATAAAACTACTTTATGAAAACTTGTGTTGAATCTGTGTTAGTTTTATTTCGGAAATGAACTTACAAACACAATTAATAATTGAAATGCTTTCTTGTAGACCTAGTATTAGTAGGAATCTAAATGTTGTTTGAAATAAAGATAAGGCTGACCGTAAACTAGTTTTATCTACACAAAATTAAGTCATATACATTTTCCTCAATATTCTTTTTAACTCGCTCAGCTGCCAAATTATATGTTTCTTAAACGAAAAGTCGAAATTTTTTTGCACTTTTGCGAGCTTTGATTTGAATTAAATATTTTTGAATTTAAAATGCTCGTCTTTTTATATTTCGAGTTATAATATTTTATTCCTGTCAATGTGACAAATAACATGTTTTGAAATGTGTCACTTTCGAGACAATAATTATTATTACGCTAGTTCATAACTATTTAATTTAATGTATTGCAGATGCAATAAAGTGCCGTGAAATAGTATTAGATATAATTCGTAGGCGGTAAAGTGTGTTATAAGAAACTTCTCATTCCTCGCCCGCTAATACTAATGTTTGTTAGCTGTACTGCTCGTATGAAGACATCGCTGAAGTTAATGGATTGAGATAACCGAACCGAAGCCTAAGCACAATCTTATGATAATCTTGCAGTCCCTGATCAGGAAATGTATCATTATTTTTTTATTCCCCACATCATTTTTACATAATTTTATTGATTATGAAGAAATTTATTGTTTGTAACTAAGAGAAATCATTTGTCATTCACCTTCATCATCGGGTTGTTTTTTTATTATTGAACAAAATATTTAATTATGTTTATAAGAAATAGGATACTGCTCACAATACAAAAAAAATTGAACGATCTTCTTAGATTAGTTTTTACAAAATGTCTCCTAAATGTTTGATGCGATTATGCAAAATTTTCAGAATATTCAACGCTGACCAATAAAATTGTTCAATATTAAAAATAAAAAAATACTCATGGCATGATATTTTAATAGGTAGTATATTTATTTGATGACGGATTATCGTCAATTTTTAATAGGACTATGAGACATAAACAAGTGTAGGTAAAAATGCAGATAAAAAAATAACACATATATAAATAGCATGTTTAATAATCACAGGTCGTAGTGTATATTATCTATATGCGGATTCACTCGTAAATATTTCCTATCCTATTTAATATTTCCTACAATACCTATTTGATATTTCTATGATACATACAACAATTTTACAAAGTTTTGAAACACGTACACAAATAAATACCTATCCCATATGATTTTATTGTTACGTGCTTATAGACGAAATGTGCACAAATTCAATTATACTGAACCGATTATTTCAGTGGGGCTTTTCATTTCCTTGTATTGTCTAGGAATAGGTCCAGAACACTGTGAAATATGCATGTAGGTGCTTTATAGTATACGAGTGTATTGTACACAGTACACACACGATTGAGTATCGCATACAATATTGTACACCAGTCCTAGTACAACAAATATATTATACGAAGGTTCTCCTATGTATTACTACGGTACTAACTGATGTTCCTATTGTTATATCTATTGCTTCTACTATTCATGCAATATGTTATACTCTAATATGCTATAGGTGGAAACACGTGTAATTAGTAGGTATATCCATTATAATACAAGTATTTTTAGCTTTCAAGACAAGCTGATCTCCCATCCAATTGTCTTCTAATTTGATTTTAAACCAACGCTCATACATATTCTCGTAAATGTAATTTATGAATCCTGATATCTACAATATATAATCATTAATTAGAAAAGCAGCAAACGGTAAGAAAGTTTCGCACAGGGCATGAGAGGAAATTCAAGGATAAAAGCTTTGAAGAATTTAACTTATATTGTAGTTTAAGACCCAGGATGTACGAGGTTAGTGTGAAGTAGATAAATACTTCGACGGTAGGATGAAGATAAAATTATAATCGATTCTTTATATATTCTTACATATTTGTTCGAGTACACTTCTCATGAATGTTACGTACTTGTAAGTTAAAGATTGATCTTAATTCTCCACGATCGAGAACTTCCTAAAATTTTGTTAATTTCTCAAAAGAGTCTATTTTCTTACTTGTAATATAATATTGAAAACGTGTCCAAATTTTATCATGTAAATGAAACATAAATAACAATTTATAAACGCTTCAAACGATCTGAAAGGAAAAAAAACATCTTATGATGAAGTTGTTTTAAGCGAGTAGGTAAGTAGACTGTAAGTAAACGATTTATATTTAAATTAACTTCAACGTAAATAATTATTCAGTGTCCTGGTAACCGCCAATACTTGAAAGGTTCTTCCTCTACGTTGTGTGACATTTTTCTTCACGACAATCTGAAAGGTGATCGCGAACGTGGGTTTATGTTGAGAAATCGTAAATTACTATACCGTCATACTATGTGCAGACTGTGATGTACATAGAATGAGCCGTAACTATAGAAAAAGGAATAGGGCAAGATGGGGCCAAATAAGCTAAGCGGGGGTGAGACGAAACGTGCAAGAAATATCCAATGACGCGTAAAATATGGACAATGAAATGGAAAACTGTACAGAAATAAAGTGCTAACTTTTATAAGTCGTTTTTCTTCCATTTGTATAGAGATTGCTTATAAAAATATTTACAAACATAAATAATATTTAACAAGACTTAAAATATATTATCTGGAATGTTTATGTTCATTGTTTGTTATTACTTGTAAATAGCTCCTGAAATAATATGACCCACTCGTAGGTGGATATTAGGTATAGGTACTCGACAATAATTATATTCCTATATTTTCTTTCTGATAATAATAATATGATATTGAATCTGAAATTAATATTTTAGTGTGCGTACCTACTACCTACAGTCCAACATACACATATCGGAACATGTGTGATGTGGATGAAGATGTTACCTCATTGTTACTTATTCCGGGTATTATATTGCATACTGCAGTGACGAAGGGTGGATTCCTGCAGAAGGGAAGCCGGGGCTAACATTTATTATGGGATTACGTCAGATTAGACACTATGTATGATACCTATCATTTTTTTCCGAAACTCGATAGGAATCGTGTTCTTAGGTAGCTTCGCGCCTGTACATAAGAGTATACAGGTACATATGATTAAACAGAATCAATTTTCTTAAAACTCTATCAAAAACTTCACATTACGTATATATAATTATCATTGTTAACAAATATTCAGATACACCTTATAGTAACCAACTCCACTGGCAATCAAACAACATATTTATTAAAATTGCACGCAATAAATGGAATGAAAAAATATACCTAGGTACTTGAATCTTGAGTATTTGTTCAAATCTTGAAGGTGACTTGAGTTCCAATTATATTGAATAGGGAGGACAATATTTTATTTAAGGAATCCAAGAATCTCTGATTAAACTTAAGGTCCTCATTAATGTTTCATTAAGAATAATAAGGATGGTCGATATTATTTCTACGAAGTAGGTCTAAAATATTTATTCTTCGTATAAGAGTCGATAGGTTCCTACCTATCTACGGTCACAGCCTTATCAAAATATTATCTTCTCGAGTCAATATTGAACTAAGGAAAATAATTTTATAGGTAGATGTAATAATAATTATGTACTTTTTACTCACAAACATATTTTATTATTTATTTTATGTAACCTTTATTGTTTTATTGTTCTCTATCGTCCGTAGGCCCATTCGGGCACCTGGACTCGTCAATTTTTACAATATCATTTCACAGCATATCATTAAACAAAGTATCATAAACAATATCATCATCAGATCAATGCCAATCAGAGTGTAAAGGGCTCTGATTGACATTTCGTCATACATCAAATCAATTTTTCAACATATCGTCAACGGAATAAAATTCTTTGTCAACGAGGTACTTCTTCACCCCTCCGCGGAAGGCCGTATCATCCAGTGATTTCAACTTCATTTCTATTGAACAACGATGTAATATTTATTATTTATAGGTATGTCTCTTTAGATAATATGTATCACTCGTCACCTGGTGCTTTGCCTGTAAAAATAGTGAGAGATCTGCTTACCTACCTACACATATAATTATACAATAACTAGGTATTTCTAAAGTCTGTGTATTGAAAATTCATATTCGTTTAATTTATGCAAAAGAGAAGCACAAAGAAATTTTCTACAAAAATGTTAGTTTATTCTATAATTCCATCTATATGGTTATTCTAATATTATCAATACAGGGCGAAACCAATCAAATGATGTATTTTCTTTTGTACATCAGGTAAATTGAATATAGCTATGTTTTAATTAAAAAAAAATAATAGTAATAAAACATTCAATATTTTTCTGTTGGGTATACCTATAATTTAACACTAAAAAAAATAATTATCTATACTTATACAGTGCTGACACTTTTAGACGATCATCATTTAATTACTATTTTCCCCTAATGTCCCTACGAAATGCGAATGTCGCTTCTTCCATATACGATTCCTTCAAATCCTCGATAAAGCTCTGTGAATCTGCTTTGGTAGTCTATCGAAGAGCGGCTTACCTAAAGCCCTTGATTGTTTAAAATTAATTGCAATAAATCTACGTTCATGATACATATTCTATTGTCACATATGAGTATGTATTTATGTATTTAATATGTAGGTATAATAAGTATTATGTGAGTATATATGCGTGAGCAAATTAATAAGATAGTCAGCTGGTGTTCAAATTAGACACTCAAATGTCAAGCAGCTTTCAATCTGTGAAAGCAATATGCCAAGAATATAACGCGAAGTTTAGGTACTAGTCCATCGATAACGGAATCATCAGGGTTATCAATACATATTTAGTACGAATAATAATATAGCTACTCATGAAATTATAGTTTGCGTTGTAAAATTAGAGTTTTTAGAAAAATTTCTTTCGGCCGAAAGTTAGGCATATCGACAACAAAAAAAACGGGATTCCTTGGATCTCGACAACCTTACTAAATATGCTTTGGAATAAAATAGGGTAGATACATTGAACCTTTATTAATTTTAGTGAATGAGCGTAAAAGATTTTTTATACCTTGTATAGATTTCTAATAAAAAAATAAAACGCGAACGACAGAAACTCGTTCCTCAAAAGTCGCGGATATATTTTTTGTATTGATAAAATGCATTAAAATCTTGTTAATGGCCGTAATTTTTTGAATGGAGCGCAATATTAACCCTGTTACCCTCTCGGTCCTGTTAAGAAAAACTTTAATGCACCTAATTACTTTCTAATATTATAACAGCTACGACACATGATATTAGGAGGAGAAGAATAATAAGATTAGCTGAATTTTATTTAATTTTTAATGATAACTTTCATTAGCATCCCTGCATTTAGAACAATCTGGTACAAATGAATATATAAAATGCTATTATTGTTGAGGTAGAGGACTTTAATTCTTCAATTCAATACATATTCATCAAACATTTGTTCGTAGCTCACGTTAAGATAGTGTAAGTTAAATCTTGCAATTCCGAATCAAAATACCTAATAGAGAAGTTTTATATTAGCTACCAGGCTGCCATAATATGGTAAGAGGTGTCCACTACGTACATGATGTGGATGGGAACTGTTACTGTTATAGTATTACTATTATTATCTACTACGGGAAAGAAGAGGCATTCGGAGCACGTACCAGCGAAATGGTGACGTAAAATTGTGACATTTCTCCCCAGTTGATTTTCAAACTAAGAATACATACAAATAATACATTCTATATTATCTCTTGCAATTTTCTGCTTAACTCCCGCCATCTTATCATCCCCTGATACCTATGTGAGATTTTCGTATTACGACAGCAATACCCTGGAGGACCCTAGAGGATTTCATAAGCGGCAGAGAGGAGTTTTCGAGTGAAGAAAAGAATGCAAACATCACTTCATACAAATCTTGAGTAGGTACATAGGTATTTCATATTTTTTCTCATTCTAATACAATGGTACAAACTTACCTACTCGTATCAATTTGTCATGAATAATTGGTAACTTTCAATTTATTTAAAGTGGGCTTTGCAGAGTACATACATTGTTTCAATTGGGTAATTAATAAGTACTTAAATTTTCTTTTATTGCTAATGTTTGCTGGAAGCATGCCTGTCACTTTAAGGCTACGTACTACTCGACTGCCTAAAATATCTCTAGGGAGTGCGATATAAAAAAATCGAATAGTATCAAGCAATCTTTTCATATACGAATTTGAAAACGGATCTTTTTATTGGCAAAATATTTACCTACTACTGTGAGGACTGAGATATCGCTTGTATTCGCTCAGTAATCTTTAGAGCTGGAAGTACAATACTCCAAATACCTCGATAACTATGTTATATGCTGTGTGTTGTTATTGTGATATTTTAAAATGTTTATGTAAACAGTGAGTTAATATAATCAAACAAATTATTTTAGTAAATCATGAAAGCATTCATGATTCTAACAAAATAATATCTTAATATTTCTCAGTTAGTGAATTAAAGCTTTTGATGAGATGTAAATTAATAAACCGCTGAATAAACATTGGAAAAAATCGCGGTGTTATAAATAGCTTCATTGTAATACTTGCGTCAACTGGGTAATGGGTATCCGTAGCTATATTTAACAAGATTAAGACAAATAGATCGTAATGTTGCCGATAGAATAGGCAAATAAAAACTTTTATACGCGTGGATAATACAAATGTCTGTCTCTTCGAATGATTGCCTTTTTGATACATCGGTCCAAATCGTAACCCTTCGCTGAATTAATATTAGTCAAGTTATTACCAAAACTGATCAAAGGACATTTGTAAAGCGATCACGTCATCAAATGAGAGAACTCCGTCTGTATCCTATCAATAGAATCGACTATAACCCCTACTACCGCTGAAATAAACTTAACAGATGAAGTTTTCAACCGCAAAAGTAAAAAGGGTAATACGTATTTAAGCAGAGATTTTGTTTTAAACAGCATTTACCTTTAAACCGATACAGGTACTTTTTAAGTTACCTACAAAACTACCTACAATCCATAATAACGTAATTTAATTTATAATATACATAAATAATATTATTTTTTTATAAATACTTATGCGGGGGGTAGTTGTTCTACGCTCATTGGAGGAAGAAGTGTATCGTATAAATCCTTAAATAATTTATTTCAACCAGTTTTCTACTTTAGTAATTTTATTTTATTAAAAGGAGTAGCTAGTGGCATTATGTGAAATAAATATCCAGAATAATTCAAATTAAGGGCTTGGCACCAAAAATGACGTCACAGTCATTTCCCACGGCATTAAGGTTCAAAATCGCGTGAACAATCGCACGATGAAGTGGTAAAAATAGCGTTTTCACAATTTTTTAGGGTTAATATTGCGTCTATCAAAAAACTTTTACGGTTATTCCTTAGATTTTAATGCATATTAAGAGTTCAAAAAAAAATTTACTCCGCGACTTTTGGGAAACAAGTTTCCGTCTTTCGGAAAAAAGATCAGAAGTGTTTTGAATAATTTTTTTTTGAGAAATCTGTACAAAATATAAAAAATCTTTTACAGTTATTCCCTAGATATAGGTTCAATTCATCTACCCTATTTTGTTCCAAAGCATATATTTAGTAACGGCTGTCGAGATACAATAAGGTCTCCCGTTTTTAGAAATTTTTGAAACGTCGGTATGCATACTCTTAAAATGATTTTTCTCACAATTTCACTGTAATCCGTATCGTACCTAATCAGTATTGGTATTTTTCAGTCTGTATCATTATACTCCTCTGACGTTAACTTTTCTACAAATCTGTATTATTATGTACAATATTGGGTATATACCCTCAATACGCTGCTTAAGTAACTCCACCCTTCCTCGATCTGTTCGAAATGAGTTCTCAAAGTGATTCGGAGATTCTTTCATGTTTTTTGATGAAACAAAAATGATTAATTTTCTTTGTAAAGTTTTTTTATTTCGAAATGCGACATCAATGAAAATATTCCCCTTTTTACGGGGAACTTTCGAGTCTTCAACGGGAAATTAGTTCAGCGAAGGTAGTTAGTATGTAAAACAAGTTAATTATACAAATTGATCAAGTTGTGACGTTATTTTCATGTTGAATTGGGAAAACAGGACACAGAAACCTTGATGTTTTTATCTCATTTTATGTTGCGGTAGAGCTATAATTATTTGGTACAAGGGTTGTGTGCCCAGAGTTGCCCAAACAATTGGATTTATAAATTACACACATAAATATTGAAATATTACCCGACTGATTCTATTTATTCTACAAATGTAAATAATTCTGCTTCGCCCTTTACTGTTCCTCTTGATAACGTCGAGGGTCTATATTATTTTTGCGTTGGATCACAATTTATCCTGAAGAATGTTGTTTTGCTTCGTGTTGTGTTTGAATGGATTTGTATAAACGCACACTGGCCGGCGAAAACGGGATGAGCTGTTATGCCGCCTAGTGTAATATTGTATTCACATGAATAAAAATTCAGCAACGACATCAAAAACTCGGCCTATTATCGAATAGTTCACTCAGCAAAAAGCCTGAAAATCCCACACTTATAGTGATTTTATGCAACCATAAAAATACGTCATTTTGTAGAATGGATGTGGGGTAGCTAGCGATAGATGGTTTCTGTCACAGAAATTGTAAACGATGAAAGAGAACCTCCCAGGGTTTGTATAAATAGGCAGTATTTTATAAAGTAACGTATTCGTTTGCTTTTGAAATAAAAATATAATTTTCCCTACATTCAAAATGGTTAAATTTATAAAATGAAATATCGATGGCTGAAAAATAAATACCAATTATTATTATTTACGATGCCGTTGATTGAATAATAGTCAATTGTGTTTGTTTAAATATTAAAATAAATCAATTTTTCTATTGATACAACTGTTAATAAAAATTGAGATAAAAAATATATAAATTTTCAGCCTTTTTTCTGTATTTTGTGCATGGTGGACAACTCTCGTTATATTCGGAAAATCAACATAAAACATATTAGATTCCGTATATAAATATATTCGTGCCGTAATTTTTTTACGTCCTTCCATCAATTTAAAATCGGAGAATTGTAAGGCCTCATACATTTGGTATTGAGTTCATAAAATCGTGACTTTGACAAAATGAAATACTTAACCTATAGACTGGATCCTCTCGACCGCTCGATGTTTCCCAATGGCTTGAGCTGACTTCTAATATGAATTTCTTTACCAACCTCTTTCTTAAGATATCACACATGATTTCACAACCTTTGGATCCCCTCAAACCTACCTAGAGTATAATTATATGAATACATCGTAATGTAGGTAATAGGAACAAATATTATAGCATCTTTACTTGTTATGATAACATATAACTGCATTTTGTTCATGTAAATAAATAAATAAAAAAATGCTTAGTTAGATTTATCCATTCAAATTTGTCCGAATATTCCAAATATAAATTTAAACAAAAAACATGCAAATAGAAGGCGATCAGCGTCATACCTATTTATTATAAAACCCTATATTATACAAACAACAAAACAGTACGGTTCGAATTTGTTTTTTCGAGGATTAACGATCCGGTTCCCGCCCAGAGCTGGCAATTACTACCGTCTTTTATTACTTACCATTCCGGGAGGTTTCTTCTGCTACTCTCTGTAGTATGTAAGTAGGTACTAGGTACTCTCCATTGCGGAAAGGGTCACCCGGCCTACTATAACATTTTCTTTTGCACGCGACATTGACGGCAATAATTAGCGAATTAACATTTCTCTATTACATTTTGTTGTAAACCAAAACAATGTTTAATAACAAAATTGACTTGAAATGTAGCCGAGTTAGCAGGATCGTAGGTATTTTCAGGCCCTTCAGGAATGTGTTAAGTACCTATCTAGAGATTTCTGACCTTACTTATGGAGGTGTCGGTAATAATGAAATCAGGGGTTGCAGTACATTTTTGAACTTCTTTCAAATTCCTCAATTCCTTTCTCCTTTCGCTCAGTTTCAAATCATTTTCACTTTTCTATTTATAATGTTGTCCCCACAATAATACTATAAATCAATATATATTTTGCTACCAATAACTATATTATTCACTAGACAGACTCTGATTTACTGATTAGGGATCTATCTCAACATTGTAATGGTACAAATGGATGTCATATTTATTATCGTATTTTTAAATCTAAATATTTTTTACAGAAATATGTACGCCTCTGATGAAATAGTTAAATAAGTCACATTGAAACGCGTCAGGGAGGAAAAAGCAAGTAAGTAAATATACCAAAAGTAGTTAAACTTTTATCAGGACAATGTGTCTTCGCATGGTTTATCTTACCTAAAATTTAGATAACAAAAAGCTCAATGTCTAAAACAATGTAGCTACCAGAGGTGGGCACCGTTAATCAAAAAGTTAACTTCGTTAATCGTTAAAGCGTTACATTTTGAAAAATGTAACGGAAGTAAACGTTAATCCGTTAAAGCGTTAATGTAAAAAATCGCGGTTAAATGGCATGATATAGAACTACATAAGTATAACTACTATCACATTTACACTATCGCGATGTATCTCAACAAAGTGAAATTTCTTTTCCAACTCCCAACCCATATACGATACCACACTACCACACATAACCCCATACAACCTTTGGATTATCGAATCCCAGCGCCGCCAGTGGATGAATGTCTGTGCAAATAATCAAATATTAACGGACTTAATTAACGGAAGTAAAATGTAACGGAAGTTAAATAGTCCGTTAACAATTTTTGGATGTGAGAAAAGCATTAAATCGTTAACCAAAATGTTAACTTCGTTAATTAACGATTAACGGATTAACGCTTTTCTGCCCAGCTCTGGTAGCTACATATACTCTATCTCTTCTCCCTTCACTGAAATATTGTATAAATATACCTAAAGGGTAAACACATAATATTATGTAGTTCCTTTACAAAGCTTTTTTGTCCCTTCTTTTTGCTGACCTTTTTGAAGTAGGACAATATAATCGTTGTTTAGTTTTTTTTTTGTTTTACTTTCCTGAAACAATGAAAAGACCTCCATATTATATTTCTCCCTAGTATGATCTCCGGACAATGCACATAAAATATATCAGATTTTTTAACAGAAAAGGTAATAAGTTTTTCATCATTATCACTGACACAGACATATAGATTTTACCTCTCTGCATCAGCAATACAATCTGGAAAGTTCTACCATAATCACCTACTTGAATAATTTTTCTTTTACAGTTAGGTGCAATACAATATAGAATAGATTCTATAGTAAAAGAAATTCCTCATCCTTCGTCTACGGTATAAATATGTAGAGGAAATAAACCCAAAAAATACAACCCTCAAAATGCATTATAATTTGATGAAATATACTAAAGTCAGAATATTTAGAAGGCTGTATTGTAAAATAACTAAGAAATACAATGGTCATGCAGAAAGATTACGATGTGGTTGAAATCGTAAACTTCTTGAATGTGGAAGATCCATTAAGTCCAATGTAGGTAGCAAACAAATTAACGTATTTTTAACGTATGGTCAATAATGGTACATCACATCAATTTACAATAATAATAGAGCTCATGTTTGATTGTCAGAAATTAAAAATTAAAAGTATTGTTTCTCAAATATTCGGTCGCCGATTCGTTGAGTGTCAAGAAATCCTCCGGGTTTCCTCCATACGCTGTGAGACAGCACTCCAAACGCATATTTCACCTGATTCTGAGTATGCCAAATTCGGCCAAATCTCACTATGATTTCGAGCGAGTTGATATTTTCTCACTCTGTTACTTCGAAATCTGCAATTTTTTATTAATTGAACGAAAACATGAGAATGTCATATATAATCCGGTGAAATTAAACACAAAGCAGTCCCTCGATGGAAAGTTGTGGGGTAGTAGGGATTTCTTTCATTCTATACGTTTTTTGGGATGCTGAATCCGAATCCGAGGTTTGCCAACAAAATTTCGATACGGAACATGGCGAAAAATGCAAGAAATGGCGAAAATATTCGTTTTCTGGCGATTTCTTTATAAGAACTCGAAGATTGACAACTTTCGTAAGTTATTTTTGTACGCAAAATGAAAGTACGTAAAATTTACTACAAAATTGCCATATAAAATTTTTCTTTAAAATTAATAGGAACGGAGCTGTCAAGATCCAAAAAATGGCCAAATTTTCTTATTGTTTTACATTACGAGAATCGAAAATGTATTGAAAAAGTTCTCCTTGTTGCCTTCATGGGCGAGAGGATAGAAAACTGCCAGACACCTAAGTACCTTGGCGTCACTCTGGACAGAACACTCTCGTACAGACAACACTGTTCCAACACCAAACAGAAGGTCTCAGCCAGAAACAATATCCTGAGAAAACTTACCGGCACATCCTGGGGAGCATCCCCAACTGTTCTCCGCACCTCTGCCTTGAGTCTGTGTGTCTCCGCAGCCGAGTATGCCTGCCCAGTTTGGCAGACGTCAGCACATGCCAAACAAGTAGATGTTGCTGTAAATGAAATGGCACGGCTAGTGTCCGGCTGCCTGAAACCTACAGCAGTACACAAACTATACCCTATAATAGGTATAGCTCCACCTAACATCAGGAGAAAGGCGGCGGCGGACGCGGAGAGGCACAAGCAAATCCACGATACCAGACACCCCCTCTACGGCCACGAGATGGCGACACAGAGATTGGCATCGAGAAAGAGCTTCCTGAAAACAACCACTGATCTGGATACCTCAATAAAACAATACAGAGAGGACCAATGGAAGCTCGAACTTGGTGACAGACTTTGAATAGCGCCGTCGGAGGGCAGTAACACCGCGCAAAACCTCGACTTTCCAACCTGGAAAACCTTGAACAGACTGAGGGTGGGGGTGACCAGGTGCAGAGTGAACCAACGGATGTGGGGCTTCCTCGAGGGAGATGACGCGAGTTGCGACTGTGGGGCGCTGCAGGACGATTAACATTTGCTGTCGTGCCCGCTGATGCGGATGGCATGCAATATGGAGGACTTAAAAACGGCAAATCACAAGGCGATATCTGTCGCTGCACATTGGAGTGGCAAGGTCTAGAGTCCGGACCCGTAAAGTAAGTGTTGCCTTCATAAGCAAATTTCAACAATTATTCTTTAAATTCATGAGTCATATTTTACCTCGTTGGAATTAGAAAACACAAAGCTAGCTATTAACGAAATTTTTATTTAAAAATACCGTGAAATATTTGAGCTAGACATGTTTAAATAATTTTATTTAAAAATATAGTAATTTGTTTAGGCTAAAAATGTTTAAACCTTTTTAGCTTAAACATTTCACTATATTTTTAAATAAAAGTTATCCTGAAACTTTTCTCCATGTTTACTGATTCCAACGACGTAAAATATGTATCATAAATCTGAAGAATAATTGTCAAAATTTGGTGATAATTCGAACAAGGTGACCTATTCTCCATACATTTTCCATTCTCACAATTTAAAATAACAAGAAAATTTGGCCAATTTTTGGAGCTTGACAGCTCCGCTGCTAGTTACTTTAGAAAAAATATTATATACTAAATTAGTAGGAAATTTTATGTGCTTTCATTCTGCTAAAAAGATGACCCACAAAAAGTTGATGGTTTTTAAGTTCAAATCCAGAATTCGCCAGGAAATGTAAATATTCGCCATTTTACCAATTATTCGCCATGTTCCGTCACGAAATTTTGTTGGCAAACCTCGGATTCGGATTCAGCACCCCAAAATACGTATAGAATGAAAGAAAAACAGACTACCCCACAACTTTCCATCGAGAAATCTAAAAGCACCGTATTAATTTACGAAACACATATTTTAGAATTGAAATACACCTACTTTGAGTATTTGTGGAGCCCACCTGCGACTTTATTTGAATTATTCGAACGCTTTTCTTAATTAGTTTTGGATCTAATTTTCTCGCATTTAAAATTCTGTTGTTTATGACCAGTGACTGCGTGCATACGGATACTTCCGCGGTAAGACTACGTACGTTTTATTGAAACAATTACATCAGCTCGCCAACCATTTTAAGCGTTTTGTTCGCCAAGCCATGCATCTTCTAGATATTATTACACCTTGAGTGCTGTACTGAACCACGAAAAAACAGCTATTGAAGAAAGCGGTCAAAGATGAGACTGATTTTATTTGCTCAATTTAACAATTTAGCATCACATGTAGCAACAATGGATAAAAATGTGAAAATTACATATTTTGTTATATAGATCATGAAAGTAAGAATCGTTCTGACAAGAATATATATTTTCATTAAGAGTTAAATCAAGACTCAGACATGAAAGTATTTTCTATGTACCAAAAGAGTCACAGCTGATGAAATATATTGAGAAATATTTCTATTGCTAAAAAGAAAACGAATCGGCAGCATTACGATCTAATTTTTTTTTTCATGACACTGAAACTAAGGGAACATGTAAAATCAGTCACACTTCAAAAGTATTTTTATATGAAAACTTTGCGACAGCAGATAATTAGTATCTGATATTTTCTTATGTAATAAAAATAGCAACCATGTGAAAAATAATAGTCACATTTGAATCACACCTAAAATGGTGCAGTTATATTTCGTACGTGTAGTCGAGTTTTATATCCTTTTGATCCCCGATGTAAAATTGTATGAAATGAACACACACCCATCTGGTGAATGTTAAAACAAATGGGTGAATGTGGGCGAGTGATGCAAGCGATGGTGTAACAATATAATATAAATGCTATTGTTATTATGTAAGTCCATTTACGACTTTAGAATTGCTTGTTTTTATGGAAGAACGCAAGGATTACAACAGCCAGCCATGAGGTGTGACAGAATTATGTTCGATATATTTATATCACTTGCCTTTTATACCTTATTTGTCTTAAAGTAATTCGTTTCCAAATAAACTGTTGTTGGCTTTTTATATTACATACAGGTACACTCACAGGCCTACGATGTCTCACAAATAATAATGTGATAGATATTATCTGTAACAATAATGATACATACTACTCTGTCAAGAAAGTATCGGGAATTGGTCAATAACTCGCAAAATGTTAGTTATTCTTCCAAATTTATTGTATCATCTTCAAAGTAAGCCCCTTCCGAAATAATACACGTATGCCAGCGAATAATTCAATTACCCAAAAAAAATTATGCGCGTTTTCCGGCATCGACTTCAGATCTCGCCGCGAATTTCTCTTTTATGTCTTCTATCGACTGAAAACGGGTGCCTCGAAGTGGTAATTTGATTTTTGAAAAGTGAAAAAAGTCGGCCGGAGCCGTATCCAGTGAACATGGTGGTTGTTCCATGGTATTTGTTGAGTTTTTGGCCAAAAATTCGTTTACAATGATGGCCTTGTGCGATGGCGCGTTGTCGTGGTTTCAAAATCTAAGAGTTTCCTTTCCACAAATCTGGTCTTTTTGAAGAATTTGCCCACTCAAACCCCGCATATCGCTCACATAATATTCTTTATTTACCGTCTGACTTTCTAGCAAGAATTCCGAGTGCCCAACGCCGCTATAGTCAAAGAAAACAGATCTTAACTTCAGTTGAAGATGTTGATAGCCGACCAGAAAGAGGCAAATCGTCCACTACATCTCGAACGCTTTTGAATGAATTGTACCACTCATATGCACGTATTTTTGATAAATTCGATTCACCGTAAGCTCTCTGCAACATTTTCAGCGACTCGAAACGCGAAATTCCATTTGCGATGCGAAATTTGAGACAAAATCTTTGCTTGATAAAACTCGATATTTTTATCCATTCTAAAAATCGCAGAGCACCCTTGAGATGAACTATCAAAATCGAGCACTGTAAACAAACTAAATGACAGATGGAATTCAAACTCCGCGTCATTATAGATAACAGTTGTGCCAACTTAGCGGCAGAAAAGGATTTTCGAATCGGACTTTGAAATCAGAATTATTGATCAATTCCCGATACTTATTTGACAGAATGTACATTCTATGAACGCACGGAACTCGACTGTACTCTAATCTAACAAGCTATAATTCTGTGCCCATACTCTGAAAAGTCCTTAAAGTATTTATTTTTTAAAGCAATTCATTACTAGTAATATGTACTAATTTATCGTAATGTATCGTAGTACATTATACATTGAAATTGAAGGCGAAAATACTTAGGTACAGAAAGGCTATGAACATGTCGTCTGAAAAAATCTGGGAAAATGCGAAAACATTGATTTTTCCCTAGCGAGAAAAAACAGATTAAAACGTACAACAGGCTTGTGTAATTACTCGTATATTTAGGCGATATAAACACTATATAGAGTTCCTAAGCGTAGGGTGGTTGCGACGACTTAACGTCGCCATAAATACGGGACGACGGGTTGTGGGAGAATGAGGGTGAATATGGGATGTTCAATACCGTAAATATGGGAACAATGTGTGTTAAGGTTTGGACGAATGGTCTCAATTACTTAACTGCATAGCAGTAATACGTGTTGTATGGCGATGCCAATGTGCTATAAACTATAACAAAGTGGATATGTACATCTTCCACAAGACGTATATTATATTCTGCTGTATCGTGATGTATGAAGACATTACTTATGATCGTATTATTATAGTGTGAATAATGTAAAGTACCTACAATGTTGCGGGTGTCACAAAGAAAATACATATAACACTAAGATTATACCTACCTAATCATCAAGGCATCATACATCCGTTGACACCTGTACTCTGTAGACATCTGAAAAAGTCTTGAGTTATCTAAAACAAAATTTGGCTTCGAGCGATAATGAAATATTGTCTGACACATTTAGCATAGCCCTTTCTAAAAAAATTAACATAATTATTTGGTGGATCCTTTTTCAACATTTTTGAAAAAAACGTAGCCGTAGTTTGTAAGGGAATGAAATTCTTTCGGGTTGACTGTAAGATATTGCGTTAGCAATAAGTCCGCCTTTTGGCACACTACGATTGTTTTATTTTTTGTATTCAATATGCATTTTTGTTTTGGCCAATAAAGATTTATTTATTTATTATGATTTATCACAATAAAAATAAAAACACATCTACAGCAACTAGAGTTAATTAACAGGAACACAATGATGCATGCTTTGATAATATGCACCTTAATTAAATATTAGAAACCAACAATAAACTGAAGCCGTACAAAAATTAATTAAACTTATCAACAACACCCTATATGTTATGCATGCATCGGATCTCTGTTGTATATCATCATACTTTCATACATAATAATAATATTGTAAAGGCAGTGATGAAATTGCTGCGCTTAACAAACACGCTGTATAAAATTATGTAATAGATTGAATGAATTTACTTACTCTTGCAAAATTTACTGCAATATCCATCTTCGTAGCGTCAACCGTAGACCATGTGACGTCACTCCATCCTTGCTGTTATTATTAGGTAAAAATTTTGAGGATTTTTTGAGATGACAATCGAGGAAAATCCTAATGTTATTATTTTTTTCTGATAAACATTGGATTAGGTACTTTAACAATTAAATTAAAAGTTTCATTAATATACCAACTGGATTTTGCAAATTCACGACACTTTATTCTCGCTTACTATGAACAAGTGAGCAGGAGCTTCTAATTTGGTTGATCAAGTGCCGACTGGCCTAACAAACCGGCAGAACCTGTGTGCAACGGAGAATAACAGAGACGGGGGAAAGGAGATGGAACAGGACTCAAAAAAAAAGAAGACACCTAATTCGACATAGATTATAAATTTCTTACTTTAAAAATATACTTCTTCTTCTTCTCAGCCCGGAACCGTCCACTCCTGAATGTAGGCCTCCTCCAAGCCTCTATACTCCTTGTCTATCCTGAGCCCTCCGCATCCATGTTCCACCTGCAAATTTGACAATGTCATCCCTCCAGCGGAGTTGGGGTCGTCCGGGGTTTCTTCGCGATGTTCTAAGGCGCCAGCACAAGAGGCGTTTCGTCTATCTTTCGTTTGAGCTATGGGCAACATGACCAGCCCAGCGCCATTTTAGATACTAGAGAAGAAATATTATCATAAAAAAATTAGACTATTATAACTTTGTAAAGTGTCAATGCATATTTTACTTAACATGAGCAGACTATCGCATAACGTGTGGTATAAAGACGATGCAGTAGGTATTGTGCAGTTAACTGCATTGTAATGTTGGACTCCCATTTGTAAAGCTGACATACTTTCATTAGTAATTGTTCTTTAGATTAAGAATGTAAATTATAGACTGAATGAGATATTATACTGACGTACAGTGAGGAGAGAAATACGATTAATTTTCTTTTTTAATATAAACAAATTGTTAATTGTTTCCTCTCAGCAGTCGATGTATACTCTTATTACTAGTTCTCGTTATTGTTTTTTCAACAGTATTTTGCTAGAAAGGAAAAATAAATAACACGTTAATATTTTCGTATCATATAAATACCCGTTTTACGGAAGCCGTACATAATAAACTGATTGTAAATATGTAGAAATGTTATAAAAAAATGTTAATAAGCTTAGCCCCATCACCGACGCTTTGAAAAAGAATACAGTGTTAATAATAGATATTCCAAATAAATATTCCAAGATGTTTGTTGATGTAGATAAATAAATTTCTAGTGAATTTAGCACATCTGTGTTTACAAGGGGTACTTACAACTTCACTGTATTAAATTCCATCAAAAATTTATAAGACGCCAACGATCTTGAGACGCGCCTTTTTTCTTCAGATAAAAGCCACAAACGGTAAGACAGGTACTCTACTTAAATTATTTAACCAACGAAATACACAAATATACCTTCGATCGTGATATTACAGCATACCTTATATTCTCACGCTTTCTACAGAAATGTTTAACATCGTTGGAAAAATGACTCAAAACCATGTCTGTGTCAATCTCGTCCAAATGCTTTCTTGTTTACAGCTTCTCTCCTCTCTTTTTATCTGCATCTCCATATCTTTTATCTGCCTTGAGCAAATTCTCGTTATGGTCAGTTATACGTACACTTTGAAAGACTTTAATTATCCTGAACCTAGATATGCCCAAATACGGTAAGTTGAGGGGAGCCGATCTACAATGGCCGGATGTCAAGACCATGGCCCAGGACAGAGACCAATGGAGAGGTGTTGTTGCCGCCCTATGCTCCCCCAGGAGTTAGAGGAATTAATTATGATGATGATGATTATGAGATATGTTTTCATCCAACACAAAAGGGGAGACTTCCTCACAAGTAGTACATATGGTGTTCAAAGTATGACTTAAAATCATTTTAATTAGATATGTATTATGTAAATCATCAACCCTGTATTGAAACATCTCCAGAAGTTTGCTACGAAATATCTGACCTTTGGTATTAAAAACAATATTAAAACGTAATAACTATACTGTATTTTAGATTGTCTAAAATATAATATACTGGTCTTCATCATTCACAGATAATAATTCATCCATTCTCTTCTTTCGGCATACCTCTTCATTCATACATTCTACTCAGTTATGTTATACGAATGGATTATTTCGGATTTATACGAAGTACTTAGTACTAGTATAATCTTTCTTCTACTTCTTAACTCACTCAACTGCAAAGATATTTATATGCACACTGGACCACCAATATTAGTGCAGCACATTACTCGACAACGAACACTGTAAGTTAGGAAGCTCTAGAGTCCTTTTTCTACGGGAGATCTTTCAGTGTCTGGTTTAACAATGTGAAAGGAAGACCTCACCAGAAAAAACTCGCAGAAAAATTAAAAAAATGATGAGTGATTTAGACCCATACGTGGAATACTTTTGGGGGAAATATGTCTATAAAACCAGTTATGCTCTATCATTTTTTTGTGATTTATGTCAAATTTTACATAAACAAGAGATCGATTCTAAGAGTTATGAGATATTTAAATGGTGGCACGGGACAGAAGAGAATCCTTTATGTGTGCCATATTAGATTTGTGTTGTGAAATTTTAGTTTTATATTTCATTTTTCCTAAAATATTTGTTCAAAAAGAAATGAATTTAGAATAAGTGATTGAAAACTATAATAATTATTTATACATTTATTCTTAACCATACTTTTTGATACAGAAGGATCTCAATAGCAACAAAATAAGGCCATAGAGAAGTCTCTGATAATACGATAGGATAGAGTCGAGTGGCGGCGGAAGACAAAAATGGTAGACCCCACCACATCATGTGGGAATAATAAATGCCCAGGGAGAGAGAGAGAAGTCTCTGATAACGGTTTAATTACTTTATATAGTACTCTGCACTCAAAATTTGCGAGTAAATTGGGTTTACGTAACCGAAAATTTCCAACCAATCGAGGCTTTCCACTCCTTAAAGCAGTGAACTTTCTTTACTAGCAGTGGCGTGTCTGTTTTTCACAATATTTGCTATCAATATGAAAATAATGTTTCCTGAAGTCTGATTGTCCCTTCCAGAGTTCGGAATCAGGTCTTATTCGTACGATGTACCTTACCTATAAACCTGGCATTCCAATATAGTTAACTAAAAACTATATGAAAGCAACATGACTATATTATTGAAATAAAAACCTGTTATCTGTAAGATTTTGTGTATAAAAGTAAGATAATTCTTGTAGGCACGATTATACCACTGGGTCTAATGTCAATCGGGTATTAGAGAAAATAATAATTAAAAACAATTTGTATAGCGCCGTCTAGTACAGTGGTCATAAAATATTTAAAAAAAGGAAAAATAATGTTAATCCCTTTTCTGGTTCACCAATAAAAGTAAAATTCGTAGATAATCAGCTGCGCTAATAAGTATAAAGTTTGTCCGTCCTGATGCTATGTCGATGTCTGATGACCATTATTGAGCAGCATTGAGAAAACAGATGAGTCTTAAAAACCCTACTACAAATAATTCTATGCCATACTAAACGCCTCCAAACTCTCTGCCTGTCAGATACCCACTACCCAGGGCAGAGTATTCAAAAATAAACTTTTTCACTATGTCTATAGAGACTACTACATATTGGGTGGCAAAAAGACATTCCTTAAGAAGGGAAGTAGGTACTCCACTGCTTGATGCATAGATACGTCACTATAGATACAACAATTTTGTAGTAAGGGTGTCAATTAGTATCATGTTCTTCATTTTAATAGAGTGTCTATACTAAATACCTAATATAATACATCAGGGACCGTATCGCACAATGATAATGTTCTAATTGCATTACTCTACGTCGCTCTTACTACAAGAAAATTAAGTAAGGATACCTACCTTTACCATATTACACTATACATCTTCAAGCTATGAAACTCTATATATGAATTTTATAGCTTATTAACTCTTCACACCTTGGAGACACAAACTGGACGATTTTTGGACGACATTTTGTGCATTTTGTTATTAAAAATATCTTATTTAAAGTTATCTTTATAAATCAAAGGTGATGGCTGGAACCACGTGACAAATTCTACATAAGGGCGGTGTTGTCTGAAAGCAAGATGACGGAATAGGAGATAGAGAATTTCGTTGCAGAATCCAAGCTAACAAAGTTAAACAATAAACATTGAATATGCCAACAAACTCAGCATCTCTTTCTGATTAATAGCAAAAAACGAAATGATTTTGAAATGAATATAAAAAACTCCTGTTTCGTTTAAATAATTCGTGTAAAGGTAAGCTTTTCATTCTCTTGATATTATTTTTTCAGAGCGCTATAAATTGGGTATAGAGTATAATTAATATTTACCTACAGAGATGATGGTAGCCTACATTGACTTTATTTTAATGATGAATTATTCATGTCATGGTTCAAACATTTTATTTTAATCAAGCCGTATTTAATTACTTCACGTAGGTACCTGCCTCTTCCCTACCTGCTGCTACAACACCTGAATAAATTAATTTGTTTTTATTTATTTTTAAAATGGCGAACAATAGGCAATAGCGGAGTTCTTTTTAAATTCATGCATCAGAGACGAGAAAATTACTGAATATATAAAATAATGTCGTTGTATCAGAGTAAAAGATCAATGATCAAATGCATATTTTTATGTATGAAATAGGACTACGAGTATATAAAGATTTTAAAAACAATTTTTAATGTTAAAAAAGGACACAACGTTGATAGGATTCTAAAATACCTTCAACGTCAAGATTCAAAGCCCGACAAAAGCAAAAACTTTCCTCAACTGAACCAGCTGTATCTTCTATTGTAACATGTCAATGATGAGTAGCTGCCGGCTGCCCTCACTCAAACTTCTTCTCGTGTCCAGTCCATGGGCTTTCCTCTCAGAACGAAAAAATCTCGAGACAAGCGAGATGGTCGGATGACATCAGGAAGGTGGCAGGACAGCAGTGGCACAGGCTAGCGATGGATAGAGAAATGTGGAATTTGGAGAGAGAGGCCAATGTCCAACACTTGACGAGTGACGGCTGATGATGATAATGATTTTCTGTTATCCAGGGATTACAAACTTATTCATTACAGTTGTGAATTTATTTCTGTCAGTTAGGACTTATTGGATGAGACCAAGCGAAGAGACCTAGAATATATTGTAATGCTGTACACGGAAGGAGATTGAGGTGTACAACGCCGATGCGTAGGAGCACCACCACCTAGAAACTTTTTTAGAGGGAAAAATTCAGAGCATGCACCAATACCCCTTTAGACAAAGCCACATACCTGCCCATGGACAGGAACTCATGGAAAATAATGGTCAACTATAGTGGGAGTTACGACCCCTCACTCAACAAATACAGCAGTAGCATCAGGACTTATCCATACTATAGGTAGGTGCTGCTGAGACCAACCGTCTTTAAAATTCAAAGAAAGAAACCGCATACCTTAGCCTGGAATAAATAGGCAAGGAAACTAAACAACTATATTTTCCCTAAAGTATTACATAGCTACAGCGTATGAAAAGATAGGTGTCAGGTTAGGAAATTAGTTTTGAAAATGTCAAGAGTGTGCGGGAATCCCACAGCGATGTATTGCGTGTCGAATTAAATTATATCACGAATTTATTATTGTCTCCGCAGAATATGTAGGTATTTTATTATACATATTATCTGTGTGACTGTGTGAAACCGAAAATATTTGGTTTCTATTGAAAATGACATTCTTTAGGTACACATAATCCCGTTCATCTGAATACTGAGATATATAGCAGATACGCTATAATTATTATATAAGTAGTGTTTGTGCCTAATATAATAAAGACTTCAATATTGGCGTATCAGTCTGCGTTTTTCAACAGGGTACTGAAAGCAAAATAAGTACATTCATACAAATTATTTCCCTTCTATCCTTGGTTAGGTCGGAGGCTCAAAGGATCTACATATCTTCGCCAGAGGCCTCTATCACTAGCAGTTTCCAGGACCTCTGGCCACTCCAACCACAGTCTCTCCTCGCACACCTTTGTCACCTGATTCTGCCAGCTATTGGCATCTGGATGACGTGTCTAAGCCATCTCAGTTAAGAATTCTCTATGAAGAGTTGTGTGGGTTCCACCCCGAGAGCCTTCCGACAAAATAAATAAGCATGTTAATTAATTATTAATATTATCATCTCGTATGGTATCAGCCACCGATGGGCGGCAACGTAAGAAGATAAGAGAATTTATGCTATATGCTTTATATGGGACAAAGTCTCCTGTACGCAACGTACAGGAGACTTTGTCCCATATAAAGCAACATCCAGGCCACCAAACCAATCAAAGACATTGATTGGGTGGCCGTGGCATTGTGTAAAGTAAGTCTGTATATACGATTCAGGAAACACTCTCGGAGGACAATCTTCAACATTGTGCTAGATGGATTGCACTATCTCTCCGCAGTGTAATCAATTTGAAGGTTGGATAAAACAAGAAAAGAAAAAAACGGTGGATTTGAGCTTTTTTGCACTGCTTTGGATATATGTAAGTATAATATTTATCTATGGAGTTTTATAAAATGTCCATTGTAGCTATACGTAGGTAGCTGCATACATTAATGAGTAGATTTTAAAATACAATAAAAGACTTCGTGATAATATTATCTTCCTTTGTCTTCTCCCCTGGTACCCACTCTGTACTCTGTACGCAGAGTAATATATTAATATTCCCATGAAATATACTAGCAATATCAGCAGGCTCTATAGTCTATGTACTACGAACTCTAAAGGGATGCAATGCTCATCTTGCGGTAATCCATATAAAATAAACTTTTTTATTCATAAACCAGCTACAAAGGCTCTTGCTTGAAGGTTAGAATTTCATAATAAACTGAGAAAAAAGTATTCTGCTCCTTCAGTCCTCTTCCCATCATTGCTTAATGTAGGCCTCTTCCATCTCCTATCACTCGCCTCTATTTTTTCCCCTTCGGGTCTAGGTTCTGCCGATTCGTTGGACAATGATGTCAGACCACCATTCGTGAGGTTTATTTACAGAACACTGTTATTGTAAATAAACTATCTTCTTCAGCCCTCTGTCCTCTTCAGGCCTCTTCCATATTCCTCCATTCCTTTCTGCTGTTGCCTGCTTCCAGCCAGTTTTTCCCCCCTACAGCGGCTATGTCGTCGGACCATGATAGTAAACCACCACAACCACCCTTTTCATATCATGTTTCATCGCTATTTTAAGAGCGCAAACCAATTTTCTATCTTCGTTGATCTGGTAATAACCCCCCTATGGTTATTCCAACCCTCTTCCTCGATTGCTTCGCCCGCAGGTTATCTAAAACTGAAATGGATAAGACAAATTCGAGTGATTTTTGTCCAGAACATCGATGTTTAAAAAAAATCATCGACAACTTGTTTAAGTTCCATTTCTAATAAGGCTGCCTATTTGGCGTTCGCTCGACATTACATACATTTCCCTTTATTATTAAACAAGGGCGTAGGGTGGTTTAAAAGAAGAGTAAAGATTATTGGTTTTTCTATCGCGTAGGTGTTTACGCGATACCAAACAAAATAAATTTGTAATCAACATTCATTATATAGATTTGTAGATTTTCACGGTCCTTGTTTTCTTTTCTCCGTTCTTCTCGGGTGTACCGTGTGTAGGTTGTCGATGTTGTCGAGCTTTCGGCCTACTTGCTGAGGCTATCTTCAGGACTAATGTAGTCTTGAAGATTTGGTTTTGAAGAAAACTACATTAGTCCTGCAGATGGCCTCAGCAAGTAGGGCGAAAGCTCGACGACATCGACAACCTATACACACGGTACACCTGCGAAGAATGGAGAAAACATTCATTATATCTTCTTATAGTATATAGGCTAGGCCAGGCTAGGTGGTTCGATTATGACAAAACCAAATCGCTCTGCCTATTCCAACATTATTTTAATTCCCAACCTCTTGATTGTGACTATAATAACATAATTAATTAGAATATTAACATATTACATAAAGTGTTTCACAATCTAATACTTTTAATCCACACCTATACACTGATCTAAACAAATGTAACAGATTTACTGCCGATAGACAAGTTCAAAACAACATGATTTATACATATTAATAAGACCTATCATTGAATACTCAACGACTGGTATTTATTATTAACCACAAAATAATATATTATTAATTCAGTATTCTCAACAGTTTTCATAATACACTTTTTATTAAACACACACATATTAATCATTTCTCATCGTTCGTAAAATAATTTACCACGAGTTGACACTGAAAAATTATCGTTATTCATTTTGTCCCTACGAAATAAAAAAAGTCTGTCCTATATAATATCTTCATAGCGATAACTAAAAAAAAAATAGAAAAACAACGTCATCACATAAAAAGGGCTAGAGAAATGTTATCATCATACTACGATTTTTGAACGCCCACATAGAAACTTTTTGTTAGTTTGCAGTGTTTAATCTCTTTATAATATTTGGAGTCCATTAGACATGTGAAAGAATCTAATATGTTATAGCGAGTATAGTTAGGAACATCAGCTATCTGTTTGCGCATAATAATAGAAAGTACTATGGGACATTTTTTGGCTCGTCTCGCTCTTTAACGGACGTTACCCGCACGCCACTGAAAGCTCTGTTACCAACGATTCTCAATATTTTCATTTTTTTAATTAAGAGTGTGCATACCGACATTTCAAAAATTTCTAAAAATGGGAGACCTCCTATCTCGACAACCGTTACTAAATATGCTTTGGAACAAAATAGGGTAGATGCATTGAACCTTTATCTAGGGAATAACCGTAAAAGATTTTTTTTATCTTGTATAGATTTCTCAAAAAAATAATTAAAAACACCTCTGTACTTTTTTCCGAAAGACGGAAACTCGTTTCCCGAAAGTCGCGGAGTAAAATTTTTTTTTTGTACTGATAATATGTATCAATATCTAGGGAATAACCGTAAAAGTTTTTTTGATAGACGCAAAATTAACCCCAAAAAATGGAAAAAACGCTATTTTTACCATTTTATCATGTGATTGTCACGCGATTTTGAACCTTAATGCCGTGGGAAATGTCTGTGACGTCATTCCTGGTGCCATGCCCTTAACGGACGTTACCCGCACGCCACTGAAAGCTCTGTCACCAATGATTCTCAATATTTTCATTTTTTTAATTAATAACGTGGAAAAATTAATGATGGGTGAATAACGATGTTGATTTACAGGGCTGGCAGTTTTGTAAAATAATGTGTGAGTGCCTAGGCCATGTTAAAATAAATTATATGTGAAGAGTTTGGATATTTTGGGAACCTATTCAATCCCCAATCCACATTTTTGTTCCAAAGATTCATTACAATTTTCTGTGTAGAAAAATTAGACCTGGTATGGAATTAGTCATCATCAATTCATCTATTCGATCGATATGGTCCCTCCTGAAGCATCATTTACTTCTCCCCCACCTTACTACTATATCCTCGACATCGCAGACAGAGAGTATAGTCTCATTTCTGACCCTGTCTCTGAGTGTTCTGCCCGCGATGGATCGTAGGGTTTTCCGTTATGATTTTTTGTTATGTTGCATAATTTTCTTTACCACGTGAAACGCACGAAAAATATGTCCCTAAAAACAGTGGCGGATCCAGTATTCAATTTTGGGGGGGGCTGAATGTCGTCACATGGTAAAAAGTACTCTCACTCAACGTTTTGAGGCGGGCTAAGGGGCTGAAACTCCTAGATTTGTTGTATGTAAAGTACTGTCACTCATGATTTTGGAGAGGGCTTCAGCCCCCTAGCCCCCCCCCCCCTGGATCCGCTAGTGCCTAAAAACATATACACAATAAATCCCCAAAAACATATTTTAACTGATAATTGACGGATGCGTATATTAGTTTAGAGTAAAACAAAGTGTTTTCCTGAAAGAAAACTTATGAGTTTTATAAAAAAGTTGTTTTGCAAGCGCTGCAGTATCGGCCACTTGTGGAATGGATGGAGACTATGTAGTAGAGTACTAACCTATTATTATATTCTGTATGGATGTATTGGTATTGTAGTAAGTATAGTATACTATAGTATAGTATAATACACCAGTCGGAAAACTCCTGACACACGTATCGGATGCCCCCATCTGTCGAACAATACTAACGAAATATACACGAAATAAAAATATATATATAATGTAGCTAAAAGGCCACATTAAACCCGACACCAGAATTTTTATTTTCGTAATATTATACATTTTTCGAACACAAATAATAATGATCATCAAATATTTATAATTGTGCGCGTGTGTTTTCCTCCGTTTAAATTCAGTGAACGAAAAAATAATATTATTTTATACTTTTGTATGTTTAAAATTTCATGATTCAGTGAAAATAATCATATTACATAGACATACATAACATTATTATATAAAACGATCTCGTTTGTTTGAAAGTGTCTACGTGTTTTATTTATCTTTTTTTTTCTTTTTCTTTTATCTTTCTTGTCAAAAATATACCTAATATTATTGTTATGCATCGATAGATGTTCATGTTTATAGAGAATGTAAATGTTTGAATTATGCGCTATTCAACGAGTTAATTTATATCACTAGAGTGACTGGTTGTGTTGATTGCTTGAAAAATATTATTACTTTGTGATTTTTAATTTTCTTTCTTGTGTTTCTCTTATTGTATTTTCTATTATGAGTCATTGACAGTGCTCCTATTGGAAACCATTGGATTTTTTTATATACGAATACTGGTAAGTGATTTTGTTAAATTTATTTACATCTGTTGTTTCTAATATGCAATTAATTTATCTACCCATAGCTTCTAAAAATTATACTATAAAATAATATATCCCTTGGCAACGTGGGTTAACAGGTGTCAATTATACATTTTATCAAAGGATCTTCGAAGCATACATAAGTAGTGTACACTGTACAGTGTACATGCCAACACAATTACTTCATCACACTCTAAATAAAGAATTCAGGATGGTTGGTGAACTTCATTGCTGAATTTTCTTTGTCTTGTTCTTATATTATTGGTCTGTTGTTTGGAAATAGTTATAGTCTCTTGTGAAGTCGACTCCCAGATATTTACAAGTATCCATCTCTTTGAATCAGGCAGGATTCTATCTCTATTCTATCGATTCTACCCTGTGTGTAAATCACATAGTCAATATTCATAACCCTTGTGAAAAAAGACCTCCCTCCCTCCCCACACACGAGACTTGTCTCTACTGGGGAGGTATCTCGAAACATGTAAAGTTTTAAGGAACCATATTTGTATGTGTAAAATATTAAAGAAAAATAAAAAGAAATTGAAATTGAATTGAAGGATCTGGGCTTGCATATACAAACCCAAATACTTTCCTGCACACCTTGCTCTAGGCTGAAATCCTGTATTGCAAAGCGTGGAATACATCGCTAACGACGGGGTTCGAATCGTAACATAACTGAACCGAACTATAACAAAATGTAAGTTGCTTTTTGTTATCATTATTTCTTACAATAAACTGTTGCAGTTGCTTCGGTACCGATACCTAGGAATACAGCTCATTCACAGATGTGAAATAATTCCTGCAACAGTGGATTTCATTTAGTATGAACCACCCTTTTATAAGAGTGCTAATCCATGTCCAAAAGTATGACCTCATGCAGCGATATTTTCTGCTTCTCGCTATTTCTCTCTCCTTTTATGAATCTGAACCTATAAGCAGCGCAATTTAATTCGGTATGATTTTTAATTTTTAGGCTCACGTATTCTTTTTAATTTGATATTCATAAAAATTAATACAATATTTACTCAATTCCTTCTTAAAAGTAGCATGTAAGTTATTCAATTCATCTATTACTAGGTTTGTTATCCAATGCAATAAAATTTATAATGTAGAATTGACGAAAATAACGATTTTATGAAAGAAAAAAATGAGAAATCCAAATCTTGTTGTATTTTTTATTAACCAAAAATACGACCAAATCCTATGGTAGCGTAAAAAGATATTTTCCTTAAGGAGATTATACCAACAGAAGTGCCAATATTGACAGTTAACCAAGTCTGTCAGATCGCATTACAGGAATTTCCACCATGAACACGAATTAAAATCAACTTAAGGTAGAATCTTCATTCGCTTGGAAATTGAACACGATGTCCTGTCGTCGCACAATTCATTTATTATCGTCAAATTTTCAGACCTGATAACGGTACTTATACTACCTGATAATTTTCACAACTTACAACCATCAATATTCTTTACTTTTTTTATTCGGAAATATTAAATAAATACTTTTTAAGTGCATGGCACCAGGAATGACGTCACAGTCTTTTCCCACGGCATTAAGGTTCAAAATCGCGTGACAATCGCATGATAAAATGGTAAAAATAGCGTTTTTTCCATTTTTTGGAGTTAATTTTGCGTCTATCAAAAAACTTTTACGGTTATTCCCTAGATTTTAATGCATATTATCAGTACAAAAATAAAATTTTACTCTGTGACCTTCGGGAAACTAGTTTCCGTCTTTCGGAAAAAATATCAAAGGTGTTTTTAAAAAAAAAAATTGAGAAATTTATACAAGATATAAAAAATCTTTTACGGTTATTCCTTAGACAAAGGTTCAATGCATCTACCCTATTTTGTTCCAAAGAATATTTAGTAACGATTGTCGAGATAGAAGGTCTCCCGTTTTTAGAACTTTTTGAAATGTCGGTATGCACACTCTAAATAGATATTTTCTTGTTTTTCAAAGCGCGTGACGACAAGTATATGTAGAGATGAAACAATATCAAAAAAGTATTTATTTGTAAGTCGTGGCCCTTTAGTTCCGGACTTATGTTATGTCGTAATAAATTGTGTTTTAAAGTTCAAGTCTTGACTTTTACAACTTCTGAACTTACCTACCTACTCACATCTGTCGCCATTCATTTACTAGTATCGTAACTGGAGAATATCATACGCTAACGTGCAATAATTAAATTCTATAAGTCGAGGAACTACTGTTACGATACAACGTAAAGGTGATTGTTTATTTAATTATTTTCTGCAAATACCTGAGATGAAAACATATTCATTCAAACCGGAAAAATCCTCATTATAGACAGAATTAAATACCCCGCGTAAAGGCAAACATAAAATAATGAGAACACTATTATTTTATGTTTGCTTTCATCTGTGCATGTTAGATTTCAGGTAGTTTCAGGAAAGAAAGAATTTGAATTACCTATGGGAAAAATGAAGAACTGCCTCTGTCGATAATAATGCGATTCTTGGGTGGGTACTATAAAAGCTTTCCCACCCGAAACACGCAGATAAAATATTTGTGAAAAATGACCCTTACAGCGATACGCATAATGGCGTAATTAATTTGCATTTTCAAAATGCTTATGGAGTACCAAACTATGAACCAATAGATACTTTGTATATAGAAACCAGCAATCACCACTGAACATCTACGAGTATAACGTAAGAATATATTTACCCAATATGTAATACCTACATTTACCATTCAGAAAATAATTGTTCATGATGACCTACTGACAAACATGTTTCGATGTTTGTGCTTGTGTAGGAAAAGGACTTACTACAGTGAACTTTATGAAATTTTAAATAAGTATCTATCCGTAATTCGTATATTATATGGGAACACGTGCTTTCGTGCAGGCATTGATTGAATTGGTAGTTCGTATCAAATATGACTTTACACTTTACAGGTGGGATAATGAAAGAAGACCCTTTTTATACTAAGTATAATATACTCTTCTATATGTTGGTAAGCCTATAGTTTTTCAGTAAAAATATGAAAAGAATTATGCCTCTTATATGCGGAAGTTGTAAGGTACATTTGTTAAGGGGATTATAAGCAATCATGAAAACATTGACCATATGTTTGCCCATTGCCTGGCGTAAATCATCTGAAACATAAAATAAATAAGTGCTTACTAAAAGGTTTTAAAAGTTGGACATAAAACACTTGTTTATAATAATACCGAATCGATAAAAGTATTAGGTATAATATCCAAGAAATGTTCAAATTCGTGATCTCGTCTCGACAAAATACGGTAAACGAGCATTTATTTTGCATTTGTTACTGCGAGAATAGCCAATCACAATAACTACAGTAATATTTGATGGCTGCTTTCTGGGTATTATCGTCTTCATCAGGAGCCTTCTTTAACTTCCGTTTTCTGATATAAACCTCTACTAACTATTGGGTTATCTATCCTGTCACTGAGAGTCATGCCCGCTCTCTTCATAGGTCTGGAATCTGGATATTACAATAATTTCATAGAAAATCGTATCGTACTATCGTATCCAATTTCCTCCTTATAGAAATATAGGTAATAAGGAATGGTATTGTTATCCAACAAATTTATAAAATAGAATTACCCTGTCTTGTCATACAATTTGTCTTCAAGATAAATAAGTCGGATAAAATGTTAACATTTTTCGGTCGTTGCCAAAAATATTCTTCATATTTTTGTAATCCTTGGAAACTGGTCCGTACAGTGAACCAGACATTGTATTTCATAATATCAATTTCATAAATAGGCAGGTGCCATATTATTTTTTTCGTTGTGTTCAACCATTTCATGCCAAAAAGAATACATCATAACAAAATTGTCAAATATTTATTTATAATTTCCATAAATCTTCACATAAATTATAAGACTCGTTATTTATTATATGTGAGTTCCTAATCGTTGGCACTACGAAGTGTCGGAAAGCCGTAATCATAAATAATTATAATTTACGAATAAAAACATAAAAATATTTAAAGAATATTGACCTTGTTGGTACCATATGTACCATATACCATACAAAGGGATCAGATTCAAAGGAATACAACAACAGTTGGATTCCTTGGATCCTCCCAAAAAATAACGTAGGTGCAACATCAAGCATAGCATCATCATCGATGACACTAATAAATTGATACCTATTAACATGACAATTACTATTGACAAAGAATCTACTATAACTAGCGCTATCTGGCGGCATGATATCACTAAAACTATCCAAAAATAAATATTTTGTTAGATGTTTTGTGTCGCTAATTATAAGTATTGATAAGGTATATATAATGTATTGTAAAGTATTTTACGAGAGATCGTAAATTTCAGGAGATAGTATACTAATATAAGAGAGTGGGTACATACCATCTTATGATTATTTTAATAGATAAATTGTTAATACGCGTAATTAAAATGTTATGTATATAATTCAGGAATCCCGTACAATATTATTATTATTTTATGAAGCTATATAATTACGACAGTAATAATGCTGGTCTAAATTATGTATAAAGTTAGTATATAGAACAAAAGCATCATAAATCTTCACAATGTCATTATCTTCGCGTTTCATATTTATTTTCAGGGGATCGCTATAGCTGCGGTGCGAAACTAGGGGGGTAACTAAAATATTGATATTGACTTGGCATAAAAACGAGTGATTTTTTTCTGAGACTCGTGGAATAGGTTTAGTTTACTGTTTTTAAAAAAGCCAACCAACAAATAATCTTATTTGATAGAATTGTTACCTATGACTGAATTGGAATTTATCGTATCCAAGTATACTATCATACATCGGGTTGACTGTAAGATATTGCGTTAGCAATAATTCCGCCTTTTGGCACACGATTGTCTTATTTTTGTAATTATTGTGCATTTTTGTTTGGTCAATAAAGATTTATTTATTATCGCAAATATTCTATAAGAACAGCTACCTCTAGGGCAAATCCTTTCCTCCAAATCCCGAAACCAGGGATTTTTTTTACACAATATGTGTTTATGAAATTTCTACGAACTGAATAAAAAAAACTGTAGGTATTCGTATATTTACATATTCCAGAGTAACCAGAGTTCCACTAGACATGGTCCACTGATGAGATTTCTCAAGTATTTAACCTCTAACTCTCAAGTCGATACGGATAATATCCTTTAGACATTATCGTCTATGATACTCATATCATAAATATACTTAACCATATTATGATCGTATAATAATAATATCGATAGTAATATAGAAGTATTTCATTATATAACCACTAACAATAATAATCTTCAAAAGATCGATACTCGTAAATTCATTTCGTTCCGGTCCGGCTGATTTTCACGAGATGAAAGAGACTTACTCGTATTGAGATTGTGTGTGACTCAAAGTTGAAACGTTCCCCTTAAGGGCATGGCACCAGGAATGACGTCACAGACATTTCCCACGGCATTAAGGTTCAAAATTGCGTGACAATCGCATGAAAAAATGGTAAAAATAGCGTTTTTTTCATTTTTGGGGGTAAATTTTGGGTCTATCAAAAAACTTTTACGGTTATTCCCTAGATTTTAATGCATATTATCAGTACAAAAATAAAATTTTACTCCGCGACTTTCAGGAAACGAGTATCCGTCTTTCGGAAAAAAGGTCAGAGGTGTTTTTAAAAATATTTTTAGAGAAATCTATACAAGATATAAAAATTCTTTTACGGTTATTCCCTAGATAAAGGTTCAATGCATCTACCCTATTTTTTCCAAAGCATATTTAGTAACGGATGTCGAAATAGAAGGTCTCCCGTTTTTAGAAATTTTTGAAATGTCGGTATGCACACTCTTAATGATAATAACTCTTGCGATTAGTCAAACTGACAAACCCTTTAATAAGGAATGAAGCTTTATAAATCAGCAAACGAATGACTAATGAGGTAACTAGGTAGATACCTTCACCTGCAACTCACGCCCATAACAAAAACTCTTTAAGAGTATGCATACCGACATTTCAAAAATTTCTAAAAACGGGAGACCTTCTATCTCGACAACCGTTACTAAATATGATTTGAAACAAAATAAGGTAGATGCATCGAACCTTTATCTAGGGAATAACCGTAAAAGATTTTTTATATCTTGTATAGATTTCTCAAAAAAAAAAATTAGAAAAACACCTCTTATCTTTTTTCCGAAAGACGGAAGCTCGTTTCCCGAAAGTCGCGGAGTAAAAGTTTATATTTATACTGATAATATGCATTAAAATCTAGGGAATAACCGTAAAAGATTTTTGATAGATGCAAAATTAACCCCAAGAAATGGAAAAAACGCTATTTTTACCATTTTATCATGCGATTGTCACGCGATTTTGAACCTTAATGCCGTGGGAAATGACTGTGACGTCATTCTTGGTGCCAAGCCCTTAATAAACCTTTTTCAGAGGAAACTTTTAGACATTTACATATTAGCAGTATACTAAATTAATCACTGATTTATCTACTTCCGACACATGCGTGTTACAGCTGCCACAATGTCACATCTCATATCTAACAACAGACTGACAACTAATGACGTTTTTCTTATAGATAAAAATTAACACGTTAATTGACAATCATAATTTCATTTCTTTGGCTAAATATTTGATATTTTTATTTGAAAATAAAAGATGTGGTTAAATAATAAATAATGTAGTTATAGATATAGAATGATAATTATTTATGTAAGTTGTGGACACTTCTAATTGGAGGGTTTCTCATTTTATGTTTGTTGTTGTGTATGTATTGTTAACTCTCTGTTAGTGTCCCTTATATGTAAAATAAAATAAAAATAAAGATAACACGAAATTTTTCAGTTGACTTATGGTCTTATAGTTAGATATTTTCTCCCTAGTTTTTCCATTTAGAAGCATATCTAAAAGAAGAAGTCTAACGCGTTGTAGGTACTACGCCTATTCTAATTCCAGTAATTACGTTCTATACTTACATACCTACGTCTAAGTATTCCTATTATAAGTAGATTCACATCAAAATGTTTTCAACATATAAGATTTCAAAGATTAAAGAGCGGGAGAAGCTCTGAATAAAGAAAAATGGCATTCCATTCTTATCTTGGTCAAGAATTCAAAGGAAGTTGAACAGGGGATTTCTATAAAGGAAATTTCCCATAGTGCTTAAAAAATTATGTTTTGGGTATTTTTTATCTATTAATTATCTGGTATCAGCAATCTGCTATGAATCTATAATTATACCTATGGTTGAAGATGGAACCCATGATTATTTGTTGTACCACCTGGAAAAAATCGTAGCCTGGTTGGTAACGCGCTCGACTGGTAATCCAGTAGGCGCGGGTTCAATCCCCGATGCCAACCAACTCCACTTCACGACACAAGCTTTTCATGCTTACTGTGAAGTGTACAAAGGTGTATCTGGGTTTATTTCGATAAACTCAGATTCATTTCTATAAAAAAATATATACATACATACTAGTGTTCTCTTTTGCCTTTGAAATAGCTTAGACCAAGTCCCGTCAATCAAAAATCTTATTGTTATTATTTTTACCTCGTTTATCCCCGTTTACCAGATGATCGATCTGGTTCACTCTTAAAAGTTATAATTAAGTTACTCGTTTACCAGATGATCGGTTTGGTTAACCCTTAAAAGTTTACCTTCGCTGTAGATAGATCAGTTAAAATATTTACAAACTTCTTAGAAATACTACTCTTAGGAAAATGTTTCTTTCTTGTGCAATATTATTTTTCCTGAAACATCCCTTTCAGTGAACATACCTCAAGTAGCGATGGTAAATATAATAACGATGACTACTGGCGCTCTCACCAAGACAATGTATAAGGGATGAGTGTCGACTCTGTTTTTTTCTTTTCGTGAAAACACTTCTCATATTTGCACTAAACTTAACCTACTTTGAACGGGAGCTCGAGTGCACTATTAGGTAAGCGTAAGAATCTACAGATATACTTTTATCTGTCGTCATTGTAACCTGAAATACTTATCTACTCGTAGGTACTTTATATAGCTTAGTTGAATCGACTACATGATGAACTCGATAACGATAAAGTTAGAAATAATTTGAAGGAAAATCGTATAGGTCCTTGATTGGTTCTAGAACAGTTCTAAGTAACTAACAGTGCTAAATTCTTTATGGAGTAGGTACTTCGTATTACTTTACGCGTTTGTTAGCAGTCGACTGGCTCGGCTTCTCAAACCGTCAACTCAGCTCACAGTAATGCCTAGAGATCAAATCTCGATATTGAAAATGTATTTTATTCCACACTTTACTAGTGGATTCAAGTGGATGTGAGTTTATTAGTGGAAATCCATTTTTAAAGTAAATATTTTTTCAGTAATATTTATATTCAATTACTTATACAAAATTATTTAATTTAAACAAGCCATTATAAATAATGTTTCATTATAATCTTGTGTTACTATAATTGCTATAAAGATAAAAATAAACCAAAAGGAAACTTGACTACATATTTTATTAAACAAGATTTATAGAAATCAGAATTTCGTTCAGGTTGAGTTTCTCAATTTTATTTTGCTTAATAATAATTGTTCGCTTTCCAGTTAACCTCCGATGATAGAACGTACTATGAAAAGCTATTAACAAAAAGCAACGGAAATTTTAAAGTAACTCAGTGGAATTTGTATTTTCTCTTTGAGATACAGAGCTCATGAAACGAGACGCTAGCATCAACATTTTGGAATTTTTATTATTTTATTACAACGAGCAGTAATTAAACATTAAAAAATAGACAAAGAAATCAACAAACGAATTCAGTTTCTTTCTCATTTTCACTTTGTGTTGTTCATCCACAAAAATATTAGGTACCTATCTTTTTATCTGAAATTCTTCAAACAGTTATTTGTATTCAGTCAGATTCAGGAATTTATATTGGCAATATTAGAAGTAAAGCAGTGACTTTGTAAACAAAAATAATACCACTCCGTATCTCAATCGACGAATAATGACTGTCTCTTTAGATCTTGCAATATATTATTAC
This sequence comes from Ceraclea dissimilis, assembly GCA_963576895.1. Taxonomy (NCBI): domain Eukaryota; kingdom Metazoa; phylum Arthropoda; class Insecta; order Trichoptera; family Leptoceridae; genus Ceraclea; species Ceraclea dissimilis. The sequence continues at coordinate 8,179,599 of OY756361.1, read as the reverse complement.
TCTTTATTGGATGCAAAATTTATATAATACGAGATATTTCTATTCTCTTTGAGAATTTTCACAAACATGCTGGTCAGACATTAATCCTAGTGCTGCCAATGAATATCGAAAAATCGATATCTCCAACATATATATATATATATATATATATATATATATATATATATATATATATATAATGAAACATCACTATTCAGTACAATGAACGATACTTCTCTTATCTGAAAAATAATGTACAGTAGTGTAATAACTCCACCTTTCACCACTCTACTAAAAAATATATGGGGGCCTCTCCAAGCATTAAATGTACTCGTACATTGTACAATCTTTCATATAGTTGTGTGTTCTTCAGTTGATGTTGTTCAGGCTAAAAAAAATCAATTAGTAAACAACTCCCCATTTATACACAAACTATATGTTTATGGGAGCATACAAACATTGCTTATCAACCTAATTATTGACTTAAATTTTGACCAGTAAAATAGCCTTAGCTACGTTTTTTTATAATAATTCTGTAATGTATAACAATAGGTATATGGCATATCACTTAATCTACACTGACTGTTGACATACAATTTCTCGAATTACCTGAACTCTCATTACATATTAATATTGTTTAATCTGTATTGACTAGTTGTGTACACATGTAATAGGGCAATAGGGCATTACTTGAACTTGATCTGTATTGTTTTTTGTTTAGTATGTGTTTATATGTGGGCGATGTCTTTTTGTGTGTCGTGAGTAAATAAATAAAAATCTGCTCTATTAATTTTACAATTTCGATTGGGTAAAATTATATTTTGAGTCACTAACAATATGGTTTAATTTAATAATAATGTCACCAAGAATACGCAGCATATATTTGATCGGTGATGAAAGAATGTGAGTTCGAAATGTCAGTTACTTTGTTGTAAATTGTTAATACCTACAGCGTGGTGTAAGTAATAAGTAATAAATGTTATTGGCCATTACTTAAGAGTGTGCATACCGACATTTCAAAAATTTCTAAAAACGGGAGACCTTCTATCTCGACAACCGTTACTAAATATGCATTGGAACAAAATAAGGAAGATGCATTAAACCTTTATCTAGGGAATAACCGTAAAAGATTTTTTTTATCTTGTATAGATTTCTCAAAAAAATAATTTAAAAACACCTCTGTACTTTTTTCCGAAAGACGGAAACTCGTTTCCCGAAAGTCGCGGAGTATTTTTTTTTACTTGTACTGATTATATGCATTAAAATCTAGGGAATAACCGTAAAAGTTTTTTGATAGACTCAAAATTAGCCCCAAAAAATGGACAAAACGCTATTTTTACCATTTTATCATGCGATTGTCGCGCGATTTTGAACCTTAATGCCGTGGGCAATGTCTGTGACGTCATTCCTGGTGCCATGCCCAAAAAAGATTAATTCGATGTAATTTTAATACAGATTCAAGAGACCTCTACATCATAGTATAATGTGAAACACCTCAACTGTCAGATTATCAAAGTTGCAACGTTTAAATAATTTACTAGAAATATTTCTTGCTAAATAGAATAATTACACAAAATTAATTAATTCCCTCGACGCCACTATTTAAATAGTGGGTATAAAAATCTGCCGGTATGATAATAATTATTTTTAAAGGCGTCTATTAAAATCTTTTACTATATTATCCTGAGGCACTCCGGACGGACGGACGGACGGACGTGTTTTGAGTAAGAGTAATCGTAGAATGTGTATGAGGAATCGCATGAATGCGACGGAAGCCCGAAGAGTGTGTCAGGATAGGAAAGTCTGGCGATCCGTTCTCTCTGCCTACCCCGCAAGGGAGGTGGCGTGAGGGTATAGTATCTACCTATAGTATAGCACTCCAATACCTGAGCTCTCAAAAACTTATTCTCTGACTCTGGTCTCTCATATTGTAACTAAAATGTCGAGTATTTGTTTTTAATAAATTAATTAGACAGTTAGGTAATTGTAGTTGTGAAAATTTATACATAAAAATGCAAAAATCGGTCATTATTAATACTTGCAATATTGTAAGACGATTCCTAAATACTGATATTTCAGGCACAATGCTTGTATTTTAGGCCCCGCGCATCTGAGCCTAATCCTGTGATATCCGTGATATCTGGATAGGTGAATTTTTCCCAGTATTAGGCTGATGAGTTTATATGTGAATCATGAATGATAATATGTAGACTCTTCTGGCTGATAATACTGAGAAGTGTGTTGGCAAAGTCATGCCTCCGCGTAAAAAAGGATAGTTCTAGGATACAGAGAGCTTGGATAAGTTTGAGTGGTGATAGTGGAATAAGAAATTCTTCTTCTTTCATATAGTTCGTTAAAGCACTACACAATTTATCGATCATAAAGGTTCGACGTTTCAAAGCTTTGGCATAATAAAAGTAAAAGCATTTTTCATGTAATCCCTACGTACCACCATTCACGTCTGTATCTATTGGCGTGATAATTTATAGACAACAAAATAATGTCATACAAATTATATAGGACGCAGAGGAATAGCTTGATTCATTTTACTATATAGGTATTATATACTTACCCATCTATAAGACATTTATTGAGCAAATAATAATAAATGCAAAACACGTTTTTTCACTTCCATCATAGAGATTTTATATCCATTATTTCCACAAATAGGCTTTATAGGAAACAAAACATTAAGGAAATTACTTACGTCGGTCTGAGAATCATCTCTGGGTCGATATATCATGTTTTGCACGATTAAAGATAATATCTAAAAATGGACTGAAAACGCAACGTTCGTCAATAACGTTGTTTTTAAAATGGGTGTTTTGACTAAAAAAAGAAACGTCCCTCTCAGATGTAACGCCTTTTTTGTTGCATTTCTTTATTCTTCCTCTTTCTTATGTAAACATTGTGAACTATACGAGGTATCATCTGTATCTGAGAGTCGAAGCTCCGCGTCAATATTTCTCAAGTATTCTATTATCGCCCTCAGCATCATCTTATGGATTTCACCAAAATCCCCCTCGAACTTCTTGTTAGGACAGTACCCCACAATGCTATCAAACTACTCAATCCCACCTATAGAGGAGGTGTCCACATTTCCCATGGTTAGTTCGAATCCGTTTTAGGGTCATCCATATAATTTGCGAGCCAGACCGAAGCCTGGCTGTCTCACTGTGAGGTCTCGCATTTTGTTTGTCGGTAACTGAATTGAAATATGTATGTACTGGTATGTACGCAGAAAATAGTTATAGGTAAAACAGTGCTAGCTTTATTTTAGGTATTACGTATTCTGGCGTGTTTTATTTTCTACCTGTTAAATAACAGGAGTAGGTATTAAGTTTATGTTAAAGGATTGAATCTTAAAATATGAATTATATTAATAGAAAAAAGAAGTATGTGTTCAGTCTCTGTAATGACAATGGCGACGGACTGATGACAGAAAAGATTTTTCATAAAATAATGAGTTAATGTATTTGTTGGCAGCCGTGGGAAAGTATTTGTTATGATAACATCAAGTCCAAGGTTTTATACATTAAGTAATACTATTAGAGTTTATTTATTTCTTCACTGAGATATATGTATTACCAACAACATATAAATAGAGAGAACTTTCAGTTTTACTAGATAGATATAGAGACATACGAGTACCTACATAGAGACAGCGGTCCTAACAAAGTGAATAATGCACAAGTTGTTAGTGACAGAGAGGGCTATGGAGATAAGATGCTGAAGATATAGGATACTCAATGTTCGTAGTAGAGAGAACGAAAGTAACTGATGAAAGGGTCGCTATGTCTTAATTGGAGCGGGGCTGGACATGTTACCAGATGTCACGATTCCCGATGAACTTAAAATATTATGGAATGGCGAATAAGAACAAGCCGAAGAAGGGTCGGCAGGCTGCAGGCGAGGTAGTCTGTTGACCTAAGGATAAAGGAAATGTGCCGAAGGCAGATGGATGTACGGTGCCCAGGACAAGGAGTTTTAGAACACCAAACGGGAGGTCTATATCCAACAATGGATGTAGAGGATTTATTTTCTAAGCTGAACTATTAACTGAAACTATTAGCTGAATATTATATCTATCCTATATAATATAATATTATATAAAATTGTTGGTGTAGGACGCAGGTGTGCCGAGAATAATTAGTCACCTATTGTTTTTCGAATAGAAAAGGTGATATTAATTACAAATTCCTAAAATTAGAACCACGATTTGTTAGTTTAACCTAATGGCTATCTACAAACTACCAACATAGGTATTTGGTATAATATACAACATGAATTTATTAGTTAACTTTCCGTACTAGATTACCTCAATGTGAATTTTTGGTAGTAGGTATTAAAGGTACCTGCACTTGCATTATAATGGGAGTGAATGGTCAAAACCGATATTACGACAAAAGTGCGTTATAACTGATATCCCACAAGATAAAAAAAGAAGGGTAACACGTATGTGTGATACCGGCTACCTCGTCACGTTACTAATAAAGGCATCAAAAAAGGGTTTATTGATGTTTTTTTAGGAGATGTGATCTATTTTCGATTAGCTTATTTGAACGGGACAATCACTTGTAACAGAGTTGATTAACGAGATGTTGTATCAAATAAATTTCAGCGCTGAAAAGTAATTTCTCAATATACAAATACATATATGCCAAAAAATATGTACGAGTATATTTAGCAACTCGTAAGTACCTACTCAATGTAGAATTTAATTCAATCGATACGATATGTGCCATGTATATCCAAAAGCCGACTCGTAAGCGTCGGAACATCCATCCTGCTCCCCTCCCCAAGGGAGTTCGCATAAGCTATTATGTGAATGTTGATATCTGCCGCCTTCGTTGAGAAAATTCTCAATGTGTGCCATCTGCGAGATGCAGACAAGAAAAACCAGTAATACCTAAATGATTTAGGTATCTCCCTCTCATCCAAGAGCCAAATCACACCCGATCACCTGTCACTGACTACTTACACTGGGAAAAGCGGTGATGCTATATCAATAATGATGCTATATCAAAGGCAGATAACGTAAAAATGTTATTATTTTATAGACAGATTAAGCATTTTTAGAATACCTGCTTTAGATGATACTGAAAATAGTAAACGATACTCGGCTAGGTACGTACTTGGTACTTACCCATACCTACATTTTTTCCAAAGAATTTACCCATCCACAAAACCTTATACGAGCCTGGAGATGGATTATGAATAAAAATGCAACATAATCTGATAGTGATAAAGAATACGTATGTATATTGAAATCCCAAATTCCCAACCATCAGGATAGGAATTAAAAAATACCGTGGGATCATATATTTTATTATCGGTGTCAAAAAAAGATTGACAGTCGAATGGAACAACAAGAGAGAAATATATGTGTTCTGTGTAGATGAATATAGTACTGTCTGATGACATGATTAGATTATAAAGGTATGATATGTCTAACCTAAATCAAAAACGTTACATTTTTACTTTCATGTCATCATGGTTAACAAAAACTAGAATGACTTTTTGACATTAAAGTGTTTTTTTACATGATTTTTTTTAATGTATTTCCATGTGTATTGAGAAGTCTCTGTATCATTTTAATCAAGAAAAAACTAGCTATAATCAGTTCATTTCTAGGTATAAGCTAGTATTATACTAGGTGCAATGTGATTAAAAAATATAATTACTGAGGCTGAAGACTATTAGTTTTTTTAATTTTTATTAATGAAAATGTTGTAATGTCGAAATTTATACTAATTTATACTGCCTTACTGCTATAATACTGTTAAAATGAGGATACAATGTTATTATGTTATTTAAGATCATCACTTTAGAACCAAAAAATTGTAATATTAATAAATAAAAAGAATAAAAATCGAGAATCGTCAATTTATTTGTTGTTTTTTTATATTGATCCACGTGAGGATTTAGATTTTTTTATATCCAATCTAAGCAACGCAACCGATTATATTACAAGTGCAATACATAGTCGATCATGCATGAATCATGATCTCATGAAAAGCGGATAAGGGATTATAGTTGTTGAGCAGACACCGTAAAAATTAAAATGTACGTAGATATAGCAGTATCAAGAAAAAAAGATAGCCCTTACAAATTTTACGGTACCTTGCCAATAACTTTTCTACAAGTACAAATTTTAAAGTAAATCCAACATTACTACATATCTTCTGTATTCTGTCCAATTCTGTCTCCCGTCAACCAGCTGTCCATCAAAAAGTTTACAGGTATAACAATACCTGTAAATGTTATTGTATCTTTCAACTTTCTTTACAAAGTTGTACAGCGGTGCGGAGACATTGTTATCTTATCAATTATCCCAACATACGTACAAAAACAGAATTTGCGAATTTACTGTTGTTTTCAAAACACATACACACCTTCGATGACGCTTGGCCCTCGCGGTGGCAGGCAAAAATGATTCATTTACATAAAACTCTAGCTTTTACTTTAGGTTATAATATGGTTAGTTTAGTTTGTGTTTTTGGCGGGAACGGATGAAGTGCGGTGAAGTTGGATGTTTTAAAGTGTTGTATTTAAAAAAAATTCATACGTATATAATTTGTTCATTTTATGAATATTGTCTGTGAATAAACCATAGGAATAAACAGTGTATCCACATGTTTACCGAGATTTTGTTATATAATTAGTAAGCAGCATGTTTCTTTTTTGTTTATTCACTCATTGTTTACATTCCATTATATTGTTACATTTTGAAAGCACGTCGTCCCAATTATTAAAATTAAGTGTAGATAAAAAAAATGAAAATATCAATGTAATGAATGTGACGGAAGCTAGGAGTGTGTGTAAGGATAGGGCTGTCTGGCGCTCTGTCCTCTCTGCCTACCCTACAAGGGACGTGGCGTGAGGGTATAGATAGATAGATAGATAACAATTTGCAAAAAAGATTTGTTAACTTATCGTTTTTACGTTCGGAAAGACCTTCTTTTACTTTCCACCATTCCTATAATATTTTAGATCTGGGTGTCACGAATGAGACGTGGAAGAGGCAATACGCTACATTATAATAATAAATAAATGAAATAAATCTTTATTAGGCATAAAATGTTTATTAATTACAAAACAAGAAAACCGAAATGTGCTCAGGGGCCATAGAGAATGTCAGGAGCGGACTTAATGCAAAATCAATATCTTCCAGTCAACCCGTAGGTATACTATAGTAGGAGTCGTTTCAGACCAATTACCAAATGTTATCAATAAATATAATAAAATTATATGAAAATATTATAAAAATCAGTAGATCTAGATACATTTTGTGGGTTCAGGGTTGTGTAGTCAGGCCAGCAATCTTTATTGAAACCTATTCTTTCAAGTGTCCTATAAGAGTCATGTGTTTGTAACACCCCCATAAGACATTACAATCCATTTCAGCAAAGAGGTTCGCCGCCAATTCTGAGCGACATATAAATCTTATCGCAAAGATATTATTATTATGTATATTTATCAGTGGCGAAGGGTGGATTTCTGCAGAAGGGAAGCCGGGGCCTAACATTTTTATTGGATTACGTCAGATTAGACACTATTATACCTATGATTTTATCCAAAAGGTGTCTCGATGGGAATCGTGTTCTTAGGTTACTTCGCGCCTGATATTTATACACACAAACATCATTTACTGGTTACCCCATTATTAGGTGGCATAATAGTAGTAGTAGAATCTTATTTTACATTTTTTACTTGTCTATTAATCTTGCAAACCATTTATTTCACTATCGCAGTTTGTAGGCGACATTTTAAAATCTTCCCTTAGGGATGAAGCGAAGATAGTACGAGTATGTCTTTAAAATTATTACTATTATCTGTCATAACTCATAACAACTTCAGCACACAAAATAATGGCTTATAAAATAAAGTCACAATCTCAACGCAGTTATTCACAATTCAGTTTTATGTCCAAAGCTTAGCGTAGGTAGGTACCCACCTAACAAAAAAACTCAAGAATTACAGGGTTAACCGTAAAATGCGTTAGCGGTTAAAACAATGTTTCCCCCATATGAAAATAACGTATAGGTAAGTACCCTACATCCCTAGCGTCCGTAACAAGCATTTTCTCGGAATCGAAAGTTTTAATAAGCTGGAAAAAGAATATTCGGGAACCCCGAAACCACACATGATAATGGTACCTATTTTTTAAACTAGCCGGAAGTGTACCTTGGATCTTGGATTTTTGAAAGGGAAAAATTATCATGTGTGTCATATACTTGGACCTTTTAAAAAAAAAACACGTAAGTGATATTTTTAATGAAAAAAAAATTAACGCTTTCGAGATCTACAAATATTGAACTTATAGATTCTTTGACTCACGTTAATTACATCAGTAATCATAGTTTATAAAGTATGTATCACATAAAACTTGTTGCTTTTCAAAAGAGCTATACAATGATACTTCGTATGTACTTACATAATATTTATGTCTGTTTGCTTTGAAGGCTTTGAAAATTCAAACACCCAGCCCCCCAGCGGTTATCCCTCTAGCCATTCTCGAATTAAAATTATTATCTCGAGAATAATAGTTATTCTTTATGAGATTTCTCGCCTCGGCGACATTCTTTGGTTTATTTATTTTATACTTCTCATCTAGTGCAGTCTCAATGTTTATTTCATGTTGCTGTATTATTTCGTCAAATGAATTATTCACCTCCATGATGAATGATTATAATTTTTCGTGTATATTATATTATTTTGTGAAAATACACTAGGTATTTATGGTTTGTGCTGAAAGATATATTTTATACTAATGGCTTCGTCTTTTTTTATATTTGAATAAGATTTTTACTCCTACCTATATCAACTCTAATATAATTATTTAGTGTTACACACCTCGGTTTAAATTTATTGATTTTTAAATTAATGAGCTTAAATTTAATTCAATTTAATAATTTTCAAATTAATGAGTTTAAATTTAACGATTTTTTTTGTGGAAATTAAGTTGTGAAAAAAAAGGATTTGTAAGAAGTAAATTAATAGAAATCTAAATTATTTCCTGCATACTTCGCAGTAAGCAAATGTCATGTTTTCTTGAACCTAAGTACAATATTTGAACCCTATTTAATCTTTAGGGCGGTCAGTTGACCGAATGTCACATAGTATGTGGCCGCCCTTAGTTGTGATCTCTCTGCAGAATATATTTTCTAATTGAAATATTTTTCTTCACGTCGTGAGCTAACCGTTTCTGGATATAGGACTTTCTTTTGTCAGTATCTGGCACCTTCCTGGAACATCCATTTAGGAGTTTTATCTAATATTCCTAATGTAGATGGTGTACATAAATAGAATCAACCAAAAAAGGGCGAAAACATTCTTCTAAATAGATGTTACGAATTCGTTGCTAAATCAAAACAACCGCAAAAGTTTCGTAACCACACTTAGAACCACATAGTACGTAGGAAACTTTTTTCATCCACGTTACCTGGTTACGAAGAAAGTATTAGCATGTCAACTTAGATAGACTCTGAAATTATACATAAAAATCGTACCTATCTAGGTATATAACATAATATGTAATCTTAATTATCCCATACTATGCCTTCATTAGACCAGAATTGGTTTTGGTGTCCTCTGCCTATAATATATTATCATCTGATCTGGTCGACTAATTCTATTTGGCGCCTTCCATAAAGACATGCTATCTTCATCTTCTTCTTTGCAGCCACTTAGGTCCATTGTTGGACATAGTGTTGAAAGGTTGTATACCTTCAGGTCTTAATTAAAAATACGTGTTTTGTGTAGGGTGGTTTAATCGATACTGAATTAACATCAATAATATCAATGATTTTATACAATATTCTATACAATACATAGGTGGAACAATTCATGTCTTTAACATACTCCCAAGAAGAAAAGATCAAAAGATGGGATCGTCATTTTATTTAATTTAGATACTATTCGAGGCAAAACAAAGCAATCCTTCGATTTATTTAGTGGACTGTATTTAGACAATATGAATTGACTTCGTGTTACCTCGGAGTCACATGTTATGTTCACAATATACCAATGTAATATATATCATAAATTTTGCCAGTGACAAATAATGTGAAACTTTATAAATTTCAATTAATAGCTTAGAGTATGTTTATTAATTTACTATTAAATGTGTATATATTTCTTTAACTTACTGTATTTTATTTTTCTATAATAATCCATTTTAACATACTCATTTATCTAAATAAACTATACCTAATACATTCTAGGTATTTATTAAATAACATAACAATAATGCTTCAATGCATATTGCCTTACAATAACTGCATTCTACACAATGCAACACTTTTCAATATAACTATTAAATTATATAAAAATATAATTATTAAATAACATAACATTAATGCTTCAATGCACATTGGCTTACAATAACTGCATTCTACACAATGCAAGACTTTTTAATATAAGATTTTAGTATCAATTTACATAAATATGATTAGGTAGACACCTACCAAACTAGTATATACCTTTCCTCAGATTGTATGTATTTTAATTTATCAATTTTTATTTTTATTACATTTTTTTGAACAGTACTTATGTATGATTTGTTTTAAACCACTACTAGGCTAAATTACAAATTATGGATGACTCCATTTTTAATACATAATAATACAAAACACACTATGTAGCAAAACATGTAGTATAAAATTTTACACGTTTTATTAACTAGGTATAAAGTATAAACTTTTGCTCGTAGAGCGCTCGGCACAACAAAAAAATAATATAATGCAAATCTATGGCATCAAAACATATACGTAGGTATTAGGCATTATATGATGTACCTATACACAAAACGTGATGAAAGAATCATTATTCTCCCTGAAAGAACACATACATAACTGCAATCAGTGTAGCTATATAATAATGACATTGAACATAGGTATAGAAAATACTCACACCCGTAAATTGATTATATGAGTTCCTTGCTTTTGATATAAAGTAAACAAAAAACATTTTTATATACTTAACAATCTATGAGATTGTTTAATTTTAAATTAAATAATAAATCATTTTCTTAGTATTTGAGAAACGCAAAGCATTTATTAGCAATGAACTCATTTTATTGATTACATTATAAACATAATCCTTTTTAAACTTAAACCATTTCAAATGTTTTTAAACATATTTTTAAATATTTTTTAATATTACATACACCCATATGATAAACTCTTTTCTACTTTAATTTGAATTATTGTTATGTATATATTTAATCTAGATCTAATCTAGTCCATAAAGTATATAGTCCTTAACCATACTTATCTTAAGTTACACGATTACACACAATGTGTATACATATACATACTACTATAATATAATACTAAATTCAGTCACCATGACTCATATATATGTTACAAACATTTTTTAATTATACTATCATTTGTAATATTATAATAATTACACTATTACATGTTTGGATAAACTCCAGAGGCAAAAAAATGAACTTTAGGCCTGGAAATCGCAACAATAATTAACAAGCGATCAATTTGAAAATAATCCAAAATTTTATTTCACATTTTTAATAAACGTTATAAGTGACCTTTGAACTTAACAGGACTTTACTTCAAGTAAATAAACTAACAATTGCATACACCACCTGTGTGAAATGCCAGATACCTACACGTATACACTTTTGAATGTTGTGAACAGTGTTCTAATACTATTAGATTACAGTATATTTATTTTTTCATAATAATAACATAATATTCATACAGTGATGAAGAACTTTACCATTAAAATTCTGTGACTTCAATTTTACATAGTTAATTTGTTTTATTTATTTCCACAATCAAACTTTTTGAATGCAATAGTCAAAATTTATGGCTGAACCAAATTTTTACTCACTTTTAATTTTAAATTTGTTACAAAACATTTCAATTACCTAACTGGTAATTACTTAGCACACATCATCTGTGTACAAATATATATATAGGCAACCTAGTGATAACATATTCAATGCATACTGCATTGTTTTACATTGACTGTGTCCAGTAAATACTAGTCAATTTCTTGACCAGCTGTAATGGCCCAATTCGTTCCTGATAGGAATCCTGATACGCAAGAAAACTATGCCTTCTCTTTAAAGAATAAGGTCTTACATCTATGCAATTATTACAAAAACTTAAGCCATGGGCCATTACCCTGGCCAACTTGTTTACCTTAAACAAATAATAATAATAATAGCCAGACAAAAATTCATCGAGTGACGTCTGCCGGCACAGTGCCAAATCATGTGTCACTTGGGCAACGTTAATCTCGCCACCTGGCGATTCGTGAGTCACATCGACTACATCAACAGGATAATCAATATCCCTATCTTTGTCCTTCCAATGCAAGTTCCCAGCGTGCTGGGAAGGGTCCTCGGGGCTCTGACTTGGCACTGCGCCAGCAATCTGGAACTGGGTGTCCAGCAGCGTCTGCTCCGCCACGTCACCCGATGAATTTAGGACCTGAAAGCACACATCGGATCCCAGTAATATGTTCAACTCTGACGGGACATGGAAGGTCTCATCAACCTGTTTTACATTCGAAGTTATACTATCAATTATCAAACACTCTTTCGAGAGAGTGAATGGGAAATTTAAAGAATAATTACTATCTACCTCGATAGATTTCTCATTAGATTGTCCCGTCTTCGGTGAAGAATCACTAGGATGATGTCTTTCTGTGCTCCCCACAGCAGTGTCCTTAACCTCAAACTGTCCTAAACCTGCAACAGAAGGAATTTCTTTTACCTTTCCAGATAATACTCTTATCTCAGAATTTACACCATCATACCTGGCGATCAAATCCTTTAACCGGTCTTCGCATGTCTGTACATATTCCACCTCGTCTAGACGTTTGGACACAAGACCCCTTAATCTACAAATACTGCCCACTATGCGGTCTCGTTTGACAACCAAAACCTTTAATTTTGCCGCCTCCATGGCTACTATACTATATGTACTGAAATTATATAAATACTTAGTTAACCAAAAAACACTCAAAGAAAAACGTAACTTATCTCTGTCCAGTGATTGACGGATTGTTGATAACCAATGAGATCTCGATTAGTGTGGATAAAGTAGATTCCTGCAGGGCGTCACATTGTCATCATCTGATCGATGCATATACGTCACCAGGCGTTGTTGTTTATATCTTCCTTCTACCCCCACAGGCAAAATAAATGTATGTAGAGTCTTCCTTCGGCTGGCATCTCCCGGCTTCAGCCTAACATCTTGATGTAATCATTATAACAATCATTGTGTTATAATTTTCTATGAACTTCACTTTCATTATAATTATTTCTATCAATTTACCATAAATTGACATTATTAGATAGGTAATGTCACCAGTACATTTTTCACAGCACGTGAATCAGTTCATTATTATTGAATTTTCGGTTTTTATCCCAAATTCTTCGGAGATAATTATTTTACCGCACATTTTTTTTTAAAATTAATTTTAACTGTATTTATCCCAATTTCATAGGGGATTTAATTACAATTAGAAAATTATTATTTATAGAACTCATGTTCTCAGTTTCTTACATATAGTATTGTTACCTTATTATTTTAATCTTCACAGCACGTGAATTTTATTTCTTGAATATCAATTTAATCTTCACTTCGTGAATTTAATTTTAACTTATTATTATAGTCTTCACAACACGTGAATTTTATTTCTTGAATATCAATTTAATCTTCACTTCGTGAATTTAATTTTAACTTATTATTATAGTCTTCACAACACGTGAATTTTATTTCTTGAATAACAATTTAATCTTCACTTCGTGAATTTAATTTTTATATGGAGTATCATGTTAGTGGTATTCTAACCACTAACATCTACCCTACACGGCACTGGTTATTATCATAACAAAAGACTCGAATGGACCATGTTGAAAGGTTGTATACCTTCAGGTCTTAATTAAAAATACGTGTTGTGTGTAGGGTGGTTTAATCGATACTGAATTAACATCAATAATATCAATGATTTAATACAATATTCTATACAATACATAGGTGTAACAATTCATGTCTTTAACACATAGGCCTCCCCTTTGGTCCTCCATGGCTCCCTGTCCTGGGCACACTGCGTCTATCTCCAGTGGCGTATATAGGATTTCATTTCCGGGGGGGGCCCGATCTAATATTTGACTTTGGGGGGGTGGAGGCAGCAAAAATTTGAAGATAGACGTACAGTATAAAAATTGTAATAGCGCCGCAGTCAAATTTTTTTCGTGAATGTAAGTGAAAAAGGTCATGTTTTAGGTTGGTATCAATATTGTGAGCAGAAAATACAAAGAAAAATATCGCCGCAGGCGAAATTTTTTTGAATAATGTAATCTTGAGTAACTTTCATGTTTTAAAATAACTTTTTTTAAAGAATTGTCCAACATTTCGGGGGGGGGGGGGGGGGGCGGGCCCCCTCGCCCCCCCCCCCCTATATACGCCACTGTCTATCTCCCTCCGGTACACTTCCTTATATCATCAGACCATCTTGCCTGGGGTCTACCGACGATTTTTCGGTTTGTTCACCTGGCAACATGCTATAAGAAATGCTACAAGAAAATTTAATTCATGTAAGGAAAAAAGTACATGGTTGACGCAGGTGGATGGAACGCCGGTCTACCAAGTGGCAGGTGCTGAGTTCGAATCCAGGCACTGACGGTGTATTCTATACTCCACGATGCAAGCTTTAAGCTTACTGTGAAGTATGCGCTTGTACAGAAAAGTATTTAAGTTTGTGTATGCAAGTTGCATATTCAACATATTTTTTCTTATAATTAGGCAGTCCACCCGAACTGGGTGATTTGTGCCAGACAACATATTTTTATTTAGTTAGAATATTCCAGGAGGCCTTATTATAAGATGTTTCAACGAAGCAACATGTTTATATAACTCTTCGTTTGCTTTGTTAGTTAGGCGATGCCACTAGAATCCTGATCAAACATTATTTCCAATTATTTCAAAGTATTTTTTATTTATTTCAGCTGGGACTGATAAACCTTCAAAATGTCTACATCCACGATCAACATGGAGGAGAGGAAGCCAATCATAGATCAGATATTGTTTGAACGGCGGATGCTGTTCAGTTGTACTGGCCTCATTGGTATTGGCATCATCATCTGGATTGTAGCAGTTTCCACTGACCACTGGTTCATCGTTGATGGCGGTCACGGTAAGATGAATTTTTGAAAACTTCTAGACGTTGAGTTTAAAAACTGATCAGTGATCATGTATCCACCGCACCGTTGAAAGTATCTTAAATATACACATTTGTTAGAACGGTGTTTTAATAGGAATGCATGCTTCTTCTTCAATGATGCACCACGTCATGTCAATTCTCATAGTCGACACCGCACAATATGGCAATTTAGACGCAAAATTACTAAAAAAAAATCATCTTCACATGCATATTTGATATTAGTGATGATTTTGTCGCAGCTTTAAAATACTTCTACTCAACGAGAAAATTATCTGGAACAGTTGCTTTAGTTCACCTGAGTGGATAGTTTTTCGAATACAAAAAAAAAACGCATTATTTGTCAGGCGCAGTAAAGGTACGACACGTGTTAATAAAATATGCCGATTCCATTAGTTTTATTATTTGATTACAGAGATCACTCGTTCTTTATGGGTGAAATGCCTAAAAAAATATTTGATTGTACTCAATTATGTATTTATATGTATTTTAATGTATGTATAAGTATTCTATATATTATTATTATTTTCATATTTATTTATATTTTTCTTATTTTTCATACACCTGTATGTAATGTGTACATCAAATTAATGTTACAAGTGGTTGGTTGGCAGATATTACGGCAATAAACCCGCCATTTGGAAGATATGTTTTCTTTTCAATAAAGATTTTTTTATTTTATTTATTTATTTATTTAAACGGTTTTCTGCGGAAAATTACTTTCATCTAATCTAATCATGTATTTTCCTACCTAATTCCTTCACATTATGTCTCCTCATTTCAATTTGCTAAAACCGCAGCGCTATTTAATTACCCATTTCTTGCGTCTCTCCCCCAATAATGAATTGTTCGTTGTTTATTTATTTCCCAGGTATTCTGTATCATTTAACATTGTTCGTTCGTATGGTGGATAGAGTTAGTCCCCTGTGACATTCCGAATGTAATTGTAGTTAATTAAAACGTATGGTTTAACTTGATAGGTGAAAAATTAATGTTGTGTTGAACGTTGGGAGTAATTTATGTTCAAAATGTTCTATAGATTCTAGTACCTTGTAAGAGTACTATATATCTAATTCATTTAACATGTGTACGAGTTATGTTATAGGCTATGACAGCAAGTTAAACGAGTAAGTTTTAATTGCATTACAAATTACCATTACCATTTTCAATTGTGGCTTCATTAGACTCGTACAAAACTCTTTGTCAGTATTACATATTCTATTGTAGAACCTATATACATTGTTAAAATAATCAAAAAATTGGATCAATCATATGTAGACATGTATTGATGCTTACAAAAAATATTAAACACCAGTCAAACTATAAGATATTGTGCAGAGTTAGGATATACTTTCTACCTGTTCTAGATAGATAGAAATATTCATCTTTCATATCCAATTATCACATGCTCGACACGTGAGATTGAAGGATTACGTACGAAGCAAGTAGGAAAGCAGGGAACATCTTATTGGCAAACGAATTCCCAAAAGTCGTGATAGAGACAGGAAACACTTCTATTAAGTAGTTTCTGATGTAAGCACTTCTCATGGGGAATCTATTGCTTTAAGCGCTGCTTCCAATTGAACGGTAATATCAAAAGTATAAGAGAGCAGAGAATGCAATCAGAACACCCCTTTCTATATTTAGTAGGTGAGCACTTAGTTACATACATTTTAGAAAGTTTTTCGTACTTTGTGTACAGATTTTGTTTTGTACTTAATTCGTTTTCATTTCATCATTATCCCGTCTATGATCCCTGATTTTTTAATTCGCTAAAGAATTGAGTTATTATATAGGAAACATACAGATTCCCTAGAATTACATTTCGGAACTTGTCTCCATGTTAACTAGGAGTGTATTTTCTTTCCAGGTATATTCGTCCCGCAGACCAGAAGATATTTCGTCAGCAGTCACGCGGGTTTATGGAGAACGTGCAGATCCGTACTAGTCTCCACACCTGAACAGCTCAGGGACAGCATTGCTGGCAGAGCTTTCATAAAGACATCAACATCCACCACCACACCCACTCCTTCCAACATTCCTACTCTTCCACCTGAAGCCTGCAATGGAACCGCTTGTACAATTCCTCAAGTTGTTAATGTGAGCACCACTACGACCACGACACCTGCACCACTATTAACAGCTGAAATGGCTAAGACAATGTTACCATTCCGTGAGTATTAAATTAAGCACTCAAAGCACTATCTCTGTATTTATAAGGAAATGAAACTAATAATTTATTTCTTCCAGAGTTTACGTATAAATTTTAACAACGTATCGAATGCAACGTGTTTCATACATTCTCGTACACGCAGAAGTCCTCATATTTTAGAATTCATTAATGGAGTTGCGTAGGGACTTGAAAATGTAAAAGTTTTGACATAAGTATACGGTCTTGATATAAAACTGTTAATTTATTGACTAACCTTTAACGTGAAATTTTCGCAGACATTATTTTATTATACTTCCATACCCTCTGCTGTAGTAAATTTACGTTATGTTCAAAAAGTCTCTCTACTGAAACAGCCACAAAAAGTTACTAGGCGTACAGTATTTTTTTAGGGCTTTAATAAAATACTTCAAGATCTTTAAACTGCTTTTATCAAATGATTATAACATAGATAACAACTAAGACAATTATCAACTCGTGTTAAATATTTATAGATATAATTTAAAATTCCTAGTTTTATTTATGAACTACCGTTTACAGTACGGATTAGCTGAAATCTCTTATGTCCTTCACAAGAGGTCTGCCTTTAATTTCTCAAAAAGAAGATGGAAGGTCGCGAATTAATGATTGCAATTAGTCATTGCCAAAAGCGAAAAGGGTTGGAAATGGGAAAGGAAAGGTCAAAAATTCATGCTAAGCTTACATTTCTGCTGTTCTCGCTCGTTTAGAAAATGATGAACGTTTTTTGTCGGTGAAATATAAGGAATTTTATTAATCTTTCGGCTGATCGTCAGATTGAATTTTCAAAAGTTTTTTTACATAATCATCTGCTATCAATTTGTTGCTAAAAACGGTTCGCGATTAATTTCAGACTCTGATTAAAATTAATACATCTTATTAACCTAGTGAATAACAAAAAGAATTTCAAAACATCAAATTTGATTCTAAAAGATACCTAATAGTTTTCATCATATACTTTTAAGTATATTGTATACTTTTCGCCTTTGAAGCTTTATATACAATCTTATTTACTTTCTTCCTTTGTGTCTATATACGCAGTGAGTGGGTATCAACCTACATTGATAGACAATAGATGATAACATAATCGTCCTGGGATTCACTCATAGACCTTATTTCGAGTTTCCTTTTATCTATCATATTTCCTGTCAAGTTACCCGACTTTGTACATCCTGAAACTTACCGGCCTTTTCATCTATTGATTAAGTAATTACAATTAATAGGTACATCATGCATGACTATTTCCAGAGTGAAATACAATACATGATTTCAGTCAATTAATAGACATATTCTACAATTTTGATCTTTGAGAATGTTGTCTTACATTTTATGTAGAAAAATTCCAAACGTTTCTAAAATTATCTGCTACCTACTTTAGAATATTATTATTTAAAATTAAGTTTTTTTATAATGTCCTATCTTTAAAACCGATTGATGGTAATTGGTAACAATAATATGTAGAGACCGACCGAAGGTTCGGTTTCGGTTTCGGCCAGTTTCGGCCAAAATTACCGGTTTCGGCTCTAGTTTCGGTTTCGGCCAAAAAACGGCCGAACCTTCGGCCAAACCGAAACTAGCATCCGTATTATGTCGGGCATTGTCGGGAATCTTCGGAACAGATTCACACTGTGTGTTATGTATTTTGTACACTAGAGTCATTTTTAATTTCACAGAAGTGAACTAGATTCATGCATTTTCAAAAAAAAATTGCCTGCGGCGCTACTTCTTGGTGATTTTTTTGGGAATATACTCATAATTATTATTGTTTTATCGATGCCCATGAATACATAACTGAGAAGGCTGATGCATGGGCGTCATCAGAAGGGGGCATGGGGGGGGGGGGAACTCCCCCACCTATAGATTGGAATAGGTATATATTTTTTCATACTAAATGATAAAACTTCACAAAAAATCACATTATTACCACACGTTTTCTCATCATATCATAAACTTTCGTGAATATCCACCAAAAAACAATTATTATTTTTTTTAAATTGCCTGCGGCGCTATTCTTTGTTATTTTTTTATAAAAGATATTTCCCATAGGTACATATAGTTGTGCAAATTATTATACACATTTCCAAATAAACCAAACCACATCATGACCTTCTTCACTATATATCACAAAAAAATTCCGTCTGCGGCGCTGTTTGGGTACGCTTTTTTGATGCTATGTCGAATTTTTCAATTTTTGTTGCCCCCCTAGCTCAGAGGCAGCTATAGGCGCCCATAGGCTGATGTACTCGTTCGTACATATGGAGGTTGTAGTTGAATGGGTTGGTTCCTTTCTTTTGTGCTTAGATTGAGTTCCAAAAATGAAGTAATTTCCTAATAAACTCTTCTCTTAGGTAAACGCTAGATATCAGGGTACCTACCTATATATATTTTTTTTATAATATAACTGAAATTCGTAAGTTTCGGTTTCGGTTTCGGCCGAAACTAGAAGGGGAGCCGAATATTCGGTTACGGTTTCGGTTTCGGCTGAAAATCCAGTTTCGGTCGGACACTAATAATATGTGTATTTTGGATAATAATAATAATTACTTAAAAGTCAGTAAAATTCATAGTTTGATTAGGTATTACATCAACATGAAAGTTGGTTAGAATCAAACCTGCATAAAATTAGTTGTTTTTTTATTAATGGACTACATACTCCGATGTTTCTAATTATAAAAAAGTTTCTCTCTTCCTATAAATTCCTTTTTCAGTTGCATTATTATATTTTCCTCCCATCTGCATACAAGATGTTTTATTCTTGTTTTTATGGAAGCGTAATATTACGTATAACATTCCGAAAACAATTTATGAAGAGCATACTACGAAACATGTTAGCAAAAAGAACTTGCGCACACTGCATAGTACATATTCTCTGTGTGATGAATATTGCATCGCTCATACACATTCTTTGAAAAACTTGGAATTTCCTATCAATTAACTAGGATGTGTCTCGTCAAGTTTTCTCGTTTAACGATTTTTTCATGAGATCATTCATGAGATATATAATTTTCATACAGATTGCTGACAATTTTCATATTTATGAAAAAAAAACTAGCCCATTTTCTCTGATGTTGTATGGTATAATTCAAAGAGTATGATGGTAGCTATCGATTACAAATTCGAATAATCTACGTACATTTTGTGTCTAATGTTTACGAATCAAATGTCGGCACTCTGTGATAAATTCGGCGAAACGTTCATTGTTGAAAATGCAATAAATTCTTTCACTTCAGAACCATGACCGTGGGTGAAGCTATTATTATAGTACTATCATTGAGTATCTAGTGAATAGTGACGTGACATATTATATTGTGTAGAATGCTTGTGGATATAATACAAATGTGAGGGTAAATTCATTCTCAATTTACTTTGTAAACTGGCGTAAAAAAGGGTAAGTTGACTGCAATGCATGACATCACAAATGTTGCGATATTTCGGTGCAGTGATTTGGTAAAAATACGCATTGTAGCAATCTCTATATCCATATGTTGTGTAATATAATAAACGTTTTATGTGCAGACAACTGCAGTTTAAAAAACACAGCTTACCAATACTTATCATTGTTTACAAATTCATGAGAATCAATTTGGTAATAATAAAGATAACGCTCGGACTCCTCTCGGTAAATTCTTCATATTATTGAAACCATCTTAATTTTTGGATAGATTTTTATAATAATAAAGAAATACACTACACATGTTACAATGAATTATGCTCCCACCTACATAAAATTACAAATTAATGTATAAAATAATTCTACTTACATACGTAGACAGTACCTACGACCTACAAGAGGTATGAAAAATGTCAGTAAAATATACGACATAGCTGGCACACTTGATTGGTGTGAAAAGTTCTAACTTTCCAAGTACTGAGAATGATGACGTATACCCAACCCAAAGTACTCCACACACATAGGTAGTCGTAGCTACTACTTGGTAGCTAGTTGAAGTAGGTACAACTACAAGACATTTTACCCTTATGATTTATGTTCCCGGCTCTGTTGTTAAGTCAATGTGGTACTATTACCGAGAACTTTCATACAAAGCTTGCTCTCAAACATCATATCACATAATAATACGAGTATGTTAGTAGGGAAGTAGGCATGTCCTGTATTATACTAAACTATGACTGAAATACTATCATAATAATTTTATATGTTGCATAACTCACAAAGATAAACAACTGTTAATAGTGTAGACCATAAATATTAATAATTAATTGCACGAATACGTTTTAAGACAATGGGGGCGTATTTTTTACCACTCACTAGATGGCACTTCAGTAAATGGAGGTCTTCACAACTGTCAATACTGTCATAACTAAACAAACCATTTGTTTATTATTCATAGAAACGCCATTGAATAATAATGTATAGTACCTGTCGTATCTATGCGGACCTCCATTTACTGCAGCGCACTCTGGTAGCGAAAAAAATTGAAGACGTCTCCATTAATTAAAATTAGGTACCCATAATATGAGATTTTTTCGAAGCTATCTTTGGAATACTGCGAGACAGATTTTATAATAACTAGATACTCGTCGCGTGTTCTTGTTCCATATTGTAGAAAATAACATGATGCGCGTGATTCGTTTGTTTTTTAATGTTTATATTATAAGTATTATATCTCCTCGCATCATTTCTGTTCAATTCACATCCCTTACGGGGTATGCAAAGAGAACATAACGCCGGATAACACTATATAGTTACGCGCACTTATTGCTTATCCGCCACATTCATACAATGGGTCGCACACATTATTAGATATAAATAAATTATACATATCAAATACTTTTCCTAATTTTATTCTATGGTAACAGATTTATTTTTCATCATAGAAAGTACCTACTTCTGCACTTCGTAAAAAGCTAGATATATTATGCTTAAATTCCTTTTTCAATTATCATAATACCTAATTAAACTTGAAACAAAAAATACTTTTCGTTAATTAAGTTTGTTTCAATGTTTCAGGGCTTTTTGAAACAAGAAACAAAACAACAACAAAAAAACTTTCATAAAAACGGGTTGATAATTATGTACTTATAGATGATATAAATGTCTAGCGTCCATTATTCAGAGACAAAAATACAGCATTTTAAAATAAATTTTAAATTAAATTAATATTAATGGAAACCCATTAAGTTCTCGTGTCGTAATAAAAAATAAATAAAAATAATAATCGATGATTATCAACAGTTAAATTTAAATATTTAATATCAGTTCAGTTTTCAAATTATTTATCGAGGTCTACGGAATTCTACGGAATTATTCCTATTAATAAACTACTTTAAAGTATTCCTTGGCTAGCTTTTTCTAAGGTGGTAAGTTACGAAGAATTAGATATCTTCATGTTTTGATCAATCTCTTCCGTTATGCATACCTATTCTTTTTCACTAATTTACTTCGACAATGTAAAATACAAACTTACTTTGTCGCACAGAGGGATATTTAGCTAATCTACGCCGACAATATTTTATTTGTTCCGCCTATCGCCGAAAAATAATATCTGCATGCCTTGGTATGGAGCAGAATAGCGAATCATGAGTAACAATCAATTCTATGCGAGATAAATTTGAAGACGACACGAAGAATTGTGTTAGTTAGATTAACTTCATTTTATGATTACATAGCTTAATGTTAATTACCTATGAAACATACCTGACTGAAATATTTATTAAGATTATCAATTGCCATGACAAAAAGAGATTACTTTTTAGGTTATGTGAATTCAACTTGAATTATTTTTGATTGTACAAATTTTTATTCTTAAAGCGTTGGATTTTTTCTACACCCGTAGTAAATACATTGAAGTATTCCCACAACAGTATAGAAGAATTAAGGATAAACATTGTCGGGCTTACGACCGACCGGTGTGTTAAAAAAATACCACCCTCTCCCTTCAACAGTAAGAAATGCAACAATACATAGGTACTTAATGTACATGAAATTCGACAACACAGCCGTCGCTCTTCGTGGTGTAGTGGATATGATCCCTACTAAGCGAGACGAAGGTATGGGTTCGAATCCCAGCCGGGGTGAACTGAAATGGCGAATGTTTCTCGAGTGTAAAGTGATCACTTAAGCCAGCCGAGGTCGGTCGTAAGCCCGACAATGTTCATCCTTAATTCTTCTATACTGTTGTGGGAATACTTCTATGTGAATTCAATTCAATGCATTATTAGTATCACTGTATGTACAGGTAATTTATTTTCCACCTAGTTGACATGAGGGCACTGTAAAGTGTTATGTAGTATGAAATTGCTAGTCATAGTTTTCTTATTGAAATATGAAACGTAAAGGTACTGTTCACATTTTTTAATACACCAGTGCTTTCCACAAGTGTTAAGATATGATATAGACTGTATACTTCATTATCTTGTCATGTGAAGTCGTAGAAAAATATTGACAACATTCAAGAGTGTCACCAACATTTTTTCATAACGAATATATACATATCTATAATCATAGAATGCTATATTTACTGTGAGGCTATGTTTTTGAAAGAAGATACTTTAATGGAAACGATAAATATCCCATCGAGTTTATATTGAGTTCACATAAAACGTCTGCTAAAGCAGTCTATACAGATCTACTACTAGATATACCTAAGGAATATAGGTTTCTTAATTTAATATAGAGCATGTCTTTTTAACATTAAAATGGAACATATGGGACGATTCTCAGATACAAATCTAATCGTACATGCTTTCCTTGACTCTTCATCTACTAATTATAAGTGGGTGGGTAGGGTTGATTTGTCCAGTCGAAAAGTGCGCTACCCTGCCCTTTTGGGCTTCATATAGGCGTCTTCACGTAGGCTTGCATGGCTTGGAACCTTCACGAGATAATCTATTTTTTGTTTACTGTATAAAGTTCATCGGAAAGCATTTCGGAGTATGTCTGATTACCTTAGAATGTACCTACTAATTTTACGGTATAGAATGATTGTGAACTATATAGATACGTAGGTATACGAGATTTAGATTATGAGAATGTCCAACGAAAAATTCCAGTTTAATTAAGAAAATAACAGTTTTTAATTCTAAAGCTAGGATTTAATCCCAACAAACTTTACAATTCATTTATTGTATGCGCATTTCGAAACAATCACAAAGTTGCAACAACGGAGTCAAATAATAATAAAAAAAAAAGAAATAATTATTTAGAACCTCGCCAGTCTCTCGGATCTTCTGTTTACAAACTCACCCACAGTGTTTGTTTGTAGATACAAACGGACATGAAAGCGTCTTTTTAATTTTTTTATTCAAAAGAGATTAAAACAATATTTAGACACATGACATGACTTGTTTCGTTTAATAGAAATGTACTAATAAAATTATTCGTAAATTAAGATGCAATATTTTTATACGGTATAATCTCCATCTTTCCTTCTGACATGACTGTAACTAAATGACCTTATATTTTCCACCTCTTAGAGCATGACAAGCAGAATTTGAGGTTTGATAGTTGTGAAAAATTATCTGTTAATTTTGTTCCACGCACCTATACAAATAACAATTACCTACGTAATTACTGTAGGTAGGTAGGCACTGAAATGTTCAGACTTTTTAAAGATCAGATGTACGCTACAGTTTCTAATTATAATTAATTATATTATTACTCACATTAGGTCCAATTCTGTAGCTTTTTGAACTAAAATAAGTATGTTCAAAATTTATATTACTAGTTGGTGCCTACTTACTATGAAATAATTGAAAAATGAAGTCTTGAAGGTAGGGACGTATTAATTGGTTAAAGAATTGGAGCTTTTATGTCTCGTCCGCTTAAGACTTCTGTTCTTCTTTTCT
This sequence comes from Ceraclea dissimilis, assembly GCA_963576895.1. Classification (NCBI taxonomy): domain Eukaryota; kingdom Metazoa; phylum Arthropoda; class Insecta; order Trichoptera; family Leptoceridae; genus Ceraclea; species Ceraclea dissimilis. The sequence continues at coordinate 8,154,425 of OY756361.1, read as the reverse complement.
TGTAGTTTAAATTCACCTGCCCGAATTAGGTATGTGTTAATTGTAGATGGATTTACAAAAAGTCCCCCAGTTTACTATATAGTTCCTTTACGCCCATATAAAATGTCCTATGCAACTACATTACTAACATTATTTGTATTTAGTTTTTTCATTTCCATCTACTGTATGTATGTAAATATGTGAATAAAATTCGTGTATACATTTTTTTATACTTTGCCAACACACTTCTCAGCCAGAGAGTCTACATATTATCATTCATGATTCACATATAAACTCATCAGCCTAATACTGGGAAAAATTTACCTATCCAGATATCCAGATAACATACCACTATAGATTCAAAATGGGCTTATACCTAATTTGTGTATACCTACTACTCCTACTAGATGTTCCGTAGGAAAGAATAATGATAATTGAAAGATGTTATGTTGCTTTTGTAAATTTTCAAAGTTAATTTTATAATTTTGACATCTTTTCCTGACCTGTAAACACCTTATGTAATTAGTTGTGCATTTGTAACCCCACTTTACGATCAATTACGAGTACTCGTATAGTTGCTTCTTTCACTTACAATGGAGTTTTATCTGGTTTCTACAATAGTTTCTATGTGACAATTCCAGATTTGTAAAATATTGAGTATACGTACTAATCTATTATTTTTTATAATGGCAATATCTTAACCAATTTTCTCCCTTGCGAATATGTTTAGTTTAATATTTAACTAACATTTAAGTAATTATTGTGATTCCAGAATGCTGTACAACGAGAATAAGTTTGAACAACACGCCTTATTCTTATAATGGGTTTGGTAAATAAAATTCACAATTTTATTATCTCTATCGATGTTAAATATTATAATAATCCATTTTATTTATTTATATTTAATATATAAATTTTTAATTACGTTGCTCATTAAAACAGTCTATGTATCGTTTAAATTTTACTATGTATTTTTTTTATTAATTGGCTGACAGTATTAAGCTTAATATTGCTTTTTTTTATTGAATTTAATTATTTGATAATATGTTTTCCAATATTATTTAAAAAGGTCGAAAGCTCGACGAAAATATTAGCATCAATCACACGATTGGAATAATAAAGGTTCTAAGAATGACTTGAGTTAATAATTATTTAACAATAAGGTGCAGAAAATAAATCTACTCATTTTTATATTCTAACAGGAATGAGAATTAATGCTGAGGATTTGTGTCTCATAAATGAATTATGCAAAGATGTGGTAGATGAAGAAATGTGTCACATCTTGGTAAAGCAAGCAATAAAAAAAACTAAGAAATATCGCGTCAATAAGACTACGTTACAAGCCTGGATAACCTTTGACAACATGCAACATGGTTCATGATTTATGTATTCTTATTTGGTTCATGGGCGATGGTTATGGTTGTAATTTTTGTTGGGATTGGTTAGCTTTTTTAAAGACCAATTACGTGGATTTGTTTTAAAAAAAAACTAATTTTCTTCAATCGACAATCTTCGACAATTTAAAAAAATGTGAGAGATGTCAACTAAATATGGAGCAAACAATAACTAAAATGAAATCAAGTTGTCAATTTTTTGAAATACACACATATTTCTTTTCTGATAAGAAAGGAAATCACAAGTAAACCTCTATCTCACAATTACACTCAGATTTCTCCAAATTTGACACATTTTTAAAACATTTAAGACTAAAAAATATATCAAGTTAATCTGCATTCCACTGGGCATATAAATACATTCACAGAACTACTAATAACATATAATTCTTAACATATTTTAGTCTCTTATTTCAACATCTCCGCTTTGTGTTGTGACTTAGATAACGTCTATTTCTTAGATTTTAGTATTCACCTAATCTATTTATAAAAATAGTTGACTTGCATGATTTAATATCTCAACTAACGAGAACTACTAACAATACTTAACAATGATTAAAATGTTAATTGCTTCGTATTTCCTTTAACGCTTTTCAAAAACGGGAAGTTCCCAAAGCTTCGTTATTCAGCACGTTTTATTTCATTTTGTATCACGCTGTATGTGTCTAGTTTTAAGCAAATACTCTTCAAGCAATCATATATTTTCGTATTTTTCACTAGACTAGATACATTTTACCAGTTATTTTTTTCCTAAATAATACGGCAGAATTCGTGTTACCTGTCCTCTAAATTGATAATATTTAGTCATTACATACATATCAAACCCACCTACAAGATCCCAAACATGACTAGCAACGAAAGATTCCACGTTAATTATAGTTAGAATGCACATATAAGATCATAATAAGCTAGGTTTACCGGATTGTATAATAATCTCCCCCATTTTTTCAGACATCGTTTTCTGTAAGAGTCAGGTGTATGTAAACCTCCCATAAGACATTTCTCGTCTGTTTCAGAAATTAGGTTCACAACCCGTTCTGAAGGTCATATGTAGATGTCATCCTAAATATAATATTGTGTGTTTATATTATATACATAAAGCATTTACTAGTTAGTAATGGAATCAAATTGACTCTTTCCATAATATTATTTAATTAATAGAAATTTCCCAACCTGGGTTCCTAAGCTTAACGAAAGCTTGGGGTAACGAAAATTCTTCAGGACGTAAAATACCAGCGGATACTTTTAATTATATGGCTCTTTCTTGGGTTTTATGAGCATTATGTAATCAATGTGTTTATGTATGACACGTTTAATTACATTTGAACCCTTCTCAAATCTCAAACCTAATTTACTTTAACGTTATTAAATTATTTTTCAACAAAAATGGCGAACCTGAAAACTTTGATCGGCTGTACACTTGAATATATTAATATTAATGACGGGATACGGCTTAAAACGAAAAATGAAAAGGCACTCTCCATCACTGAATTAACATTATTAATACTTAATGTATGAAAAAGAGTACATACCTAATGTTTTCAAGGAATTTACACCCTCAGGTATAGGTACTCTCACTAAAGGATCAAACCATATGTGTTGCCTTTCAATTTTCATTTATCTTGAAAAGCGAAATACACGTGTAAATAAAAGTATTAGATTCTATACTTAATATATGTATATTTCCATAATGTACTTTATATAGTTAGAGAGATACACATCAGTAAATCTCCACATACCAAATATTATTTTTATCCCATGAGGATATTTACCTACGGTATACCTAAATAGAAGACTTTAATGGTATGTAGAGGACGTAGAGGTACACCTACATAGTTATATAAAATATCGTTGTTTTGTATTTTCATTAGTTTATTGTGACTTGACAGAATTATAGCCAATTTAATAATGTGTTGTTTTCGTCTGTAAATTGTAAACACACCGTCAAAAAGAACATTGAACGAGTAGTTAATGATTTGAAAAAATAGTCTCAATACAAACACAAAATGACTAATGGGTAAAAATCTTTAACTCAGTCAAAAAATAATATTAAAATTATGATGTATTTACAAAATAAAAAACGATGTTTATAAAATAGCACTAAAGATGAATTGGACCCTACGTAGTAATGATAATATACATATACTCACAAATATATATTTTTTGATTTAGTTAACATAAGAACATTTTTTAGATTTAGTCAACTTACTAAGAGCTGCGCACAAAATTGCTTAAACAGGAGATAGAAAATTATCTCTGAAACATTTGTATGTAAGTCCTTATTATTGTGAAAAGCACAGGCTAGATAAAATCCTGATACCTATTAATTGGATAAAAAAATAATGTGAAATTTTCAATTTCATTATGGACGCATCCTTTTATTACACGAGCAAATTCAAGATTTTATCAAACAACGTTAGGTAGCTAGTTACCTTGAAAATAAGCTCATTTATGGTTTTGATAATATTATGGGGGAGTCGTTTAATGCTTATATGGGTTCTAGTTACACTGACGCGATGGGATGAAACGAGTAATAAACCTAGTTAAGCGTTAACTAACGAACCGTTAAATTATTGTGAAATGCAAAATCTATAGTAGGTATGGTTTCCTATTAACTAAGATTACTAAAACGCAGATTAAATTAATACAGGGGCCTGAAACGACCACCCTTAAGTACTTGCCATCGAGGCAGAGCAAAAGGATTAACATGACACGGAAGTCTTTTCTGGAAAATATTTTATACTTAGGATGGAAATGCATGGAAATGATTTTTGAAGTACCAAATTGGGTACATTATGTAGAAATAGATGATTATTTATTTTTTTTGCTTACCTATGCTATGGCCCCTAACTACTTTTTTATATTTACTTTCCCTGCCTATTACAATTTTCATTTTCATCTATTTTCCTAGCCTAAAATTACGAAATGTGATATTTTTAGGTGTAGGTATGTAGGTATTATAATATTTCAATATGATGTACCTATCAAAAAATTTGGTGGTACAGTGGTTTGATTTGGATGCATTTTCTTGGGTTCCATGTCAAAATCTCAAGTGACAAAATCTCACATGTCAAAAGGGTAACCTACTATTGACAGAATCGCAACTCAACACCGGGAAATCTGATGCCGTTGTTTTTTTTTTATTTGTTTTTGTGTGCAAAAAAAAAACAACCTAACGAACCTAACCCAACAATATTGAAATTGTCGGCAACAGGTTTTCCGGTGTTGAGTTGCGATTCTGTCAATAGTAGGTTACCCTTTTGACGGTTGAGATTTTGTCATTGTGAGTTTCTGTCTGGTTACCATTTTCTTGTCGCCAGCAAAAATTTCATACGATTACTTCGTTAAACGCGACCTTCAACACCTATAGGTTCACGATTTCGCCGCAGTAAAGTTCCCCTCGAAAAATTCGAACAAACTTGTCTGTATCTCTAGCGATAGTCTAATATTTTTTATTTATCTTTGGGAAACAAGTTTTTAAACTCCAAGCATTTCTTGGTTATTCTGTGGATACATAAAGTCGCAATTAACGTTCCAGTCGGTGAATGTTGATGATTCCATAAAACCGCGGTCTAGTTTCATACAGGTTACCTGTAGTTATGGGTTAAATACTAATGATATGAAAAATTCATTATTTGCTGATCATGTTGTGATGTTTTGTTATTTTCAGGAAGATGTAAATATCTTGAGTTGTTTCCCACGGAGAAAGCGATCAATGCAGATCCTTCCATTGATGCTGCAATACTTAGTAATTTTCATTTTACATATGTGTGTTGTGTGCTTCATTTTGTTAATCTTTAGATCAAACTATCTATCTATCTATCTATACCCTCACGCCACATCCCTTGCAGGGTAGGCAGAGAGGACAGAGCGCCAGACAGCCCTATCCTTACACACACTCTTAGCTTCCGTCACATTCATGCAATTAGTCATACACGCTCTCCGATTCCTTTTACTCAAAACGCGTCCATCCTTGAGGATCTGGTCGACATGATCGGACCAGGTCAGTCTCGGACGGCCGCGCTTTCTCACCCCTCTTCGCTCATTCAGATATATCTTTTTTGTCATCCTGTCATCATTCATTCTCTCAACATGCCCAAACCATCTTAGTTTGTTTACTTTCATTCTTGTCACTACACCAGTCTTGCAGTCACTCATTTCCCTAATAACCTCATTCCTTATCTTATCTCTCAGCGTTTTCCCGCACATTCTTCTTAATGACCTCATTTCTACTGCATTCAACCCTGATTCATCCTTCTTCATCCACGTCCACGTCTCACTAGCATACATCAGGGTCGGCACCAAGACAGCATTGTGCACTAGCACTTTTGCTTTCATAGACACATTGCTACTACTAACAATCGGACCGAGCGCACCATTCGTCCTAGTACCGGCCAGCTTCCTTCTTTCAATGTCTCCATCACAGCGTCCATCTCTAGTAAACAAACTTCCCAGATATACATACTGATTCACTTGCTCCAGACAGTCATTACCAACCTTTATCACACAATTTGTCCTTATTTCCTCTCTTTCGAACACTAATACTTTCGTTTTATTTACATTCATTTTCATACCATTCATATCGCAGCTTTCGTACACACAGGATACTATCCGTTGTAACTCACATTCATCATCAGCCATCAACACTAAATCATCTGCAAACATTAACGCACATACTTTCACTCCATTTAGGTCCACACCAACATTCAGCTCATTCAGAGGACGCATGCAGTAGTCGAAGAACAGGTTGAACAACCAAGGCGACATGACGCAACCCTGTTTAACCCCTTTTGTGAGAGTGAACCACTGCGACAACGCAGCATTCACCCTGACACAAGCAGAGCTCTCCGTATATAGAGACGCGATTGCGCCAATCAGTCGGTCGCTCACCCCATATTCCGACAGTACACGCCACAGTCTTTCTCGGTCCACACGATCGTATGCCTTCTCCAGATCCACGAACGCGCAGAAGAGCCTCTGGTGTTTAGCCAGAAGCTTCTCCACGACCATCCGTAGGGAGAAGATCTGATCGGTGCACCCCCTGCCACTCATGAAAGCACCCTGCACATCCCATACTTTACTTTCAGTCACTTTTCTTACTCTTTCAATCAATACCTTTCCATACAGTTTGCCCACAGAGCTCAGCAAACTGATAGCCCGATAACTGCCGCATTCCAACCTTGAGCCTTTCCCCTTGTACAAAGGGCAGATGACTGCCCTCCTCCAATCCTCAGGAGTGCAGCCACTCTCCCAGCACAAGTTGAAGAGCCTCAGGCACCACTCGAGAATCTTCGGGCCACCTTGCTTGATGAACTCTATGGCCACACAGTCATGTCCTGCAGCTTTACCATTCTTTGCTTTTTTCAATGCAAGCACAACTTCATTCATACGTATTTCCTCGTCCTCAGCAATATTTACATTCATACTATCTGCTACATTCGTCTGGTTTGTACTAGTACCACTTTCATACAATTCTTCGAAGTATTCTTTCCATCTTTCAACAACTTCTTCTCCATTCATCACTAAATCACCATTCTTATCTTTGATGCAATTCATACTGTTTTTCTCACTTCCAGATCTCTTTCTTTTTACTTCCTTCCAGAATATTTTCAAATTCTCCTCGGCGTTCCTCGATAATTTCATACATTCCTCTTCCTCAAGTTTTCTCTTTTTCTGGCAAACCATTTCTTTCACTTCTTTCCTACATGCTTTATATATATTCTTCTTTCTTTCTTTCTCACCTCCATCATCTGGTTTCGCACCAAGCACATCATTCCACGCTTTCTTTTTCCTCACTACAGCATCCTTCACCTCATCATCCCACCACGCATCACCTTTTTTCCTTCCTACCAACGCTTCTCCACATACTTCTCTTGCACTCTTTACTAGCACCTCCTTCATAACATTCCATAGTTCACTCGTCGAGCGTTCCTCATCATCATGTACTTCTAGCCTTTCGTTAGTTAGTCTTTCATATTCATCCCTAACATTCGTCTCTTTCAGTTTTTCGACCCTGATTCTCCGGACAGGCTCCAACTTCCGAGCCCTCGAGCGCCAACCGGAGAAAAGATCAATCCTTGTTATCACAAGGAAGTGATCCGTCCACAGTCCGGCGCCCCGAAATGCCCGGGTGTCCTTTGTCGCCTTCCGGAGCTCAGAGTCCACACATACAAAGTCAATCATCGACCTTTCAATACGATCAACTCTCTCTCTTTGCCAAGTGTACTGGTGGATCTCCTTGTGTGCGAAGAATGTGTTCGCCACAAAGAGATCCAACTCCAAACATACTTCTAGCACTCTTTTCCCGTTATCATTCACCCTATCATCGCCATGCAATCCCAACACTCTCTCAAAATTCTTCCTTCTGACACCGACCCAACCATTCAGATCACCTGCCAATATTACTTTTTCATTCGCTCTTCTTTTATCCGCTGTCTCCCGCACTAAGTTCCAAAACTCATCCTTCTCATCATCCAAGGCATCATTCCCTGGACCGTAACCTATAATAAGGAACAGCCTGGTCATGCCTACCTTGAAACGAATCCAGATGAGTCTCGGTCCTACCAGTCCATACCCATTACGCTTCACCATACATTCAGTCATTCTTTTTGATAATATAGCACCCACTCCCTGACGTCCATGTTCATTTTCTGGCACTCCAGACCACATCTCTGCCATTCCATTCACCACATCACAATCTCTATCCTTTCTTTTCGTCTCACATAAACACAATATATCTAAGTTCCTCTCATGCAAAACATCACGCAATTCATTCATCTTACCTTCCATATCTCCTCTTATATTCCACACACCAATCCGGCATTCTGCCCTCCTCTTTGCGCCCTCCCTGGTCCTTGACGCGGCGTGATGGGTGGCGAGCCTCATCGACTCCATGCGTCAAGACCACCACCTAATTTCTTACATCTTAGGACCTATAGGTCCCGTGTCTTGGTTTCCCTCCACCATGTTAGTAGAAATATATATATATACAAAATAATATAATAAGAATAGAACTATAAATAGAATAAATAGAACTACCACCACCAGAGTGCTAGATCAAACACGCAATAAAAACCATAATTATTCCTCTGCCTGCACTAATTCTCAATTTGCTGTGTGTTTGCAGGCCTCGGGCCTCATCATTCTTTGAACGTATTACAAAAACAATTCTAAACAGTTCAAAATATTTTCTAAATTTTGCCGCGAATCACGACGTTTTATATTCTCAGCAAACTTGTTCATTAGTAATAAAAATCTGCCCTATCACCATGTATGTAAATTTTCTTAAAAGCTAGGTTTTATATTTTCAGTAACCTTGTTCGCATGCTAGTAAAAATCTACACTATCACCATCTCTGTGGTTTTTCCTAAAAGCTAGGTTTTATATTTTCAGCAACCTCATTCATATGCTACCAAAAATGTATACTACCACCATCTATGTGGATTTTCACAAAAGCCAGGTTTTGCTTTTCCGGCAACCCTTTTCATATGCTAGTAAAAATCTACACTCTCGCCATCTATGGAAATTTTCATGAAAGCTAGTATTTACATTTTCAGCAACCTTATTCATATGCTAGTATAGATCCACACTATCGCCATCTATGGGAATTTTCATAAAAGCTAATATGATATTTCGCAAAACTAAAATGCTGAGAGAAATGAGATCAAAGTTTCAAAAACTGTACAGATGGAACCTCATCTTATTTTAGTTATTACAAAACTACTCCACTTTAGGGTGTTTTTGTTAATAAATAAATAGAATCTTTATTGGATATAAAGAACATTATTCCAAATGGCGGGTTTATGTCTGCCAACCAACGACTTGTGACACTTGTTAATCATTGTAGGTCCTCACTCCTCATAGATTATATCGGTTAAAACATTTCGTGTGTCTTATTAGTTACCTGTATGCCAGAGTGCCAGACGTAGATTACAAGTGCCACCCAGCAGATCAATGTTGGGCGTTAGATCGGATTGTTAAACCGCTAAAAAATATTTTTGTAATGGTAAAAGGCAGCCGCAGCCGACATTTCTGCTGGAACTCTGACACTTTAGAGTAGATTCATAATACCTATGCATGAGGTACTAACCATTTTCAATTCATTAAGTACCTTCATTGTTAATTACAACAAAGTGTTAACATTTTCAGACTACAGTCGCACTGAAGTATCTTTTGCTATAATAACTCTGATCATCATGTCAATGGGATTTGGATTTTCCATCTACACTTTCATGAATCCAAGATACATGTTCAAGAGATTAGCTGGAGGAATCCATTTTATATCTGGTAAATCATCACACTTTATTATACCTTATAACAAATTTATTTTAGGAAAAGGATTTAAACAAAAAAAAATTACCCCCACGTTGGAGATCCCCTAATTGTTTTCTTTGTAATTTTAAACTCTGTTTCACTAGCAAATGCATAATATTTTAAGTAGTAGGTACTGGAAAATGCATTAAAAAGTACACGTTATTTAATGTTTCAGGTGCAAATGCTTTGGTAGTGATTCAAGTTTTGATATCATCAGTAGAATATGAAAAACAACACCTCTCTTACACTCATCCTAAAGGTACAACTTATAGGTAAGTTACATTACTACAATTTACAATCACTCTCTACAATTCCAGCTGCCAGGTTACAAGTGTTGCCAGTATGACATCCAACATGTTATAGCACCCTCATTGAAAACCATGTCTTTTTTGACATCATTCTCTCTACTAATTTATATCGAGCCTTATATTGTGTACAGGTAATGAAAGTAATCTGCAAATTATTAGCCTTTAAAGAGCTTCCGAGTTGGAGGTTGAATTTTTCCGTGAGAAAGTTGGTAGGCTGATGCGTTTAAAGTTTTTTGATGTCTCAAAAATTAAACAAAAACTAGAGAAGGAAAACTTTTTCAGTAATATAAAAAGGCTGTTTTTGTAACTGTATTATTTCTTTTTTCTAGATATGGCTACAGTATGATCTTGGGGTGGATAGTATTGGCTCTGAATTTCTTCTGTGGTTTCTGTTTTATGCTGTATTCCAAAAAGAGGAAAGGAAACAAGAACTTGAATGAAGAAATGGGAATGGCTGACGAACCGACAATCATGGGACGATGAAAATTTAATTATAATTTTGTGCTGTGACACTGCTCCAATAAAGACATTTAAACTAATTGTTTTAAGATCTGAATGTGCTGTAGGAATATTCTCAATTTTGTTTTTGCTGTGATGAATGACTTGATATTACTATCTCTTTATTTATTTGACTCGTTTTTATATATTACACTACAGTCTGTCAAAAAAGAGTTGGTGTCGGATTAAATTGGAACTACAATTTTGTTTGCTGGCAATGAGGACGCTTGTATCAATACTACCTAGAACAAAAGGCTATGACACACAACCCAAAATGGCGGCCGACAGGCCTAAGCGAAATGTCAAATCTGGGCTTGTGTAGAGTATAAGTCAGTGTTCTTCTGCGATTTCTGTCCTGAAAATGTCATCCAAGCACCAGAATTCTCCATTATTAATGAAATAATTACATATGATAGTGGAAGATGGGAGTTATTTTAAACAAAACAACATTTGACTTTCGACCAGTAGACCTTTAATAAGAAAATATTCATAAATACCACACAATTTGCAAAAGATGTCACCAATAAAACATATAATAACTACAATATCTCCTTAGATCAACTCTAGGCTTTGAAATAAAGAATAATTATACACCTCATTACATAAAATAATGTAAAGGAAGGATATATATACTTATACGATACAAAATACGCACGACTATACCGGTACACAAATCGACCTAACCTAACCTCACATCAAAATTAACAAATAAATGTCAACGATAACACGCGTACACATTATAAGACACAGGGATAACGTTTTATTATCATAAATAATCGAGAAATATCATTAGATACCCTCGAATATTGGTTTGGAATATATTTTTTTCCGGTGAATAGCGCGAAGCCATCTTGATCGCAGCACAGAGTCTTTTGGGAAGATAAAAACACGAACTTTTGGTCCTGAGGCGTAATTTCCTTTACAATTTGTAACACAACACTTGTTCACCATCGTAAGCAATGTTTTTAAACCGTATTTAGTCTATTTAATCACTGTTATACAACAAATATAGCGTATCAACGAAGGGCGACCGCACGTCCGCCATACAAAATCAACGGAAATACGTTATGGCAACGGCCTATGATAGGCCCCTTGACGAAGAATTTACCGCTAGGGGCGCTGCTAGTACCACGGCTTTATACTATAGGTGGTATTGCTTGTATGGAAACAAAAATCATGGAAATTATACCAGTGTTGCCATTATGGTTGCCAAAAAGCTACATGTGGCGCCCTCATCGAACACCAACTCTTTTTTGACAGATTGAACTTACGTACAATAATTTGAATGTTTCCTTTTATGAATGGTGTAGGTATGGTATGTGACTTGACCAAGAATTTTAAGATAAATAAATTTTACTAATTTAAGCAATAGGAACATTCTGCTGGAGTAAGAGGATGGATATTAAAAAAAAAACAGTGCCTTCCATCAGTGAATGGCAAATAGGCACATACATCATTTTAAGCTTTTCCGACCTTTATATTTTTAATATTTATACTACTTACGTACCTATTATACCTACGTTTGTATTAATTATATTATTTTATTAGGTACAGTCCGTCAAGAAAGAAAAATGGTCCCTGGATTAATTATATATAAATACAATTTTATGTGCTGGCAATGATGACATTTCTAATGAAATTCGACAATTCGACTACATTGCGTTTCATCTTACTTGTCACACTTTTTCTATAGAATTACTACGTAGGGAGTGGCCAAGTTATTTGAAGCCAAAGATAGTATTATCACTTTCACTTGTTGTCAAAAAGCTACACGCAACGGCCTCATTGAAAGCCATCCTTTTCTTGACAGATTTGTATGTATTCAAATATTAGCAATAAGTCTTCGTTATAAAATCCTCATTTCACGTACCTCGATAACGATTTTCACTTTTACATATTATGGAACTCTTTCAACTCTAGAGTTATTATTATTTTAATCATTATCTATAGTAATGTATTGTTAATTAATTTTAAATAATATTGAAATATTGTGCAAGCATTTTATATTAGGTATCACTTATCTATCTATTATATTTTTTAGAAAACATCGAATAAATGTCATTTGTGAACAAAATGTCTATGTGTATCGTGTATTATTATTTACCCTCTATACCCTATACCTATCTGCTGAATAAATCATTTATTTTACACAACTCTATAGAAAGATACCCAGCCTTCAGGTTTTGCGCACAAACTTTTTAAATTGATAAAATTCTTAAGCTGGATTTCAACGACTTCTTAGGTGAGGAATAGCGGAGACATGAGCTACTTACCATTATTTTTCATATAAAATATGTGCTAGGTGGCTCCTATCTCAGCTATTCCTTCGTAGACAAATAATAAGTAGGTAGATAAAATTATTGATTTTCGTATTTACCGCCTAAATTTTTTCATATTATCTATGACACAAATGATAATGGTAACATTTTCCCTGTCAAATTTGAAAAGTCAAAAGTTGACATTTTCATTTTCCTTGTTACCATGGCGTCGCTGTGTGTTTGTTGTGTTTATAATGACGATTTTATTATTTTCAACTTCATTTCTTTTGTAACTTGATATTAAATTATTGATTTTGCTATGAGTGATCATAAAGTTGACGAAGTAGGAGTAGAAAATGACGAACCAGCAGTGAAAGTAGATGACGATGATGCCGAAAACGACATAACCCTTCCTAAGGAAGGAGATCTGGAAGACAAAGATGAAGAAGGTACGTTTTATGTAGTTCACCATAATCTGAAGCCTCGTTTTGCCCACAAATCATAATCTGGAACTATTGTAGTAACACAGTCCCACTTTGAAGTATAGTAACGAGTTGAAATCTGCTTTTAAGCAATTCATAACAGCAGACCTCTATAATTTTATATAAGAATTCCTAATAGGTTCTTATCAAAATTGACTATAATTTAAGATGAAGAGAAGGAAGATTTAGCAGAACTGGCAGCAGAAATTGAAGAAACACAAGAAAAAGCAGATAAAGGTTTGTACTTGTGTGGATATTGTAATGAAGTTGCCGTTGGTATTCCCTAATTGGATGTAATTCCATTAAAGATGTAATGTTCTAGGAGAGGATGCTGCGAAAAGTGATGAAGAAGGACAGGAACCAAAGCAATTAGGTTTGTAAATCACATCCGTCCATCCAACATAATGTATTTGAAAGAAATATATAACTGATGTACTATAAACGGATGGGTGATTTTATTTCTTACACTCTTGGAACATTAGATGTACACTTGAATAATCTACGCATTCATATTTTGACTAGGTAATTTTATTGCATTCTCGTTTAAGATGAAGGTGATACGGAAGCAGCTGAAAAGGTGGAAGGTGAGGGAGCGGAAGAACCTCCTGCTGTAAAAGAAGAGGAAACAGTTATTAAAGAAGAGGAAGAGAAAGAAGCTGAAGCTATAGGTGTATTAAGTATTCCTTCAGTTAGCGTCATCGAGGAAAAAGGTAAAGAAAGAATATAAGTACCATAAGCACTATAATGGATGGTCTTAGAGAAATATTATTACGTCAACAAATATTGCATTGTATTTGTTTAGAGCCATCTGTTGAGGAAGTGGAGCCCATTGATCGTGAGGAGTATATAGCGAGATACAAAGAGCTGATGGATGAGAGAACTGAAATGAACGTCAGGAACTTAATTTATAATAAGAAGTGTGTGGATTATTTTAGAAGAAAAAAGGTGAGGTTTACAATCTGTTCAGATTTATCTTACATTGATTCATTGTTTAACAATAATTAATTAGAGTCATAACAGAACTTATTCACAAGCAAATGCTTGCTATTTCACTTCTGCGGATGTCTGTTGCGGCCTCAATAATAAAAGTAAAGTCATAGAAAATTCTTCACTCCAGAAAACTTATTCCAATACATACTGCAATTTTTTTAAGAGAAAAGAATCTGGTCTCGTGTGCACAAATCCAAATGTTTTCCCACACACTTTGCAGTAAGCTAAAAGCTTGTGCTGTGAAGTGTAGAATACATTGTCAGCACCGATATCCAAACCTAGCTTCTCCTTATTAAAAGTCTCAGCTCCAACCAACCCTTTTTTTAATAATAATTATATATTTTTATGAAGTATTTCTAGAATGATCATTTTAATTATCTGAAATTTCACAAAAAATCATCAAATCAAAACAATTTAAATATACCTACACATTGAATAATATATTCACAAGTTTACCTTTTGTTCTTATCACCCAATCCATTTCAGATTGCACATACTCCTCGAGAAGATATACCGGACATTGATGAAGTTGAGAAGAATTATGCAAACCTTCTGCTACAGTTTGAAGAATGTCAACAACGTTTAGTAGATGAGCAGAGAGAGGTTAGAAAATATACTATTTGTAAAGAGATGCATGATACTTTTTAAGAAATGGTGGTGCTTGAGAATGGATTCATAGCACCTTCAATTTCACGTAGTGGAGTTCTGTTCTAAGTCTCAGCAATATTGTCTTTCGCAGGTGAATGCGGAAGTTGAAGAATTTCAAAATGAATATGACGGAAAACAGAGTGTATACTTTGAAGCGTTTGATAATTATTTAGAGCTTGAGAAACAAGTCGCTAAGAAGTTGTTATATTCTGCCAATGGCAAGAAAATTCCTAATGCGGTAATAATATTTAATTTTAATGTATTCATAATAACAATTTTCATTCCCATTCATATACGTGACATTGTTGACGAAATATATTTAATAAACATTAAATCTGTGCTAGTTAAGTAATACTGTTACCATTTTTAGGTTATTGACAAAAACCTATCAAGACAGAGAAGAAAAATAGATGAACTCATCGATATGAGATTAAAGTATATCTTGACTAGAAATGTTCTGGCTAAAATGGAACGGCAACTTATGGATGTAGATCTGTTAGACGAAGGGTTCTTTGTGAAGGATTTTGAAAAACTGCAAGCTGCTAACGACACGTATATGAAGAAACTCGAAGGTACTTAATTTTAATATGGCTGTGGATAACCTTGTAACATTTTATAATTATATTTTATCGAATTATGTTGATATTATTTTTAGAGAAGGATGCTACGCTGATTCAACAGAGGGCGGTGTGCTCTACTTATATAGAGATGTTGGCGCACATGAAAGAGCAGATGAATTTTGAAGTGAAGAAGTGTGATGACGCCAGAGATCTCCTGCAGTCTGTGGAGAGCAAATACTCTCAAGCGAGAAAGGATCAACACACGACCAAGTTATGTTTGAGGAAATTGAAAGAAAAGCAAGTAATACAATTTGAATCCATGGGATTGGGTGTACATCCCAAGTTGTATGCTGATTTTAAAGACACGCGTCGAAAGGTGAGTACATATTTTTCTTTACATCTATCTTGTAAGTTGAAGAGACCATTCGAATCAGAAATTTAAATACATTGATACAAAAGCTACAGTGCTGACAATTGCGTGATATACTAATCTATGTATTTCCATTGGTTAATTTTTGTTTTCCAGATATCGAAATTGGAAAATGACTTGGCGGCATTGTCAGAAGAATTGGAAAAAGCAAAAATGGAGAAGGCGTATCGTGGTGTACCAAACATATTTGACAAACATTGCATTCCATTGAGTTCATTGAAAGCTCGCCCTAAATTTCATCAGTCAGCATTTCTACTTCCATAGATTGTGTGAGAAATTATTTACATATTTTGTAATTCACATACCCTCGCACTAGAAAATCCTATGTATAACACAATAATATGGGTTTGTCAAAAAATTATAATGACTTTATTATAATAAATTATATTAGTTCTAACCAAACAGCATTAGTATTGTAGTTGTAGCCAAATATTGCTAATTTATACTTTTGCAGTGCCCTCATTGAAAACTTTTTTTTTTTTAAATGAATCTGGGTTTATCGAAATAAACCCAAATACACCTTTGATATATACCTAGTAGTATTAGATGCCAAAAAAAAAATATTATTCCATAATTTTGAAATTATTATCACTTCTAAAATATTATTGCTTTCAAAAAAATCAATGTTTGTGAAGCCAGGTACCTGTACACATTCCACATCTATTGTTTAAGTAGTCAGGCAGGTAGAGGCATTGTTTTACGGGTCTATTGTCAATAGAATTAACTGCAGACACATTATATGATAGCAACTTGGAAAGTTTGCATTTAGCGGGGTACATCATTTTAGTATAGGGGCTCATTGTTTGAAAAATTAGTTTCAAAGGCGTTACAGGAATTCAGCCACGTGATGGAAAAACCAAAGCCTCATGAAGGGTCTTTGCTTACCTGTTTTGAATCAGTCGATATCCAACGCTTGTCACGTTCAGTCGAACTTATAATCACGAAGCCAATGGCCTTCATAATATAGTCGTCGGGACATCAAGCCTCGGGCCACTTATGTGTATACTGTATATTATGTTACTAAATACCTATTTGTCTTATTGTGTAATTCACCGTATAATAATAACGTAGAGACTGTGTTGATTATTCATTGTGCGCACGAACATATAATTTATCTAAATCGTTGTGTGACGAACTGTTAATTGAGTGTTTGAACTGTTTATTATACATACTACCTCCTACCACGATTGCCTAATATCGTAATTGTTGATCGAACGAACTTTTGATAATTGTTATTATTTGCTGCTACAAATTACGTGGTTACGTAATTTTATACCATACACCTCGCATCGTAACGTGAGGACCGCGTTCTCACATCTCACGGGAGGGCCTTTGCTTCCCTCACATCATCACGCCGTCATAGGGAGGGCTGGACAGCCTCTCTATCATCACCGCCGAGATCTTCGCAGGCCTGCGTCCTGCCATCACCGTTGGAGCATCGGAAGGGCTGTGCGCCTTTTCCACCATCGAGGGACGTTGCGTCAGTGTTCATAATTCGTGTAGTGTGTGTACGTACATAGACAATTTCGGACAATTAGTGTGTAGTGTTTATTATATATCATCATAGAGTAAGTACCTAGCTTTAAGTTTTTTTTTATTTGTAAATATATGTATTAAATTGCTATTCATTGTTTTCACTCTTCCAAGACAAACAGCCCTCAGGTAGCACAGAAAAAAGTAGTAGTTATTGACACTGGGAACTGAACCGAGGACCAGGTTTTGTTCCCCAAGCCTTAAGCAACGTGTCAATCTGGCTCGCCAACGTGTGGCTATTTTCAGTAAGTGTGCTGGAAGGACTCATCACCCTGAGATGTAACGTTTGCTTTGTTCGAGATGTTTTCTGTTCTGCTTGAGTTTTGTTTTGGAGGAGTGTTGGGGTTGATTTTGTTGCGCTTCTTTGCGAACCGCAAGGTTGAGGACGACAGGAGTAGGAACACAGAGGTGACTACGAAGTCACACTCAGTCAGTGAGGGTAGTTTAGTTACAGAGGTAGAGAAGACTGAGGCAATAGAGACAGTACACTACTCTCATGCGTGCTGTCATGCGCGAGCTGAGTGGTTGGGGCAATACTCGGGAAGACCAGAAGAGTCTGCTGAGAACTTTATTCGTGGAGGCGAAGAGTTCTTCGCAAAGGAAAAATATAGTGAGCAAGGGAAGGTTAGACAGGCTTATAAGAGACTAACTGGAGAGGCAAGGGAATTTTGGGAAGTTGAAATAGGTAGGGATATTGGAATAATGGATTGGGATTGGTTTAAAGGGGTATTCTTATTGGCGCATGGGGTAGAAAACCAATATGGGTCACTGGTTGCTCACCTATATGGGGACAGACAGGAGGTCAACGAACTCGGCTGTATATTCCTTCAGAGGAAAAAAGCCCTGTTTCAACGTTTATTTGGGGATAAGGATATAAATAAAGAGTGTATGACGTTTGTACGATTGATGTCTCTTAGGTATAGGAACGTATTTGCATTGGGAGATTACACATTTGAGGAACTTTACAAAATTGCAACGAGGATGGACATTCAGTTTGAGACAGTATATGATAGGCAAGAAGAGAGGGGGTATCACTATCATCACAGACGATCTAGTGATTTAAACTCATACGACCTGAGATCGCGATAAATCGGAATAGGACCGACTCAGGAGTACGCAAAGTAAGATCATGGGAGGAGAGTAGTAATCGTTTTTCGAGAGGTAGCTCTGTTGGCAGGGAGGTAGAGAGAGTAGGGGGTGACTCACCAGCGCCTGGAATGGGTTTCCAGCATCCTGAGGAGCAGGATAACGCGTTGAGTGTGGTGAGTGAAGTTGAGGTAGTTAGCGTGGGCGTATCGAGCGATACAACGACAGACGAGGGTTGCATTCGAAATGGAGTGACAGAAAACTCCTGTTCAGTGGTGGTGTGTCAGGGAGAGGACGCGTTGCCAATCTCGGAGGTTCGAGTGGAGGACCTCCCTCACCAACCAGCTGAGCAGGGTGTCTGTATGTCTGTAGAAAAGATGAATGTAGAATCCAAGGAGATGAATAATAGCGAAGTTGAAGCTGAGTGCCTGACAGAGGAAACGATTGCTAGCGAAGAGAAAGACAGAGAGAGTGCGTATGAGGACACGATCGTAGATGTGATAGATGATAGTGATAGATGTAGGATGAGAAAGGATGCTGTGACTGAAAGAATGAGTGTGGCCGAGTGCAACCTTCTCTGTTGCTTACTCGCCACTTACCAACCGAGTAAGGATGATGCATCTGTCGATGTACACCGCGTGCGTGACGCAATAGTTGAGTATGAGGAGCAAGGTACCGATTCATCTCACCACACTTATGAGTCTTGTGACAGAGAGGTAGCTAGAGGATACATAGCTAGTGAGGTTATCCAGAGGGACTGGAAACGTCGGAGGGTGAAATGTCATCCTCACCTTCGGCGCATGGGAGCGTGACTCATGCATTGTTTATTTCACCTCTTGTATAGTTGTAAGATGTACTAGATGTAAGTTCTGTAGTGTAGGTTTTTATTATTTTGTATTATGTAGCTGGGGTCATTGCACGGTTTGGATATTAATCCTAAAAATATCCTGGCGCCCTATCCATGTATGTTAGATTAGGAGTAGGTACATAGATTAAGGTTGTAATTAGTCCATAAGTTTTCCCATTGTTCACAGTTAAGATTAACAGCAACAAATATTTTTTTTATTGCCAAAAGAGGAGGGACGTTTTGATATATACCTAGTAGTATTAGATGCCAAAAAAAAAATATTATTCCATAATTTTGAAATTATTATCACTTCTAAAATATTATTGCTTTCAAAAAAATCAATGTTTGTGAAGCCAGGTACCTGTACACATTCCACATCTATTGTTTAAGTAGTCAGGCAGGTAGAGGCATTGTTTTACGGGTCTATTGTCAATAGAATTAACTGCAGACACATTATATGATAGCAACTTGGAAAGTTTGCATTTAGCGGGGTACATCATTTTAGTATAGGGGCTCATTGTTTGAAAAATTAGTTTCAAAGGCGTTACAGGAATTCAGCCACGTGATGGAAAAACCAAAGCCTCATGAAGGGTCTTTGCTTACCTGTTTTGAATCAGTCGATATCCAACGCTTGTCACGTTCAGTCGAACTTATAATCACGAAGCCAATGGCCTTCATAATATAGTCGTCGGGACATCAAGCCTCGGGCCACTTATGTGTATACTGTATATTATGTTACTAAATACCTATTTGTCTTATTGTGTAATTCACCGTATAATAATAACGTAGAGACTGTGTTGATTATTCATTGTGCGCACGAACATATAATTTATCTAAATCGTTGTGTGACGAACTGTTAATTGAGTGTTTGAACTGTTTATTATACTGTAACATACATGTGTACTACCTATCGGTGTAATATATCAGTGTAACCTATACACTTCACTTTACCTTAAACGTACTATACAGACCTTATCCTTGAGATCTCCACGGCAAAGGTTTCAGGTTCTTAACGGCATGAGCTCTGGATCTCGAGGGTGAAAAGCCGTGGGAAGGGCCCACATTGATAGCTTTTGCTTTGGCTGCCACAACTCACTTGTCTTTCTTAGGTCAACCTCTTTTTTTTATACCAAAGATATTTTACTAACTGACAAATGAGAACCCAGGTTTATGATAATACTTTTATTGAATTGAATAGCAACACAAGTTACGTTTAAACAAAAGGGGAAAATATAATTATTCACTCATACAACAAAAGGAGGAGAACATGAATGTTACAACTTTTCCATACCTTGTAGCCATGGCCTGCTCCGAGGGGTGGAAGTCCTGGTTTCCTTTGAGGAAACTTATTTAAAACTGGATAGCTGGTACGTTGTCTGCAAGAACGTACTTGTCACAAAAGTCTGGAGGCTCGGGGTTGTTCGGGAACCTCAACTCGTACCGAGGAGGCAAGATACTGGAAGGGGCTCCGCAAGCTGGAAACTTGTGAGTTTTGGAAAGACTACGTATCTGGTTCGTTGCTCTTTACTGAACCGAAACTGATTGTCAGATAATTGTTTGAGATGATTGCGGTCACATTTATAGAAAAACCGTTATGCCTTTTTTATATGCCGACATCAAATCAGGCATCATCGAAGTTTTTAAACACAAAAGTTTACCGTACTAACACATGTACGAAGGCGGTGAAGCACAAACAATAGTTTTTAACCCATATTTTCTGAGTTTTGTAACTACATTATTTTAATTTTATACCGGCAATTTTCGGAGCGCGACAAAACGCGTGTATCTCACTTGGGAGCTATTGTCAAAGAGAAACGGAAAAGGACGCCATCCTTCAAAAATGGCTGAGAATTACTTCCGGAGTCAAATTAAAGACTGCCGAAGTCGAATTTGTGTCATCTATGGATATCAACTTAATGATATTTTCAGAGAGATTTTTGAAAGGCGGGAATATTTGAATTTATCTCCTGGGAGGAAGGTTTTTTATGTCAAGGTGAGAATACACCTTGACACATTCCCCTTCCTCGGGATGAGAAAAGAAGAAAAATCAGTACCACTGATTTTTGGGCGGGACTCGGCAGGCAAAACATGGTCTACATGGCGGATTACAAATACACATTTCAACAATGAGTTTGTAGCATGACACAAGTTACTTAAATCTATTACAATATAATGTCAATGGTCAGAGAGAAAATTGATCCATTGACAACCATATGAATAACATATAATGTTTTTTTTTTGGACAACTTAAATTTTCCAGTGATGTATCACAATTTTACATAACAAGGTGGTATATATTTTTCAGTCTTAAAACAGTCAATTATACCTTTTACAACATATAATACTTACAATTATGAAACATTTATATAAACATTTGCATTTTTTTTTTAACATAACCTTACATAGTTATAACATGGTATTGGTATATTTGGTTGTTATTGTTTTTATTATGCCCACTGATTGACTTTCACTGCCTAGTATGTGGCAAACATCTAGGTCTTTTTCACTGTAATGTTTATTTTGTACGATTTTTGTTTTTTTTTTAATAAAAAATTGTATATAATTCGTAGTCTTCTTTTTAATTCTTGAGGCAAAAAATATTTTTTTTTTATTTTTGAGTGAGTGGTTCTTTTTACAATTTCAAAGTTCACATACTTATCTAGTACATTAAATATTCTGTATCAAGTTGCCAAGATTTGGTACAAAGTTTCTACACGCTAGGTTCTCTTTACTCTATTCAATACTAAATGATACATGAATTTTATAGCTAATGAAATATATGCTAGGGGTTACATTTTTCTAAAATTGCACATACCTATTACTAAAGAATCACGCAACTTATTTCTAAGGAACGTTCCTATCCAGTTACTTATCAAAGGATATAAGCTAACAATGTACATAATTATATTTGTCATAGTACTAGGCTAATGACAATTTTCCTCCTCCCCGGAAAACAAACAGAACAAGAAAAATTTTGCTATGGCCACTACGACTGGACAGCAGGACGAAACCTTGCCGACAGCTCGCACCAAAAGGCCGTAACAGGACATAATTACAAAAAATTTAACTTTGAGATGACAGTTGGGCGAAACCATACTATGCCATTCAACAGATAAGGAAAATTGGACATACAATAATTTACTTCTTTAGTGATGTAAGAGTATGCATACCTCTCGGGTATGTACCAGACACACAATAATTACATCTATAATTTAATATAGTGTTGACCTTACTCGCACAGGGGTGCTGAGGTTCAACGCGAGCAAAAATTATCTTAAAATAAATACAGTCTTATCATTAGCAAAAGTGTATACCCGTAAGAAAGGGTTATACTGACAATGCTCAATACAATGAAAAGATTATGTAAAAGAGTAAATATAGCAACTTTATGTTTATCAGCCCTACCTGACTTACAAAAACCTACTAAACTACAAGTACATATTTCTTGAAATCAATTCCTATCTCATGGGTGAACGCCACTTGTTTTTTCTTTCTGGCTTAAAACAAGAAACCATTCTTACATTTGTTTGAGAAAAAATTTTGAGTTTGCAAGGTTGAATTTTCATGAATTTTCCAAAACTTTTCATGTAAAGTACAAAAAATTAAAAAAACGTGTGCGTAAGTGTATCCTTAATTACCCTGGGCCTTAATACGTGATATTCTTTGGCGAGGTAGCTAATCTCGCCTTGGAACACACATAGAATGACGAAATATGGTGATGTAACTGTCACTAGTAAACGGTCACATCCCACAAGTAGGAAAAAAAATCAACGTTACGACAAAGATACGGAGAAAAATATGTGTAAAAGAGTTATTTTTTGGATTTCACCAGGTCCTTGACGTGGTATCTCCCGACCGGTTTGTTATCCATGTTGGTTACTACATATACGGTACTTGAGATTTTATTTTTTATTTTGCTCTTGACGAATCTAGGTGCTAATTTTGCCGAAAAATAGCATCCTGCATTGGATTGAACAAAGTTTCTACGCCACACGACATCTCCTATTTTATATTTGACTTCCTTGCGCCCTTTGTTGTATCTTTCCGCATTTTTTTTGAAGGCTTTTAGTAATGACACAGAAACGGTCTCATACACTGCAGCTAGTTCCTTTAAACGTTCTGCGTGTAAGACATGGGGGTCTGTTTGTGGGTTGACGTTAGGTTGGGCCAGATGCTCTGTACCTATTACTGTTTGCTCGAAGCCATGGAGCAAATAAAAGGGGGTAAAACCTGTGGAAACATTGACGGTGTTATTAATACTGGCTTGGACTTGTGGTAGGGTTTTGCACCACGCCCGGTGATCATTATCGACGAGGATAGCTATGGACGTGTTAATTGTCTGATTGTAGCGTTCCACTACATTGTTCATAGGGGTATAAACGGTGTTATAATAACGGTCAGCGACATGGTGTTTGTCTAAGAAAGCGTTGAATTTTTTCGAAATGAACTGGGATCCGTTATCCATGATAACGGTACGGGGTATTCCTAGCGGGATGAAGATGTGGTCTTCCAACAGTTGGATGATAGCGGTGGCAGTGGCTCTCCGAAGGGGAAAGGTCCAACAAAATTTTGTGAACACATCTACAACACTAAGGATGTGTATGAATCCTTTGTAACTCTTAGGGTATGGTCCTATAAGGTCGATGCTCAGGGATTGAAGCGGTTTGTTGACGTTCTTTGGGACAGACATGTGTCCAAGAGGAGGGGCGGTAGAAATTTTATATGCCTTGCATATATCGCAGTTAGAAATGAAATGTTTCACGTCTTTATGTAGCCCAGGCCAATAAAAACGAGAGGCTAAGAATTTGTACGTTTTGTACGTGCCGGGATGACATGAATTCGGGCCTGAATGATAATTTTGCAGAATTTGTTGCCGATTTTCCTGCGGAATGACGAGTCTCCAGTTACAATTCGGACTCTGATTGTCCTGATCTTTATCATGACGCAAAAGGCAATCGTTTTGAATTAAATAATTTGGAAATCTCTGGGGGTTCTTTAACCAACCTGAATAAATTCTTTTGTACCACTTATCCTGTGTATCGGGTACAGTGGCGAGGGTAGAAATTTCGCTGATTTCAATACGTGAAAGAACGTCGGGTACGATGTTTTGAGACCCCTTTCGGTGTAATATTGAAAAATTATATTGTGAAAGTCTGGTAGCCCAACGAGCGAGTCTACCGGATGGGTTTTCGAGAGAGTGTATCCACTGTAAACTACTGTGGTCCGTAATGATGGTGAAGTGGGCTCCTTCTACGTACGCTCTGTAGTTCTGAACTGAATCTAAAACTGCTAGAAGCTCTCTTTCCGTCACACTGTAGTTACGTTCGTGCTTATTCAGCGTACGTGAGAAAAAGGCAATCGGATGTTCCCCGTCCTCAAAGATTTGAGTGAGGACTCCGCCGACGGCAACGTTGCTAGCGTCGCAATGGATTGTGAATTCCTTTTGGAAGTCGGGACATCTTAGTACCGGGGCTTGCAGCATTGCTTCTTTCAAAGTTTCGAACGCGGAGTCGGCCTCAGGCGACCAAACGAATTTCGATTTACCCTTGGAAGTACCCGTTAATTTTGAAAGAGGTGCCGAAATGGTTGAAAAAGAATTGATAAATCGCCGGTAGTAGCTGCAAAGACCTATGAATGATTTTACCTGTTTTGCTGTTTTTGGTTTTGGGAAATTGCGAATAGCGCTAAGTTTTGCTGGGTCAGTTTGGAGACCATCCTTATTGACGATGAAACCAAGGTATTTTAATTCGGGCTTTAAAAATTCGCACTTAGAGAAGTTTACGGTGAGTCCAGCGGCTTTAAGGCGGCTGTATACGGTCTTTAAAAGGCTTACGTGGTGATTGAAGTCTGACGAGATTACGACTAAATCGTCAAGATAGCAAAAAACATTTTCCTCCAGTTCTGGACCGAAGATCTTGTCTACCAAACGTTGCAGTTCTCCGGGCGCGTTTTTAATGCCGAAGGGTAGGCGATTGAAGGCGAACATTCCTCGACCTGGGCAGACAAAAGCAGTCTTTTCAATGCTGTCTGGGGCCAGTGGAATCTGCCAGAACGCTTTTGACAAATCAACGGAGGAAAGAAACTTGGCGTCACGCAAACGGTCTAAGATTCTGTGGACAAACGGCAAGGGGTATGCGTCGGCCTTTGTTACTTTATTGAGTTTCCTTGAATCTAAACACAGTCGAGCCGTGCCATCCTTTTTTTGAACTAGTACGATTGGATTGCTCCAGCCCGATTTTACCGGGCTTACCACATTTAGTTTTAACATTTCGTTGAGCTCGTCTTCGAACTGTTTTTGACGTGCAGGTGATAATGGGTAATACCGTTGCTTAATGGGGGAACCCTCCGTTACAATGTGGTGTTCGACTAAATGTGTTAAACCTAAACCACATTTTTCGTAAGAAATTGAAGAAAAAAGAGATTTGATTTCTTCCAAAACGGAAGTTTGAGAAGGGCTGAGACTATGAGCATCCACAACCGAAAGTTTATCTGAGGCTGGATGGACAGAAGTGGTGGCTATGCTGACGATGTCAGGCGCCAAATGGAATGCCTTCCAAAAATCGACACCCAACACCAAACTGGGCTTGAAAGAGGGTACGATGATGAAATCAATTTTTCTGGTCATGTTGTTGAAAGTAACCGGTAGACGAAGTTGGCCCATGGGAGGGTGAACTTTCTCATCCATAGTGGCAACAAGAACATGAGAATTGGCAATTGGGAAACCAAGGGATCTGAAAGTCTGGTACCAGTCTCCACCGAGAATTGAGACTGCGGCACCAGTATCCAGTAATGCAACAAACTTCTGGTTCACAATTCGGACGGTAGCGTAGGGGCGACCGTCTTTGGCTTGGGTACACGACGCCTCCGCCAAAGGCACGGTTGAGAAAAAAAACCTAACTTGCTCCAACCATCTTTCCCATTCTCGGATCTTCTCGGCGTCCGAGGGCGGTGATATCTGGAAAAAACGGCCGGAATCTAGTTTTTTGAATTGAGCAGACGTGGTGGAGGACGGGAGGTGTCGGGCACCGATGAAGAAAGTTTTTCAGGTTTCTTAAACCTAGGACTACGTCTTGGGACTACGTTCGATTGCCTAGTTGGACAATTACGGGCGATATGACCCAATTGTTTGCAGCTGAAGCAAGTGACGTTACATTTGGAAATCGTGGTTGGTTCGGGAGGTATGCGCGATACCTCGCTACATCTTGATAACAGGCGATGCGAAGAGGAGGTGGAAGAAGTAAAAGTTTTTGACTCGTGGCAGAACCGGCGTTCCATGTGGCGAGCCTTGTCTAAGAGTTCGCCTACCGTTAGAGACGACGCACAAGAGACAGTATCCGTAGCCCTATTGTTGAACCCGCTACAAAGACAAGAGATAAGCTCCTTATCATCTAAAGGGTTGTTCAACTTGGTATTGAGGTCTCGGCCGCGGCGAACGTAAGAAGTTGGCAGTTCATCTCGGCCTTGTGAGATACATAGAAGCTCCTTCTTTTGAGTGAGCTGTCCAAGGGGGTCAAGAAATTCAGACGTCATTATTTCCTTTAACTTTTCCCATGAAGTGAAACGCGACTTCTCCTTCCGGTACCAAGGATAGCAGCTCTCATCTAACAAGTCTATAAAGCATCTCATGACGTCCGTCAAGGGGACGCTACGCGCCTCTGACAGTTCCTCCACGCGCGTGAGGAAATCTGTGATGTCCGCTTTACTATCGTACCGCAGTTTCCACGATTGTAAGCCTTGCAAAGGGCGGGGATCCTTGATAAAATATTTAATTGAATTTCCCCTTGAAGAAGAAGGAGACACGATGATGGTTGGTTGCGGTCGCGTGGCGTGTGGTAGTTCAATTACTTTACTGACGTCATGAGACGAGAGCACGGGCAAGGGGGCCGGAGAAGAAGAAGAAGAAGGAGAAACCTGGGCGACTGCACGCCTCAGAGGGCTAGCAGTGGCCAGAGAGGTTTCGATGTCAATGAGAACGTTGAACGATTCTAAATTCTCTACCGGATACTTTTGGAGTTTTTCCTGTAGTTCAGGGCGCAATCCTAAACGAATGATTTCCACAAGCTCGTGAATGTCTAAAGGGGTTGAAAGTGCGTCATTCTTTTCCTTCATAAATTTTAGAAAATCGTTGACAGAGTGGAGGCCTTGCTGTGCGGAGTACAGGATTCTACGCAACTTAATGTCATTCGTATTTGACGACGAGGATAAGCTCGTAAGCCTAGCCAAAAGTATGTTGTTGAAATCTGTTGCCTGTTTGCGCAAGGACTGCAAGGCGCGTTTTGGTTGAATCTCTCTTAACGAGAGTTCCCTCCGCAAGGTGGTTGCATTTGCAGAATCTATGTTTTCTATTGGTGTTGAATCCATGGTAGATTAGGGTGTAAAGACATAAAAGTAAGATGAGGTGTCAAATGTGTAAAATGTGAGAAAAAATGGTGCGTGAGAAATAATTCACATTATTTCTCTGTGTGTGTTACAGTGTACAGAAAAGTGTAAACAAACACAAGAAAAAGTGTTGAAGAGGTGTGCGGAAAATGTAGTGTGAGAAATAATTTTTATTATTTCTCTGTGTGTTACAGTGTATAGAAAAGTGTAAACAAACACAAGAAAAGAAATGAAAGAAAAACTTTCAAAAAAAAATTTTCTTTTGGGCACTGCCTAAAATGTCGAAACAATGAACCGCCTCTGGTGATATTACTCGTTTTCCTAGTTTAGGAAAACAAAATGGCCGCTCACGTTACTTTTTCCTGCCACGGCGGCGTTCGTGTCGTCCATAGGTATATCGAAGATTACGCAAATATTTCCGTTGCGTGAAAAAATATGATGATACTATTTGAGGTTATGAATACACAACAAATTATTCATGAACAATATTCAACCTTACAAAATGACTTAGTACAAAAATAAAAATACCTAACTATTTTGCAAGATAAAATAATAATTTTTGTGACTTACAGAGAAGGGAGCTGTGTCAACCTAGCAAAGCCATCACGCTGGAGCGCCAGTGTAACATACATGTGTACTACCTATCGGTGTAATATATCAGTGTAACCTATACACTTCACTTTACCTTAAACGTACTATACAGACCTTATCCTTGAGATCTCCACGGCAAAGGTTTCAGGTTCTTAACGGCATGAGCTCTGGATCTCGAGGGTGAAAAGCCGTGGGAAGGGCCCACATTGATAGCTTTTGCTTTGGCTGCCACAACTCACTTGTCTTTCTTAGGTCAACCTCTTTTTTTTATACCAAAGATATTTTACTAACTGACAAATGAGAACCCAGGTTTATGATAATACTTTTATTGAATTGAATAGCAACACAAGTTACGTTTAAACAAAAGGGGAAAATATAATTATTCACTCATACAACAAAAGGAGGAGAACATGAATGTTACAACTTTTCCATACCTTGTAGCCATGGCCTGCTCCGAGGGGTGGAAGTCCTGGTTTCCTTTGAGGAAACTTATTTAAAACTGGATAGCTGGTACGTTGTCTGCAAGAACGTACTTGTCACAAAAGTCTGGAGGCTCGGGGTTGTTCGGGAACCTCAACTCGTACCGAGGAGGCAAGATACTGGAAGGGGCTCCGCAAGCTGGAAACTTGTGAGTTTTGGAAAGACTACGTATCTGGTTCGTTGCTCTTTACTGAACCGAAACTGATTGTCAGATAATTGTTTGAGATGATTGCGGTCACATTTATAGAAAAACCGTTATGCCTTTTTTATATGCCGACATCAAATCAGGCATCATCGAAGTTTTTAAACACAAAAGTTTACCGTACTAACACATGTACGAAGGCGGTGAAGCACAAACAATAGTTTTTAACCCATATTTTCTGAGTTTTGTAACTACATTATTTTAATTTTATACCGGCAATTTTCGGAGCGCGACAAAACGCGTGTATCTCACTTGGGAGCTATTGTCAAAGAGAAACGGAAAAGGACGCCATCCTTCAAAAATGGCTGAGAATTACTTCCGGAGTCAAATTAAAGACTGCCGAAGTCGAATTTGTGTCATCTATGGATATCAACTTAATGATATTTTCAGAGAGATTTTTGAAAGGCGGGAATATTTGAATTTATCTCCTGGGAGGAAGGTTTTTTATGTCAAGGTGAGAATACACCTTGACAATACATACTACCTCCTACCACGATTGCCTAATATCGTAATTGTTGATCGAACGAACTTTTGATAATTGTTATTATTTGCTGCTACAAATTACGTGGTTACGTAATTTTATACCATACACCTCGCATCGTAACGTGAGGACCGCGTTCTCACATCTCACGGGAGGGCCTTTGCTTCCCTCACATCATCACGCCGTCATAGGGAGGGCTGGACAGCCTCTCTATCATCACCGCCGAGATCTTCGCAGGCCTGCGTCCTGCCATCACCGTTGGAGCATCGGAAGGGCTGTGCGCCTTTTCCACCATCGAGGGACGTTGCGTCAGTGTTCATAATTCGTGTAGTGTGTGTACGTACATAGACAATTTCGGACAATTAGTGTGTAGTGTTTATTATATATCATCATAGAGTAAGTACCTAGCTTTAAGTTTTTTTTTATTTGTAAATATATGTATTAAATTGCTATTCATTGTTTTCACTCTTCCAAGACAAACAGCCCTCAGGTAGCACAGAAAAAAGTAGTAGTTATTGACACTGGGAACTGAACCGAGGACCAGGTTTTGTTCCCCAAGCCTTAAGCAACGTGTCACCTTTATACACTTCACAGTAAGCTTGAAAAACTTCTGTGGTGAAGTGGAATGGGTCGGCATTGGGGATTGATCCTGCACCCGCCGGATTACCAGTCGAACGCGTTACCAACCAGGCTACCTGACTAGTACCTTTTTTTTGACAGACTGCAAAATTGTTGGCCCGAGAGAAAATTTCATAAGTACGAGAATTAATTAACTTGGTGTTCCATAAATAAAAACATTAATTCTGCTTTAAAATCAGGTATTAAAAAAGCAATACACAGGTTTACAAAATTTTCGCTATATGACGGCACTATTGAAATAATGGACTTTACGTTTTCTTCTTAGGCAATGTATTTTCACACTTCAATGGGCCTTTGTTTCCACGACTCTGGATATCCGTTCTTTTCTATATCGTTCCACCATTGTTCATCTCCTTGCGCGAATATAACATAGATTAAATTTGTTACGGTTAGCACAATGAATACTATCCAGAATGCGACACGCCACTCACTTTGTGTTTGCTGAAATCATATTACATATAAAACATTTTAGATATTGTACATGCTTAATTTCTCAAGAGATAGTAAAAGATGAAAGGCAAATTGATTGTATGTACCCAGCCATCAATTTGAGGTAATTATTCACTATCCAACATATGGAAAAACCAATGTTTCAAAAACTGATTAGCAACTTTCCGTTCACTCTTGTAGAAAATGTGCACTCTTTACTGTCTTATGTTTGGTTAAATTTAATGTTACATACTACTACGGTACATCCCAGTGATGGGGTCACCAGTGAATGTTGTGTGCAATTAAACTCTCTTTGGGCCAACAAAAGATGGCAAATGTCTTATGGGAGTTTTATGAACAACTAACTTTACAGAAGTCGAAAATAAATCTAAAAAGACTGAGGAGTGGTGCCAGTTCTACAACCCATGTATCCACACATATAATTGCATAAATGTATTTATAGATTTTACTAACATTTGGTGTAAGATATCCTATGAGGTATGGAGTGATGATACCAGATATACATCCAACACCATTGATGAGAGCTGTAGCCGTCCCGGAATAGTTTGGTGTAAGATCCAAAGCGTTAATCTTCATGCCACAGTAGTAGGCTCCCATTAAACCCATAGCAATACAAAACATAACCACAGCTAGAGTTCTATCACATCCAGTGTAAGTTGCTGCCACTATAAATATACCTGGACCTATTGCAGCTGAAATTTGAAATACTAATCATTGTCACGACACTGAAATCAATTTGACTAGCAAAATAATATAAATAGCGTATTTCTTTCTCTCACCTATTGTGGTAAATATTTTTCTAGCGTTTTTGACTGATATGTAATCTCTTTTTATGCAATAATCACATATTGCACCAAATGCAAAGGATGTGACCCACATAATCATGTATGGAATGGCTGACAGGAATCCTGTGTTTTTAATTTTAAATTTTAATACATCGTTCATATACTTGGGAAGGTCTGTTATCATTGTGAAGTAACCCCAGTCGTGACCGATCTACAAGCACAAAATTTTCGTTAGAGTAATCTAATTACGTACCACATATAATTTTTGTAGCCTTTTTGGTCGGTAAAATTATGACTACTCACGGCTGCTGCAACGAGAGCCCATATGGCCATAGATGATAGAAGGGGCTTCCACGGGACTGCCTTCTCAGATTTCTTTTTAATCTCTTCCTCTAGAAATGTTCTTTCTTTATCGGAAATAAACGGATGACTTCTTGGATCACTGTACACCAACACGTTCTAAAATCAATCGATGCATATTTCATTCTATGGAATTTAGGGAAAATATTGAGTAATATTGATAGTAAAGATGTTATTCAGTAAAATATTTACCCATAATAGAAACCATCCAATACCAATGACTCCGAATACGTAGAACACTAATGGCCAATTACCTTCCTCGGCTAATATTGCGCCTGATATAGTTGTCCCTAAAATGTTTCCCATCTGGGCTCCACCAAATATAAGAGATCCCATGATTCCTCTCTCGTTCTTGGTCACCCAGCGTGACATCAGTGTAGCCAGTGCAGGCATTGTGGGGCCCTAAAACTGACTGATGAATACAAAATTGGCTTATGATGATTTAACACAAACCTAATATGTATGTAATTGTGTTGCCTTACTTCTCCCAGTCCTTCAATGACTCTTATTACAATGATGCCTGCTGGATTGTCTCCTCCAGCTTGCACTACGACGGGAGTGATCAGTGTTAGGAGGGACGTCAGTAGAATCCCAAATCCTAAAATATGCTTCGCTCCAAACCTCTCAGCCAGAAGTGCAGAAGGTAGATGAGTTGCAATGTAACCATAGAAGAAGGAACCCAAGATGATTCCTTGGGTCTCTTCACTCCAGTGATATGATCCATGATGATGCTACAAATAAATTTAATAAATTATATTTCCCTGAACATATTATATAGTTACCTACATTACAAAAAGGTACACCCCACAGTATGCTTGTATAACACACCATTTTACAAACTTTTCCCTATTTTGATGTCAGGTTTCCTTTCAATGAAGGAATTTTCGCTCAGTGAAGAAAACGCAGAGTCAGCCATGTATTTATATAATCCTTAGTTGTTATGGTACATGAAATAATGTGACTTTAACTGCAATGTTTGGCAAATAATAACTCCTTTCTAAATAGTAATTGTATGTTTTCATTATTGATTTATAAATTTACTCACTTTTTTAGTTGTTTCATCTGCTATGACCGGGCAGTCATTGGGGTCATATGCTTGTGTTTTATTATGTGCCGCCACCATCTGTGTTATGGAAATATTCAGACAGACTCTCAACATGTATGCCACCATCACACAGCAGCAACTCATTATACCAACGACAAACCTCTGTGGTATCAGACAAACTAAAGGTAAACATATTAAAACTTATAGAATAATTTGTCCATTATATTGTCTATCATTACTACTGATATTACTACGCCTTTTAAAGTTCCTCATAGTGTGCCGATTATAGTCCAATCTATGTACATAAAATAAAGTCTGATTTTTGTAAGTGTTCGCAAAACTCCCGCATTTAACGACGGATTGCTGTGAAAATTAAGAATAACATTTACGATAATATACTTTGTGTTCTAACGTCACCGGTTTTTGGAGAAAAGGTATTTCCTAAGAGATGCCATGTGATGAGGGGATCCAAGGTTCGTGTGTGAAAGGGCGTTGGAAAAGAAGTTCAGATTATAAGTCATATTTTGTCTAGCTCAGACCATCGGGAGACACAGTGCTGTTGCGAAGCACGGGCAACTCAGCTAGTATCTTATATGTATTTAACTTCTGTGGAATTCCCATTGACTTGGCACCGTTATATCAGGAATGAGAGAATTACTCGTATATATTAACTTAATTACATTGAGATCTGGAAGGGATTTCTGACTAGCGTGCGATTCGCTCATCTTAGTGAATATTTGTCATCATAATTATATTTATGTTTACTACTACTATGTGAAAATATTTCACCGTACCAAACTTTGTAAGAAAATTATGTGAATGAAATGCATGTCATATAATAGTATCAAATTACATTACGAGTAGTTGTGTCTCGGTGTACAACTCCACTCTGCATATGTCTACTTAATAGCGTAGGTACCAGTGGCGAAGCGTGGATTTCCGCAGAAGGGAATCTGGGGCTAACATTTCTTATGGGATTATGTCAGATTAGACACTATTATACCTATCATTTTTTCCAAAAGGTAACTCAATGAGAATCGTGTTCTTAGGTAGCTTCGCGCCGGGTAGGCACCCAGATAATAGTTATAAAAGATTTTTTAGTTTACCTTTGTCTCTGAACCTTTGAGTAGCACTTCTGGGCTCTTCTGACATTATAAGATGATGTGTCAAATCAAACTGGTTTGTTTAAATAAAGGCACCCAAAAAAGATTTTACGTACAAAAAGAAAAAGGAAATGAATTATTTTCAACTTGTGTTAATTCATCTTCACAAGGATTTTTTATTTTTGATTTTATCCATGAGGGTTTCCGTGTATGTATTTCTGCTTCCAAAAAATAACCCAAAATTATAATCTGTCAGTTTTGATTCCTAACTGAAATATTTGAAAAAATTGTTAGAAATTACCTAGACGATGGACTAAAAATATCTGTAATCAATAAGTAGATACTCCCATAATTACTTGGCCACCTAGTTTGTTGTAAACTTCCAAACTCTTTAAAATACCTATTACTATTTGTTTCTTTACTTTATAACTTCTTTGTGACTGAATAATCTTCTAAGAAGTCAATTAAACTAACATTAAATTGGTATCAAAATCATGCAGTTGCAATAAAACGTACACACTTATCATACACAAATATATTAAGTGTCTAAGGCAGTGTTATTACATAACAATAAATTATCTAACTTATGTTTATAATAACTATGTTTATGTACTAACTTATGTTTGCTTCTCCCGACACAGGATATTCCTAGTGGGGGAGGCAAACATATAAACAATGTATATATATAATGTTAAGATCCAATAAATAAATAAAAATAAATAAATAATGATTGTAAAATAGTTACGTCTATTTTTTAAAATAAATATCTAACTAGATTAGGAGAATAGTTCAGTTATCTGATGCTTCCTGTATAACACAACTTAACAATTAAAAATATCAAAATACTGTCGCAAAGTTTGCAACGATTAAAGAAATACTCGTCATTAGCACGTCTTATTATCTTTCTCATTATAACTAATAGGATCTTCAATAGTTCGCTTCTTCTTCCACGACTCCGGATATCCGTTCTTTTCAATATCATTCCACCATTGCACTTCTCCTTCTGCAAATATGATGTAGAATATGTTGGTAACCGATAGTACAACAAATACAATCCAAAATGCTACGCGCCATTCTTCTTGCGTTTGCTGAAAATGTAACACAACTAATTAATATCATAATTTATTTATTGAAAATTATATATTAATTGTTTGAATTTGATTTCATTTTGCAACTTACGTTTGGTGTCAAATACCCAACTAGATATGGAGTTATGATTCCAGTGGTGGCCGCAATGCCGTTTACCAAAGATACCGCAGCACCAGTGTAATTTGGTGTTAGGTCCAATATATTTATCTTCAATCCAGCATTGTAAGCAGCCATTGTGCCCATAGCACAACAGAACATTACTACGGCGACAGTTCTGTCACATCCAGCGTAACTGGCTGCGACTACGAATGCACCTGGTCCGAATGCCGCTAAAATAATAGACATTAAAATATCAGCCAATTTATCGTGTGTATTGTTTTAACATTTCACAGGAAACTTTGTAATAGTTGGGTAGGACAACAGCAGAGTTTAAACTATGTATATTTTCTTTCGGCATCATATTATCTATTCACAAACGTGATTGAATGTAGCAAAGTTCTCTTTTACCTATACTTGTGAATATTTTCCTAGCATTTTTAACAGATAAATAATTGTTCTTAGTGCACCAATCACATAGAGCTCCGTAAAAGAATGCCGTTATCCACATGACTAGATAAGGCAGGGCAGACAGTATTCCCGTCTTTGCAATACTGAATTTTAAGACATCGTTCATATACTTGGGGAGGTCTGTTACCATTGTGAAGTAACCCCAGTCGTGACCAATCTAAAAATGCAACAAGAATATACATTTTCATGTCACGCCAAATATTACTTACAATATGACGTCTTTTTCCACTTCCGCAAACAATACTTTACTATTTATCTCCAAATAATTATAAGTTTTAATGTGGTGGAAGAAAATAATATATTTGCAGACTCACAGCAGCCATTAATATTGCCCAAATAGCCATCGAAGAGATAATAGGTCTCCACGGAACAGGATTTTTTAGTTTTTTCTCAATTTCAAACTCTAAAAATTCTCTTTCTTTATCAGAAATGAAGGGATGTGCCCTCGGATCACTATAAACAAAAAGTTGCTGAAAGAAGAGAATATTCATCAATTGATTATTATGTTTTAAAACACCTTTTGATACTTTGTGAAAGTAATAAATTACCAACCCAAAATATGTACCACACTACGCCCATTCCTCCAAATATGTAGAATACATTGGGCCAGTTGCCGTCTTTAGACATTACGAAGCCTGATATAACAGTCCCTAAGATGTTGCCTATCTGTGCTCCTCCGAATATAATTGACGCCATTACTCCTCTCTCATTCTTCGGAACCCATCTCGCCATGAGGGCGACTAAAGCAGGCATTGTTGGTCCCTGCAGAATATAATATTTGTCACATGTATTAAGATATCCAAATATGTGTGATTTCAGTGACATTTTACATATTTTTAATAGATTTGAATCCATCATATTTATCATGACATATTTTGTCATTTCTGATTAGAAAAATTAAACACATTTTATCAACCATTTGTATCACTATAATGTCAATAGTATCCAGAGTTTTGATCAGAGATGATCTGGTTAAGAATTCTTAAAATTTTACGTAAGTAAATGTGTATAGAAACATATACCTCCGCCAATCCTTCAATAACCCTTACTACGATAAGTCCCGTTGGATCATCCCCTCCAGCTCGCACTACAGCGGGAGTAATGAGAGTCATTACAGCTGTTATGGCAACTCCAATACCCAGAGGATGTTTTGCTCCATACTTTTCAATCAAAAGTCCAGAGGGTATTTGCGTTACAACATAACCATAATAAAATGCACTGAGAATTATTCCTTGGGTCTCTTCATCCCAGTTATACTCTCCATGTGTATTCTAGAAATGGAAATAAACACAAAGTGAGTCACTTTTTAGACTTTAAAATCAAAATCAATTGATTTAAATTCTTTAGATGATAATCTAAAAGAAACACTTACACCAGACACTTTTACACGTACATTGTTTCTTGTTGTTTTACACAAAAATAATATTGCATCTCAACATAAACAGATATAACTATAAAATCAACTTACACTTGTAGAATTTCCAAAGTTAGAATCTAAATCAGGACATGCATTAGGGTCGTGTATTTCTTCTTTTTCTCTCGCCACTACCATCTGTGTAATGGCAATATTTAAGCACACCCTCAGCGTGTAAGCCACCATTACACAGAGGAAAGACATAAAAGCAATCACATATCTTTGTGGTATACAAAACACTGAAAGAAATACACATCTCTTACAGTAGTTTGCTATTGCAATAAAACCCATACTTTAACTACGGATCAGATCAGCTCGTGGTTTTGGATTTTATGACTACTATAATATTCATGACAGTAAATTATTATACCAATATTTTATGACTACTATAATATTCATGACAGTAAATTATTATACCAATAAGAGGACTAACTTTTTACAAATTTTTTTTTGCAAATTTTATTTCATAATCATTTTGTTTCATACAATTCAGTTAATTGCAGTTCTGTTTTCTGACATCATTTCATCAGCATAAACGCACCATTTGAAATTATTTTTCAATAAAGATTTTGTTTATTTATTTATTTATCATTTTTTGTCCCACATTTAGTAGAAAATCATGTTCATTCCACTCACTCGTTAGTTTCACGATGTTACCTATGTAAATTATAATCAATTACACCAATTCAGTCAAATTTAATACTGTAATTATATTGTACACCTGTTTCTACTTTACAAGTACTCATACTAATACTTATTAACTTGAATTAAATAGGAACCTAGACACATCATGTGGTGCCCTTGTCCACATTTTGTACACATTTTACTTATACGAGTATTGTCATCACATATTTCACATGTTATGCATATTAATTTAGATAATGGTAAAACCTTGTAATGTATGTAAAATAGTATACATATATGTACTACTACAATACTAGCAAGTATTTGTGTCACTTTGCAACATTGTTGAGGCAGTGAGAAACAATATTAGATGGAATTATGTATAAGTGTTGGGAAACAGAAATTTCTCAGCATTTCCGAATTTTGGATACACTATTTCATGTAAATTCCTAAAGTATTTTCCATAAAGTTTTACTTACATTTCGATAGCGTCAATCTCCATCCTGTTAACATTTTTATATTTTAATTTAATAATTGACTATTTATTTATCAACATTATTTGCCGTGAGATTTATGTGTTGTGTTTCTTGTCAATTAAGATAAACTAATACAATTGATATAATTGGATAGGTTTTTATTAAGTAATATTGTTGATTCTTATTGATTTAGTTATCAGTTTACTTACCTACACAATATTTGAAGCACCAAGTTCTAGATTATTTGTTACTGTAACCTACATTTATGCAATTTCCTCACTAGTTACCCATTTACTTACTGATTTTACATGAAAATTGACATAATTACGAAACAGACATGATTCCTAAATTAGTTTTATCATCAAATATTTATATGTCAATTAGTAACAGATTACTTTCTTCTAAAACAATCCCAGAGTTGAAGATTGAAACCCTCATAATCCTGGTTTGTTTTCTGGCCATCCTACTGATTATTATTTTTTCTTTTTTAAATAAATCTGGGCTTATCGAAATAAACACAAATTCACCTTTGTACACTTCACAGTAAGCTTGAAAAGCTTGTGTTGTGAAGTGAAGTAAGTCTGCATCGGGGGTCTAACCTGCGCCCACTGGATTAACAGTCGAGCGCTTTACCGACCAGGCTACCGACCATTATACTTGTTCTTCACATCCAATAGACTTTCTTTGTGTAAACTCTTAAGTTATATTTTAAGCAAATTAAGAATAGCCATATCCACGTCTCACAGCCATACATTAGAATCGGCACCAGAATGGTTTCATGCATCAGTACTTACTACCGCTACTTTTAACTTTTATCGGTTCTGCATTCACCCTGGTACCGACTTTCTGTTATCTTTCTACGTCATTCACCAAGATTATTAGAAAATACAATTCCCACTTCTCAGTATTATCAGCCAGAAGAGTCTACATATTATCATTCATGATTCACATATAAACTCATCAGTCGAGCACTGGGAAAAATTCACCTATCCAGATATCACGAATATCACAGGATTAGGCTCAGCGCGGGGCCTAAAATACAAGCATTGTACCTGAAATATCAGGACGCTTAAAATATCTTTCTGGCACGATGCTAAACTAACGGACTGTAATTTTGAAAAACTATAAGTAGTATTCATTCACGCGTCAAATCTTTGCACACTTTCGAATTCAATGACAATTGTGAATCAAAATTTCAGACTTAATTAATATACTTTTTTAATTAGGCAGTCCACCCTAACTGGGTGATTTGTGCCAGTACACATCTACGAAAACTTAAGACAAAATGAGATTCAGAAGTTCAAATCTGTTAAAGTCTCAAGTCGAACTTCATCAAAAATCCCACGATCATGCAATATGATTCCTTAGGCTTCATTGCCAGAAGCGAAACAGAGCTAAAGGGTCTGGAGAAATCATGTTGGTATTATTATACTTTATTTTATTTACTTATGATGTTTTGTCATCTTTATTATTATAAACAATATTTTCTTCAACACTTCTGTGTTTCTTCCAGGACTCCGGGTATCCATTCTTCTCAATATCATTCCACCATTGCACGTCGCCTTGTGCAAACATTACATAGAATACATTTGTTACCGTTAGTACTCCAAATACTATCCAAAACGCTAATCTCCATTGCTCTTGTGTTTGCTAAAAGAAACAAAACACGTAAATTTTCATTCAAAAAGTATTTTACTTATCTCCACCCTCTCCATTTGCTTTCGAGTATTTCAAAAGAGAGATAAGTAGAAAACTTACGTCTGGTGTCAAATATCCCACAACATAAGGAGTTATAATGCCTGAGATGGATGCAGTCCCATTTATCAAAGCTGTAGCTGTGCCAGAATAGTTTGGTGTCAGATCTAAAGCATTGATCTTCATTCCACAATAGTAAGCTCCCATTAAACCCATGGCAATACAAAACATGATTACAGCTAAATCTTTATCACATCCAGCGTAACTCGCCGCTAAGATGAATATACCTGGACCCATTGCAGCTAAAATGTAGAAGATTAGAAGCTAAAATTTGAGTTACAAGAAATCTGCATAATTTAAATAAATCATTGCAATTGATCATCATTCAGTAAGCTAAACAACTGGGTATTTGATTGAATTATTTCTTCAGTTTTCACAGTTGTAATTCATGTTTTGTATAAGTACTTCAGAACATAAGTACAGTTTGTCAAAAACGAGATGGTTTTAAATGAGTGCGCTTGCTGCATGTGGATTTTTGATAACCATAGTGGCAACATTTGTAGAATTTCAACAAAAATGTCATTGTTGCCAGCAAACAAAATTGTAGTTCCGATTTAATCCAAGACCATCTCTTTCTTCACAGACATAGACAAAAAATTCACCTCCTGAAGATGACTCAAATAAAATATGAACACATGGATTACCTGGCAAAGATATATCTATGCACAACTTGATATTTGATTACTTGCATTAATCTGACTCATCGATAAATAGAAAGCAATCAAAATTCAAATCGTTAATTGTCATGTCTTATTTGGTGATGTATGTTGATATCATCAAAATTATTATGCACTAAGCTTATCGAAATCTTGACTATAGTGTAATTTGTTTACATTGTAATTATGTAAGATTTAGGCATTTTTATAATCATATTTACAGCTTTTTATATGGAGTGTAATAGTAAGATATCTCAGTTATATTTATATGTTATTGTGGAACACTAATTCTGGTGTAAATAAATTATGAGTATATCTGTTTATCTTGGAGTTTAATATCAGGCAAAATGTGATTATTATATGTTTCGTTCTTACCAATGGTTGTAAATATTTTACGAGCGTTCTTAGTGGATAAATAACCTCTTCTGATACACCAGTCGCAGAATCCTCCGAATGCAAACGATGTTATCCACATGACTAGATAAGGCAAAGCGGATAACATTCCCGTCCTTGCAATACTAAACTTTAATACGTCATTCATATACTTGGGGAGGTCCGTTACCATTGTGAAGTATCCCCAGTCATGGCCAATCTGTAAACAAACTGACATTAATATATTGACATATTATATTTGAAGCCAATGATAGTATACAAGCCTGGACATACGAATAACATCACCAACCTGATTGGTGACACTTGGGCTACGGAATATTTTTTCCCGTACATTTTCTCCCAATCTTGGAGACGTCATCATCGTCAAATATCAGTTGAGCCGGGCCTGTATTATAATACAATTGCTTTCAGCCTCATTATATTTAATACCATAAAGTTATAAACTTACCTATATGTTGTTATAACATTATTGAGTTTGCGATAAAGATATTTTAACGTATTGTCCTACGGCATGCAATTCAGCAAAAGCGACAGTTTTAAAGAAAATGCGTTTTTAATGTAGTAGATTGATAGAAGACATAAAAATATGTATGCCAACATTGATTATAAAATGACCAAAGAATTCTCCCATTTGTGAATATTCCAATAAAACAAAACTGCATCTACTGCTAGATTTTACTATGTTGCTAATGTCTCTTAAAAAGTTGTGTATGCATCAATTTCACGGTATTGCATGCCGAACGATGATATGTGGATACATAGTATGTACATAGATATTTTTCATCTTAAATAGTGAGCCCCTCTCTCTGTCTTCTTACCAAAAAGAAGGCAACAGCTTTGAATTTGGCATATTCTATCAATCTTAATAATATAGCAATCTTAATTCTGTGTGGTAATAATATAATTTGACTTACTGCTGCAACAACCACTGCCCAAATAGCCATTGAAGATAGAAACGGTTTCCAAGGAACAGATTTTTCACTTTTTTTTTCAATTTCTGATTCCAAGTATTCTCTTTCTTTATCAGAAATATATGGATGAGTTCTGGGATCACTGTAGACGAGAAGTTGCTTAAAAAATAACATTTCGTTACTTGTATTTGCAGAAAGTTTATAAAATGAAGAGAGTATTTGAAGACCAGATATGATTTGTTATATTTACCCAAAATATAAACCAAAGTACGCCTAGTCCTCCAAATATGTAGAACACATTGGGCCAGTTGCCGTCTTTAGACATTACAAATCCTGATATAACAGTCCCTAAGATATTGCCTATCTGTGCTCCTCCAAATATTAGCGACCCCATAATTCCACGCTCATTTTTAGTAACCCAGCGAGACATTAGAGCTGCTAATGCAGGCATTGTTGGACCCTTTCAATTAGACACAAACATCTAAATTCAATATTTCTCAATTTCAAACATTTTATGTGAATAATTATGGTTTCAAACTCATCGTGACTGATGTTTGTTTCAATTGTGATTTACAATTTCTAATAACAAACTGCCATCTATTGAAAACTTATAAAAACATTAGTTTGTTTTGTCATTAACTTATGGAGTATTTCGTCTACATTTTTACCCTAAAGTATTTTCATTAATACAACTTACTTCTCCTAAGCCCTCGACAACTCTCACAACAATTAATCCAGTCGGATCATCACCACACGCTCGTGCTATCGCAGGTGTGGCTAGAGTCAGTATGGATGTTATTAAGATGCCAAACCCCAAAGTGTGCTTTGCCCCGTATTTCTCAGAAATTAGAGCAGCAGGTACGTGTGTTATAAGATAACCGTAATAGAAAGCCCCGAGGATGACACCCTGAGTCTTTTGATCCCAATCATATTCACCGTGACTCTGAAAAGAATTTACAACACAAACTTCCATATAGTATTTAATCTGCATTACTTATCTGAGACTAAACTGCTCTGATTTCATTTTTGATTAAAATTAAACTTACATTTGTTGTGTTTCCAATTACGGTGCTTATGTCGGGACATGCAGTAGGGTCGTAGTGTTCTTTCTTTTCCCTCGCCACTACCATCTGTGTAATTGCAATATTCAAGCATACCCTCAGTGTATAAGCCACCATTACACAGAGGAAACTCATCACACCCACTATGTACCGTTGTGGTATAATGAAAACTAGAAAAATATTACGATTTTAATTGATTTTAAGCTGTAAATGGCAGCACATGCTATCTCCTGTTAATGCTTTACGAGAAAGTGGCAGATAAAAGTTTCACAACTTTTTTAAAAAATTATTTAGTCGCGTAACACAAACACTTTTTTCTTACATTGATTAAGGGCAATGTAAAAGAAAAGAAAAAAATATTTTTCCACACATTGTTTTTTTTGTGTCCTTTCGTGGTCGGTTTGATGATCTCTCATGGTTGTTGGGAGACATGTTGTGTCACGAGGGGCAAACCAATCAATCAATCAAAAAATAATCAAACTACAACATTCTCCAATAATTAGCTTATTTTTCAGTATTTTTGTTTTTTTCGTAGGTACTTGCATGTAACCTTGAACTGTTATATTGTGATTAGTGTTGCCCCAGAACAGGCTATCGCCTAGTGGGGCAATAAAATCCAGTACTTCTTTTCTAATATTGTATTTTGTAATTTTTTTTTGATATTAAATACATGAAAATGGTACCTCACATTTTTATAATTGTTGTGGTGGGGTGAACAGATAAAGATAAAATATAAACTCTGTTAAATATACAACAAATTATATTGTAGGC
This sequence comes from Ceraclea dissimilis, assembly GCA_963576895.1. Lineage (NCBI taxonomy): Eukaryota > Metazoa > Arthropoda > Insecta > Trichoptera > Leptoceridae > Ceraclea > Ceraclea dissimilis. The sequence goes on along the minus strand of OY756361.1, from coordinate 8,110,867 downwards.
CCCAAAATAATCATCTTAATTATTTAAGAGTTAATGTACAAAATCTTACATTTGGAAAGTGTTAATCTCCATCCTGTTAACATCTTATTTCCACTTTTATTCACAATTTTTGTATCACTTTGAAATTAAGTTTTTTTTTAATAATTTAAAAATATTTTTCGTACATTAACAACACATCTTCTCTAAGATAAAAATATAACTGACACCTTCATCCAAAAGAGACTACAAGATTAATATTATTTACATGTTCTTGAAATAAGCTTGTTTATTTTATTTAAGAAAGAATGGTTCTCAAACATACTTAATACTTACTTAGTGTAGCTATCATACCGTGCTGAATTGATAAAAGAGTTTGCAATGTGAAGCCCTGATTCTAAAACCTCTTTAATTTCTTTAATGTTACCATTCTTAATTCTTTTTGGGAACACATATAAACTATGTTTTCTCAGAGTTCATTTATTTGATACTTTTGACGTTTTCAATCGGAGGAATCAACCTAATTTCTTTATAATGGGGTCGTCAAATGTAGCTATTGTAAGGGCCAGTTGTTTGTAAAGTTTCTTTATGACATACAGCTACTCATTCTGAATGTCTTATTATAGGCAGAATGAATTTTGTATTATTTTACTAATTATCTTTTTACTTTTTCCTATAGCTCCCATTTCTTACACTCTCGATTTTTTGTTACAGAGACTATGTACACTGAATGAGGATCTTCCTTAACAAGTCATCATTATTAACTTCTGTGAGTGGACTCTCTTTTCAACTACTAATTGCCATCAAATGTTTTCAAGCTAAGATCACACATTAATTATTAGAATACTACTATATGTACATCAATTCTAATTTCTATATTGCCTTACCTTTGAGATTCTCCATGATAATATCAATGTTAAATAATTTCTGCTTGTAAAAAGCCTTGTACCCTACTGATGTCAACCTTGTGCATCATTTTATTTTACTGCGTCATAATAAACTGAATAATCTATTTGCTTGTGTATTCATTTTATCTCTACATTGTTTGTCATAAGATTTACAGCTTCTAATGCGTACACGTGAATCTCAAATAACATCGGGTCTCACTGTATAGTGGTAGTGTACTCATCCAATAAATAACTGAATTCGCAATTAGGTTGTGATATTAGCTTTTTCGTCCTCTCAAGGGCAGCATCCGATCTCTGTAGGATCAACATGGTTCGCAGGGTAGAAATTTCCTCGTAGTAATCAGTCTGCTAACAGTGCAATTTCGAATTTATCTTTGTATGGAAGAGGGCAGTAATGCTTTTTATGTAAAATATTATCTAATCTGGGCTTATCGAAATAATATTAAATATATCTCGACTCATGGTAAACTATTTAGCTTTCATTCAATTAAAACCAGTGAATATATTTTCTAGTTGTTTTATTTCTTCGTCATATAATAAAATTACATAATATACTAGTATCTAGGTACTTGAAAAAAATAATATGCATAAATAATAATTTCATACATTAATAATTCGGTACGATATTGCTTCTCACTATCTCTGCATTTAGAATTGCCTCAGGAAGACAGTTTATCAATGTTTGCTTGTCAATTTAGAACAAAATCTTTTTCATGTATTTGAGATATCTTGAGATAGGTACATAAATTATTTTAGGTATTAGAACTGGTGGAATCACATTACAGATTTTCCTCTCAAAAAAGGCGAGAGGTATCTACATTCATATAATATAGTCTCATTGCTTATGAGTAGACTTTGGTTGGCTTAAGTTTGGCACTTTATGCCCAGGGTGTAATTTTATTGAAAGTTGTATACATGCTACAGTTCAAGAACATTTCACAATCAACCAATTTTTCGATGCCGTCGCCATCTGTTGGAGAGAGGACTCAACCTGTAAAATCTTTTTTTTTATCAAACAGTAAAAGAGCTGCTATATTGCTTAATCTCTTTACATGAAATTGTATGTGAGAAATTCAAAATTTAATAACAATTAATCTTATCTATAATAAAAATTATAATTTACAGAATCCTTAAACTACATTATTAAATATAATCACAGCTAATATTATTTATTATGTACTATTATTACCTACGTCCTACATGTTTATAAAAGTGGCAAAGACAAATGATTTTGATATGAATTTATCTACAATGAAATGCCAAGCGTATATAAAAAATGTTGATTAATTTTATTTTTCCATAGATGGCAGTCAACTGACAAATGGATAGGAACAGGTACATAATGCTTAAAAGAACAGTTTATTTTTAAATATTTTTCAACCATTTTGCCAATACATTGCGTTTCATATAACTTGGCCACTGGCTACATAGTAATTCTATACAAAAAGTGTGACAAGACGGATGAAACGAAATGTAGTTTCACAGTTTTCAGCATCACCATCAGTCTATCGAGAAAGAGTTGGTCTCTCTGATTAATTATGAACTAAAATGTTGTTTGCTGGCAACAATGACATTTCTATTGAAAGACTCACAAGTGTTGCCAAAGAGCTACAAACAGCGCCCTCATCGAAAACCCTATCTTTCTTGACAGACTGTAAATTAGAATAGAATTTAAATTTAAATTGTTCTATTCTATTTTTATTATCTTTTATTTAATTGTTGTACCATCATTTTTGTTATATCCAATTATACTTAAGTAAATACTAATTTAACTTAAAACAATCTAACTAGTTCAGGAAACAGAATCACATTACTTATCTTATACTTATGTATTTATTACAGGCGTAACTGTACATGGTGTTATTATCCACTAATATTATATTTACAATAAGTTAATCCTGAGTATAAAAAATAGATTATACATACATTGTACTAAAATATCCTGTTTGTAATTTGGTAAGTACTTCATTATCGAATGAACACCAAAGATTGTGTTGAATTATGAGTAAATAATTTTGGCATCATTATTCATCACTTCAAACGGATTTCAGTTACGACTGATAGCAAAACATTGTTCCAAGTATAATAATTTATGCTATAATTATCACTAATCAAACAAATTTGAAACAATATGAACTCATAATATGGTCCGGCCATATTATAAATTTTTACTCACGTTCAGGGAAATTTTTCAGTGATTTTTTTGTAACGGAATTATTTTAAGACGTAATGCCATCTGTTGAAATTTTACATTAACAAAATAAAGCAATATCTTTAGGCACGAAAACTCTAAATGGCTTTTTTTCTATGAATCTTCGGTAGTATTATTTTCAATATACGAAGATTTTGTTGTCTTTTTTTATGTTTATCTGAACAATTATTGTACAAACATAATTCGCTAGTTGTTAATTGATACATAAATGTATATTTGTGTTAGGTATATAATATAATATCACATTCTCAAGGATATGAGATTGCTTGCTAAAGGAAGGTTGATAATTGCCTCGAACGTAATAACTAATAAGACTGGGTGTTAAATAATTTTAATATTAAGTTATACTTTCTTCACCGCCACACCAGTCATCCCTCCATCTGCATCAGATTCATTATTTCTTGCGTTGACTTGCACAGTCTTAGCACGCTTCCAGTTTGGTGGGTAACCGTATTTGGGGATATTATTCCACCACTGTTCTTCTCCTGAAGCCCAAATGATGAAGATAACATTTGTAAATATAAATACTCCGAGCACGATCCAGAATACTGTCCTCCATTGCTCCAACGCTGACTGAAAATGAAAATACAGTCAGATTAGTACGTATGTATTAATATTTTCTTTAGATATATTATTCATTCTTTGTTTTAACGAGTCAGTTTTTAAAATACTTACATCTGGTGTCAGCAATCCAACCAAATACGGAGTAACGATTCCTGAAAGAGCTCCAATTCCATTTACAATAGCCATTAGTGTTCCTGCATAGTTAGTGCTGAGATCTAAAGCATTGACCTTCATTCCAGGGTAGAAGGCTCCCATGAGACCCATCCCAGGCAACAAGGTCACGTCAATATGACGTGAATTGAAGGTCGCCAATTTTCAAATGACGTGATTGCGCATAATCGACGTCATATTTGACGTCATTTTTTTACCTGTGTCGACATTGGTCAAATCTCGACGTCATATTTAACGTCATTTTTAGACGAGTGTCGACATCGGTCAAACCTCGACGTCATATATGACGTCATTTTTAGACGTGTCTCGACATTGGTCAAACACAACGTCATATTAAACGTCATTTTTAGACGAGTGTCGACATCGGTCAAACCTCGACGTCATATATGAAGTCATTTTTTGACGAGTGTCGACATCGGTCAAACCTCGACGTCATATATGACGTCATTTTTAGACGAGTGTCGACATCGGCCAAACCTCGACGTCATATATGACGTCATTTTTTGACGATGGTCGACATCGGTCAAACCTCGACGTCATATATGACGTCATTTTTTGACGTGTCTCGACATTGGTCAAACCTTGACGTCATATTTAACGTCATTTTTTGACGTGTCTTGACATTGGTCAAACACAACGTCATATTTAACGTCATTTTTAGACGTGTCTCGACATTGGTCAAACCTTGACGTCATATTTAACGTCATTTTTAGACGTGTCTCGACATTGGTCAAACACAACGTCACATTTAACGTCATTTTTAGACGTGTCTCGACATTGGTCAAACACAACGTCATATTTAACGTAATTTTTAGACGTGTCTCGACATTGGTCAAACCTTGACGTCATATTTAACGTCATTTTTTGACGTGTCTTGACATTGGTCAAACACAAAGTCATATTAAACGTCATTTTTAGACGTGTCTCGACATTGGTCAAACACAACGTCATATTTAACGTCATTTTTAGACGAGTGTCGACATTGGTCAAACCTTGACGTCATATTTAACGTCATTTTTTGACGTGTCTTGACATTGGTCAAACACAACGTCATTTTTAGACGTGTCTCGACATTGGTCAAACCCTGACGTCATATTAAACGTCATTTTTAGACGTGTCTCGACATCGGTCAAACACAACGTCATATTTAACGTCATTTTTAGACGTGTTTCGACATTGGTCAAACACAACGTCATATTTAACGTCATTTTTAGACGTGTCTCGACATAGGTCAAACCTTGACGTCATATTTAACGTCATTTTTTGACGTGTCTTGACATTGGTCAAACACAAAGTCACATTAAACGTCATTTTTAGACGTGTCTCGACATTGGTCAAATACAACGTCATATTTACCGTCATTTTTTGACGTGTCTAGACATTGGTCAAACACAACGTCATATTTAACGTCATTTTTTGACGTGTCTCGACATTGGTCAAACACAACGTCATATTTAACGTCATTTTGGACCAGATAACCAAAGTTGAGAAGTATTGAACCCGATTAATATTTGGATGGGTGACCGCTTGGTATTTGATTTTAATTCGAAAAAATATTATATAGCGAAACACATTTGAGGCAGGTCGTAAAAAATCATTAGGCATTTTTAACTCGCTATAATTACTTACTTATTATGTCTTCTTGACATCATATTCTGTTTGATACGATATAGTTATATTTATAATAAAGAAAGACTATTTAAGGGCATGGCACCAGGAATGACGTCACAGTCTTTTCCCACGGCATTAAGGTTCAAAATTGCGTGACAACTGCATGATAAAATGGTAAAAATAGTGTTTTTTTCAATTTATGGGGTTAATTTTGCGTCAATCAAAAAACTTTTTCGGTTATTCCCTATAGATTTAAATGCATATTATCAGTACAAAAAAAAAATATTCCGCGACTTTCGGCAAACGAGTTTCCGTCTTTCGGAAAAAAGGTTGAGAGGTGTTTTTCAAAATTATTTTTGAGAAATCTGTACAAGATATAAAAAATCCTTCACGGTTATTCCCTAGATAAAAGTTCAATGCATCTACCCTATTTTGTTCCAAAGCATATTTAGTAACGGTTATCGAGTTAGAAGGTCTCCCGTTTTTAGAAATTTTTGAAATGTCGGTATGCATTCTCTTAATCTAATTAGAATACAGTGTACCAATTCCCATAAAAATCTAATAAGAATATCGCTACCAGTACCTACGTTTTACATGTCTTTCGCACCAATAGTGACGGATATCGCTTTTCGAGTTTGGGTTTCGACTTCATTGACATTAAATTTTACAACGATCTTTTTCTAAGACTTATACACTTGTTATGTATTTCTATTATATTATGTATTTACACCAACAGTAACAACCATTTCTAATCATCATTTATGTGTAAAACTAATCATTCAACCATTTTTATCATCATTATCATGTTTATTGTTTTTGTGTCTTCTTGTGAATAAATTTATCATCTACCATCGAATTTATTACTTCACAATCCCGCTGGTCCACAACACACTTAAAAACACGATATTTTTAAAAAATGTATATATATTTTTTTCTTTCACATCACTAACATTTTATGGAAAAAAAAATTTGGCCTGCGGCGCTATATCGCTGGTTATTTTATTAAAAACTAAATTTAAAGAATTTTCGTCACTGAGTTTTATTTATTTAAGTAGTTTAAATTCACTTTTTTAGTATTCTAAATGAATTTCGGTTTTGGACCGGCCATTGCGGGTAAACTACTAGTTCTACGAAAAAATTATCTCAACATTTTTTGTAGAGAATTTAGCAATGGATATTTTTGTCATTGACTACTTTCTCCTATCTCTTACCATATTCCTATAAAATGCGAAAAACCGCGGAGAGGGACCTTTTCGCGGGGGGCAGGGGGGGTTGCGGCAAGATTTTGATAGGCAACCCTAGTGCGATGTAATACCCTATTGGTAAGCTATCATTTATACCACATTTCAATCAAAAAACAGATACGTCATAATTCAAGCAGCGGGCTCTCGGGCTACAACAAGCCTACAACTTTTCTAACAACATTTTTCTCTACTACGTACCGTTCTGGAGATAAAAATTGAAAAAATAAATGGGTAGTAGGCAGAGAGGACAGAACCCCAGTAATCATTAAACTGAAAAATGGACGGAATTTCGACGGTTTTAGGCTCGCCCTAGTGAACGCACAAGGGTGGGGAGGTCACAAACTTGGATTCTGAACCACAAGACTGGCCTTTATGACATATCCAAAAATCAGAAATACTACTCTTATTGCAAGCTGAAATCCTTTATTTCTCGGAGTAATAGATGGACCATCCAGATTTTTTCGCTCAATGATTTTTGTGGCGGATGCAGCAATATTTTTTTGTTTGTTATTATTTCTAAGAAAATCATTGACACTGCATGATGCTTATGGTGGACAGCCAACATAAAAATGTGAGTATAACAATACCTACATGTGTTCTACTGTGCTTCCTAGCAAACGGTTCCGTTAAAACTTAACAGGGCCCTTCTCGGTTCTCTCTACTTATAAAAATAATAGGTCCCACTCCCAATTATTTAAATGCTCACGTATAAATGGGAGTAACCATAACCATAAAAAATTCTTGATTGGCAAATTACAAAACGGTACGTATAATGAAATATCATGTTTTGGAATTTACTGTGTGGATTATTGTTTTAAAAGGTTGTCATGAACCTTATTATTATTGAAAAAGGCTGTCCGAAGTTCAAGCCGTAGTCCGCGTACAGAGCCAAAAGTTCTTTAATTTTCTCCAGTGGTTATATGTACCTCAATTAAAAATTGCTGTATGAAAATAATATGAAGAATGAGTAACCCGATTTTTAGAATGGGATATTTTTCAGAAGACAACATCCTATTTCTCTGTGGTCAGCCCTGATCATTAGATAGATATACTCGTTCGTATGTATTCAATATGTATTATTGTTATTTATTATTCATTTGACTTGAAAAAGATAGAAAAAATCGAACATTTTATAAAAAAAACTAATGCATTGAGAACTAAAAGAATTTTATTGTTTTAATGGTAGGCAATAGAGCTGTACGTACAATATCCATTGTTTGCATTTGCACAACAGAACTTTATTATTACAGCTTCAAAGCAAAACACATATAACACGAAACCTGAAATGTTCATTTGTTCAATATTTAGGCATCAGTGACCAAGAGTCACATATTCTCATAGGCAATCCGGTAAATACTTTGATTATTGAAGTACTTAATCAAATATATTTCGTCATAGTGACGGTAAATATAATCAACTAGCTGATGAGTTACCCGTACTTCGTAACGGCAAATCTGATAGGTGAAGTAAATCGACAGTATGACACACACATTCATCCAGCAATGTTCGATTAATCTGCACAACTTTCTTCAAGGTTATACTAAGTTCGTTTCACCTTCCAGAAGATTTGAATTCTATTCATTCTCAGAAGTTTGTAGAAGGTTCTACAATGTTCGATAAATTTCCGTATATGTACATGTATTTCTAGATTTCCGAAGGCTGAATCTCGATTGAAGCTTTGGGTGACCACAATCAAACCAAAAGCAAAAAATAATAATTATGTTCTGCCAATTTTCATGAGACTTGAAGAAGGATAATAAAGTAGATACAAAATAAAACTGATGAAAGAAGTGATGTTGTCCCGTGAGTGGAAATAAAAGAGTAGGTACCTACTTATAGTCCCATATGCACCGAGCAAAAATCTTTCTATTATCGCCTCAACTTTATTTTGTATGTGCGCCACACTGGCTCGTATTACGAAGCCCAATTTCCACTCACTTCACATATTCCCATAGAAAATAATCCAGAGGGATGTGTGCCACTGGACACAGTAGCACCAGAAACAGCTATAATTGTGTAAAAAAAAGTGTTAAATATAAAAAAAAAGTAAATATATGTTCAAAATTATATTGAAACATACTCGTAAATGGCAAACTGTAAATAAAAAAAATTAAATGGACATTAGCATGATTTTAAAGAGTTTAATTTCATTCTAAAAGTCTATACTTAAATAAAAAAAAACAGTATCTATCTAGGTATTACATAATATATAGTATAGGTATCTGCATTATTTGTCTAAGAGATCTACATACTACCAATTATTTTTATCGATTGTCCCACGCGCGTTTGAATGCACGCTTGCAATAAAAGGTACGACTACAGTAGACTTTTGTACTAAAGCAGTTTATTTGTAATATACATCAGCTTGATTTCTTTGGTTATTCTGTAAATAGAAAGGGAAGCTAGTGAAAATTGGATTAGTATGTCTCCTCGCGCCTGTTAGATAGATAATATGGTTTACGTATCACGTGTGTATGTACCTATTTTTCGTGTTTTTTTAATACAGCCGTACACAATTATTCCACTGCATTCTTAGGAACCCTAAAACTTCTGGTAGGTATAATGTTTAGTTCGTAATTTCGTATACTAGCTGTAACCCCGGCTTCGCTTGCGCGTAGTTTTTTATGGTTAGGCAGGAACTACAGAATTCTAGATTGTCTATTTGACATGCTTCGCTTCTAACATCAATTACATTAATTAATTTATTTCATCACAGAATTCATTCAATTACAGAATAAAAGCCAGGGAAGGCTTGTCTATATTACTGAGATACCTACCTAAAAAAACACTGAGAATCAAAACGTCGTTGAAATCAATTGATTGATTGTATTAAATTGCAAAGGATTTCTCATTAATATTCATTTTACTAGATATTAAGGTCAAGATGCTGGCATGAGACTATAGGTACATCTCAGCAGGGAATAAGTCAGTAAAAGAATTCCATTACATAATACTCGTAATATCCAAATCATGTAGGTATGTAACGCTTGCCCATTGGAAAATTTTGCAAGCATTTTTCAAGTATTTTATAGATATAGCTTAATATACCACTGCTACGTTCACTGGTAAACAATAATGAAGTATAATATAGTACATATATAGCATAGAATTACTTAATGGCCCTTTTTTTAAATGGGTACAACTAAACTGCCAAAACCTAATTTATTATTTTTATTATACTTGTGACTATTACGTAATACGTATGAACACTATCACTGTGCAGTCTGTGCACGTGTTACGTAACGGTCATTGGGATACAGGATACACATTGTATCATTATACCTAACTGCTCAACTATTGTTATTATAGTTTATAGGTACTATCCTATTTTCGGAACGTATTTTGTCACAAAAAACATTTTATTGTTTAAACGCACATGTTGTTTTCATGTGGGCATCATCACAGCTCTCTTGTCCACCTCTTGTCCCTTCTATCAGGTCCGTGAGAATGTCTTGTGATTATAAATTGCAATATTTAGAAAAATATACTTTTTTGCACTTGCTTATTTTGTATATCTAAACATGACATGACTAGCTAAAAATTAATTTATTTATTACAACGCACACGCCACGCACAGAGAAGGTACCTACCTAAATTCACTAGGGCGAACACATTGCGGAGGTGCAAGGTTTCAGGTCTCTATGTAGTCAGGAAGTGGATGAAAAATCGTTAGCAAGTTTGTCCACAAACAAAAAAAGGGTTTTTAATGCTATTATTTTGTTATGATGTATTTGTTCATGTTCATGCATATTAGTTATTTAAAATCTCCAATATGCATGAGCAATATTTTTTTAAAAGATTATTTTTGAAAATCGCAATTTATTAGCCCAGTAGATATATGATTCGTTAGTATGGAGACCCAACATTAAATCAGGTAGCCGTGAATTTTTGGTATGTTATGTAGGACATCGGAATATCGGAACATCGGAATTTTCTACATGTCGCAGTTGAATATATAGGGTGTCTCAGTAAGCGTGCACTTTTTAATTTTCAAATAAAAACAACGTATTTTTGAGAAAGTTGTGATATTTTTTATTGGGATTAAAGAAGACATGTTCCGATTTAGTATGTAATAAAATATCCGGCAAATGACCCCCACGATTCTTATATCAGGCCATTACTCTTGGCATGAAATTTTCCATGACTTTTTCACAGAGATGTGGCTGTATCTCACCGTTGACGCGTTGGATCTCGGATTTGAGCTCAGGAATTGTTTCTGGTTTACTCGCAGAAACCCTAGATTTCACAAAACTCCAAAGAAAAACTTTTAAACGGGTTAAATCGCACAATCTTGATGGCCAGTTGACATCAGAATTTGTTCTGAAAATCGTTGCTGCAATAAATCGATTGTTTCATCCGCGGTGTGGCAGCTAGCGCCGTCTTGCTAGAACCACATTTCGTCCAGGTCCATGTCGTCCAGCTGTGGCCACAAGAACTCGGTTATCATGTTCCATGCGTCATCAGTGAGATAGAGCCAAATGTATGGGAAAAGGTCATGGAAAATTTTATGCAAAGAGTAATGGGCTGTTATAAGAATCGTGGGGGTCATTTGCCGGATATTTTATTACATACTAAATCGGAACATGTCTTCTTTAATCCCAATAAAAAATATCACAACTTTCTCAAAAATACGTTGTTTTTATTTGAAAATTAAAAAGTGCACGCTTACTGAGACACCCTATACTTTATTTGAATATAATTTAATACCTACTTATAATAATTTATCGTTGCCCAATGTCCAACCTTCAAACTTTTTCCTTTGAGGGATGTGATATTCCCAATAAGTAGCAGACAAGAATGATTTTAGTTAAAATTTAGATAAAATTATGGCATATTAAATTTTCAGCAGTTCTATAAACTTTTTTGGATTGGACTTATTAAAAAAGCGTTATGAATCTGTGAAAATGTATAACGTCAATATTCAGACTGATTTCAGTAGAGTAGGTAGGGTTGGGAGGTCAGAAACCTAAATTCTGAAGCCGAAGATCGGATCATACCTTCAAGATATAAAAAAATCCTGAAGTTTGTTGTTACTTTGATCATACCTACTCTAATGAATATTCTGCTTGCTGCTGAAATTAGTTTTATAAATTAACAACGAAAAAGTAAAAAAGTTCGATACAGGTCGATTCCACGGAAAATTGGACATGACAAGACTTAAAAGTGTGGATAAGTTTGATTATTTTTATGTCAATATTTCAACCAGGGTCTATATTTTAGTGTGCTAAGAAATTTTTAGCCATTTTCAGACATTTAGTATACTATCCACTATTTTGAAATCAGCTGAAAAAAAGCAAGGCGCAACGAAATAATTTAGAGTTTTTTTATTATTATTTTATGAATAAGTTTACATTGATATTGGTGTTTTTGCTATTTATATCGGTACATGGGTCCTTTAATGATGTACTTGAAATGATTTTATGGATTTTGGATATTTACATTATGTAAAAGAAAATATATAAGCCGATTAAAATTATGTGGATTTCGTGTTACGTCAGTGACAAAATATTGGTTTTGTTTTTATTTTTATTTTTTGATGGGTGCAATTGTCTCTGCATTTCTATTCCTGAAAGTATAGAAGGTAACTCATTGTTTCCCATTTTTAAGTTTTTCAAGTCTCATACAAAAATATTTGAAAAACGTTGTCACTGACGAACAACTTTTGAGTGAGTCCGTGCGTAACCATAGCCATAGTTACGTGAGTGACAGAGATTTTCAAGAGTTTTGATTAGGTTTGATGATGATATCGTTATATTTAGACTGAAAAATGAGAAAACATACATGGCACATTGCTACTACTACTATATCGCCCTATAATGTTCCTCAAAAGGAACACAGAGAGGTCATATAGGTGTTTGCCGTCCAGAATGATTTTTTAAAGGGCATATTTTCAATTTTCATTTCGTTTTAGCACTCTAATGGTACTGAAAATTAATTATGTACAGTATGTATGTACATCGTATGGCATTGGAGAGACCAGAGTCAGATATTAAGGTTATGAGAGCTCAAAGCTATGTGCAGTGAAAGAGGGTCATGCGTAGCATTCGTGACCAAAAAGGATTAAATGGATTTTTTTATTAACTTCAATCTGACATTGAACCTGGATTGTCGAAGGCAGTCCAAATAACAAAATTATGGTCATCCTGGAAGAATTAAGGGCGCCAACATAACTAATGAATGATTTTTAATGGATTTAATGCACATATGCCATGAGGGTTTATCGCGCCCAGTATCGCATGACTAAATTGAGTAATTCCAAAAAAATATTATCAAACACGCTAGTAGACGGTTTTTCTACCCGATAAGCTCAGTAAAGAGGTTCACCACCCACTTTGAATGTCTCATTTTGGGATGCAAAGAAACATTTGTATGGGCATATATGTATTAAAATGAGCATATCCGCACACTTGTCGTTGGTTACCCCAGACTGTGGAAAATGGCATAATGGTAGAGATGTGATGGAATAATCAGATCCTGATACCGAAAAAGGCATTCAGAGGAACAATAATAATTTTTTTTTCTCACACTACTCTCATTGTTTTTGTGGCTGGATGTGGCCAATACCAAGTGATTAAATTTGGTGTTTAATATAAAAAAATGCTTAAAAAGATTGAATAACCCGATCCTGTTAATAATATAGGTATATAATAAGCTATTCTGATACAATTTAGACATATTTTCTCTCACACAATTCGCAGGCGTTACGTCAGTGACAAACTCATGTTACGTCAGTGACACGATTTTTATTTTCTATTTATTTTGTTTGAAACATTTTTTGAAAATTGTTTTGACATTTCGGCAAGCAATTTAGTTGTGCTAAACATTTAATACCTCAATAAACACATATTTATTTATTTTCAGAGAAATTTTGGTTTTTCTGCGATGTCTTTTTGGGCGTTACGTCAGTGACAAGCACATTTTCATATTTTTCGCCTTTAAATTTTGAGAAATTTCACGTGGATGTTTCATAATAAAGTTGAATACACTCTTAATGCAAATCTTTATAAGAATAAATAACAAAATGTTGTCTTTGAAGAAAAGCAAGAAAATTTAACATCAACATTATTGAATTCTGGGAACAATCATTTTCATAATAATCACTAGATTGGCGTAGATATATTTTGTGTTAAGAGTCAAGATAGGTACCTACTCTAGTTAGGTTAGGTAATATAAAGGTAACATACCCACTCGTATTAGTACCTAAAAAAATCAGGCAATTTTTTTGGTGTGTTATAAAAAGCTGGCCATTTACACGCCATTTCCTTTAGTTTTGGAGCCAGAATTTGAAAACAGATGATTTTATTAATTATTTATGAAATGTTTTATGAGCGCAAAAGGTACTTATATAATAGGTATAATATTAAGATTTTCGACCAACGGCACATGGTGGAAGTCCATTTTTAAGGTAATAATAGGAAAACTTATGCATATATGTAGTTTAAAATTCACTTAGTCGTTGAGTTTAGATTTTAAACTTTATATATCGCCTGATGGAGGTTTAGCTTAATACAATTGGTAAGTAGGTAAGTAGGTGTAACAAGAAAAAAATTCTTTAAAACTTTTGCTTTGTTATGTTATGGTTATGATGAAAAGCAAGTTTTTTCATTATCTTTGTATCTTTGGACAATAACTATTATATGAATCGTCAATATGGACGAGAGGCATTGCAAACTTGCGGTCCGCATTATGTAATTTTACTTGTTTATTTTTAAAAGTAAACCCTAAAACCTAGGTTCATAATAAATATCATCTGCTTTAGTGTCCAACATCAGTAATATGTATTACGCGAAACAATTGAGCTTCACAAAGTTACTTCTTTTTTTCCTCCCGCCAAGATGATCCCGCGATTTCTGTATTAAGCCGGAATTTCGATTATTTTTTACTATCGATTTCTATTAAGCCATACTTTTAAAAAATGAACTTAATATAATCTCCCAATATCAACATCTATGCCCAAACTACAGTTTATTTTGTAACGTGTATCTATACGTAATACTTATACCTATGTAACGTAACGTACAAAAAATTGCGCTACGCAGGTCTTCTGCCTTTTACATCTAATAATTGAACTATTGTATTGTCTATATGTCTTGCAGAATAATCGGACCAAGTGGTCGATGCGGCCCATGTGTTTGGCATGATGTGCCTAGACCAGGCCTGTCCAACATAATATTGTGGAGGGCCAGGTTTAGTATTTTTGTAACCGTGGCGGGCCAACAGAAATGCCCAATATCGAAGGTTTAACTAAGCATTCTCCTAGCTAGCTATTAAAATATAATAATAAAAATAAAACACGATGGTATTTTTCATTTTCCATTATGGATGATTTATTAAAAAAGAAAGCCTCAGTTTTACTTTTTTTTTTAGCGAGATAGGTGAGTATATTGATATGTATATTTAACGCGCGTGCTATATTTACCTACCTACATATTATTTTAAATAAGTACCTACAACCATGTACATGTTATTCATAGCCGGTAGAAAGATGATTGAATTAACTACCTAATGATGGAAGATTTTTTTTAACTATTCGCGCAATATCTATTGATGTCGTCGCGGGCCGGATGTAAGACTTAGTATGCGGGCCACATTGTGGCCCGGGGGCCGTATGTTGGACAGGCCTGGCCTAGACTCAATCGTAGATAATAATAATAATATAAAAATACATATGTTTGAATATTCTCTCCTTGTCTCTAGCTCTCTTTCAAGTCCGAAATCTACTGAAAGTAGGTATAGGTACTTAAAATTCCTGTAGTTTCACTTTGGATCAGGGCCGGCCGCTATAAATGACGTAATGAAATTAACACCTCAGGCGATTTTTTTTTAATCGATAAACTAAATTGAATAATATGTAAGTATCAGTATTCTTAATTTCCCGCTTAAGGCCAGCAATTTATTGGTATTAATTTATTTTTATTTCTCTTTATTTGTAATAATAAATTAATAACAATACCGTGCATCTATCATGCTGTGCACACTCTTAATTGGAGGGTTAAACTGAATTTATTATTTCGTGTATGTAATTATACAGGGTGTTTGATAGATGGATACAGATATCTTCAGGAGCGATAGTAGAGGCCATTTAGGATCTTTTGAGCCAAACTAAGCTTAGTCGAGAGTCGCACGATTCTCGAGATATTCGAGATTTTAACTTTTTTTCTAAATACCCCGAATTACTCAAGTTTTAGCCCGATAGCATCGTAATAGTAAAGGTACCTACTTAGTTATATCATTCTTTTTTGTTACCTGGGTATGTGTTTAGTCTATCTGAATCATAAGTTTCAATTGTAAAACAATCATGTTAAAAAAATATCGCATTAAAGTTTCGAGAAAGACATATTTCAAAAACGAGTTACGATTTCGGAGAGGATTTTAGGTAAGAAAAAAATTGTCCAAGATTTAGAAATCTGAAAAAAACTTCTCTGGTTTATGCGGTTTCAAATGATTTTATTTATTTATTTATTTATTTCATAAGTACAACACAGACACTGAATACACATAGAAATAGAATGGACATGGAGTATTTATATAGTTCGAACAGCGACCTAATTAGTTTGTACAAGTTTAGTCAATATTGTATCGTCAATAAGTAAGAAATTAGAAGCTAATCTATGATTAAATATAAAATTAAATAAAAAAGTCAAAAGAAGAGAACAAAAAAAAAACAACAATCTAACCTAAAATTAATATGTCAAATTAAATTATAAAACTACTTATACAAATACATTAAAAAGAAAACAATGATATGAAATGATATACAAAACATTATAAAAAACATTATTTTCATAGATCTATGATACAAAAACTTAAATAGATCGCTACTATTTTAAGCAAATTTCCATACAAATTCGGAAATAGTGAATTGAAAGAAAATGTGTTTTTCACTATGCAACTGTACCTATAGTAAATTTGTATGGAAATTTGCTTAAATCAGACGTGATCTATTTAAGTTGGTTATTGTATCATAGATCTATGAAAATAATGTTTTTATTATGTTTTGAATATCATTTGAAAGAGCATAAACCAGAGAAGTTTTCTGAATCTTTGGACAATTTTTTCTTACCTGAAATCCTCTCCAAAGTCGTAACTTGTTTTTGAAATATCTCTTTCCCGAAACTTTAATGCGATATTTTTTTAACATGATTGTTTTACAGATTGAAACTTATGATGATTCAGATAGACTAAACACATACCCAGGTAACAAAAAAGAATGATAGAACTAAGTAGGTACCTTTACTATTACGATGCTATCGGGCTAAAACTTGAGTAATTCGGGGTATTTAGAAAAAAAGTTAAAATCTCGAATATCTCGAGAATCGTGCGACTCTCGACTAAGCTTAGTTTGGCTCAAAAGATCTTAAATGCCCTCTACTATCACTCTTGAATATATCTGTATCCATCTATCAAACACCCGTAAACGTACGAGTGTGTCTGTTAACTTTCTGTGGATGTTCTTCAAAAACACACTCATCAATCTGGGTATTCTAATATGTATTTCTTTTATTATCTGGGAAATTCGTTCTAGTACCTAAAGCCGGCCCTTTTTAGGCCATCAGAATAAGCGAATGTTATACAGCTGTAATATTTTCTAAATTTCTAATACAATATTATTCTATTGAAACGTGTCGAGTGGAAACAACGCCTGTTTTCGCGCCATTTTAGTGCAGCGAGTGTTTGTTAATCAATTAGTAAAAATGTCTGTGAAAAATGTGTTATTTTGGCCGAAGAACAATGTACGGAAGGAGGGAGGATGAGTGTGAGGCCTGCGCCTCGCTAGCGCCAACAGAGGCTTTCTGGCCTAGCACAAAAATATGGAATTTTTCGTAAATCCCTTCATCAACAAGAAGAGGATGTTTTTGGAGACGAGTAAGTATACCTACCTTAATTCTAATACATACATATTTTCCATAGAAACACTCCTTAATTACTTTCCGCTCATGTTTTTTTTACTTTGTTACAGATTATTTGACGGCTAGGAAGGAAGGTGTGGACGCAGATGGAGGATGCCTTCGTCCAGGAGTGGACGGGAGTAGGCTGAAGAGGAAGTAGAGTTTCTTAACAACTTGACGGATGAGGAAGGAGAAGACACCTCAACCGTAACAGCCCTGATGATGAAGAGAATATCTTCAATAAGAGAAGCTTTCATTAATTGAAAATCCAATTGGAAATTAATAGTGTTAGAATAGTGTACCTACTTAAATGGATCGCGCCACCCTAATTTTGTGTCTAATTATAAGACATCACACGAACTAGTAAATTATTACAATTTCTTCCCATAATTTGCACGTACACGGTGAATAGTGATTCTTATTTCTATATCTTCACATTATTACATATAAATTTTAAAATTATTTGGGAATATATATCCTATTAGATTCCAATAAAACAGTGAAAAAATCCAATACATAAGTATGGATGTGCCTTAATCAATGATTATGTTTTTCTATCAGCTAACTCTATATCGATGTGATGTTCTGATTGTAATTACATTATGTTGTACGTTGTTCTTGTAATATTGTATTTGATTCAGATATGCTTTACTATAAATATATGTATTATGAATTATACCATTTTTCTTTTGATATGTACCTTAAAAAGACGTCAATAATGACGTTAGATTACCCAGTAAATGATGTCTAAAATCACGTCATTTATTAGGTTATTTACTGTCACTAACGACGTCTCGTTAGGTCATATCATGACGTCATTGGCGACGTGCCGATGTCACAAATTATTACGGTATAAATCACGTCATTTATTACGTAATTTACCGTCATTAGTGACGTTAAAATAGGTAATAAATGACGTGATTTATCCCGTAATAAATTGTGACATCGGTACGTCGTAAATGACGTCATGATATGACCTAACGAGACGTCGTTAGTGGCGATAAATTACGTAATAAATGACGTGATTTATCACGTAATAATTTGTGACATCGGCACGTCGTAAATGACGTCATGATATGACGTAACTAGACGTCGTTAGTGACGGTAAATTACGTAATAAATGACGTGATTTATCACGTAATAATTTGTGACATCGGCACGTCGTAAATGACGTCATGATATGACCTAACGAGACGTCATAAGTGACGAAAATTACGTAATAAATGACGTGATTTATCACGTAATAATTTGTGACATCGGCACGTCGTAATTGACGTCATGATATGACGTAACTAGACGTCGTTAGTGACGGTAAATTACGTAATAAATGACGTGATTTATCACGTAATAATTTGTGACATCGGCACGTCATAAATGACGTCATGATATGACGTAACGAGACGTCGTTAGTGACGGTAAATTACGTAATAAATGACGTGATTTATCCCGTAATAATTTGTGACATCGGCACGTCATCAATGACGTCATGAAATGACCTAACGAGACGTCATAAGTGACGAAAAATTACGTAATAAATGACGTGATTTATCACGTAATAATTTGTGACATCGGCACGTCGTAAATGACGTCATGATATGACGTAACGAGACGTCATTAGTGACGGTAAATTACGTAATAAATGACGTGATTTATCCCGTAATAATTTGTGACATCGTCACGTGATGTATGACGTGTTTCTGGACCAAAAAATCACGTCATTTATTACGTCACCTTGTTGCTTGGGATGGCAACCGTGAAGAGAGCCACCACAGTGGCTTCATCAGATCCAGCGTAAGATGCTAAGATGATACACACTCCTGGACCAACAGAAGCTGAAAATATAAAACGTTTTGAAAGTACATCCATGAATTGCTGTAATGTGTTGAATTGTATTTGATGAGATAAGTCAAAGTTCTTACCGATAGTTGTGAAAATTTTCCTTGCTTTAGACGTACTCAACCATCTCTTCTCAATGGACATATCGCAGATCCAACCAAATCCAATGGAAGTAAACCACATTACAATGTATGGTAGTGTCGCCCATATTCCAATCTTCAGCACGTCAAACTTCAATACATCACTCATATATTTGGGTAAGTCTGTCACTACAGTGAAATATCCCCAATCGTGACCAATCTGTGAACATTGTAAAACAATTATTCAAACCATAGACAAATTTGATCTTCTAAGTAATGTTTTTTTTTCTTGATAGGTCAGGTGACCGATTATCCCTTGCGTCACTGCGACCAGAATAGATACATATATTGTGACACTGTGAAGTATTGTTAGGTTAGTATGATGAAATATGTCTGATTAGTTTCATAAATTGATCCTTTTAAACAATCCTATATTGATTAACATACTAATTGTATTCTTCTGTATATTTTTTACATATTTATAAATAAATAAATAGTAATAAAAACTCTACAACGCTTTGAGTGTTAAAATTTCAACCCGACCCAACCTAACAATACATAGGAAAAAAGGAATGCTGGTTTATAATACACAGCAAATATTTTTTTAGTGTAACCACTCATTAAGAGAACCCGATGATTAATATTCAAATGTTATTATATAGGGAGATCCACTCACAACAAATCAAGGACTATTTGAATACATAAAGGTTAAATACCTGTGCAGCGATTAGTGCCCAGAGTGGTACAGACGTCAATATAGCAACCCATGGAGTAGGTACTGCATCAGATCTGGATCCTCCAATTGCTTCTTCCAGATACTTCTTCTCTTCATCGGAAATGTATGGATGAGATTTAGGGTCGCTGTAGCATAGCACCACCTAAAAATTCATTAGGCTGTCAGTTCTTCCTAATCTGAACACTTCGGTGTAAGTAGGTACTCTCTGACGAGATCAACTCCTTTGTAAATACAAGAGGTAGATAATAACTCTAACTTGAAACCTCCGAATATCTTAGGTATCAAGGTAATTAAAAAAAAAAAACTTTGTAATATAATTGATATTTTTCCTTTTCATGGTGAAAATATCTTTTTTTTTATGTTTTTTAATTATTATCTCTGAACTCCCGCAGACTATATTTTTCGGAATCCCAATGCAACAAAAAAGAACGTTTGTTTTGATCGTGATTATCATTTATTAAGCTGCGAATACCTTATAAAAAGTTGAAACAAATTATCTCCAGACATAACAAGATCTATAGGGAACCTGTTTTGCAATCGGCATATTCGTATTAGGTACTATTAATCAATCGAGCCAAATACTTCAATATTTACTTTTGGAGTTCATTGAAATGTGGAATATCTTTTATGATTGCACGTACCAATGACGTATAGGCATTGGAAGTCCATTTTTATGATAATAAAATAAAGACTTGATTTAAAATTCACGGTGTAAATAAAGTTGCAGCAGGGCTACACGCTACACATCATTAACTCAAATAAAGAAGTGTAAGGTTGAGAATTAACGCATGTGACATGACTTTTTTTTTTCTCTGTGGCAACATTGATTTGTACTAAGTTTGAAAATTTGCTCTATAAGTTTTAAATGAATTGCAATAAGTTAAACGGTATTTCAATCTTTGTAAAGTAGTTTATATTGTGTGCTGTGAAATTTCACATCGAATTATCTATAAATTGCGGCTGGATGAGGAGTGAGTGATTCAGGAATTACAATTGAACATTACATTTGACATATCATACAATAATTGTCTCAGAGCCCTCTCTAACCAATCACAGAGTAACTCAGCTGTTTGATCGCTCGACCAATCGGATTGTTAGTATTGAACTACTCTAACCAGGAGTGGACTGACACACTTGACTGGTTTATATATAAATTATTATTTTTTTGTCTGATTTTCTTCATCACTTCAGTATGGAATCTCTTGCCCAAAAATTTATGGAGAAGGCTACGGCTCTGGCTGGGACAATGCATGAGACGATGAATAATGAGGCTAACAAACTAACAAAGGATAACGTCAGGAGGCTTACTCCTCATGTCAATGCTATGATGGGGCTGATTAGCGAGATGGCGGTAGCGATGGGAAGCATGGGTGGTGAAATCAATGCCCTCAATTCTGTTGTTAAAAACCTTACGGAAAACTTGGCACTCAAGACTCCATCCCAGCCAAGCACAATGGAAATGTACGATGCAATTTCAGAAATGGAGGAGAGAAAGAAGCGGTCAAGGAACGTCATTTTGTCCAACGTGCCTGAGTGCGGATCCAGCGTGCAAGAATCAATGAAGAAGGATAACGATAACATCACGAGCACGCTGCAGAGCCTGGTTCCGGATGTACAAATTTCAAAAGTATATAGAATTGGTAAAAAACAAGCAGACAAACCGAGACTGGTGAAGGTTGAATTGCGTGATAAACAACATGCTCACAATATACTTACGAAAAGGTTTAAGATCAAAAATGGAATTAAAGTAAAAAGTGACTTGACTTGGAAACAACGTCAGCAACTGACGGAAGTTAGAAATGAACTTAAGAACAGAGAGGATAACGGAGAAGCAGATCTGACCATCAGGTTTATAAATTCTGATCCCAAAATTGTTAAAAAGTTCCCAAAAAACGTACCAAGTCATCATCAAGACCAATAAATTGCTATTACCAGAATGTTGGGGGGATGCGGACCAAGTTAAACAAGTTTGTTGTGAATGTAGCTGCACTTTCATATGATATTATTCTGTTGACCGAGACCTGGATGACTTCGAGCGTCAGGACCTCGGAACTGGGACTCGCGGCCTACAATGTTTACAGACTGGACAGATCAAGTAATACAAGTGTTAAATCTGATGGCGGAGGTGTGTTGGTCGCGGTGAACAAGCAGATGAAATCAAAATTGCTCCGAACTACTTGTGAGGACGTTGAACATATTTTTGTCAATATAAAGTGTGCTGATCGTAAACTTGTACTGGGATGTGTCTATATCCCTCCTGATGCATCAATTAATATTTATAAACACCACTGCGATGAAATTGAACAACTAAGGAATGCTAACCCAGGGGCTGCATTCATTTGCGTGGGTGATTTCAATCTTCCAAACTTGAGATGGGCCTCTGAAAGTCCAGAATATGTAACAACCCGTAATGGACAATCATTTTCGGAGAAGGAGAGGGAAATTATCGAAGTCATTAATTTTCTAAACCTTTTTCAGAAAAATTATGTTACAAATGAGTATGGTAAAACCCTCGATCTAGTAATGTCATGCGACCCGGGTGTCAACGTTTGTGAGTGCCTTGAATTGGTGCTTTCCAAGGGCCGTCATCACCCCCCTTTAGATATTAGTATAAATAGACCAGTTTCAGCGAATACAGAATCGTTTAAGTATCGAAACTTTAGTAAAGCCAACTTTTTGGCTATAAATGAAAAATTATTTAGTACAGATTGGACATTCTTAGAGGTTGAACCTTTACCCAAGGGTCTAGATATGTTCTATGATGTTTTGCTGGACATTATTGATACCTTTATCCCTGAATGTACTGTTAGAGTATCACGGTTCCCCAAATGGTTTAGTCACGATCTTAAACAGAAGGTAATTAATAAGAAAATTGCTCATAAGACTTATAAGGAGTCAAGGTGTACTGAGGATTATACTGTTTTTGCTGAATTGCGGAGGGAGTGCAGGCAACTATCAAAACAATGTTATAATGATTATATAAACGGTATTGAGAGCTCTGTCAGGATGAATACAAAGGAGGTCTTTAAGTACTCAAACTCATTAAAATCTGATGACAGGTCTATTCCAGATTCTATGTATTATAACGGTAGGTCGGCTAACACCAGAACTCAGGCCCTTGAATTGTTCGCTAGTTTCTTCAGCAGTGTTTATGACGCAAACGGGCAGACGGCTGGCAGCTCATCTTTTGTTACACCACATAACCTCAACTTGTCTAGTTTGTACATTGAAATAAAAGATATTGTGCGGTGCTTGAGAGAACTGGTTCCCAAAACAAGTTCGGGACCAGATGGAGTGCCACCTATTTTTCTTAAAAACTGTCTCTATAGTTTATCATATCCTCTTTATGTTATTTTTAATACTTCATTATCCACTGGTTACTTTCCTGATAGATGGAAGTACAGTTTTTTAACGCCCATATTTAAGTCTGGCGAGAAACAAGATATAGCTAACTATAGACCAATCTGTATACTGTCAGCTATTCCTAAATCATTTGAAAAAATAGTATTGAGTAAAATATCAGACTGTCTATATTCAATAATATCACTTAATCAACACGGTTTTGTACCATCGAGATCAACACAAACAAATCTGATGATATATACAGACTACATACTAAATGCCATGGGGGACAGAGTACAGACGGACTCAGTGTATACGGATTTTTCAAAGGCATTTGATAAGGTCTGTCATAGTCTGCTTTTGAATAAACTGTCGGGGTTGGGTATTGCTGGTCCATTGCTTGCGTGGATTGCGAGCTACTTAAGGGATCGCAAACTGTCAGTTCGGATTGACGGTGAAGTGTCATGCGTTTTTGATGCTACGAGTGGAGTCCCTCAGGGATCCCATTTGGGCCCAATACTGTTTATTTTGTTCATAAACGATGTAGTAGACATATTCACTGATGTGAATGTTCTTGTGTTTGCGGATGACATAAAAATTTTCAAGGCAATAAAATGTGTTCAGGACTGCTATGTTCTCCAAGAGAACCTAAATAGACTTGTCAGATGGTGCGAGGAAAATAAATTGGTACTGAATTCTGGAAAATGTCAAATAATGCGCTTTTTTCGAATACATAGACCTGTATTATATAATTATGTTATAAATGATGTAACGTTGGAGTCAGTTGATGTGATTCGCGATCTGGGGGTAACGTTCGACAGGAAGATGAGTTTCATAGATCATGTCGAGGCTATATCTGGTAGGGCCATGCGTCTCCTGGGTTTTATACTTAGAATATGTAAACCATTCCAAAATGTCTATACACTGAAATTATTATTTGTAGCCCAAATAAGAAGTATTCTTGAGTATGGGTCATCAATATGGAACCCCTGTTTCAGTGTACACATTGACAGTCTCGATAGAGTCCAACGTAAGTTTTTGCGCCACATAAATTTCCGATTGGGGATTCCTATAGACCAGTTGAATTACGATTATCTCATGTCCATATTACATTTGTTAAAACTATCCGATAGACGTATGTTGCTGGATCTAATATTTTTGTACAAAATAGTTCACGGGGCGGTGGACTGTCCCGAATTACTGCAAAAAATTAACTTCCACGTGCCACTTAGGAGCGCTCGGCAGGCATTACCGTTTTATCACCCTGCCTCTGCCACCACTTACGGCCTCAATTCACCACTAGTAAGATTACAGCGAGCGGGAAATAATCATACTGAAGTAGTAGATATTTTCGGCGTAAGCCTCAATGTATATAGCAGTGGCGTATATAGGATTTCATTTCGGGGGGGGCCCGATCTAATATTTGACTTTGGGGGGGTGGAGGCAGCAAAAATTTGAAAATAGACGTACAGTATAAAAATTGTAATAGCGCCGCAGGCAAATTTTTTTCGTGAATGTAAGTGAAAAAGGTCATGTTTTAGGTTGGTATCAATATTGTGAGCAGAAAATACAAAGAAAAATAGCGCCGCAGGCGAAATTTTTTTGAATAATGTAATCTTGAGTAACTTTCATGTTTTAAAATAACTTTTTTTAAAGAATTGTCCAACATTTCGGGAGGGGCCCGGGCCCCCTCGGCCCCCCCCCTATATACGCCACTGGTATATAGGATGAGAATGTTTCAACATTTTGGTTCAATTCAACCCCTCATGTAGATGTGATCTAGATTAAAATGAAGAAATAGACAATAGTGCGAATTGATTTCAGTCCGCTACTGCTCTGTGTGAGCCTGTATTTTGTTATTTTGTTAAGTTTATATTATTGTTAAGTAAATACAATGTTGCAATTTGATGTGGGTATGTTGCTTAGTACATAGTTTTTGTTTTGTAGGTTATTGTATTTTAATATAATATTGTAATATGTAAATGATCTACATGATCGTATATTAATGAATAAATAAATGACTTCGTGGATTTTAAACTAAAAAGTTTAAAGCTGTGCTATTTTGTATATACTCACCCATAAAAGGAACCAAAGTAATCCAATAACTCCAAACAGATAAAATACAGATGGCCAAGCGAAATGATTCATGAGAAGGCCTGAAAAGAAAATTCCAGCGATGTTTCCCATCTGAGCACCTCCAAATACCAAAGATCCCATGCGACCTCTTTCTTCCAAAGGCGCCCATTGAGCCAACAGTGCGTTCAGTGCCGGGAAAGTTGTACCCTGGAAAAATGACATTTTAATATGAATTTGCAAACAAAATGTTATTCCTTGTATGCAGGAGTGAGAAGTGTTTTGAAACTGACCTCTCCCAGCCCTTCCAAGACTCTTAGGGCAATGAGGGCATTAGCTCCTCCGGTCTGAATGACGATTGGCGTAAGAAGAGTAAACACAGCCGTAGAGAGGATTCCAAGACCTAGAGAATATTTCCCACCGAACTTCTCAGCTATCATTCCTCCTGGAAGATGAGTGAAGATGTACCCATAGAAGAATGCACTCAATATCACACCTTGTTGAGCTTGACTCCAGTCATAATACTCCCTCTGAAAAAAGGTTTATTGATAGTTGTTTAGGGTGCCCCTAAAGCTTTCACTTAGAAAACTAATTAGGTATACAGGATTGACAAAGTGTATAGATTTTTATGTATTTGGTACTTTGTTGGGTAGGTAGGTACTTACATCGCCGTCGAAGCATCCAGCCTCAGTGCACTCAACTGTTGGTACTCCATCCTGAAAGAAAAAACATAAATGTATTATAGTTCTTGACACCCATATTACCAAAATGTTTTGATTGTCCTCAGCTCAGTCCTAATAATAGAGCCAATACTGTAACTTTCCGAACTATAAGCGTGTTTTGAATTTATTTTACCGCGAAATAATTGAAAAAAAAAGGTCTTATTTTAGTTACAAAATTGGACCTAATGTCTAGAAATTACGCAATGCATCTTGCAATTTTTACAACTCGCGTGAAAAATGTGCCCGCTGAATATAGCACATCTCATTTTAGAGTACAATAACTTAAGGGCATGGCACCAGGAATGACGTCACAGACATTTCCCACGGCATTAAGGTTCAAAATCGCATGATAAAATGGTAAAAATAGCGTTTTTTTTTTCATTTTTTGGGGTTAATTTTGCGTCTTTCAAAAAACTTTTACGGTTATTCCCTAGATTTTAATGCATTTTATCAGTACAAAAAAAAAATTTTACTCCGCGACTTTCGGGAAACGAGTTTCCGTCTTTCGGAAAAAAGTACAGCGAGGTGTTTTTAATTATTTTTTTTGAGAAATCTAACAAGATACAACAACAAACAAGATAAAAAAAATATTTTACGGTTATTCCCTAGATAAAGGTTCAATGCATCTACCCTATTTTGTTCCAAAGCATATTTAGTAACGGTTGTCGAAATAGAAGGTCTCCCGTTTTTAGAAATTTTTGAAATGTCGGTATGCATACTCTTAAAACCTGTGATTGGATAGAGTCATATCGTTTTCTATGTTGACCAAACGGAAAACAGATTGACGGTGTAATCCGGAACCCGCATAGTACTCACTTCTATCATTAAAACCTTTGTATGAATTAACTAAAGAATTCCTATACCTCCCTGTATAATTAAATTGTTAATACCACATTATCATCAATTAATACCAATTTGTAATCAATAGCGTTATCTGAAAAACAATAAACAATATAAAAATGTGAGATGACACGTGAGAAAATGGACGTCGTGTGTGAGATTAAAGTATATTGATACATATGCGGTATTGGGATTGTTTTCAAGTCACAATCATTGATTATACAGTAATTAATGAATTGTTAATGCGAGTAATATCATATGTCAGAGTAATGTATTGTATTATAACTAGAGTCTATTGCCCATACACAGATAGTCGACCAATGTCTGATACATTTACCTGTTGTATAATTGCAAGTATTAAATACACGTGCATAGAAGCGTTTTGTTATCTCAGTTACAATTAAAAAGCTACGGTATTTAACTACCTAGTTATACGTTATTAATCTGTAGGTAGGGTAGGTATGTATATTATTAAGTAATATAACTACTAAGTAAACGTATCACCAACATTTTGAAAAAAACCTCACATTTTTAAATTTTTCGAAACTTCTCAAATTCAAACTTCAACCTCTATAAACATTTACCTACCCCTATAGCTTTCTTCGGTTTATAGAAAGATTAGATTGCGCCGTGGCTGAATGAAACTGTAAGATGCTAAATTTAGTTTCCGTTTATATAAGCTGATACCATAAAATTGTATATAAACAACCTGATAATAATATTGATAGCATACCTCTTTAGGGACAACCATTTCTGTGATGGCCAGATTGAGACAGACCCTCATGGTGTAGGCGTTGGCCACAGCAAAGAAGCCCATTATGGCGAACACCCATCGCTGCGGTATTATAAATACTGAAACAAACAAAAAATATATTAGAATAGAAAAAATCACCTGAAATGTGTGAGTCTATACGACTGAATAAATGTGCCGAAGATTAATCGAATCCAATAAGATATGGTACTAGACTTTGCTGCTAAACATTTCCAAATTGAAAACTGAACTCTGTGAATAAAATTTTCGTACTGGAAGGCCTCACTTTCTGACTATCATTATGAAAAAGTTTAAGGCAAGGGTTTTTGATATTGGATTTTGATACATTGTTGTATTTCCGGCCCTTTCATAATAAAGCTTCGCTTTTATAGGCCGACTTAGCAAACTACATACATACATATTTTCTTACTAGTTTCACGGATTCATCACCTGTATAGAATTTCCAAGACAGTATTTAAATATGCTAGATAATATTTACTAACAATTACAATACCAAATGTTTTACATGCTCTAATTCAAACGTAGGTACGTATCATCTCTCCATACATTAAACGTCTTATCAGTAAATTTGTCCTATCATCTATCTAGATATGATTCATATGTACCTTACCTACCTACCAATGGCGAAGGGTGGATTTCTGCAGGAGGGAAGCCGGGGCTAACATTTCTTATGGGATTACTTCAGATTAGACACTGTTATACTTCAGATTAGACACTGTTATTCGCGCCTGCTACCTACTAATCATCTAATATGACTAGTGCAACAAGATAAGTTAAATATTAGGTATGTTTTTTATCAACTGGCAGAGTGCATCATCCTGTATTAGTTATATCATAAACGTTAATCCGACATTCTTATCTATGATCGTGTACTGTACCTATATTTCATCCAAGGTACCTATACTAGTAACTTCACCAAATAGGTCATTCTGCATTCAGGTATCTGCGTAGTTTAGATTCGATCCCCTGAACTATGCAAATGAATATTGGACAGTGGTTCATAGAGAAGCAATACCTCTTAATATGTAAGTATACTTTCCATCAATCACATCAACATTTCCCACAAATGTGGAATACCTAATTAGTGACGGAAATACGGATAGATATCAAATTAGACAGGTATGCATGACGTAGCTATATGCGCATTCATGTAATGCAGGTACTTATAGGTACTCAATAGATACAATCGGAACTAATTTCTTTTGTATTTTGTATAGATATTATACAATCCTCAGAACAGTTATGTTGCACCGTAAATCGAGACATTTACTGACAAAGTACTTATCTACATTTTATTCAACTACGACGTGTTTTAAACAATAAATTGTGATTTCATAGAAAATGATCTGGAAAATATTAGGTACGTACTTCGTTCTTCAGTAAAAATACACGTATTAGATTAATTAAAAGTATTAGTTACACTCATTAAATTACAGGTGTGAAAATTTAAAAGAACCAATTAATACACAATAGTTAAATGACTTCATGCATCAGATTATGTTATAATATGCAGTTGATTGTACAGGTATTACTGTTTATATGCATTTATAATAAGGGAAAAGTAGGATAATATGGACCACCTATCTACCTAAACATGCATTTTATAGTGCTCGGAAAATATCATTCAAAACAGTGGACTCTTAGTACAGAAAACGCATATTTTCATTAAAACTAACTTTTGCTAAGTAGGTACTTACTGAAAAACTGAAAAAAAAAGTTGATTGAAAAAAGTGATTTGGAACATTTCAGATTCGATACATTTCCCATAGATTCTATATACTCAATTTATTCATAGTAAACTACGAGTAAGTAATTCATAAAGTTAGGAAGCTATATATTATAACATAATAGAGGGCCAACATTGAATTTTTACCCAATATTCATAACAATAAAAAAATGTCATATTTGAATACTAGGTTATCGTTAGACAAGTTCCCTTATTATCCTTTACTACGATTTCATAATTTGAAAGCTCCGGAGCTTTGTAACCTCTGTAAATAATGCGTTTTTTGTGGTAAAAATGGCACATTACACCATAAAAAATAGCAAGAATTATTCTCAACACAAGCTAGTGAATAGTTGGCGAAATACATTTCGTCCGTAAGTATTTTTATATACATAATAATTTATATGCCTACATAAAAAATATGGATTGAAAATTATCCATACTTTCCCCACTACGCTAATATGGTAGAGATGCAATACGGGTACTATCCAAACATTACTAAAACCTAAGCAAAATACCACAGATTGTTGAGTGCTAATTATCCACAGGTAATTAAATTGTAAATCTAATGATAATCTAAGTACACTGACACACAATAATTCTATGTTTCTTATCTCTAATTACTTTGTAATCAAATATCATAAATTATAAAACGTTGGTTGTCTATAAGGATTATGTCAATTAATGACAATTAAATATGTATTAAATATTAATCTTAACGTAACAATTGTAACAACAAATTTCATTAATGCATATTAATATTTGTGTTGTGAATTTATCAGTTACCTACTGTTCTATCTGCCTATCAATATTGTTCATTATCTATTTATTGTAGTTTAACATCGTCATTTTCAATCAATTCACAGAAAATTCTGACAACCAGTCTTTAGTACATAGGTACATAGATCACTCGATTTCCTAAGATAAAATTGGATTAGAATAACTATTACGTAGGTATTTTGATACAGAAACAGTTTTGGATCTAGAAAATATAGGCAATACCTACCTCCATAGCTATAGGTATATGAATCCGTAAAAGTATTATTTGGGAACTTACTCATTTGTGCATATACAATTAAATATACCTAATTTGTCCATACAATTAAATTTCTTAAACTGACTTTGTTTTTCACTTTCCTTTAAGCTTCGTCTCTAAGTTTTCTCAAAAAATGTGTGTTTGGGCAAAACACACGTTGTGTTTTGTGAAAAATACGTATTTGTGTATCCTGATAATATCTAAACTTCTTAACCACTTTTCCACCTGCCCACCGACCCAAAATTCTAGGGTATTTCTACATACCATATCATTGGTATACTTAAATAATTATATTTGTATTGTCTAATCCTTTTACCATCATTAATACCTACTCATCAATTTAGTTATCAGTTTTAGATAATCCAAATAAGTATCAATAAAAAACTTAAAAGCGGCTACAATAAATCTTAATCGCATGAATATACTATGTCAATAAAATATCGTCACATATTGTATCAGTGACGTGTTCCCAGTAATAAGATCGAATATGATATCAGGCAAACATAAACTTATAAGAGATTCTTATCATTGTCATAAAAATGGTTCAAAATTTTCCACCAAAATTATATAACTATAGCCAAATGTAAACAAAAAAATACTGAATGTTTACTCCCTTCAGTTCATAATATTCTGATACTTTGATTGATTTTGAGAATAAGTTACGACGAATAAATAAAATAAGTAAGTTAATTATCGGATTTAGTCAAACATTTTTCCAAAAGTGACATAGGTACATTTCGAGTTGAATTTATAGTAAAATGTTCCTATGTCGTCTCATGAATTATTGGGAACAAAAAATAGTCAGTCTTTTTTCTTTGTTACCAAGTTTCATGAAGCCTGGTGACAAGTACGTATACTATGATACATATCCACTTAAATTGTACCTAAACAAACAAAATATCTACCATAATTACAAATTGTTTCAGCATTTTTCAGTATTGAATGATAGAATCCATACGAGTTTCATTGTATGCCATTCTAATTAGTCTCATCTACACCTACATGAACTGAAAACATGCTAATTAAATTTTCGCCTTGTTCCAATATTGTATGAAGCTATAAGTACTATACAGTAGGTATCGATATTTACTTGAGTGGAATTTGACAGCTTCCTAGAAAAAATTCTGATAGAAAAATCCCTAGGTAAGTATATATTTAGTATAAGTACTATTAATTAGTACACTTAATGACATTGGCAATGGTTTTTATCAACACCTCCTTGACTTTATTCAAATCGCAGATTTTCATTGTTAAATTCCTATTAATTTAATATCTATCTTTACACTTTTTCAGTATACCGAAACCTTGTTTCTATTAATCATCATTCTGCTTTGCATAAAGACCCTAATATTAGATATCTACTTCATACTTTGTTATTGAGTCCCCATCCCATGTGTATATATCTACAGGAAAGTTAAGATACTTCGCCAATCGGTAATTATTATACCTATCCCCTGACCAACTATCTTATCAACACTAACATATTCCAGCCAGGACAACTGTCCCTTCTTGATTAGTAACGCGTATTAACCAAGCATCTTCTTCTCCCAGGCGCGGATCCACCGTTGTGGGCACGATGGGCATGCCCACAACCCTAATAGACTCGTAACGTCACACTTTTACTGTGTATCGAGATCGATAGGCTGATGAAAATTGTCTCGTTCGTTTCATTTCACTTGTTTGCTGATGAAAAAAATTTCGCCTGCGGCGCTAATCTAATTGTTCTAAGGGCTTGATCGCCAAAAATAAACTGGACTTTCAAAGAGTTCTTTTTTATCTACTTTCTTATGTTTTATGACAAAATTTCGCCTGCTGCGCTAATCCTTTGTCATGATGTAACCCAGAAATATATCCAGAAGCCTTACTATTAAAATCAACCATCAGGTTCACCAATTCACCCATTTTTGAAAAAATTTCGCCTGCGGCGCTATTTCCTGGTATTTATTCCATTTAGTAATATCAAAATTTTAGATGTCCCCCCTTTATTCGAAGCTGGCGACGCCCAAGGTTGTGTTATTGTCTCTGTTCCAGAGCTCGAACCCTCCCCCCCCCCCCCCGAAATGAATTCCTGGCTACGCCTCTGGCTGTGCCCACAACCTTTTTTGAGGGCTGGATCCGCGCCTGTCTTCTCCTGCTTATAATATACCTAGCAGCTAGCTACATAATATGTTTAGGCAATGTAGATATACAGATAATACGATTTCCAATAACAATAGAGTAATATTGTTGTTCTTGTTTATAACAATGAGGAATGTGACAATGACCTCTGTCTGTCGTGTGTAAAAATGCGCTTGAACTTTATGAGGAAATATTGAACTGTTTGTCCTCACGTGATAGACTCGACCAACTTGTTTGTTTGTTATTTTTTATTGCAAAATTAGAAATGTTTCCAGTTAGCCTTATTAACAATACATAAATACGTAATATTATATGTATATATACTTTATTGAATGAAATGTGAAATATACCTGGGTGGGTATATATTGTTATAGAGTTTTTGAAACATAAGTTATTAAACATATTATGAAAATTTTATTATCAAGGAAAATTGAAGAAAAAAATACTGCAGTTAGACTGGAATTTTTATCACGTGCAATAATATGTTAATTTTTTAGAAATTTGTGTAGACTTATTTATTATACCTAGCGACTTTTCCTTATAACGACGATATAAGGAAAACGATATAAGTACCTAGTGCTGTAAAATTTACAAAATTTTATTGTGTAACCAAAATGAGTTGAAGCTTCTGAAATGTACGTTTCCACCCATACGAAAGATTTAAAAATTGGACTAACGTATATAATCACCATTTTTACATACAGCTTACGCAAATACGCTCTAGCCATGTTCTAAGCAGCGAAGTATAATATAAAATCTTCAGCTAGGAAAGTACGGTAAATAGCTTTTTGTTAAATAACATTCCTTTCTAGCTAACCCATCGTATGGCCCTAACACAGTGCTGAATTATATATATATATTTTAAAATCTTTGTGATGTCTATAATGTCTACCATCAACGTAAGTGACTCCTGAAATATTTTTCATTTTTTCCCTATAGGAAAATATTTTTAGGCCATTAGCATAATCAAAATGGCGACATCTTTTAGGATTGGAATGTTCTACCTACTAACATTTTGTTTGCACACCACTTGAATAAATTCACGTTTGATTCTTATAATTTTATGATGAATCTCGCGTAGTATGTTGTATCATTATTTTATTCTCGAATTGATTCCTGTGCATTTAATTATTTTTCAATATAAAAGTACATACCTCATTTTTTCATAATATGACTTTCAACATCTACTAGATAATATCATTTTATATTTATTTATTTATTCTTTAAGTGAACAAAGTAACCATACAAACATAAAAAAATGGACATAAGTAGTACAGATTATAAATCATTCTTCACTAGGACGAACTTATCGCAGAACTGCGATTTCTTCCAGTTAACTGTAGTTAATATAAGATTTAACATCATCCACCCAAGGATTTCGATGCTTTGAACTTTTTTTCAATGATGTGTCACGTAAAAGATGAAGGATATTGTAAAATCATCGACCTTTTCGTGTTCTGATTGAGAATAGCGTTGAAATCGTTGGTGGGCAAAGAGGCAAAACCAAGTAGCCATCAAATACCAAGGTCCTTACATTATCAGATTATTCACATCGTAGATTGATATACCTCCTGATCCTGATACCTTATAACACCGAGAGCGTCTGATTGTTAGAGGTAATAATGAGACTATATATGAATATATGTAGGTGCAATGACCCACACATGACCGACATTGTATGTCCAATGAACTTCTGTCAATTTATTAACAATCATAAAATTATCACGTCGACATAATCACTAATATTTAATCAAGAAAGCTTCGATGAATGATATTCAAATCTATTCCAAGAACATCTCACCTGTCCAACTTGACATTTATTTTACATACCTACCATTTTTCCATCTATCCATATCTACCATTTCATTTATCGTATGGCCAACATCACGCCTTTACCATATAACATTCGTTATGTCAAAGTGTAAAAATAAAGTCAAAAGCGCAGAGTGAACTGCTTGTCAGAGACTTAAATCTAGATTTCTTATGTATTGTATTGCTTCGTCGCTAAGGGTTAGGAAGTCTGATGCATTGCCACTGTACGCTCTGAGTGCACACCCGGTAACTATGTGTTGAATGGTCTGCCTGTCGGCTCCGCAATCGCATTCAGGGGACTCTCGCCATCCACACTTGTGGGAAAAATCTGCGCACCTGCCATGACCAGTTCGGATTCTGTTTAGGGCCGACCAGATCCTTCTCGGTTGATTGAATCCAGGCGGCGTCTCTGTAATGCAGGGCAGGGAGTTGGATGGTGTGTTTCCCGTGCAGCTTTGCCACTCAGTGGTCCATGCCTCCGTGATGTTATACTGGTTTTCGAGTAGGTTAGACGCTGTTCGAAGTGGAGGGTTTCTGGACTTGAGTCTGTTTCTCTGCAGAAGGTGGTCAAGATCTGTGTTGGCTGGCATTGCAGGATTCTCAGCGAGTTTGGTGTATTCCCTGGTTAGAGCATTCTGTCTTCGGAGATCAGGTGGCGGGATGTGACTTAATACGGGCAGCCAGTGCGTGGGCGTGGATCTTATGGTTCCCGTAATTATGCGCATGGTGTAATTTAACTGGGTATCCACCTGGCCAGTGTGGGAGCTGTTCAGCCATACGGGGGATGCATATTCAGCTGCCGAGTAGACAAGGCTTAGTGCCGATATGCGTAATGTTTCCGCTGTAGATCCCCATGTGGTACCGCAGAGTTTTTGTATGATGTTGTTCCTTGTCTTCACTTTTGCTGCTAGTTTACTGAGGTGTTCCTTGAAGGACAGTGTTCTATCGAGGGTGACTCCCAGATATTTCGAATATCTACCAATCTTTAATCTAGTAACTATGCAATTCATGGTTTACCGTACAATTGCTCACGTTTAATTTAACCTGTAAGCTGTAAGTATCCTTTATGAAACCCGTGAGGTCCTATACTCCTCATATGACATAACATAGGAAATCAAGCTCAAAATAATATTGAGATTACCACTATTGTGCCTTTTACTGTGAATCTCCGATTATGATTGTGTCCTGAAGTGCAGAATATATATAAGATAAATATGGAATCATTCGTCACAAAGTAAATCCCTTCAATTTAACAATTCAACCCTTTTTAGTATACCTATAAGTATTTTAATACAAAAAACCAATTTGATATTCATAACTTAACTATAACACAACAATATTTTAATGCTAGTTAATCTGTTTTTAACTGTGGGATTTGATTGGAACAATACACCGTGATAAGAGGAATGCAAATCAAAGAACTAATCCCACCAATGCATTTAGTCGGGAAAATATTGAAATTACGCGTCTAGATTCTCATGGACACCCGAGGATATGGAGGCATTAATAATAATATGCAATATCGTCTGATTCAGGAGAATCCATTTTAGGAAACCAGTTAGTTACGTAACATACGTATTACGTAGACAGAATTGCGAATAAATTTACAGCTCTGTGAAAGTATAAGTATAGGTACTGGTATTATTACTTCATTGGAGTACTATCAACTTTGAGTAGTATTAAAAGAGTAATTATGTTTTATGTAGATAATATAATACCTACTCGTAAATCCTACTGACCTCGTACCGATGCTAAAAAGGAAGTCTCGCAGTAACTGAAGTGTCATAGAGCCGGTAAAATCAATACCACTATAACAAAACATTTTAACACTATTACTTACTATAGTACCTACAATGTATCTATCTAATTAATATTATAACTACATATAATGCATTAAGAAATCGCGCATACTTTACTGATATATTATGCATGTAAGGTCGCAAGCCACAGCTGTTTATACATTGATGGTTATACTACTGTTGCTAATTAATTAAAATTGACGTATGGTATTCGATTTGAAGATTTACTCTCAATGCTGAAGAGGTTTTGAGTAGCCTCCATGGAAACTTGCTATCAAACTGATCCATCCTAGATACTATCAAAGACAATATCACGTTTCCTGAATTCTATACGAAAATCTACCATTACAAAAGTTCAGTTTCTTGTAACGTTTAACGTTAAGATAGGTGGAATACAGAATGTTTTTAGCGCAAAGTTAATTTATTGCAAAACACGATTTGTTGTTTTTAATTAATTTCTTATTGTATTGAATTATTATTGCAGAATATTGACTTTATTTGACACAAATACTTTATCTAGAAATGTCTCTACGAGTACCTATCACATATATCTGCAGTTTTTCCTTATAGACATGTTGAAATAGTTGCAAAGGTTTGGATACGCAACATACTCTCAGTGAGTTAAAGATATAGGTAAGGTACATTAATGAAGTACATAATAGTCAGCCCATCTTCATCTTCTGTCGGACATATGCCTCTTCACTACAACATGCCACATTTCACTGACTATGGCCATCCCCTTTTACCTGATTCTAGTCAATTAGTGGTTGTAGATTAAACTATTTTACCTTTACGGTATGCAGAATATCCACCGTTTTATGCACCAAATGAATAGTGACCTTAAACCACCAGGTTTAAGAATTAAAAATTGTAATGAAAAATCACTGTATTGCACGGTAATAAGTTACATAGGCCCTGGAATTGCAATTTATCTATTAATGAAAAAGTTATCAATAAAATCAATTGAATTACATGGTGTTCAGCAGAGTGCAACAAGTCAGTATAATGGGGGAACATACCTAATATTTTAATATCATTATTGCTGTTCCACAAAACCTTCACAATTCATTCTTCCGTAAATATTACATCGTATTAAGTAGGCAGGTTTTTTTTTTAATATCTACCAATGAATAATCACAAAACGACACAACAATATAATTAAAAATATGCGAATTATTTCATTATGTATACCAATTTTCCTGGTAGAGATGTCATCATTCTAATAGTTATGTTTGTATTTAATTCGTTTTCCACCCGTTTACGAGTGATCTCAACTAAATTCCATAATTTGCAATAATTTTCTTGTAGGTACTTTGAATGCCAACTATTTCACATAAGGTACCTGGTAGGTGCTATCATTTTACTGAGATCTTATAAAAAAAAACTTTATTTGATAGCCAAAAAAAAATCATGATAGTTACAAAACAAGAGAATAGTAGTGTGCTAAAGGGCGGACTTATTCCAAAAGCAATATCTTACAGTCAACCGAATCTTATATTTGCTTCCTATTGCATTTAGTTTCCGAAGAGACAATTAGTGAAGGCATGTGATGCACATCTGTATACATGTCGCTGGTTAACCGATATAGTGATAAAATTCATGATGGAGTGGATGAATAAAAATGAACGGATGAATCAAATATCTAATCCAAATAGTACTACAGATTAAACAAAATACGAGATTCAGTTCAGGATTTATCGTGCCGTTTGTTTTTTGTGCCGCTAAAGTAAAATACACAACTAAAAGCTTTTGTATAAGTTAATCATGTGTGTCGACGCTGAATTCTACGATTTTTTTGTAGGTACACATTTTAAAAGAGTATGTACTTAAGAAGGCTAAGAACACAAAAAAAAACTTTACAAAACATGCTGTAAGTACTTTTTTTGTCTATCCTTGTAAAATATACCCAGAATACACCTTGTAATTCATGCTATAACATTGTAGTTGGTGCAAAAAACGTACATATCTACTGATTAAATATGAGGATATTGTATTGTAAAATAATATTGTCATTAGGTTTAAATAATACATAGTTTCCTTCAGATCATAAAATTTCAATTAATGATGCATTTATTTTTTTATTCTTTTACTTTGTAAACGTAGGTTTATGGCGAGAAGTAAAATAAATATGATTATTGTCCGCAAAACGTGACAATTACCGCATGACAAAGTCATTAAAATAATTTAATCGCCAATCAATCATAATTTAGGTATTTAATTGCAAATATTCAATGTGACTGAATCAATTATCGTAATTACGACCTATTTGATAAGCGCATCAATAAAATAACGTATATTCAACAGCTTTTACAATAGATGGTAATAAGTTTGTTGGAGAACCGCCTAACGCTGCATAGATACTAGGACGAGCTGTTGTGTAAAACGTTCGGATATAAAATATTTGATAACATATTCAGCATTTCACGACACAAAATTATTTACTGTAAAGACTCACAGCAGCATAGTGGTCTAATAACATGAGAAGGAGTTGGAGACACAAGATATTCCCCTTGTGACAACACAGAGGAGGAAGATCCTGGCGCATACGTACAAGGAGGCCCGACACTAGATGAACCGGGATAGAAGAAGACTCTGAAGAAGGGGGGTAGAAAACTAAAAGAACAATTTATGTCGACGGCCTCTTATATGTGGATGGTCTGGATTCTAATCTTAGTATGGTGACGAGGTATTCAACAAACTGAAGTGACAGGTAATAGGTACACACTGTGTACTGCACAATTGGATCGTCGCAATCAATTATATAGACGCATATATTCATAATACTAAAACCGAGAAAATTAACTACGAACAAATATCATAAAAGATGAAAATTAAATGCAGCTATTTTTAATATTCTAGAATGTAAATCAATTTATGAATGAGTGATGTGAATGGTATTGAAAATAGAGGAACATGAGTGCGTTAATGTCATTATTTACTTACTATAAAATAAACAAGTTAAATAGTTATGGGATAATATTATCAGAAATTAACATAATAAACACAAGAGCCTTGAACATTACAATATAGTGATGATAGTATTTTTGCTATAATTAATTTGCCATACGTTTTATTGATATTTTTATTATGTAACCTTGAATTATTAGAGTTGAAGGTTGAGGTTCTCTATTTAAATCAACGAACTTTAATATGAAATTGTAATAATTTGGGTATTCTGCTGTTGATATTACTTTATTTTATAATGGCAGGTACATATAGCGACATTATTATATATGCTTCATACTGTAATCATAGGAAATTGCTACCGAATATTATTAGATGTGAAAAAATAAATAACAAAATTATCTTCTAATGTCAACAGAATTATTTCCTGTACATAATATTATTATCTATTTAAGCATCACGTCACTGATTACAAATATCTGTTTACTCTAGTGGTGCGGCCAGATCATGAATGTAAGTCAGGCCCATCATCGCCAAATAAATTATCAGACAAACCATAATCCGTACACCTTACAAGACCGAGTATTTTGTCTTGGGAGACTTATAATTTT
Organism: Ceraclea dissimilis; assembly: GCA_963576895.1. Lineage (NCBI taxonomy): Eukaryota > Metazoa > Arthropoda > Insecta > Trichoptera > Leptoceridae > Ceraclea > Ceraclea dissimilis. Next base: position 8,070,885 of record OY756361.1, on the reverse strand, counting down.
GTACGTAGCATTATTACTGGTCTTTAAATGCCTTTTGATTTTGCTTATTACTACTTCAAATGCTTTGTTATTTAGAGTGGTGATACTCATCAACATCTTTTCTTTAATAATTCTACATATTTTACCAAACCATTTGTGTATGTTTGCCTTCATTTTAGGATGCTTTATACTTGTACCTACATAAATATTAAACAAGAACAGATTAAGTGTTAATGTGCTGTAAATAAATTGAAATCTTCACTACCTTGAGGAGACCATCAGAGGGGACATGGAACACCTGGAGCTTACTCTAGAAGACTGCTTTGATCGGAGCAGATGGAGAGAGAGGATCCGAGCCGCCGACCCTAGATACCTAAATGGGATTTGGTGCAGAGAAAAGAACTACCTATGAATTATACACCCAAATTGCTTAAACCAATAGCTACTGCTACTCGTATGTATTGACTATTGCCTGCTGCCCAGAATGAAATAAATTAACCCACTTGTTGGATACTTTAGCGTTAGTTTTAAATATAGATCGATATATAATCAAAGGACAACCACATAAATATAGTGGGTAAATAACTGATAATGATTGATTTGGGTAATCCCCTTTGATTAGCTATAGATCTACCTATTAAAATTCTATAGTATCACATTTATCAGAAACGAATTTACATACTCGTTTGGCAAAATCATCGTATCCAAGCAAATTATGCATGTCTAATATAAGGCGGAGTGCTGAATTATTAGCAAAAAAAAAACGCATAAAAAGTTTACTCGATACAACATATAGCCATAGGTAGGTATAGAGGTACAAGAGTTGTCCGAAACCATAATATAGTAGACCACTCTGCAACTGAATCGATCCAGTACAAACCAGAATACACGGCGATTAACTCGTAATTTAGTCAGTTGTATAGGTATTTCAGTAATATTTCCCCGTGATACTAGAGTTAAAGACATACTATAAAATGATTATTAGCCTCACCTGTGAATTAAGTATTAAGCACCCATAAATATTTTCTATCTCCGTAACATCGCGCGAACGTCAGGTGTTTTGCAGAATGCATCAATAAAATCAATCTAGATATATCGAAGATTGACTTGTCTATGTATTAGTATGAATATACCTAGTTGCTTTTAGATGTATGTAATTGAACGGTTCAATATTCTAAGATACGTGGTAGTATAGCGAAATAGTTTGCTTTCTTCAGAAAGGCTTCAGCCTTTCGGCGTGAAATAAATAACTAATTACATATTTTTGAAAGTTATACGGTTAATTCAATAGTTGTGTGTTTCGATAGTCATAAATAATTGACTATTTAAATAATAATTAGTAAAACTGACTGATTCTTTCATGCTTTTTTTCAAACCTACCACGACTGTTTTCAGATTACATTGCACCAATACAAGGATCGCGAATTTTGCTCATATCTTTGAAAATCTTTGTGCATTATTTCATTTTGTAATTATTTTCTGCTCCCTCACTGACCATTATAAACATAGCACATTAGATAGCATATTTTCTTAAAAAATAAGCATATACATTATTCACAAGGTAATACAAAAGAAAAGACAATAAATTACATTTTTAAGAGTAATTTAACAATAATTTTTCATCCTTTTATGCCGCGATTTACCCTGGCCGACTTTTGTGGAAAAATAAGAACATGGCACAATACATGACATACCTCGCCCACAGCATAATTCCTTTAAATGAATTTTATTGATTAATAATGTAGGTGTCACCATATTTTATGGAGATTCAATAATATGTGCGTGTGCGCATCATTACGTTTTATTATAGATAATAATGTATTGTGACAGTTACGAAATCGTTTTTATACGCATAGCAGTAATGTCAAGATTTTTACCGCAGTGTAGAATTCGTGAAAAAAAATTACTGGGGGACTGGGAAAATTTTGCCAAAATAGGTTTTAATTTATTATTATACGTAACATTGTGACGATAACTGAATGGTTAGAAGGCTAAAGGGCAATAGAAAAGAAAAAACTGTAATTTGGGCACTTAAATTTTTGAGAACAAATAATGAAACTGGTGTTCATTATTTATAACCAAGAACGAGTATATTAATATATGACTATCCCAACAATTATATGAAATTTTTACATACCTAGGTACGTGTAAATACGAGTAGATATAATTTACCAGGTTAATGAGGTACACACATTGAAACTTCTATAAACAAAAATTTTAAGGACATATTTAGACCTAGATACATAACATAAGAACAAGTACAATTCTAATTGATTTAGTTTTATCTACCAGCAACGACATAATTGGCAAAGGTTAGTTAGAGAGAGGACATCGATAATTGTGAAATTGTAATTTAGTAACTTCATAAATATTTTATAACGACGTAATGAATTTTATTCAGATATAATCTAAAGAAGCTACACGTTTCTAATCACGTACTCACATTCACAAGGATTAAGTGAGTTCTAATTAGAACCTGTATTATTTATACATTACTGTCTACTTACCAATTAATTAATCAATCAACAATGTCATAACAAATTTTCACACTTTTCGTTTTTGCTTCGTACGACTGAAACTGATTTGTTGAAACTGTAATAAATTTACGAATGTATTTTTTTAAACAGCAAACGACGAGAAAATAAACAAAGTTAGAGAAATAAGGCAATTCTCAATAGAGTTACGCTGTTTGCCAACAATGGGTCCAGATAGATAAACCATAATACCTATTATGATTGATTTTTACTGCTGTTGTATTAACTAAAATGTACCCACACCTGTCTATAAGTATAGTAAAAAAACTCTCTTTCCAACTAACGTCTACAGTTTAAAACGATCTAATAAAAACACCTACTAATATTTAACAAATAGGTAGTCAATTTAATGAAATGCAGCATAATTGCGAGTAATTTGGAGATTATGCAATCGCTTGTGTCAAATAATAGTAAGTATATAATTGACGAATTTTAGTTGGAACACCCACTTTCTCCCCATTGCCTAATAAATTTAATGTGAAAGAATTGAATGCACCCCATACAACATCAACGCACGAGTGATTAAAACCCACGCTGATATATAAAAAAATAAGGTGACATTGAATGCTATTTATTTTATGGGAGTGATTTTGTCTTGTACTCGCTTTCATTTCAATAACCTTGATATTAAGATTCTCGATATGTTTGACACATTAATCGATCGTCTGTTTTAAATAAGTATCCATGTTATCATTTGTAAACATACTAATATAATATTGACGATGTGTTTACAAAATTATTTGCAAAAGACGCGACAAAGGTTAACATAGTAATTACGTATCTAGTAATGATAAAATCTTTACTTTTTCACTGAGATTATTTTTAAATCATAAGAAATTATTGAGAAAATTGATTCTAGTACTCATGATAATAAAATATCGTGGTTTCATAGGAGTTTTTCACGATTTACTCGTAACCACATATAGACCCCAAGAAAACTAGCGGTCCAAACTTATACAGTATCGCTTTTCACATATTGTTCTTCCTGAAGATAACACCAAAGGATGGCTTTCTTTTCTGTACGTACTTAAATTTCATATTAATTTGATATTATTAGGAACTAACTTTTGTGCCCGGTGGACCTGCACCTGGATTGATCATGGAACCACTATTGCATACATGCAGTTTTATAATAAAAAGTTATTTTTGTCTTTAATTGTAAGACGTATTTAATTTTGTAATAGCCAAGATTCTTTCCTATCGTTACTCAACTGTATCGATAAAATATATATTCTGAGAGTTTATCCGTATACCTAATAAAAATTCCTGGACACAGGCGATATATTATGACCTATGAAACCTTACTGAAATATTATGAGAGAAAAACAAATGACTCTATTTTAATATCACAATTTTACGGACAAAATCTTTCATAAAGTGAGAACTTAATAAAAAAAAATTACCCTTTGGATTAACTATATGAATCAATCACAAAAAGAAGAAATGTGAAAATTTATTTTATAAGCCTACATACTAACAAACATCCATAACACTTTGCATTCATTCATCATTCAACTATCTAAGTTATGTGTATTCATTACACACGGTGATATATTACCTACACATACATACTCGTATAGTTTGTTATAAGTATGTGTCTAATGTTATGTTATCAATGAAACGCACAATGTTTCGTGCAGTCGACAATAATAAAATAACGCGGATCTTCATCATTAGATATTCACCTCGTATACGAGTACCTATATAATACAATGCAGTAGAAATATAATACTGGTATTATCCAAGTCATGTAGGTATGTAACGCTGGTCCATTGGTAAATTTTCCATGTAAATAAATATAAAAGTTCTATGAATATGTATGTAAATTTAAAGCAGCGACGACTTCATGGGTGGCTAAAAATTTTCGTAGAAGTCTCACCTTTTATGAATGATAATTTGAAATTTAGAAGTATACGTATAAGAACGTCAGTAGTACGAGAATAATTTGATTAGATACTTCAATAATCAAAGGTCCCTACTAATTAAATTATGAATGAAAATAGTTTTGAAATATTTCTTTCGTGGAAATAATCAAGTAAGAGCATTTTATACAACGTGAACAGAAAGTGAAAATCGAATTCACATACATACTATATGGTACATACCTATACACCTAAAGATTGCAAATCGAACTATTTAAAGTACCCACCTTCTTTATGTGTGTAAAGTACCTATGTATGTAGGTAGACATGTAAGAGGAGTTTTGTGGCTTTCAGGAGTGGGTACCAACTAAAAAGTCGACAATATGAATCCAGGTTATACGACTTTCATGACGATATTGGAGAAACAGGGAAAAGACGGATCCTTGTGATCTTTCTGATGTGTTTACTCGAGGAACTTTGAAGGGTGGAGTAGTAATAGTGGTTACGCAAAAACATATTTAACAAATCCTCCGTGATTTTCACGGTGAGGTACCCACTAGTACAGCATAACTATTAACTAGGTAAGTTTTATAATAACAACGTATTATATATCTATTAACACACATATTAACATGCGCATGCCTACTTCTACACATTGTACTATACTTCCACATACTTGTAATATGCACATTCCTAATGTCACCACATGCAAACTCAGATAAACAATCAACACGTTTCAGTTGGATTTAGGCAGAAATTCTGATTAGGGTAAGAATTGGGTGTGACATTATTGGCGTAGAAATTTCATATTCGGATCGAGTAGACCTGCAAAGTGATAATATGTATGTATGTCTGGTGTCTGGTATGTACACAAAAAACCAACGGCGCATTATAGATAGGATTAACGAAAACCGAGGGGCAGTACAGATCACGTAGCTCCACAATATTCAAAAATGAATTGGCGGCAGAAGCGCTGAAAATCTTTTCTAGATGACGCTAAGATCTACTCACGATGATCTTCTTGTATGAAAGTTGTTCACTTTTTGTAATTCAGCAATTTGTATTTTATTTTTTTATTTATTTTATTTATTTCCTCCCTCCGGGGCTCCCTTCTGGCTAACCCTGAGCCCACCTCTTAAAAATATTTAGCCAAGAAGTGCGGGTAAAAAGGACACTATATGCGGACGCTATGTGCTACCCGGGGATTTGGAGTCCTTCAATGAGTTCAACAATTTTCCAATTAGGTAACTACCTAAAATTGCTTTGAACAGTTATAACGAAAAACCAAAGGACATAATTATAATTTATTTTATCATTTTCAACATATTAAAAATTTAACACTACCTGACCTATTAGAGGACAAAACCACTTCATTCACTGGGATATGTGCATATACTTCATTACGTGCTTAGACTAGCATCATGGTGCACAACGTACCTCCTAAACTGAGGTACACATGTGTCTTTCTCAACACATGATGGGTACTCGTAGTATAGTTGACAGAATGTCTGCCTCTACGGCTTACAATACAAGTATAACTACTTAGATACTTAGTGGGTACAATATGATTTAATCATATAAACTTTATACAAATCAATTACATTACAATAGATACCTGTACAATTAAGTTTATATACAACTTAACAAATTGTATGTAATGTATTCTATACAATGCATTATCTTGTTTTATATTGTAGTCATTTCATTGTCACTATATAATATGATCTTCTCTTGATGGTTACATATGTACATAATTCTAATATCTATTAAATTGTTGATTAAGATTGATAAGCAAAGAAATAAAACGAAGAATTGCATATAATAAAACTTATGATTATTATTTATAACGGTATTGTTGTAACATATTATAATTATTATTGTGTCCTGCTTGTTTATTGTACTGTTAATTGTTTAATAGTTTATTGAATTAAACAAAATTTAATAACAGTGATAGTTTGCAGAGAATAAAATAGTATTTAATAATGTGTGTTTGTGTGTGTATGTAGTTTTTTTTATATAAAATGAATCAGGATTTATCGAAATAAGCCCAAATACATCTTTGAACACTTCACAGTAAGCTTGAAAAGCTTGAGTCATGAAGTGGAGTAAGTCGGCATCGGGGATCGAACCCGCGCTCACCGGATTAACAATCTAGCGCGTTACCAACCAGGCTACCAACCACCTCTTATTATTAGATATATTATATTGATTCAAACATTGACACCTGGAACCCAAAATGAACCTATTAGAAAAATGTCTCTTTCGGTATTTATATGTTATCGCAAGAAATAATTATAATATGTGTAAACAAACAAATTGATTAATGACAGTAAATAAATTTTCTATATTTAAGGCAAGATTTTGGAAGAAGACGAGGAGAAAAATACGACATAAATATATCGAATAAAAAATTATTCAAAGCTTCAAAGCCATTCAAATATCTCTATGAATTGAGAATTCGCAGGACTATGTATAAGAAACATAATTATTAACAAATACAAAATTTAATATATTGCAAAAGTTTTCACACGAAAATTTAATATGAGAAATAAAATTGTCATATATTATAGTAAAAGATAAATTGGCCTATGATTCAAATGTTCTGTTTGGCTCAGAGCATTTCATTTTCAGAGACGTCGTTACTTTGCCATGGTAAACAAGGCAAATAGGCTTATATTAGATTTTCCTGTATGTTGTAATTATTACTTTTCCATAATTATCCATAAACACTTTCGTCTTAAGGAAAATTGTATTGCAGATAAAACATTTTTTCAATTGTATTTAATCAGATGTGATTAAATCATAATACAATGAGACTAGTGATATTCATATCAATTAACGTCAGTCACATAGACTGAGATTCTTAGAACAGATTAATAGACGTAGGTACTGCAATGTCTGTAAGTAATGCTTTGGTATTTGTGAGTACAGGTAATCGCGATTTACTACGAATGTCGTTTTCTATTCGCACAAAGATACTCTACTACGAAGACTGTTGTTGAAAGGAACGTGGTCGTAAAAATGAAATTTATGTATGATGTCGTGTGCATTATTAATTAACATAAACGGAATACAATACGAACGTGTCAAATTTTTGTGTAGCCATGAGTACTCATCGGGTATAAATGTGCGAAGCATTGTAGATTTTATTAATTTAGAGATATTTTACTAGGCAAATTTAGCACGTACTACATGATTTAGGAATCGATCGTCATAATGCACTAGAATATTAGGAAGCATGTTGAAATTTTGAGGGAACCCATAAGCTGAATGATTCTTTATTCGATCTACCTGCATGGGTTTGTAATATCGTACGTTAATTTACGAAGGTTTGATATTTTACTTAATTCCTCATAATTAGGTATTATGGTTTATTATCTAGGTAATCGAATCGACTATGTATGAAGAAAAAACGTATTTTTAAAAACACATCAATAGGCAATGGGTCCCAATTAAAGTCATGTCTACAAGCGGTATTCTTCCATATACAATGAGACTGAAAACGTTTTCAAAATAATGATAAAATTTAGAACTCTTGGAGATTTCATCAATAATTTATGAAGGTGTTATAAATATGTAATTTTCAAAGAAGGCAGAGAGAACATATCGCCAGATTTTCAAATACTTACACACGCTCTACGATTCCTTTTATTCAAAACACCTCCGTACTTAAGCAACTGGTCAACATGGTCAAAGCAAGTGATTCTTGGACGGCCGCGCTTTCTTACACAATCTTTTTTTCTCTCAAGTACTTACATGTATTTTCTTTGTTATCCTTTTTTTGTTATTTCATCATTATACGGATATACTATTACACTACTTATCATTCATAATATATTGAATGACCGCACTACGTATGGTGAAATCCCCGATTATATGGTAAGTAAACAGACAGTACGAGTGATTGGATGCATAGTTTATGAATAACATAGGATGTGAATGAAGTATTGCATTGCAGACAAACAAATTAAAATTGCACGCACGTAAGTAAAAATAATAAACATGGATGTGTTAAATGGAGACAATGTTAATCATATACCATGCTGCATTACCTTATTACCATTCTTATATTGTGCTCATACCACTATTGATCATCAACTGAAGCCTACGTGAATGACAAACCCTGACACTGAAAACAATGTGGCGGAAATCCACCAAAGATCGTATTAGAAAAACACTATGCAATCTGATGTTTTTTTGTGAATTATGTTAATAGCGATTCATGTATTGTTTGTGACACTCTTACACGACAAAATAAAAGTGCTTCACATATACGCAACTCACTACCAAAAATGTTCCTCAAATGTTACTAAAACATTGTTTCTAGTACAAAAACTGTTATAATATTTAATAGATAAATGTAAATTATACAATTTTTATTGATAAATCGCTTATCCTGCATACTATATACTTCTCTGTAAGTTGCGTTCAAATGTCACAGAGTCGAGGTTTGTCATCATCTCTATTCACGTTGGTCTCGCGTCAACTCATAAAGAATTTAACCGCTGATTACAATATGACTATCAGCAATAGTTACCAAGTCATTTGTATTGTAATAACAAGCTAATATGTACTTACTGTTTTATTATTACAATACTCATGATTTCGATTGCAACATTCCTTCTTCCGGCTTCCGTATGGACTTGTCACAGCGACATCATTACGGAAGTTACGAGTAAGTATACCATATCTTTATTGTTTTCAGACAACGCACTGTTGAGTGTTGCGTTACTCTTAACTTGATATCTCATTCTTAACTTTTCAGTCACAGGATCAACCCAACGAACTGATTAAATAATAAAAGAAATTAAAGATTTAGAGTTTTAAACAAACCTTAATAAAAAGTAGTGCAAGAATACGACATTATACATAAAATAGATAAGAAATAAGTAGCAACGAAATGATGACTGATTTTCCTTGTTCTAGTATTTATTTATTTATTTATTTATTTATTTATTTATTCAGATAGCACACACACAGACAGCAACATATATATACAAGATGGTAAACACAGTACAAAGAAATATCATTACCGCCCTATTTAAGGTGCACACATATAGTCAATCATTATAGGTCAATTTATATTATACTATTCTACATTATAACTAATTTAACAAACAAAACTAAGAAGGACAGCACATACAAACAATATTAAATTCATTGGTCATATAGCAGAGACTTATACTATTGATATACACTTAACCTAAAAAATTGCGCTGTCAAAACATTAATAAAAAAAAGTAATCTGTCAAGTAGGTAGTCATTCGGAGATTTATGCAGTAATTAAGTAAATATGTACATGAGTTATGTTAATTGCTGTATTATTGGTGGATTAATTCATTGTTTACCGATAAGGATGATACTCCTTAAGTGGTTTTACAACTAATACGAATCTATTAATTTTATAATCCAATACCATGATTTTATCAAAGTACCTAATAGATCTTATCTAGTTATTGTAACTAGAAATTACATAGATACCGATGTACATAGAATATGATTTATGAGTAAATTAGTCACTTTATGTCATACAATAAGTCCATAGGAATTAGGTATTTTTGATATATTTTCAAGTAACCAGTCAGTTCGTACAACTTCCATAAAACCTTTTACTTTTTTTTTCAGGAAAGTGTTTCATCGCCCTTCTAAAACATCATGAAAATTACAATATGCACAGAGAAAATAATGTCGGTTTTTATAATACCCATATGCACAGCATATATAAGATGGGTTACCCGGTACCCCAGTATTGGAATATATTGCGACTTATAAATATACTTATAAAACTATTATATGTATTAATGTACTTATAATAAATGAAAATGACAATAATATTTACGTTGGTTTACGTCCAATGATTTACAACAACGCAATGATTATCCATCATTATATTCGCACTCATTGTTATAAATAGTACCAATTATTTTTATATAACAAAATACTATAATATTGTACCTAATTACATATTATGATATTATATAACAATTGTAAGTTCAACCTACTGCCAAAGATTCTCGAGCGGAACTCAAAAGAAAAGAATATCCGAAACAGTGATAACAGCAAACAAGAATAGTCGACGATTGATACGAGTACATGATATGTTATATTGACATGAAATACAAATCACATCATCAGTTACATCTAGAGTTTCATGGAAATAATAAGTCAAAACATTACAAGTATATAGACCACAAAATATTGTACCTTTACATTTATTACTCATAATACACTTTTAATGATACGTAACTTGTACGAAACGCAATATCAATATCACGCGTGCCTTCATAGACAATAATTGATTGAGTAACCAAAGTTACCATATGAGTTGAATCAAAATTTCAAGAAATCTAAAGATTCATATCTGCCTTATAGTATTTGCTAATTAATGATTGTTTGACATGAATGTAAATATTTGTCAGGCCACTGGTATTACTCATACATACTAATTAATTTTATTGAGAAATGGCAACAAGTGTAGGTATCTACTTAAGTGTTAAACTCTTTAATTAATTATTCATCGGTCTGTTATGCATGTTATTTGATTTGTTCCTATGTGCCATTTAGCATATGTACATTGTACATAGTAGATACCAGTAAAATGTTTCATTGTGTATGCTATCAATATTTCTAACTAGTGTTACATACAATATGTTTCAAATAATACGGAGAAAATGAATTATTCATATCTATATAAAAATACCACACTGCTTTTTGCAGAGCAAATCAAATTAGAAGTATAGCTATTTTATGTCAAACTACGTTATTTTGCAAGACATGTATTTAACTTGCAATAGATACTTTGCAATAGAAACCAATCTATAGAAAACCAAACACATTATTATATGCAAATAAACATTACATTAACTCATACTTAAGTTTTATAACAGACTGGCTTTACCTACATTATTTAGTATCGAAGAAGTACAAAAAGTTTAGACATTCTGCAATACATAATACCTATTTATTTTGTCTGTTATTTTGTAATAGAGAAATCTCATTGCAATGCAATGGTAATTGAATGACTATAAAAAATTAAAACTTTAACGTTTGACTCGATTAAAATAGTACGAGTACTATGCTGATAATATACTCGTAGGTCATATAATAATATTTGCTAATAAGTTAGCCAAAACTGATTAGATTCATTTTTATTATTTTGTATGTATGACGATCCTATGTGGTGATTTAATCTATCATTTTTACTCTTTGTGACAATCCTACATATATGGTGATAAAGCAAAATGTAAGGTGCTCTTGAGGCGATTTTATCGCTAAACGGCGCCCAAAATAGTCCAATTATTATTATTAAATCTATAATGTGTTAATATAAATTTGAAAATGAGCAAAAGAAATGGAGGGCTATAAGTTTAATTTTAGTTAGGTACATAATCATCTCCAAAACTACGAGTATTTAGATTCATTTAAAATTTAAGCAATTACAATTTAAATTTTGTCACGCAATAATAATGGAGATATTCTTATAAGTCGATATGTTTGTTAGTTCATATAATGAGATATGATGAACACAAAGTGAATGAATTATAATTTGTTGTATGGTGCTAGTGTGTATTCTTTCATTTGAATGATAAAACAAAACAGTTAAAAGAATTCCTTAGAGTCAACGTTTCGGTACGAGAATGATGATGGCGTGTATGAAACCAACAATAGAAATAACACCATATATTTATACCTACATTATATTGTACTCAGTACTGTATGTAGCTCGATTACGAGATTGCATTATAAAACATACTTTACCTGTGCCATGCTATTTTATTCTATTATCTTCAGATTGGTCTCGGTCAAGCGACTTTAGTGAAGTAATTTTTAAAGACAAGACATTGTCACGTCTTTGTAACAATAAATAGGTAATAAACATTATGCACCATAACAACTCTACTTACCTACATAACTATAGTACATTATATTATACGTACTTAACAAAACACATTAAAGAAGCACACCACATATTACTGAAGTTATACTCGTATTGTAGAAAATTGGCGAAGTCGATTCTATACTTAGCTGAATTTGATGCCTTATTCTTTTATACTGTCACGCATAATCAACAATGCCTGATCTGCACATGCTTCTTGATCAAATAAGTAGTACTTAAGACTTGTACATATGTATGTAGATGTAATTAGTATTTAAGTCTCTTATTTGTAGGTAATTAATTGTAACCTCCTTGGATAAGGACACTGAAGGAATGTAATTTAGGGGTGGGGTTTGCCGGGCGTCTCCTTTAAGGCTAACCCTGGGCCCACCTCTTAATAAGATTTGCCTAGAAGTGGGGGTAAAGAGGTCGCTCTTAATGAGCCTGAGGTACCCGGGGATGTGGAGGGCCTTAAGCCCGCGGGATTTTCCTTCAATGTTCAAATAAGTCAACAGTAATGGATTTAAATGAACAATCGAGATTCGGTGAATTATTGATAAATATTATGGGTACATTATGTCATACGGTTGCTTATTTCTCTACACCATCACAACATCGCTGGTTAATTTATAAAAATCGTCTTATGTGGATGGGTTACCTTAAACTGAATACTTAGACATTAGGCCCTAATAGTAATTAGGTAATCTTCCTTTCTTAGGTTCCTTCAATAATAATTCAATGTAATATCTAATGTATTTAGATATTTTTAATGAATGTGAATAAATATACAAATATTATAGAGAATTAATTGAATTATTTCTTCTTGTGGTTGTGGTATTGTAGTAGTCTATATATAACATTTGCTATTGTGACGGATTGAAGATATAATATTAATATTAGTAATATGTGTATAGGTACCTACCTGTATTTACAATAAGATGCACTTTCACAAAACCATGACAATAATTATTTAAGTACTGACAATACCATAATGTACGTGGGCCACTTATCAACGTAACGATATTTATTTCTGGTCTATCTATACAAATAAAAACGAAAAAATATAAACTCAGTAATTTTATAAATAAATATAAAAACCTTTCTGTAGAATTTCCGGACTCCGTCCATAGTGAAATTACTATACTTATTTTACTATAATTTATCAAGAAAACCGATTATAGTATGACCAAGATTTAATTATGATGACTAAATTGTAGCGTGAAAAACTTTGGAGCTGCTATTATAAGTAGTAAAAAAAGACGATAAAAAGACATTGCAATGTGTCCCGGGGCGAATAAAACTCATCTACTAAATAACGATTGTCTAGAAAACTTCTACAAGGGCTAATAACTGCATTGTCAAAAAAAAAAATATTTACCACAAAATTCTTCAATTCATAAGTATTATTCATTCCCATAATGTTTCATTTCTCCGGCTGAAAGATACTATATCAAATATCTAATAATATAAATAAAAGAAATTATCTCGATGACATCGACTGTGGAAGTAGCTAGGCTGTGTTTATATTGAACAGCTGACAAAAACAATGATTGTAACTTTATTATTATTTAATTATTATATATTCGCGGTGTGTTGTTCTGCACAATCACAATTCATTAAAAATTTCATAAAACCATCAAATATACTATATAACTAATACGAGTATATATTTCTGTACAGTTTGATATATTAAAAAATCAAAAAATGTTAACAGTATTCGTATATAAACACGTGAGCTACGAATGTCGTTTTACCAGCTTTTTTATGATATATTTTACACACGTTTTTCCATCCATTCGTACCACAGCGACATTTCTTAAATACGAGTAGGTACGTGAGAAAATTTGCAAAAACTAACTAAAATTATCTTATAAAAAATGTGTGTTACAAATAATATTCGGGAGGTACACGTACGATACGGCAAATAACATGGGTAACAGATATTGCCCAGCGTATCGCATCTCTCAAATGGCGGTGGGCAGGTCACATGGCTAGAGACCCAGACGATTAGTGGTCGAAGAGGGTCTTAACCTAGAAACCCAGAATGGCAACCAAGGGTGTAGGAAGACCACCACTACGATGAAGAGACGACCTGGTAAAATACGTGGGTACCAACTGGATCCAGAAAGCCCAGGATAGAGCGGCGTGGAAGCAGATGGAGGAGGCCTTCGTCCAGGAGTGGACGGGAGTAGGCTGACGAAGAAGAAAAAGGTACACGTAGGTAGTGTATATATGCACATCAAATATAGAAACTTAGAAACTAGAAGGGAAGTGGAGAACTTCAATAGGAATTTTATAACTCTCGTATTTTCGATTACCTAGATTTGTTATGACTGTTATGAGATATTTAAAAAACGATGTTAGCAAAAAGGAAACGAGACACTCTACTGTGGCGATAACATATGGTAGATGTAAAAATAAACTGTGTTGAATTCACTCTCACATTCGCAAACCCTGCAAGTTTACATCACTACATACTATTCCATGTAACTATCATGGTTACTCAATGAACAAACAAAAAAACGGTACATAACTCCATAACCAATATTTTAATTTAGTTTATGCATCACCAAACAATGTAATAAAGAAATATCTATAATATTGTAACATTACAATTCAATTGATATTCAATGAATTGACTATAATCATGGCCACCGGTGAACGTTATAAATGGAAAATATGTTCATATTTTTATTTTTGTCATTATTGCATTCCTACTAGATTAAAAAATGTTTTATCGTTGGCTATTGTATTACACGTTTGCTGATAAAATACACCAATATAAATTCTGTCAATAACTTATAAGGTACAGTTTACTGTTGAAACATATTTAGACACTCACCTAATATAGGAAATTTCAGTAATTGTGTGTTTTCAAACACTTCAATTAGGTACCTATATGATTATTAAGAGGTTGCTTAGAGAGTTCCGTCAAAGCCTTACAATGTAATATTGTGTTGGATATGATATATGATCTTCTTTTTCTTCTTCCAAATCGGCCCCTGAGGATCGTTACCTTCATGCGGTACTTCTTGCCACCCTGGTCTCTCTTCAGTCCGCCGCAATGACTCTGCAAACGTCGTTCCAGTGACATTCGTCACTTGGTCGGACCATCTCATTGATATGATATGATTTGATACTGTGTAACGAATTCTGGATAGTAGTAAAGCAAATTGCCGACACATCAGAGAACATTTTTTCTACGAAATTGACTGAAACTAACAACTGACAGGTCTATCTATTTTCAAAAGATCGACACTAATTATTTCTCAAAGCGAAAAATCAATTCGTCATCAGCAGTTGATATTCCTATAAATAATTAATATCTATATTTAGCGTGTCGTATTGATGTGTAAATCAACCATCATCTACCAAAATAATAAAGCCACCCGAAGCATTTTCAGCGAGGTTTTACATATTAAATACGATCACCACTGCTGAAGACAGGTAGTTCTATCGAGACGGTTGACATTCTACAACAAACATTAAAAGACCGACAATGATTAACAAATTATCTTCGAAATTTTTCGTACTTCAATTAGCTTATAAATATTCATAGACTGTACTACAATAATTTTATGTAAATATAAAGTTTCAAGATAATTAACAGCAGGTATCTACCTACGTAGCTGTTAAAATTTCAAATCACATATTATCAAATTTCGTTATCGATCGGTTTGTCATCCAACTAGGTTTAAAATGTAAGAAAAGTGTTGCACCCTGATGTTGCATATTTTCCGACAACGCCTGCCTATCAGATATTTAATTTGAGCACAAAAATATGGTGTGTTTAATTATACAGTAACAATTATAGGTAATGAACATTAAATTTGATAGAAAATAGTTATGCTAACGTCATTACTTTTTGTTATATGTTCAAAGATTGATTGGTCCACATTATGAGTGAAAAATATTATTTAAGAGATCTACCTACACTCGACTGAACAGATGTTGATCGTAAAATTTGCTTAGAAATTTGCATACAAATTTAACTTTTCACAATGAATTGCCCCACAGCCTGCAATTATTTGTATTTAATTCGCGTATATGTAATGCATTAATAATTTAATTTGCATACTAACACATTATTATATTTATAGGTAATTTATATACTAACCTATTCGTTTCCAAAGCATGAGTCTCTCTCGGTATCCAGTAAATTTGACTAATAGCTAATTCGTCGAATACTAATTCGCAGTCGAATTAATATTCGTCGAATTAGTTTTAGTCGAATTAGCTATTATTCGATTTAACATTAGTCAAATTTACTGTAAATCGTCTCTCTCGACGTAGGTAGGTACTACGACTACCTAATACTGCCTAATACTACTATTGGTACAACAATGTAAGTTGGAAATGAGGGAACTGCTCGTTAAATTTGCATTTTGACATCAATAGGAAAAAAAACCAAAGAGATTTTCAAAAAGAGACCATTACGTGTTTTTGATAGATGAGATCAAGATGATATCATGTATTTTTTGCATCACGATAAGGTGCCTATTTTCGATTGCGATCGTGGACGATGGGGTTGTAAAAACCATTTTTTCCTGTAAGTACACAAAAAAAATCACGACCGTACACTCGGATAATCAGTACGTTCTGGATTATCTCAGACGTAGACGTACTAGGGTCCGTAACAAGGTGCCATACTTTATATAATTTGTATATCGATGTACTCTTGCATATGAATCACATTGTGTAACTCCACATGAGAGAGTTTTATAAATGTTATTTCCAACATAAAATTATTATGCAGTATCGTAAAGTGTAAAAGTAAACTGAAATTGAAAGGTATTTATTACTTGATGGTATTTATTATAAAAACATTGACTGTAATCATAGCGCGACCGTGAATACATTAACAGTGAAATTACTTTATGTACTAGACGTGTAAATTACATGATAATAATCATATATCTATTTAGACTCAGTGGAATAAGAGGTATAGAATGAGTGAAAAAGATTAAAAGGGTCTTGTGGAGGTTCTACGATCACCTAACTCCTATAGGGATACAGTCGAATCCGTAGTTTTCGGTGTCGATGAGATGAATAGTAGCGCTCCCAATACCCGAAAGAGTGTGAAAGTGAAAGGGAGTACAAGGGGTGGCAAGCCAAAATCGATTACAGTGTCTAATCCAATAGTTTTCAGTGTCAATGAGATGAATATATTGTATGTAATATTCAAAACATCCGATACATTTTAAGCAACCTAATGCGTGTTAAATGAAGTACAAAATTGTATAAATATTACATAATAATTATAAATAAAAATGTCTGCACGGTTTAATTATAATTATCGACGATTTAAAAAAATATACTTTATTACTTTTGACCCAGAAAACGCAATACGAGTAATGCTAAAATCCAGTTATATTATTTTAAGTGTAGCATTAAAATATCAGTCACTGCTATTTATCTAATAATTATTGTAACAGAATGTGAAGTTCAATGTAAAAATAAGTTTATTAAAAATTAACATAAACCTCTGCATAACTATAATTCAATGTCCATTGTCAATGTTACATCAAATATGTGATGGGCATTTAATTGTCAACTTATTTTATCAAACTTATCATAACACGATACATTTCAAGATAATAATAACTTTGTATAAGGTTAAATATTATTGACATATCTGTAGGTTTATCTAAAAGGTAGAATTTGACAACTCAATGATAATTTTGGCTCGATAAATACCTGATACGTAGCTGAAACTGTTCTCTCCTTATAAAAATATCCACTCCTTTCCATACAGAAAGACGAAACTGTCAATTATTTATACAAATTTAGTGCAAAACTTTATATTTCTAGGTATAGTCCAACGCTGCTAGGTTTCTCTATCGAGAAATTCGCACTAGAAACAACTGGGTTTGCAGATTTTCTTTTATATTTTCACATGTATGCAAAATGCTACTGATCATTTTTCTCACCCATAAAATGAATGGGTAGCGGTCCTTCGTACTACCAGTAAATTAACTAATTGTACTGAGTATATGTATCGACAGACAATCATGTTCAGTAGGTAATCAGATATTGCCTATAGGATTGAATAATACGAATAAGTATTGAACAATAATTAAGGACATGACGTCTGTATCTATAATATTCGCACTTGTTATATAATCTACGACCCAAGTAATGTATTTACCTACACTAAAGTAAATTACACGACGATGCTTATATGTTTCAAGGGCGAAAAATTGCCAGCACATCCATCGTGGCAATCCATCCATTCATCTATGCCCTACGGTATTTACCACAATGTACTACAGTAACCAGCGACAGGTACGTAGGTGTAGCCGTGTATCAAGATACGCGAAGCATGCATGATGTGTACTATACCTAATTATCCATCCTCACACCACCGCCTCATCAGTACCCTCATCTAAACGCAACTTTTAAAAAGAGACATTCGAAATGGACAATAAAATAAATTGCTAATTGCATGAGATTGTATTTTATTATTTTTAATTCTGTTTTTTAGCGGAAAACTACATGTAGAAAAAGAATTCTGAAGGCACCATTCCAAGCTGTGGTAGCACGATCCTCTTGCTTATTCAAAACACAGCATCAAAGAAAAGTTAAACTTTAAGCTTAAAATTACGATAAATCAAAGATATCGATATTCTGTTCTGGATGTCACAATTTACTTTTTGTGGAAACATTGTATTTTCTACTTGTCATAGTTGAATAACAATAATTTCAGTTTTACAGCAAAGTATGCGGACTTTCCATACGTCTGATCATTATCTGATGTAAACTCCGTGATAAGTCTTAAGCTTGATGGAAAGTCCAACCTTCACTGTTTATCTGTTGAGATAACTACCATTAATATGTAACAAAAACAATTATTTATTGAATTATTTTATAGGTAAGATATTGCATCGTTGACAGGCCCCATTTTCACAATGACAACATTGACCTAAAATGATAAGAAAATAATTCCCCGAGGTATTTGATAGATGCACTATCAACTAATCATTCAATAGTTTCATTAAGCCTTTTAGTACTTACTACATACTTTACTTAAATATTACTTAGAACTGCCTTTACAAGACTAATTACTACACTATGTTATTTTATTATTATGTTGACATACATAAGATATATCATTAAATTAATTCCTAGCATTAATGCTTAGATTCATTTGGAATTGTTACAATCAAGTATTATTAGCGTGAAAACTGTAAAATAAATAAAAATTCACATAAACATTAGTGCAATAAAATAAATATTTGTACAGTCGACTGTCTATACCTTGGGAAATTAAACAATTTAAACTAGAAAGATTTTTGAAAAAAATATTCCCTTCTTTGTTTATGAGATATCATACATATCCACATTTTTTTACGGAAGTAACTCTAAAATCGACTAGAGATAAAAATGTACCTATTCTAATGGTTTGCTTCGCTGTACCTAATTGTAATTTTTAAACATCAACCAATACAATACTGCTATATTAACTAACCAACCGATATCTTTAAATGTCAAAATTCAAATGAATCTCTCGTAATTAATATCATAATATACTTAGGGATTATCTTAGTAATTACTAAATAATTCAACAATAAAATTAATGTCACGCAATATTTCAAATCTAACATTTTTTTAACAAATTCAAGTCATTCATTGATGTAATCATTAATCAATCCATTGTAAATCAATACTCAGATATGACGATTTTATCGCAAAGAAGTCATTGTTGCTATACATACGTGCCTACTTATACTAAAATGGCAGTATAATGAAAAAATCTGATAAGTTTGGAATGTTTTGTATTCTGTCAGTTTAAGGGCATGGCACCAAGAATGACGTCACAGTCTTTTCCCACGGCATTAAGGTTCAAAATCGCATGACAATCGCATGATAAAATGGTAAAAATAGCGTTTTTTCCATTTTTCGGGGTTAATTTTGCGTCTATCAAAAAACTTTTACGGTTATTCGAGATAGAAGGTCTCCCGTTTTTACAAATTTTTGAAATGTCGGTATGCACACTCTTAAGTTAGAAACCATTCATCAGTTTAAATAAAGATAAGAATCGATATATTAGACTTTTTAAGGGGAATACCCTTTCAGAAATTCTCTATAATCTCATTATTTTTACAGAAATTAAAAAAAAAATAAAGACGGCCTTCGAAGGCCGTTAAACTCTGTGGAGGTGTGATACGATTGTAAGAAAATTTGCGAAAATGTCGAACGTACGTACCTACTAGGTATAGTGATTGCTGACGAGTGTGATCTACAGCTCATTTTTTATTGGAGAACACGCATAGTAGTAAATTTAGATAATTACGGGAAAAAATGACACAACGCCTTATACGTGCTATTTCTATAAATATCTATCTACCGAGTTTATCATTCATCGTAACCTCGTTAATAATTTGAAAGGTGAAGTGCTGATCTTAGTTAAAATGGTTTCTTTAAAATAAATACACCAGGAAATAATAATCGCAAGTAGCACTTATTGGCGCCTAACTTATCATTACTTATTATAGGTACACTATTCAAAACCTAACAGTATTTTTAAATTTAGTGAAGTAAATAATAAATTTCAACATAAATCCTCTAAATATTTGTTACAAAAAGTATGCAGATACGCAAGAACACAACAGTATAATAATTACTAGAATATATGTATATAAAGTAATGATTTTATACACGGGTATGCACTATGCACCAAATCGAAATATTGAAAAAACATCTGTTTTCATATAAAAATAGTCTGTCTAGTGACAGCACTACACCACACATAATGAGGAATGCGTTATTTGGAATTTTATTGATAGTCTTATTTTCATATGCATTTATGCTATCACGCAAATATCTGTCTATCACAGTTAGTGTCACTACGCTTAAGGTGAACTAGGAAAAACACTTACATACCAAATTACAGCCAATCAAAGCTCTTAGAAAATTTAACTAAACTCCCTGTAGTTAATATTCAACATAATACTCGCATAAAAACGTTGCAAACTCACATTAAAATATTTTTCTGAAATTTCAATAATGTCCTGGATAACTATTGTCAGTAGGCTATAGTAGATACCTACCGTTGTATATTTACTATACGTTACGGTATATACGATACGGTATACCTACTGCCTCATTTCAGATTACTTGTTTAAGTAAGTATGGTATTCCGTAATTAAATGTAACAAAAAATGTACAGAAATTACAATAATTGAGTAAATTGACTTATTATCCGTGGTTACAATATCCAAATGACAAATTAAAACGATGCAATTACCTGTTGATGATAATAATTTGTAATGTAATGAATAAACCTGACGTGTTGAAGTAGTCACCTGATAATGTGTGGTACTTTCCCGCAATTCAGGCAACAAAGCATTAATTAATGTGAACACGTTTTCAAATAGGCACTCTGTAAAATTAACTATAATATAAAAAACTTTCAGGTGCTCAATGGGCATCGTCTCAACAGTGGGAAGACCGATAGCGGTAAAAGTGCGTTGGAATAAAATTGTTGGCTTCCGAACATTCGCGAATGGAGCAGGATGAAAAGTTTAGGAGAAATGTTTCGTGTTGCACGGATTCTGAAAATTTCAATCAGGTACGCTACCTTTGAAGCAACGAATAGGAAGACATTACGGTCATGCTCGTAAGTCAATTCAATAAACAACGTGTAATCTGGATCGCGACCATGAATACTCAACTTAAGTGAATGGATCGCAATCAAGATTGACAAGTCAACTTCGTAAAAAATACGTTTTTGCTATTGAAGTATACATAATAGACATTTTAATTGTTTGCGTTATCTATATTCTGTACGACAACTGCCAATCACTTATTATACGACTTTACTAAGAATTAGGTCTTCTTGATGAATCTTCTATGATAGACAAACGTTCTGAAACGTTTTAAAAACCTGTAATAATAGGAAATTAGCTTTAGGTATTAGGCTGGTTCGGTCAATGTATGAAAAAAATAAAACTTCTTCAAATCGAAATGGGCTAGTGCGGGAAAGATGCTACATCAAATTCGTGTTCTAAATATATAAAAAATTCTAAAAAAAAGTACTATTTTGTACTGCCCCGAGTCACTTGAAGTTTCACTTAGAACGAAAAAATAGCTATGTGCAATTTATTACAATACATATGAAGACATCATAAGATCATATTCAAAGCAAATCAATACTATTATAATATCTTAATCCTGGACGTTTTTTTTCAATAAATTTATAACGATCCGCGCTTTTTCGGCGATTTGTTGAGGGCTGGAGAGTAGTGTAAAGTGCAGCGTTCTTAGTTCTTACTCCTTAGTGCCGAGGTAACTCAGTTGAACATTCCGAATTTCTTTAATATGCCCTATATTCGGTCATGGACGGGATGTGTCACATACCCTTTTACCAACTTACGAGGATGTATTGTTGTGTTATTTGTGGATCAGTCGAAACAAAAAAAAACAATATCAAAATTTAGTTACAGACACATGTAATGAAGTTGCTACAAAAGTGATTAAACTATGGGAGCTGGCGTCAATACCAACTATAACTCATCGTACCGTGGTAAAAAAACTTAAAGCTTATCATGATAACCCAAAACCTATTAAAATCCTACACAACAAGAAAAAATATTGAAACATACAAAGACAGGATTAATTTATTCAAGAAAGAAGCGAAGTCTCTTTTCGACATAGCAGCATGTAAGTGTGCAGATTTAGTTTTTTGTAAGTGTAAAAAAACAGCAAGGGTTCCTAACAGAGAAAGGCAGTTTCTAATTGATCAACGAACTAAACGAAATATGGCAATTGGTAATGTTGACTTGAATGTAACAAAGAAACTCAATTATAACATACTCGAAGAATACAAATCGGAGGTATTACGAGAAAAACATAATACCAAATTTCTGGTGACAAAAAGGTCGAAAACTCAGGATATTCTTTCTAAATGTAATTCATCAATGATTTCTGATGTCACTCGAGAGGTGGATGTGACAATGAATAACAAAGTTACCCATTTAACTGCCGTTGCCAAAACTTTGGACAGATTTTGTGTGTCTGACAGAGCTAGGGCAGCGATTGTACGAATTCTCAGATTATACATACGTTTCATCTTGTGAGCCGTCTGAAAAATTATTAATATTGGTCAACTTCATAATTAAAGTGTACTTATGTGGTTTGCGATAAAAAACAAACCATCGTGCATTTACGGTGTGAAGCACTTACATAAAAGCATGAGCTATTTGCCAGATAACTTAAAAATAATTATTGATCCCATAATTCAAAGAAATGGGTTCTTCGGCCATCCAGAATACATTTTGATAACCATGTTGTCTAATGAAAGAGAGACATTAAGAGGATTGCCTCTGCAAAAAATATTGAAAGCACGGCAGACCAATACTTCTAGCCGTATACGAAATTATGTGCTTCCAAAATATAATTTTGATGCAGTTGGCTATTTAGATATTATAACATGGAGTGAGGTGACATTGTCCGAGCCACGTTTAACAAAACACTTGAGCGAAGATGTAATTTTACATTGTATCGAAAATCCGAAGATGCTAGACGATCTAATTTTATCAAAAATTAACAGTTTTCTGTGTCATACGCAAGCAACAGAGAGGTGTGTAAAAATGGTCACAGAGGCTTCGGTTGCTATTTGTGGTCCTAAAAGACGAAACGGATTTATAAAAAAACAAGGATAGAGTCCCGGAAATGCATGTCAACTTTGAACAGCAAAAAAAATTTTCGCCTCATGTAATCTGAATTTTCTATAATTTTACTAAACTTGTATATTATTTTTTACATATTTTTAGAGTTAGTGTGTTATATTTTTTTATCATATTCAATACTTCCAGTACTTATAAACAAGAATAAAATTAAATGAAACGATTTTATTGTTTTTTTATCATACTTAAGCCCCCTACAAAAGAAGCCAATAATTGACATTATCAAAAATTTCAAGGCCGTCGGGGCAGTACAAAAATTTTTTTTTTTGAAAAATTAAAAATACTCTTTTCTTTCCGTTCCTCAGAGGCATCTTTTCCGCACTAGCCCGAAATGAATATCCCAAAAAATGGAAAACGAACCACCCTATTAGGTATACTTTAATACATGCTTCAAGATTGTGTCAATCAATGAATGGTGTTATTTTAATATTAGGTACGACTGTATAGGTAGGTACCTACATAATAAAATATAGATGTTAAGGGCTTGGCACCAAGAATGACGTCACAGTCTTTTCCCACGGCATTAAGATTCAAAATCGCGTGACAATCGCATGATAAAATGGTAAAAATAGCGTTTTTTCCATTTTTTGGGGTTTATTTTGCGTCTATCAAAAAACTTTTACGGTTATTCCCTAGATTTTAATGCATATTATCAGTACAAAAAAAATTTACTCCGCGACTTTCGGGAAACGAGTTTCCGTCTTTCGGAAAAAAGATCAGAGGTGTTTTCATTTTTTCTTTTGAGAAATCTATACAAGATATAAAAAAATCTTTTACGGTTATTCCCTAGATAAAGGTTCATTGCATCTACCCTATTTTCTTCCAAAGCATATTTAGTACTGGTTGTCGAGATAGAAGGTCTCCCGTTTTTAGAAATTTTTGAAATGTCGGTATGCATACTCTTAATGTTATATATTATATTCTAATCAGTCATTGTACGGTTTACCTAGATAAAGGATACCTATACCTACCTGTAATAAATCGGATGCAGTGATACAATTAAGTTTACATCAGCCAATGAATGTTGAGTAGGTATATTAATAGTAGAAACGACATTGAGGAATATGGATAAACGGGAAATGTAATGTAATTATTGCCGATCATTTATGAAAAATTAATTTATATTATATTATTAATATCCAGGTGAAGTCTGAATCTTTGTGGAGAAGTTCAAGTTGGTTCAATTTTTCAAAAAAATAAAGGTTTTTCTAATCCGCAGAAATCAATTACCTAACCAGTGAAACGTGTTTAGTGGGTACTTACCTATATAGCTACGAGTATATATTAGTATGTATGTAAAGGGCAATCACACTTACATTTGGAATAATCAAATATCTACATTAGTGTATAATTAGTAGCAATTAATAAAGAGCAATGAATTTAGTATCTTTAGAAGGTACACTTCTCTGTGATTACACGCGTTGTTTTAAAAATATCGATATACCTACTCTGACATCGAATAATCATCATTCATTTGTAAAACTCACATAGGTAATAGATACGAAATTTCTACTTCAATTCAGTCTTCTTTATTAGTCAACTTCACAGGAAAATTTTCAAGTCAACTCGACAAATCGCTTTCTAAG
This sequence comes from Ceraclea dissimilis, assembly GCA_963576895.1. Taxonomy (NCBI): domain Eukaryota; kingdom Metazoa; phylum Arthropoda; class Insecta; order Trichoptera; family Leptoceridae; genus Ceraclea; species Ceraclea dissimilis. The sequence goes on along the minus strand of OY756361.1, from coordinate 8,045,361 downwards.
CAAATAAGCCACACTCACATATCGAAATTATTTCACAGTTTTCGAAAAAAATATCATACTGTTAAGTTGACAGGCAGAAAATCGAGAGACTCTCGCAGAACTTATTCTTCTTCTTCAGCCCTCTGTCCTCCTCTGCTGGATATAGACTTATTTCATACTCTTCCATTCCTTTCTGTCGATTGCTGCTTGCAGCCAATTTTTACCCCCACAGCTGTTTTGTCGTCGGACCGTCTCAAAACTACGTCAACAAAAGTACATAGGTCACAAAGGTGTACTTTTTTGAGTTTTCGAATGATTTTATTAATTACGAGTTACGCATTTCGGCCTAAGTAGCCATAGTCGTACGAAACTCTAAGCAGAAAACTTTTTTAAACAAAAAACAAAAAAAGTTTTTTTTTTTTTAAAGAACAATTACAATTAAAATGGAGTTTAACAAAACCACCTCTCAAACAATATAATATAAAGGTGTACTTATTAGAAAGGACTATGTTGAGCCGTTGAGGTTTTGAAAGCCGCAAGAGAGACGGACCTATCTATGTAATGAAAGACCATGCATTCGGCTGCCAATATTTTGAAGGGGAAAAAAGTAAATAATTATGATAATGTTTGGTGTGATTAGTGAATAGATTTATGTATCCATAGGTACAAATATCCAACATCAATCATCACACCTAAATTATAACATAATTTATATTGAAATGCAACTGTCACATCCGTTATCGTACGATATATGTTTAAATAACATCAACGCGTTTCGTTCCATCAATCATCAACCCTATAATACTATCAATACTAAACTATTATTTAATAGTGAGCAAGATTATTATTTAATTAAATTATTTAAATTGTAGCGTTGTCCATTGATTCAATTATATTATCTAATGCCATGTCCTCTATCCCCACGAGAGCTCTCACTGGAATGCTTTCACAAACCACGTGCCTAATATTATAACTATGTATAGGTATTATGATAAACTCAATGACCCACTACGTGGTATTAACCAAATAACTAAAGATGTATCTAGTGTTCGATGGGAAATATAGATAATACATATTTATTTTCTGTTTTCCTTTATATTGGCTTCAAATAAAGTACGAGGTGATTTTTTTTTTTTACCAAAGTAATTAAATATATAAATTTGTGCATTTCCGAGGATCATGCAATATTCAATAGTTATTTCCGCGAAAATGATCTTTTCTATTTTCATAAGATAGATAAAAAAATATTTGTTGCATACGAGACAACCAGCTTGCTTTGATCACTATTGAATGCGGGTTGGCTGTAAAATGTTGCTTTTGCAATAAGTCCTCTCTTTATTACACTACTATTTTCTTGGTTTGTATCTGATTAATGAAAATTTTCTGGCTAGTAAAAAAATATTTACTAACTCCGCAAGAAATTGGTAGGTAAGTATTTGGGTTTATAATAATATACCTAATACTCAAGTAACTCAAGCCTGGGTCCTTTTTAAAATAAAGTAAGGAAAATAATAAATATCCTATTATAAGTAAATAAAATAAATCTTTATTGGCCAGAGAAAATATAAATAGTTACAAAAACAAGAAAATTATGGTGTGCCAAAAGGCGGACTTATTGCAAAAACAATATCTTACAGTCAACCCGAATGTACTTATAAAAATAAAGCTCGTCATATCAATCAAATAATATCATTTTCTGTCACATTCCCTCAGTCGCTTGACCACTAAGTCTAACTAATATTTCTAGACAGACATTCAACAGGTTGTTCACGAGGAAAATAGTATCACGTGAGTTTTGTATTGATAAATATCAATGTCTGGTGTGCCTTCGTAAACACATTGTTATGCCTATATACAATGAAGCTCGTGTTTCATGAAAAAATACGTTGTACTTATACCTACATATTAATATGAGACTAATATCAGTAACATTACTTTATAAAGAAAGCGGTAACGAAATCACAGGTACACATAATTAATTACTAATTATAGCATAAATTTCAGTGGGATTCCATAGGATAACATTTGAAATGACATTGTTTCATTATTGTGTTCCCATGATCAATATTAAGGTCCAATATAGGAAATCTATTCCTACACCTAAGACGCATTATTTATTTAGTTACCAGAGGGTATATAACGTCCTCCAAATTATGCACACGATAAGGTAAAATATGCAATAGATTCTTTGAAGTTACAATATATTTTCAACTCCAAATCCATTTTAGTATTTGGTAGTAAAATATTTTCATAAAATACCATGTTGTAAATGTTCGCAATAGGTACGTGTTCAATGTTCATACATGAAATCTTAAAAATTCGGACAAGATAACGACGTTGGTTGCGTATGGATTAAATTAATAACAGATATCGGGATGACAATCAATGAAATATGAATAAAAAATTACTTACATTTAGACACGGTCTTCCTCCAACCCGTCAACATCTTGAAAGAAGTGTTTCACAAACTTTTCAAAGTGAAATGATTTTAAAATGGTACAATAATTAACTCGCCGGTATGTGAGACTAAATGCATCAACAAGTTCAAACCACGTGAGATCTTGCAATAAATAAACAAACAAATTATTAGTCTGTAGTATGTAATTATTATAATAATTATCAGTCCATATAAATAACTTTCACGCTTATGCAAATATTAAAAATAATTTCTACATTTATGTATCGTAAAAATCTTGTGTTTTTATTTTATTTTGCTAAACTTTCACATCACTCTGATTTGAATTAATGAGTTTGTATCAAACCGTAATACGAAATGTCATTATACAGTTTAATTGTTTTAAAATAATACCGCGAAATTTTAAAACCTGTATTATAATACATTTAATACTGTCAGGTAAATACGTATTTTCATTGATTTTCTGCGAAAATTCGACACTTGTTTTTTTCTTAGCGTGCGTGATTTATTGTCAAATGTCATTTAATTTGTATTGTATTGCCGAAGTACCTACGTTTCCGTAGCATAATATAATTGTAAGTAATAATTGATCGCGACACCTGCATTCACCAGTCGGTAGTTAGAAGCAGAGTAAACCCATGGTAATGTTATCTCTATGTTTAAATAGTTTCCCCCTCTTTTTCAGCTCTTCACTGATATGAGACTCTATTGCAAGGTGGTGCGAGCCTACAATAACAATGCACCGCCTGTATTATGAAGTATTCACTACTATGTATTGAAATAAGATAATGTGATACAATATCTACGGTTCGCTATTTCAATGTGTGTCCAGATCACACGCAGCCAAACGCAGAGCCTTAGAAAGAAGAAATCCCGCGGGCTTAAGGCCCTCCACATCCCCGGGTAACTCGCATTAATATAGCGACCTCTTTACCCGCACTTCTAGGCAAATCTAATTAAGAGGTGGGCCCAGAAAGAAGAAATGCGAAAATGCACATCGGAAAGTTTTCTTGACGTGGGACTTCAACAAAATTAGACACTGTCACCTCTAGACGTACCTAATAGATAAACCAGAGCACTGAAAAAATGTGGCGGCCACCGTAGATCGTTATAGAAATAACACTAAATAATCCGTTTTTGTGAATTATGCTAGTAAAAAACAATAAATACGTGTTTGTGTAATGTTGGTAAGTATAAAATAATTTATGTATTTTTCGTGACAAACGTGCTTCACATTTTATGCAACAAACCAGGAAAAATATTTATTAAAAAAATAGGTAATCTAATACAATATTTTATAGATTAAAGCAAATTATTAAAAATCACTAAACTTCTATTTACTTCGCCGTGAGTTGTTTTCAAATATCACAGCCTCCTTCAGCCTGTATTAAGGTCGGTCTCGTCTCTCGATTGAGAAACTTTCCCTTACCCAGGAAAGGAACCTTTCACATTTTACACCTTTAGTTGGCAATGTTTGACATCAGCTTGTGAAAAATTGTTCTCGACCGTAAGTGTGAAAAAAAGCGGTTTCGATAGCACTGAACGCAAACTACTCAAACATGAGGTTTTGATGAAACTTGGATTTTTTTTTTTGAAATCATACACACTTTTTTGGCAGATTGTACATTTGAGAATCAATTACGAGTAGTTATATTCTAACTATGTATATATCTAGATTTTTTTTTATTTTCCACAGGAAATTCAATGGTATCGATAAAAAGGTTATGAATTTTTTAGATGTTCTGTGTAGATTTAAATTTGAATTGAAGAGGCAGGGGTTCCACAAAGCAACAATTATTAAGTACCGACTTAGGATATAGTATCATTAGATGAACATATCGTTGGCTAAATACATCATTATTTTTTGACGGAATTTTCCAACGCCATATGTTATACCTACATAATTAACCAAATATTTCCATTGAATAATAGGCACGTATTTTGATAATCCATTATTTGTTATAGCATAATAATGTAAGTAAGTATATATTAAAACAATATCTAATAAAAATCATAATGCTATTGTATTATCAACAATAAATATGTTATAGATATATTTTTGAAAGAGGTAGGTACACAAACCCAAATATTATATCTTCACACTATATTGCATGCTTGTATTAATCGTGAGGTGTAATGTATACATCGTCTTACGTCTAGAAGCTGATGGCTTAAAATTCTGAAAATCATATGGATAAAGAAAACAATTTTTATTTGTAACAGAAAACTACGGAAAGAATCATGGCTTTTAGCATTGGTCTATTCGTAGGTTTTCCCTCTCTATGCCTTTATCATTTTTCCTTTCATCCACCAACCCGATTTCTGATCCCTGTAGGTACAATGTATGTAAATTTCTAAATTACCTACTATGTATTTGGTATTTAATAGTATTGTACCGCAATATTATTTTTAACATATTTTTTATGCAAATGAATCTATAAATTGATAGGTAGCTACGTATATAAACCTTGCAAAAACTCCATCAATGTTTTGCTTAAAAAATAAAGTAATTATTTAAATAATAACAACACATAGTTTAATGTTTACTAAGTGAGCTTTGATTTGTATTCGAGGAATCCCTAATAGCTACATGAATGACTGACATCCTTCTGACATCAAACACTTCTGCTTCGTATGCTAAGGACATTATACTTAATGAATTTAACCACAAAGAAAACCAAAATATTATTACGTACCGATTACTTGTAGTTAACCTGCGTCATTTCCTAATACATGTTACACATTTAAATTACTACACGCTCCCCATACTAATCATCTCATTTAGCGTCTTTCATGATGTGTGACTAATAAAATTACATTTTCAGCAGTGCAATAGTTATATTAGAGAAGCAGATCCATACTACATCCATCCATTCACACACAAAAATACTCCAACAAAGCAGTATGTCAATAAATACACCACAAGTATACTAAACTGCTTTATAGGTACATAAGGTTACGTATTCTCATATAAAACATCGTTGTAAACTTTTTGTTTTGGGAGTAGCTATTGGTATGGTGTAATGAAAGATATAAACCAACCCGTGACGTCATCAACGATAGTTTTCACATTATGTTGAAATATCATTCATACGATGACGTGATGAAGGCATTCCGATACTTATAAAATCACATACCTACCTAATCAAATTCTTAAGTACATAATTACTTAGGTACTTAATGTTTTCCATAGGTATAAATCCCAGCCTCATAACAAACCCTTTCTGCACTAATTTTGAAATTTAATCCAGTCCATTTTTTATATGAAAGATCATGATCTATAAAGTCGAAAATGCTAGTTAATGAAATAAGTGTATTGTATAGGAATTAAAATTACAATTCCAAAGAAAATACTCCAACAAATCATAATGTAAATATATAAAAAATTGAAGAAAATCGTTTTATAAATACAATACATTGTACATACACTTCCATCGCCATCTACAGGTACGAATGAAAATTATTTTCAGCTTACATATTGACGGAGCAGTACAACTTATGTAGATTGTAAGTATTGTATTGGGTAGAGGTTATCATAGCAAAGGTGTCTTATCGCAAAATTAGATATTCATTGAAACTTCATAGTAGGTACCTACCTATTACACTTATGTATCTTACCTACTTCTCAATAAAATATCATACCTATATAGGTCTCATCATGATTGAGAAATACTATGGGTATAGCTATAGACAATGGAAAATACTTGGAGTTTTTCTCAACATCCTACATTTTTCTTTTAAGAGAAAACCCCTCAATCTTATAATTTAAATCAATCTGGTATTATAGTTAGGTAGGTACATGGGCGTCGCCAGCCTCGGAGCTAGGGAAGGGGACAACAAAAATTTGAAAATTAGAAACAGCATGAATAATGCGTAAACTGCGCCGCAGGCCTAATTTTTTTGTGAGACGTAGTGAAGAATGTCGTGATGTGGTTTAGTTTATATGAAAGTGTGAGTCCCAAAACCATGAGTGACAGTACTTTTTACCATGTGACGATATTCACCCCCCCCCCCCCAAATTGAATCCTGGATCCGCCACTGTTACCTACTTTTACTTATACAGAATACACACACCTACTTGATAAGATTGAATCAATTATATCAAACATCTTTATCAGATTACAAAGTGATAAGCTATGATAATATAAAAAGTGGGTAATGAATTATCTGAGACAAAGGGAAAATAATTAGGTAACCTACATAACGCGTTGTATCTATAATAATATACTCACCCTATCTAGTATCTAATCCAATTACATTGAATAAAATCGATTGACTAAAAGTATAAGTATCTAGACTATCTACTCACAAAGATAAAATATTGTTATTCTTGTACTTATATTTATTTGTATGTAAACAACGATATTTGTAACACACCAAGAAATAATAGTATTTTGTAATGCATATAGACAAAAAATACTTACTTTTCCCGAAGAAATAGATGACATGATCTCCAGCGTGCAAGCTTCTCGCTTGTCTGCCTCTTAAAAGTGGAGTAACCTCACTTTCCGAACAACATTCGTTAACATCTTCGTGAACGATGAGGGGTTTTTCTTCGTAACGCACATTCATCGCAATATTTCAACACTATAATGAACTAAACTTACACATTACTAAGTACAAAATCACGACCTACTGAGATCTTCAATAATTTCTTTATTTTAATCGGTTTATCAAATAACAGAACAACTCACATTATTATATGTAATATGCAACTGAAATTGACAGAAAATAGGACAAACGATATGAAAATTAAATTGAACTAAAATGTTGATTAGTGGTACCTCTGATACCTATACGCATGGTACTTGTGAGTTACCTATATATTATTCTTTTAATTATTTTATAGTAAGAGCGCATTGCAACACTTATCAAGAACATAGTTCGATACTGTCTGTCCATATTACGAATATTATTATAGTTACATATATTCAGTACTACTATCTACACTCAGCTTATATTACGTAGGTACCTATCTATAAGATATTGGTACACGTATTGAATTACAACATTATTATTTTCTTTCTATCTGCCTGTGGAATTGAAGGCGACTTTACTAATTATTGCGGTTTGATACAGACGAACTGGACATACAATTTGAATCGTCTAACATACTCGTATGTTTCCTAGTCAACACATACTTCATGGAGATAATTTTCACTATAAGTACATTGTACCAGGTACCTACAGTAATGTATCTTACGCCGTCTGAAGAACCTACTAAAAAAGCCAATAGAAATTAATTTTTTCCAAACCGAGCCAAACTTTTCCCTGTGAAAATTATGAAGTACTCGTAATTTAATGTGAGAAATATTAGCAGAAAAGACTGAAGATAAATTAATATAAGCTTTGATAAGTAAGTAGTTACGTTAAATTAAGTCATCCGAATAGAGCTGGAAAAGTTACTTGAAAAAAATCTGAATAGTTAAAAGGGGAACCCCCTTATTATTCCGCGCCATTTTGTCCGTTTCCCCACAAGTTAAATTATTTACAACTTCACAGGCTTGTTTTGAAAGTAATTTAAAAAGTACACAAAACTAAAAATGAATAAAAGTTTTTAATCGCGTTTTAAAAAATCGGTTTGTAGAGGTGTACGGAGATAGGTAGGTACTGAATAATAAAATATTTAATAGGAAATGTTGCACTTGTTAGCTACACAATATTACACTGAATTATTGAGGAGACTTATAAGGCGGGACACTGAAATTAATATCGAATTTACATAAATCTAGAAGTGACCTAAAACTTTCTGATCATCAAACAGCATGCTATTCAAATAATATGACCATAATTACTTTAGCAACTAAGTTTTTATTAAAATTATATAGATTTTTTTTTCCAGTGGCGGCGGGTATGTAAAACTATAATTCGAATTATTTGGTATCTAATCGAGGACCGCATAACTTGTTTTACATGTTATGTATTTAGATACAGTTTTCAGCGATGAGACTAATGAATTTTGTTTTGTTATTATGGCGGTTTGTGAAAAGATTTTTTTTATAAATCTTATTTAAAATTAACAGTTATATGACTATATTGGGAATACAATGTAAAAAGGAATCCTTATGTTTCTAATTTAAATTGTTAAAAAAATTGTTATTCGTGAAACACCACTGGTAAAATATCAAACCCGAAAACAAAAATGTAATGTATAAAAGTCCTTCTAACTGTTTCAGACTCCAACACTAAATTATAAAAGTGCATCCTAGTCTGTGTTACATTCAGAAAAGGCACTTTAATTTATTGTAGGAACACAATTCATTTATTAAAAATGGTGTCGTTTACTAAATTTATTCCAAAATTTAAAGAAAACTCTCTAAATAAAAATAATCAATTACCGTATTTAACTGTGGCGGGTATGATCGTTTCTGGAATTTGGCCATTCAAATTAAAGTGGATTATCTTTATGCTGGTCATCGTGTCAACATTTGTAACCATTGTCGGTGAATTTGGTGTAGTAATAAAGTACTGGCCTGATGTTACCAAACTATGCATTGTTGGAAGCACAATCATTACAGGAGTGAGATCACTGTCTGCATCCATACTGTTATCTGTGCGAAGAGAAAAATTCTATCGAATGATAGAAAAGTTTATTAGCAGAGTATGTGTGACTAAACTGGAGAACAACGATATTCACAGGATTGTACAAAGGAAAATCATGATATCAAATATCATCTCAATCTCCATGATATCATCATTATTTTTATTTTTTCTCTTACCTCTCATTAGCTCTCACGAAGCTAAAGACGAAATGTTTCCATTTTTTATGTATTTCCCATTCGACATCTATAGTTCATATGGCTTTATTGTGGCATATAGCTGGAGCGTTATAGCTGGTATAGGAGCAGTAGGATTTGTAGTGGGGCACGATACATTAATGAACTACATGTTAATCCACACATGCATGAGATTGAAATTACTTTCTTCACGTATCAAGGCTATCACTGAGACAATTACACTAAACGATGGTTATATCATGGATCAAATAAAAAGTGTTGTTATCAGACATTGTGAAATAATAAGGTACCTACACTTATATAAATATGTATGTAATACTATGCTTCTTAAAAAAACTGCAGTAAAGTTGGACCTCTAGTAAGATTAAATAATTCTTATTCTTGCCTCCTACCTACACTCATTAAACTATTTTTTTATCAACAATAACAGTTCAAACAACTTGTGGCACAATTAAATAAAATTCCTTGTTAGAAATTCTGCAGTTATTGATGGATTCATAAAGATGTAAATCAATTATATTTTCAGTTTTGTAAATGACATGGAAGAATTGTTCAGCCCTAACATTCTCATACATTTCCTGGCAACTTCTATATTAGTGTGTATACTCGGTATTCAGATATTATTTGTAAGTTTATAAAACACATTTCTGAGTGTACATATAGGTAATCAATATACTTATTACACAACACATAATTTAATTTGTCATCTCTATTATCAGGTTGATCAGAATGCATTTGAATATATCAAAGTAATGTTATATTTTATTACTGGACTCGGGCAAATCTTTGTTTGTTGCGACTGCGGAGAGAAACTAATCCAAAGTGTCTGTAACTATTCATATTATCATATATCGTAATATGAATATGAACGATGTGAAATTAAAACATAAAATAATTCATAAAAATGTTTATAGAGTTCCCGCATAGCCGAAGCTGTCTATGACATGAAATGGTCCGACATAAGCACCAAATATAGAGCAGATATTCTCATAATAATGCAGAGAGCTCAGAGACCACTGAAACTAACAGCTGGAAAGTTTTTTGATCTGTCAATGGAAACCTTTAGTTCTGTGAGTGTTTTTAAGCAAAATATTTATTTTATTGTAAAAATGAATCAACATATTCGTCCTTTTTGTTTTAGGTTCTTAAAACGTCTTTCTCGTATTTTGCTCTGTTAAAACAACTGATAGAAGAACATTAAGGGCCAATCTTATAAAAGGGAGACCAAATTTCCGTTAGTATATCGATGGTTAACTAACAGATGGCCCATGGATGGCCGTCCGTAAGTAAATTATACCGACGATGGTATTATAAAACATTTTTAACCATCAGTTAAAAAATATTATTTTACTGTTGGTGTCTATGGTTTTGAAGCATTTCTATGGATTATAACAGCGCGGTGACAGCGACGCCATTGTTTGTTGCCAAAACATAACTGCGCGTAACCCAAAAGTCAGGCTCACCACAAACGTCCGGAGGTTCAGCTGGCGAATGTCAGTTCCTGAACTTCGGGACGTGTGTGGCTAGGCGACTGAACTTCAGTTAACCATAGACCACCAAGACTGATATTGTAGTAGTCATAAACAATAGTCATTTGATTCATTTTCAGTACCTAGTAAGTACCTACCTAGATTACCTACTCTCTTAGCAGCAAATCGCAATCCGAGGAAAAAAAATTGTATGAAGTTTTCCTAACAGCTGGGAAAAATATGTTAAACGCGCCAAATTTATGGAAAGAGACGTTACTTATTCATCATCAAGTTATAGTATAGGATATCAATGGATTTATCTGTATCGATACCTACAGATTTTAAGCTAATTGTATACATTTAATTGACTTCATGAAAAAATGTCGCCTGCGGAGCTACTTATACACTTTTTACATGTCACAGCTATATTAAAAATTTTGTTGTTCTGCCCTAATTTCGAAGCTGGAGACTGCTGGGTAGGTATGTACTTGTATTGTCAGAGTTAACAAATTTTACTCTAGTTTGGTGAGTTTTATACAGATTTTTAGAAATTGGACAGTCTATGATAAATCAGAAAATTAATTTTAAAAAAATCATTCGAGCATGATTAAAATTTGATAATAAATAGGTAAACTATATATTTTATATTGGGGTGAGTTGTTCTATTATGGGGTGGGTACTATTTTGTCTTGTTATCATTTAACATATGTAACATATTGCCCCTCGAATAAATAATTAATATTCATACATTTATGAATAAATATACACATACTACAGATTATAAATTACTCATATCACTTAAACTCAATGCAGCTACTAGGGTCAACAATTAGGGTTGCCACCTGTACTTTATAACAAAGTATTGTACGTTATTTCAGGTAATTGTACTCTATACTTTATGAGAACAATAAAGTACACGAAAATACTTTATTTCGCATGATTTGATTTCTTTGGGATTTTGAAAAGTATAGTCACAAGCATTTTTTCATTAAACGAAAAATAATCAAAAACTTAATGTAGATATGGATGATCTTTACGGATAAAAAAAAAAAAAAAAAATCGCTGTATTAAACCATAAAATATGTTTTTAAACATAATAACAAAGAAAAATAAATTGTAAGTACTTTATTTTGATACTATGTACTTTTTTTTCTTACCTATAATAACCAATGTACTTTATTAAAAGTTTAAAACTTTGAAACACATCCTTATTAGTTCCTAAAGTTCATAAAATATTAATACGGTAATGACACCTACGTGAAACAGATTTTCATGTAGACTTAATGTAACTCGCGACATCACAAGAGACTAACCAGTCCCAAACAACAGGCCACTAGGCCTGTCCGTGAAAATCCTTGTTTGAAAATTTACTTACGTAATTTCAATTGTCGAGTACTATGGCATCAAATATATTCAGTTGCCTAAAATCTGTTTGGCGATTTACTTTTCGAGTTAAACAATTTGATAATGGTTTCTCACTACCAGTTCCTGCAGCCGCTTTATGGATATCAGCAATATGGCCATACAACTTTACATGGGTAACTTGTATGATGTCTGTTCTATCCAGTTTATTTATGGTATTTGGAGAAATTAGTGCAATGATATATTATTGGCCAGACATTGCGGCACAGTGCAATATAGGAAGTACCCTCATAACAGGATCCAGATCTGTATTCATTTCTATATTCATAGGTTGCAGAGTAAAGAAATTTGTCGCCATGTTAGATATTTTCATCGAAAAAATTTGGGTATCTCCAAAAGAAAATAAGGCGGCTCATAGAATTGTGGAACGAGGAATAATATTATCTAATTGGGGAAACATGGCAATGGTAGCTGCTTTAACATTTTATCTCATAATACCTCTAATACAAACAAACAAACCTGGGAACAAACCATTTCCTTATTTAATAGTCTATCCATTTGACACACAATCTACACTCGTATATTCACTCATATATACTGATTGCATTATCGCTGGTATTGTGGGAGTTGGGTCCGTGACAGGTCACGATACGTTAATGAACTACATGCTACTCCACACGTGTATGCGATTACGCATGCTTTCATCTCAAATAGAAGCTATAGGAGACAAACTAAGACATGGGAAAATAAGCAATAATCCATATATAGCAGAAGAACTAAAGAATGTTACAGAGGCACATTGTCATCTAATAAGGTATCGTATTATTCAATAAAGTATTATATTTGTATATTCTACTATTGATGTTTTTGTAAATATTCCAGTTTTGTAAACAAAATGGAGGAGCTGTTTAATCCCCATATTTTAATGCATTTCTTTGGCACTTCTATATTAACATGTATACTTGGAGTACAGCTGTTACTAGTAAGTACTGCTTTTATAAAGATTAACAAAAGTAATACAAAAATAATGATTTTATGTAATGTTGTAATGTATGATGACCCGTAGGTTCAACTAACTGTTGCTGAACGTACAAAAATAATCTTGTACTTCATAACATGTCTCGGACAACTTTTTGTAAGTTGTGCTAATGGACAGAAACTTATTGAAAATGTAAGTATGTACATACTTAATAACAATGTAATATTTATGAAATGATATGACTTGACATGGTCCACAGTGGGGAATGAGGGATTATCCACAGTGTGACTGTGGACACCCAAAGCAAACCATGCGGCACATCTTGCGTGATTGCCCTGTATCTCAGACTTTAATGATGTGACAATACTTCGACGTTGCCAAACGATAAATAAATAAGATAGAAGTAATATTGCTTAAATATATTTACAGAGCACTCACATAGCCGAATCAGTTTACAACTTCAGATGGCCCGACATAAGCACCAAATACAGAGCAGATATTCTTATAATAATGCAGAGAGCTCAGAGGCCACTGAAACTAACTGCTGGGAAATTTTTTGATCTGTCAATGGAAACCTATAGTTCTGTGAGTAAACGCTTCAACTAAATTGTGGACTAAATGTTATTTACTGAATACAAATTACTAAGCAATTTTGACTCGTGTATATTTTCAGACTCTCAAAACAGCAGTATCATATTTCGCCCTGTTAAAGAACCTTCTAGAAGAACCTAATTAATACTCGCTGGCCTTAGAGACCTCGCTACACACAATTCTATAAAATATTGATAAGGTATTCGAATCAAACAGAATAAATCAAATTGCATTATCTCTTATTTACAAATATATACATACATACATAAATATTAAGTTACACAATAATACCACACATTTGTTGGATAGATTTGCAATAAATATGTAACATATTATGTAAGATATTAGACAAACTTAGATATATTTTAAAATTTGACTATAAAGTTTTAAAACCTAACAAAATTACAACCCAAAAACATATCACATCATGCTCCAACACAAATATTAATTATTTAATTCATGGTACATTTTAAGCAACAAAAAAATACATTATTACTGATAAGAAAAATCTTTGTAATTGCAATTAGTACTAGAATTAAGATTTTAGTGCGTAAATGATTGACTTAATTAAAACTAGTAGTACATACTTTGAAATATTAATGAACTTCTAGGTACCTACATATTGTAAAAAAACAGTAATAATAAATTTTATGATGATAAAGCTGAGTTTAAACCAATTTTGAAATATATGTGATTTACATTAAATGTGCATTGTTAGAATAGAAAAAAATGTACACATATTATCAAATGCGCAACCAAGAAAACTTAATTCCAAGCCCTGATTGGTTCTCGGGTGATTTTGGAGTCAATTACTATTATTTATAATTTCAAGCGATCAAACCCGCAACTTTATTGCGTTAAATATTCCTTTTTTCCATAAATTTTTTTGGAAATCCACTGTTTGTGAACTGCCTGTTTGCGTTTTCACTGTTACTATTACAACGAGGATGTTTTTTTAGAGAAAGCAAGTGCGCAAGCATATAAGAAAACCAATTAGGGCTTGGAACTAAGTCTTTTAGGTTGCACACGTATATTATGTATATACTTATAATGTAATAAAATACAAAAATAAAAAAACCAGCTTAGTATCTAAAGATTATGATTGTGAGAGAACTTCCACATAGAATTTCCTCAAGGATGCAATTTATTGTCATTTTGTAGAAACTGTAAAATTGTTTGCTGCAAATGTTTCACTACGTAATCAGTCTTAATGCGAGGAATGTCAGTAGAGAATCAATCACAGACAGTAGACACTGAACAATTGTGTTTTGCAACAACACTCGTTATTTAAGCATTATTATTTTAAGAATAAAACAGTCTAAACAAAGCAACTAACTGCTGGTAACTATGAATTTTATGGTCAACAAATAAAAAATGAATGTACAGTAGAGACTCACTAATCTGGCACTATTAAAAACCAGAGGGTTCCCGATTATTGGAAAGTTTTGATTACTGGATTGTATACGGAAATTCAATAATTTGTCTTAAAATATGAAGACATTAAGCCTATGCAGCGGCATAGGATGCAGAGGTGGAAAGAGTGGTGGCATAGGGTGCCGGATTACGGTACGTGTGGATGAACCGAAGTGCCAGATTAGCAAGAATCTCTGTATTAAATAATCATTTTTATAATATGACAAGAAATAATCTGATCCCTAACATCATTGGCGCAAAAAACTGTTCAAAACAGTAGACATCACTAAGCATATGGCCAGTTTAATAATTATTCTGTACATATTGAAAAGCATATTCAAGAAGAAGCGCTAAACAAAATACTAGTAGCAAAAAAGTGAGCAACAAAAGTCTCTCATGATAAGACAAGGAAACAAATTAATTAGTATCGTCAAGTTTCACAAAGTAAATGAGAATATATAAGTAAGTACTTATAAAACATAACCTATCAACAATACAAATAAAAACTATAAAAATTAATAGTTTACAAAAATAATAAACGCTATTTAAAATAAGTAGTACGGTGGATTGTATCATTACATGTAATATGGTTTTAATGATACATAAAATAGTTCTGTATCATTATAACGAAGAAAATAGTTACTACTCGAATCAATATGACTGGAGATAATCAAATAAGTTAGAATCAATCTGATTATAAATAAAATACCTTATTCCGATTCAGTTCAGTAAAAAATGTTTAATAATAATGGAAAATATACTTCTACAAAATCGTAAACGAAAAACTACGTTGACATGTGCAGTTCATAAGAATCATCAGAGTACAACCATAATGTTACATTTAATATTTTTAATACACATCAATCAATAATGTAATTCACAAATAAGCATTCTTACTGAATATGTAATTATAAATCTTGGACGCAATCTTTAATTAGGTGGGTAATACTTAAAAAATTCCTTTGGCACGCCACAGGCATAGGTAGATTTCAAGTGATTTATTAATTTTAAGAGTACATCTGTACAATAAAAACAATCACAATATTATCGGCAAATAAACCAGCGAAGTGATGAAGTAGTATGGATGTAGTTTATTCTTTGATTATCGAAGTACCGTATGACGAAAAAATATTTGATTAAGTACTTCAATAATCAAAGGAAGTACCTAATCCAATAATCAAATTATTTTCATTCCACACATAATATGGATTGGTACCGGTACCTAAGCACTAGAAATTTGAAAAAAGATGTGAGTTCTACTCGTATCGTGAAGCACTTTTCTAAGACAACAAACACGCTAGTACCTATGCGGTAACTACTTACTAGATCTTTCGATCGATCAGTGTAGTCCGAGGAATTGAGCTAGACAAAATCTGACTTTTGATCTGTATTCCTTATTTAATGCCCTTTCATACGGTACCAGACACAGACCGTCACAATCATTGGATCCCCTCAGAATGATTGTTTTTGAATTTGAAGCCTTAAAAAGTGAACCTTCCTCTTAATGGATTTCACCCAATCTCCTATCAGTTCATCTACCACTTACCAAAAATCTACCACCCAAGTTTCACGTTTCTGCGACGCATTGGTTGGCCGCAAACGTGCGCACAAGAAAAGGGACATATATATGGCTTATATATATAAACTTTTAAACCAAGGTCGGATTCGGGTTCTCCTGGTCCTAATTAGTGATACTGAGTAGAAATTTTTCAATTCTGCGACATCACGGGAGAAACGAATAGGTAGAGTTCCTTTTGGAAATCTACCTAATAGGAGCTTTCAAACTTTAGACATTACGGTTAACGTTAATATTAATCATATCTGTATCTATGTATACATAAATCGCACGTCATAAGAATTGACAGAAATGGTAGCACATTTTTTGACGAATACATCATCTAAAATTAAATAAATAGAAATGTGTGAGCATGTCCAATTATATTATCAAAAGTGACATAAAAGGATATATTATTATCTGATAATATTAGTATATGGAATTTAACTACTACATATATATTGTCAAATAACGATAATGAAAATGAATAAATGAGGTAGTGTCTGCGGTGTCCTTTATGGATAACAATTGGTAAATGGTAACCTTCTTCTAACAGAATAATCTCTGTGCGCTTTGTGTATACAATTAATTATATAATTTTAGTGTGTATAACATAAAAATTTCTGTATAATATACGCATATGGAAAATGTGTTTTTTTGCCCAGTTCCATAACACTCTGATATATCCTATCTCTATGGTATAATTTTAAGCAGTTTGTGAATCGTCTCCAGTATCATAAGGTACAATGCCGTCATACAGTCATAGTTCATCATTATCCATTTGTTCACTTGCTTGGTCATCTGCTTGATCATTCTCTTGATCATTGTAACTATTTTCTTCAGATTCTAGTCATAGATTCAAATTTAGATATTGAGCAACGAAAGCTCGAAATATTTTATTGAGATTTTCTACAGTGTTGATATCAACAGCGCTGCGATTGTCAGACAGTTTATGCCAGACAGATGGGAATGGAGTTGGAATAATATGCAATATTGGGACACCTGCAATAAACAAAATTCAGTTTAGTTTTTCGACTTACAAAAATTGAGTGTCTATTTAATAATATAATGAAGTATACATATTACAATACCTCTTCGCAGGAATGGCAAATGATCATCTTCAATATTGGCTCCAAAGTGATAAGGTTGGAAGTATTGTGCATTGTGGGATTTCAACTTCCCCATCTCTGCGAGTTTTTTCTCATTTTTCGCCATCACATTGAACCATTTTGCAGTCTTAGAGAAATAATTATAAATAGTGGGATTTCTTGCACCAAGAAGGTCAAGCAACACAAAGAGATCCTATAATAAAAAAAACGTTATCTTTCATTATTAATTATGGTACACAAAATATGCTTTCACAAAAATTAATTCGACACTGACAATAATTTGTATGTAAACCATAATGTTATATTCTTAGCATAATTATTTCTGTGTGGTCAACAAGTCATTTAAGTACACGTATGAGAGCGAACAAAATACGTAGTTAGAAAAATTCACATGTAATTTTAACATGGATCTGTTTTTGACCTTGAATCTAATTGTAAGCTCTCTGAATAATAATGATACGGGAAAAACCGATTAAGAGCTATGAGCCGTCAAATTCAACACAAAATATGAAACACGAATAAGTTCATAAAAGTATAGCTAAAAAATACTAAGAATACACTTCATGTTGTGAGGTGATATCATTCTAAGTAGCCAATAATAATAATTACAATAGCTACTATATTTATAATAATACTATTATAATAGGTTCATACCTATGTATTTACTAAGGACTTACATAGAACAACTGTAGAAGATTCTACAATACCAATCTTAAACTTTTCACAAACATAATTTAACTACAACAATGTTACACTAATATAATCAATAGTGATAGTATAATAAAGTAGCAACTATATTAATTTTAAATATCTTTCCTTGAGATCAATACCATGCTTTCTAAATAATATGTAGTTAGAGGTTTGGTTACTCACTATTCTATCCAACTCAACAACATTCTCAGAAGAATCAATTCGCGACTTGAAGGGTTTTTTCTCCCACTGCGAAGCCAAATTCCTAGCTCCATAAATAGAATCAGTTGCACTCCAATTTTCAAATGCTTCCTCGCCGTCTAAGAATAAGAATGTAAGACTGAGGTCATCATTCTGTTTTGCAGCTTCCAATTCTGCCTTCATGCAGTATGCAAGATTGATCATCATTGAACATGGAACAGCTGAATCCGTTGCTCCTAAAAATTATACCAATCAAACAAATTATATAAAATAGGTATATTTAACTTTGTAGAGTTATTACTCAATGCCAAGGTTTGTAAACTCCACAAGTTGCATACTCGTGAACAGTGGCGTAACTAGGGTGGGGCGGGGGGGGCGGTCCGCCCCGGGCGGCGCATTTCAGGGGGCGGCAAAATGGATCAACATATAAAAAACATCTTGGTAATTTACACAAATTAAAAAAAATATCTGAATTTTCTTTAATTATTATGAAAATATGTTAAATTACATTAAATTTCGTAAAAAAAATTTGCCTGCGGCGCTAATAAAACTTGTTTGTGTGTTAGGCTCTTAAGTTTTATTTTATTTCATGATAAGTAAGCTAGATTTACGATATCTTTGTATCTAAAATTTGGTTACTTCTTGCATGGTCGCTTCCCATACAATACCTGTAACCATATGTGTTACATACTATAGAAAGATAACCAGGTTCATCATCTCACCCATTTGTCTAAAAAATTACGTCTGCGGCGCGCTTTTTTGTCATTCTTAAACGTTACCTTGTTAAACGTACTTGTATATTTTATGTTTTTATTTAAAGAAAACTACAACACGGTCTTCATTTTCATATAGTTTTGTGAAAAAATTTCGCCTGCGGCGCTATTTATGTTATTTATTGTGCCACGTCTATATTTAAATTTTAGTTGCTCTCGCTTTGCTTCAAAGTTGCATACAACACACCCCTGGGTATACATGTACTTGTATAAGTACCTACTTTAGGGGGCGGCATTTTCAGGGTCCGCCCCGGGCGGCACTAATGCTAGTTACGCCACTGCTCGTGAAGATCCATTGTCAATGACACACTACTACACACATGAAAAGTATGAGTGATGACGTATTAAGTTTATCCCCAAAAAAGTGAAACAGCGTTTCAATGTGAATGTGCAGCCGTAGCTTAGGAACTTGATTCAATACACTTGACCTCTAAAATGCAATGTCCTCTGAGTCATAAATTATGTTTCATAAATATACCACAAACATATTTCATAATATACAGAGCAATTATTTATAGTCAAACCTAAAAAACTTTAAACAATTCATTGTAATATTTGTAAACAAAATTAAAATAAAACCTCACCTAGAAATTCTCCTTCCTTCATATATTTGCTATCATAATGACAAGCTAAGACCAGCTGGCGATCTGCATAAGGATTTAATTTTGCCACTATGTTTTGAAAAGGAAGTGTTCCAAAGATGGGTGTTTCATCTGTAAAGTTATGCCTCTCAACAGTCCATCCCAAGTTTCCCATCTCATGAGCAATAAAGTCTGCAACTTCCTCATGTTGCCTTGTGCCCACAATTCTAGGAACTAATATTTTATCTAATACCGAGTTGAAATGTTGAAGATTTGACATCTGCGATATCTTAGACAAAGCACGAGCTGATAGCTCTTCTGCAGAATGATGGGCCTAAAAAATAGTAAAAGAAACTCTTGAAAACCCACAACAGATGTTTTCAAAATTAGGAAGCAACAGGTAGAGAAAATACATACCCGCGCGGACGAGTGTTTCCGGGAAAGGCATAATACACTTTTATCAAACAGAATACAACAAATTGAAAGAAAAATAAAATATTTAAGCAACATATTGTAAACGCGAGACGATCGAGGACACAACAGTAATAATATGTGGCTCGAATTTGCTCATCTAATTAAATAGAACTAAATAATTGTTTACTTTAGCCTCGAACACAGAACCACCACAGAACACATAATATACATATAATATTAATATACTCTCTTATATACACAGATTTGCATTATGTTTTCCTTATATTATATACCCACGACACGTCAGAAAACGATTTTACAGAATACGTCAAATCCAAATCTGACAGTTACATTACATAGACAATAAGTTATTTTTCTCACGATAAGCTAAATCGTCGACAACTCTCCTGATTGATTGCCGACCACTAACTAGCTCAAATCATTCATAAGGAAATTGGACTATGAATCCGAAGATGAACGAGGAGACTGCTGGAGTGCAGACCATGGAGCGATAAATCCTCTTACACAGGAGCGGAGAAGTGGAGGAGGAGAGGGAGGCCTGCAGTGGGCAAACGCGGGCTGATGATATGAAGTTGTCATGATTCTTGATCAGCTGACGACAGTGAGAATATTGGAACTACAAGGCAATGATGTGATGATCCATCATTCTTCCTGAATACTGAGAAAATATTGCATACATTATGGTCTGTGTTGAGAATAGTATTTATATTGGGGATAAAAAATACTAACTAACAGCATTTCCTTTCCATCTTATTGCAGAACATAATATGAACTTATGTATATTGTATAACAGTGGCGTATATAGGGGGGGGGGCGGGCGACCCCCCCCCCCGAAATATTGAACAAT
Source organism: Ceraclea dissimilis (assembly GCA_963576895.1). NCBI lineage: Eukaryota > Metazoa > Arthropoda > Insecta > Trichoptera > Leptoceridae > Ceraclea > Ceraclea dissimilis. Next base: position 8,024,224 of record OY756361.1, on the reverse strand, counting down.
TCTTTAAAAAACGTTATTTAAAACAGTTACTCAAGTTTACAATATTCAAAAAAATTTCTCTATTCTTCTATGTATTTTCTGCACACAATATTAATACCAACCTAAAACACGACCTTTTTCAGTTACATTCACGAAAAAAATTTGCCTGCGGCGCTATTATAATTTTCATACAGTACGTCTATCTTCAAATTTTTGTTGCCTACCCCCCCCCCCCCCCCCCCAAAGTCAAATATTATATCCCCCCCCCCCGAAATGAAATCCTATATACGCCACTGTTGTATAAGTATCCCACATTTATATAATTACCTATACTCTTACGATATACGAAAACTATAGGCTTCTATAATAGGTAAATTAAACGAAAAAAAAGATGATTACCTGCCTATATAGTCTGGTACCAAAACCAAACCAATATATTAATGAAATTATAGCAAGTTCGGAAAATGTCAATTTTTAAACTTTTGGCGCCTAACCATAATAAGGAGCATGCGCATACTCGCGGAGTGTTCGACAATTTAGCTTATCGTATTTTTCTCTGGATTTTTATTTTTACAAATTATTATTTCCAAAGGAAATGTCTTCAACTTTCTGCCGTAGAAGCGTAGTCCGTAGATGGTCCGTAGAACGTCCGTAGTAACCACGGTCATAGGTGGTGTAGTTAGATTTGACGATGAAAAATTGCGACTTACATCAGCGTTTATACGCAAGAGACGAGGAATTTCAAAAGACATCGAGGTTGAGACATGATAAATTAAACTTGCTGATAATCCATTAATTAATCCAAAATTATAAAACTACGAATTTTAAACTACATATAAACCTAAGTACTTTCACGAGTATACAAGCAAAATGAAAGAGTATTTTTTATACCTACTAACTACCTATCTACCTACTATAGGTAAGTAGTAGGTATACTAAGTACCTACCTACACGGTTTATACATAGAGTTCAACCAGTGGCGTATATAGGGGGGGGCGAGGGGGCCCGCCCCCCCCCCCCCCCCCCGAAATGTTGAACAATTCTTTAAAAAACGTTATTTTAAAACATGAAAGTTACTCAAGTTCATCACTTCACCCATTGTTAAAAAAAAATCGCCTGCGGCGCTATTCTTCTTTGTATTTTCTTCAAAATATATTAATAGCAGCCTAAAACACGACCTTTTTCACTTACATTCACGAAAAAAATTTGCCTGCGGCGCTATTATAATTTTTATACTGTACGTCTATCTTCCAATTTTTGTTGCCTCCGCCCCCCCAAAGTCAAATATTAGATCGGGCCCCCGCGAAATGAAATCCTATATACGCCACTGAGTTCAACCAAGAAACTTTTTTTATATCGCGATAAACTCGCCCGTTGGTGGTATAGCTCAGTCACTTTAGGAAATCAATGTATGGGGAAGTTGGCAAAATTAATAACAGATGGGACTCTATGCAGTATGATACCTTAGGGTGGGGTGTTTCAGAATATCAGGCGTCCCCCCCGCCACACCTGACGCGTCACCCCCCTTTCCCCCCGAATAGGTCCCCCTACGTGGTTTTCCTCTATTTATCAAAAAACTGTAACAGATAGAAGAAAAATGTTGAGGACAAAAATAGTCCTTAATAAATTCTCTACAAAATACGTAAAGCACATTTTTTGATAGGACTAGTAATTTACCCGCAATAGCCGGTGAAAGTATCGTAATTTTTAATAAGAACAAAAAAATATATTATACTCAAATTGCTGAAAATTCATAAGAGCTATAAGAAAATGGTCAAAGAATGAATTAATTGCTATAGTTTTAGCTATAAAATGAGCTATTATTTATTTTTGCACGGCTCATAGTTTTTGAGGTATTACATAAAATTCCAATGACAAAAGTCTTAAAAATGGAACTTTTCATACAATTTGTATTGAAATGCTGTGATACTAAAATTTAGGTTACGCCTGTTTTTCACAAGTATGTGAAAGATAAAAAATGTATTGGAGTATTATTGGGTCTTTTTAGTATTTTAAGATATAATCTTTTCGAAGTTGAATGCACTTTTGCCAGTCATGTTTCAAATCCATTGTCCCAGTTTTCCAGAAGGATTCCTCAAGGTTAGGATATGGGTCAAAAGCATTGGCACCCGGCGATTCGAAGGTTTGTACAAGTCCTGTTCTGAAGTTAAGATGAACACTACTGATTAAAATCAGATCACTGGAATCTCTGCTATCACCTAACTAATAATTCCGCGATCTTTGAAACATTAATTAATTAACATTTCTTTATCGACGTTCTCCAGAACTACTGCATTTTATTGCTTTCCACTTCGAGGGTTGTGTTTGACACCTTGCTGTGCCCATTCAAAATCTAGCAGTTACTTTCTAATCATGGCATATGATGGAACAGACTCCAGTAATGAACTCGATATCTCTTTTATGGTTCGTGTCGGTCTATTACCTTAGATAAAATAATATTTTATCACGGATTGCGGCTGAAAATTTCACATTTTCACAAAAATGTCAAACACCTTGAAATAAAATGGTGCCAAGAGTGCCAGCTTCATCCTATCGATCTCAAATTTTGTAAATAGCCCTAATGAAGTTTAAATTATCTATATCAATAATAAACTGAAACTGGCTTGTACATTTTTTTCTCAGGGCTACGAAGTGTTCAGCCGAACCTCGTATCTTACACAGACATACACTAAATTTTCTTCATTAATGATCTTGACGAATCCTTCTGTAAAACTGGGATATGGCTTTGAAATATGGCTGGCAAAAGTGTATTGAACTTCTAAAGAATTATACCTTAAAATACTTAAAAGATCCAGTCATACTCCAATACATTTTTTATCTTTCACATACTTGTGAAAAACAGGCGTAACCTAAATTTTAATATCACAGCATTTCAATACAAATTGTATGAAAAGTTCCATTTTTAAGACTTTTGTCATTGGAATTTTATGTAATACCTCAAAAACTATGAGCCGTGCAAAAATAAATAATAGCTCATTTTATAGCTAAAACTATAGCAATTAATTCATTCTTTGACCATTTTCTTATAGCTCTTATGAATTTTCAGCAATTTGAGTATAATATATTTTTTTGTTCTTATTAAAAATTACGATACTTTCACCGGCTATTGCGGGTAAATTACTAGTCCTATCAAAAAATGTGCTTTACGTATTTTGTAGAGAATTTATTAAGGACTATTTTTGTCCTCAACATTTTTCTTCTATCTGTTACAGTTTTTTGATAAATAGAGGAAAACCACGTAGGGGGACCTATTCGGGGGGCCAGGGGGGTGACGCGTCAGGTGTGGCGGGGGGGACGCCTGATATTCTGAAACACCCCACCCTAAGGTATCATACTGCATAGAGTCCCATCTGTTATTAATTTTGCCGACTTCGTGCTGCAAAAGGACTGAGCTAGTAGGTACATTTTCTGTTTCAACTTCTTGTCCCATTGTATGTACTCTATAGTACATACAATTTTGCACATTAGGATATCCTACCTGATCCTTCTATCCAACTTTATTGACAAATTCACTGCATGATGACAAAAAAAAATGAATAAAAATTTTCAATGGGTGCACACTGGACCGAACATATTAGAGAAGCGTCAGTCATTCATATTATAGTCATACAATACTTGCACCAAACGTAAGTAATCTCCACGCATACCCTAATAGTTTTTTTTCCTATAAATAACCTTTCCTATCTACCTGTCCACAAAAATTGTTAAAATCTCAAGCAGTGCCCACAATCGTTTCAATAACATTTTAATGAAATTGTGTAGTAACCATTTTGGTCTAGAGGGGTATCTCTTACATGCCGGAAAAACCTCTAAAAACTGAAGATTTTTTTATTAAAGATTTATTTGTAAGTACTTAATTAAAATAGTGTATTGTATCCACCCAGCTTGTTGCGTTGGTTATTCAAAAAGATTTAGGTAAAGCAGGTTTACAAATAGGTATTAGGTAGGTATAGTTTAATGTTTTCCAGTAAGTAATAAGTAATAAGTGTGTCTCATAAAAGCGGATGAACAAAAAAAAATAAGACAAACGTATGCTGTTCTGGGATTTCTGCCAGCTAACCCAATTTTGCCATAAACATTATTTAAGGATAAATCACTTGACAGGAAAAGTATGATGCCTTTTATAAACATTCATTTATTGATTTATTTATTTAATCTTTAAGTGAACAAGAAATACATATAAACATAAAAAATGGACATAGTACATATTATAAAGGCTCTCCACACACGCCCCGAAGTTCAGTTAACGGAATCGACCGTTTGCAAAAAAGTTCCGACCAAAACCTCTTTCTGAAATCCAAATCGGAGTGACGCTGAATTCAGAGAGAGGTTTTGGTCGGAACTTTTTTGCAAACGGTCGATTCCGTTAACTGAACTTCGGGACGTGTGTGGAGAGGCTAAATTGTTGTTCTTTGGGGCGAACTTATCGCAGAACTGCGATTTCTTCCAGTTAACCCCAGGCAAAAAAAAAGAAATTGAATAAAAATGTGTAGAAAATATATAAGTACATGAGAAAAAATAATAAAATAGAAACAGAATAATAATAAGAAACAGAATGCATACATACAAGAAACATGTAGGTATAGTTGAATCTACAATTAAATCTTATAATGGTAGATGGTTTGTGCCATGGTTTTGTTTGTTTTAGAATTCGCTATAGTGGGTTAGTCAGTAGTGGAGTAGGTAAGTATACAGGTGTAGTAGGTACTTCCCAATAATGTGTATAGTCTGGTGACTACATTACGCTAGTCACTAGTGCAGTAGTACAGACACTGACACCAACTACAACACAATCAGTCAGGTGTTATACGTACGTACGTACTGTAGTTTACTATTAGTTAATGTCCGGTTGAGGGCGAGGAAACACACACGAGTAACGCGGGAAAGAAAACTCCATGAAAATTCATTTCCACAGCAATAATAATTATTACATTTTACCGCGACTTTAAAACTCTTTAATAGATTGATTCCTCGACCCCTTAATTCAGCACCAAATAATTGATATTGACTAATCAGTGGTTTGTTTCTGAAAGTTTCACAGTGAAAACTCATATTTATTCTTCATTTGTTGTGATATTTCTGAAACGTGTTTGTGAATATGAAATTATGAAATTACTATTTTGTTATTAACTGCTTACTAATGTCGTACTAATTAAAAACTGTAATTGACTACCTATTCATTTTGTTTACAATTGCAAACATTTTACAAGAGTGTGCGAGAGTAGCTGCATTGCATCAAGTAAGTTTTGTTATTATTTATGTACTTACTAACATCGTAATATTTTCATAACACACATGCATATTTTATATATTATACCTACAACTTTACAGTGTACTCCGCACTCGATGTTTATTGCACAACGCAAAAGCATATTACAATTATTTACAATAATTATTATTTTACAATATACCTAACTCCTACTCTACTAATTTACGAATTTATCGCAATAGTGAAACATACTCGTATCATTCACAGCCACGATGTTACAGACATTGCTCATGTTCATGTTTGTGTCCAAAATCATCTACTTACTATGATAATATACCTAAGTACCTTCATCTATCTTTAGGGTAATAGGTATGTGCAGGTATACCTATTATAATAATAGCGCCGCGGATGAAATATTTTTGTGAAATATTTTTATAAAGATCGTGTTTTAGGCTGGCATTAAAATTGTTGAGTAAAAGGCTAATAAAAAAAGCGCCGCAGGTGAATTTTTTTTTAAATGGGGGAAGTGATGGGCCCGGAATCTTTCTATAATTGATGGCAAATCATTGTTTTACAATTCGGAGGTGGGGCTATATACTCCATTGCATCCATCAATAACATCGCGGCATTTTTTCATCAAATTGGACGTAAGCATTTAGGACGTCTAGATAGATAATAACATATACTAACGCACATGTTTAAGATTAATAATGGAAATTCCACTTCTAGCGTACATCTTCTAAAATATGCTTACCAGTTTTAACCAGCCTTCGATTTACCATCCATCAGTTCTAATCATATCTACATCAAAAAATTACTCTTTTACGTCGACTAGGAAGTAATTTATCAGGACAACCAGGCGTGCGTCCAATCTGCTAAGAATACATAGATATCTATACCTAATGCCTGGTTTATACCCTGAGATTCCTGAGAATGAATCATCAGTCAGGTAAACTGCTGCCTTGGTAGAAAGTGTTACACATCCTGACACACACGAACAACTTTATGATCCACAACATTTCCCACAGCCGGGATTAGAGAGAGCATTTTGCCCTCCCTGCGTTCCAAAATATAACTATTATTACTAACAATTATTGTTATACTAACATAGGGCATACCCACGTAGTTTATTATTGTTAACGGCCTATATCATCTCCTTATTAGCCCATAAAGTAGGTATATATGTATTAGATGATAGATTATGTTATACCTATGGTTAATTAAATGTCTCTATACCTTACATGTAGATAGGTATAGACACATCCACCTATAGTAAGTAGTATTACTTTAACTCGTTCGCACATGTTTATGAGTTGTTGGGAGGCAGAGAGGTACTTACTCTCATGATTATTCACCATCTAGTGACCCAGTGCTCGAGTGTGCTACACAGACTACGTTGGTACCTGCGAGTATATTCACTGCAGAACTCTTATAATAGGTCTTATAGATATTACTCACATAATAGAGGTTCTGTAGGTCACTGGTATCACCCGCACCGCGCTGTGCCCCGGGCCCGATTCACCGTCTAGTAAACGTTTCTTATACATCACACATGCATCATGGGGTCAGTCGCGATCCAACAGCGATCGACCATGCAAAAATATCAATATTTATTTGCTAGTATTATGATTACATTCAACAATATCAAAATTAACAAGTGCCAGGTGCCTATACTAGTGCCGTATACATTTATTTTACGATAATTAAGAGTCAGGTACAATTCCACATTTCCACATACAAAAGAATTTTTGTAGTTATACATAGAGTTGGACCTATGACTCTCAAGAGTCAAAGAATATAATTATATCGAGTAGGTGGTGCACAGAATATATCCTTCCCACCCCACTTAGTTTTGGTATTTTATGCAACCTCTATTGCTCACAAGTTGTTAGGTAATCATTTTTTTGTATTTTATCAAAGGCAGAATGCAAAATCTAACTTTTGCAGAAAATATGTGCTTTAAGAGTTCTCTGGCAATAAACTAATTCTCAATCTCATTTTCCGAACAAGACTTCACATATAAAGTAACCACGTTAACTATACCTTCTGCAAAACTTGGAAAACTGTATCCTTAGAAATGTTATGTACGCATTATTTACGCACAATTTCCAGTAATTGAACCTTACTCAATAATACCATAACTAATCAAACAGTTGCTAATAAATATTGTATTGGTTTTTTTATAACATAGTATTGTATAACATAACATATTAAAGCATTTTGGCAAAGGTAGGTTATGTAAATAGTAAATACCAACTGTCCAAAAAAATGTTAATGAAAATCAAATTAGGTATGTATGATTATTTACATGGTGGAATGGAATGTCGAGACACTATTTGGCATTTACTGGTTAGTTTAGTAGTTAAATTAAGTAAGGTTTCAAGGATACAGCATGGTTAGGTATGTTATTATTTACCCATGTAAATATACCTACCTACCTCTTTATACACAAGTGTTTATTAATCGTAGATAAAGAGGTAATTAATCTGTTCATAAACAAATTTTACGATCGCAAACTCATTTTATGATACCACAGGTACTTATAAACTATTACCTGCTTTAAATACTATAATATCCGTAGTAATGTTATAATTGTAATGTAGGACACTCGCAAGAGTGTATCTAAATACTCTAAATAGTAACCAGTGCAAGATAGCCACAGTAGCAGGATGAGTTGCTAGAGGATGCTGGGAGTCTCGCCCCTTTGGGGACGAAAAGAAATTAGAATTTTAGATATCAAGGTATGCCTATCCGTCCTTTCAGCGGTTTGTTAATGTCTTCTATTGTCTAAAACGCTTTCCGAAATGTGGGATAAAAAAAAGACGGGGCCATATCAGGTTCTAGTATAGTATCTATGGTACGTGGCATGGTAAGTTTTTAGTTTTAGCCACAAAGCTCTTTCACAAAGCAATATTTTGTTATTCGCATACATTTTAGTACATCTTGTGTTATATTTTTATTACTATGTAATCTCTATTTGCATCTGGTATATTCGTGTTTCGTGTATTTTGGACTGTTTAGTATAAGTCGCACCTGTAATGTGTAACGTTACTTATACCTCCCAATAGTGCGAGTGCATTTCATTTAGCATATTGCTAAAAATTATTATGTACCTACCTTATCTCGGTTGTAATATTAAATAGAGTAAATCGTATATAAATATTTACATTGTAATTTTATTTCACGCAAATACAATCTTTGAACTTCACGCTAATAGGTATAATACAATTATTATGTGTTGCTTGCTAAATATGAAAAGATACTAAAGTACATGTAACTATGTACCTAACACAAAATGAACATTCAAGGCTCTCGTTATACTTAGGTATTGTATTATTTATGATAATTATATTCAAAACAACACAAGTCCACGGTCAAATTCCTATGCAGTTTATCTTATGATACATTTTATATTTAAATTATAAGTTTGTAGATCCCTATACATAACAAGGTATTGTAGGTGACTACCCACTAGCCACCTGTACGCATACAGTCTGTGACAGCTCATAAAATAATATAGGAGTGGATAAAGCATCACACTCTGATCCCTACGGCCTGGAACAGTGATTCCCAAACTATGGTACGCGTACCACCAGTGGTACGCGACCATTATTAAGGTGGTACGCAAGCAGCCATGGCCATAGGACATACACAGTAAATAATTAGATAAAACGTTTTTAAGCCAGATATTTCCTATCTTGTCTCGAACATGCAGCACCATTTTTCGCACTAAGAATATTGTATTTTTTTCCTATAATTAATAAATGATAATGTTGTCATAAACAGTTGTTGCAGTTTTTATTACTTTACCATTTTGAAGGTTTTTTTTAACGGTTACAGTTCAGTGGTACGCTACTGATTTCTAATTTCGTATGTGGTACGCGAAATTAAAAGTTTGGGAACCACTGGCCTGGAATATTCAGCAGTAGGTAAAATTAACATACCCATTTTTCAGTCTCGATTTAAAAAGACTTCTTCTCCTTCAAGTATGTATATTCGTTCATAGGTTCAGTACCTAGTCTCTTAGTGATTCTATAAGTGATAGTAGGTTCAGCTGGGTATACACTATACAGCTCCATATAGACAGAGGCTCAGTTTGTTATTCGTTTGGCGGATTCAGCAAAGCTTAGAATTTTTTATCTTAAACAAAATTCACCTATTCTGATTACAAATTTTCATATTATTTTATGTTGTTTATAAAATTAATCAATTAGGATCGATGATCCGTATTATGTTTAGACGATCGGTGATCGGTACACACTATACAGATAGATGTACATAGATAGATAAGTGCAATGACTCATTACACAATAATGATAAATAGTATTGCAATCTGCACAAATCTCTAACAACTTGCTGAGAATATGATTATTATGCAGGTACACTGGACAGAGTCGGCCCTAGATCGAGGGGCCCCGACGAATCGGTTTTGCGGTGCCCTTTTTACCTAAATTATGTACCTATTAGAAGATTGCGTAACATTCTGAAGGTTGTAATTTTTGTAGCATAGTTGTCAATGAGGTCAACATTATTCCACAGCCGAAATTATTAAATCGTAATTACTTTACTTTTTTAGGAATATTTGATTTTAGCAAAAATATGATGAAAATGTGATATATAAAAAGGGAGTAAAAACGAATACTTTGAAAAAGTAAATCATGAATTAAAAGATAAAGACGATGTAGATGTACTGCACTTCACGATACGAGTTTCCTGTGAAGTGTGCGGGAAAGCTTGTGAGGCCCAATTCAAACACCGGCTCCTAAGTATAGAATATGAAACGTATAGATTGAGAGAAACAGTTTAGCGAAATCACCTAGGTTTTTCTGAAAATATAAAAGAGCAAGGAGGAATGTTTTTAGGCCCGTACTCGAATGGTCTCAATATATTTTTTCCAGGTTATCCTCTTTTATTGTTTGACGGTGGGCACGGGAACCTCCCTGCCCAATGCAACGGCCGCCCCTGACATTAGGTATAAACATAGAAATAAGTGTAGGCTCTAATGAGAAATCGTAAATAACTGCCAGTATTGCGATAATAGATCTTAGATTATGTAGTAGTGTATTGACAACATGATGAAATTCCTACACTCTATCCCTTAGTTATCGATATTGATATCCGGTTTATTAAAGTTTAAAGCACACCACCAGCTTTTACAAAAAAAAAAACTTGACTCGTGAAAATAAAGAAATACTATACCTGCCTTTGGATATATTATGTGGCATGATCGATTTCATCGAATGATTATCTAGACATACGGCTGCATTTTTTCATGACAAACTTTTGTCCTTATAGTTTGTTTGGTTGTTTGGCTTAGCCTCACGCTTTAGCCATATTTTGGTTAATGCAAAATTTCCGGCAATGATTGAATGAAACTGCCTCTTCGTAAAATTTATTATGCTATGTACGCTTTTTTATATTTTTGTCTAACTATCTACCTTACTTACCAACCAACATTTTCAGCTGATAGAGAACTAATTCAATCCTAAAGCATCTCACACACACACCTGTTATGTTACGATGAAGGAATATCTATTCCAATTATGTAGTTATTCATTAGTTCTATGGGGTGGCTCATAAAGTCATAACTAATGATTGGTAGATATGTCTGGTAGCACTGTACTGTAGTACCTACCTTTAATGTAAATTACCTACTTGAAGCTATTTACATAAAGTTAGGTGAACTTCAGATCTAATGAACACGGTGTATTATTTATTGTAGATTGCACGTAGTTGATAGACTATGGAATATGGACACATCGAGTACTTACTACTCACTACTCAGTACTCGACACAATAATAATGCAATGTACCAAGTAGGTACTAGTATCGGAATATAACCCGCCCGGTTGTTGTTGGGCCCGCTTGTATCCGGATACCTAACAAACTTGCACAACGTTTAACACATCTCGTTTGCATTAACGGTTTCAGATGCACTTTTAACCCGCCATGATCCACTTACCTAACCTGTCAGGTATATTACTTACCTATACCTACATACGCACATATTATCACACACAGGTGGCATATTAAACAACACGGAGATTCTTCCAAAATCGTCAAGCACTTGATAAGACGTCGAGCCTTCGTACTTCCAATATTGCGGTACACACAAATAGTCCAAGTAACGACACGGTAAAGTCTCCTATGTGTTAACTGAGTCGCATAGTGTGTTGCTTTTGAGATATCAGTATAAAGCAGGTATGCTATAAGAAAAATATATGCAAAGATGCATGCTGGTACTTGCTCCAAAAGGTCAAACGCCATAAACATAAATACACAGGTCAATATATATTATAGTTTGCGAGTACTAACACCCATAACTTTGTGTACCTAATACTGCTCGAAGTGCTCGATCCATACTACGGCGCTTCGCAGTGCTGTATTGTATTTTGGTGATTTCAAAAACTTTTTTTTACGTTGTTCATTTGATAATAAAACCTAAATTACACTACAATACTGAATAGTCGACTACTAATCAAAAATCGGATTGAACCAAAAACGGCAAAAAGTAGGTACATCTCTATTTATGGAAGGTGGGTAATAAATAATAAAAAAAAATAAAACATATATTTAATAGTAGGTACCTAATATAAAAGTGCTGTGCAAGTTTTTTCCCATGTTCCGAATCTATGCTCTTGTATCCACATTGATTGTTTGCCGAGTCGCGTGATCCGTGATCTAACTGACCCAGTAAACTTCACCTAACACTTTGTATACATATTATAGGTAGGTAGGTATATTGTATTTGAATGTAAGAAGATAGGTAGGCACCATTAACTATGTATTATATTACTCTGTACTGTATATATTGCAGTCAGTTTGGCCATTGTAATTCGTTTGTGATTTTAAATTTATACCTATTGCCTGTTATAAATATAGTATCATCACATTCATTATTTGTATTTCATACATCTTCTAGTTAGCTCGCGATCTTACAGAAGTGCCCAAATTATTTCAATTTTCAATTATTGGCGATTGCCTATATTTTGACGATAATTTATTTATTTATACATCAACGGCAAAAGCGTCAATCTTAATATTCTCAGATTTATACATCAAAATACAGAAATCATCACCACTTCAACACAACAAATCAATAAATCTCAACAAAATATTTAGTTAATAATAATAATTCATGTTTCATAGAAATATCAAAAAATATTAATAATAATAAAAATGTAAAAAAAGACTTATACAACGCTCTTTAGCATGCTACTATTAATTGCCTGGTTTAGTAATATGTACATATGTGGCTGTTAAAGATTTATTTAATTATTTTATTAATGTCAAATCTTCAGCACCCTTTAAACACAAGTAGGTACTTACTTAATTAACCTTCTCTCACTGAGGTCTAGCACGTTAATTGGGAATAGGTACCTTATCAAGAACACACAATTACTTTTAGACTGTTTTAGCTTTAAACGTTGAATCATGTTTTGTCATGAAATAGTAAAAAGCTTTTTTGTGGTTTTTTTTTTCAGAATGCATTGCTCAAAATTTCACGAGCCCGCAGGAGCCATCTTTATGTTCTTTATACATAAATTTAAATTGTGTCACGAAGAAAACAAATAATTCATAATTCTTATTAAATTATTATGTGCAGCCAGTAGTCACTTACACGATATCATGTATCGTGGGAAAAATATCATATATCACATTTTCTTGGAAAATACTGTGATAAGTACCTATTGGAACAAATGAATGATGGATAATGCAGATGGACTCCTAATATCATTTTGCAGTAAATATTTCCGTTTTGAAATCTGATCATTTAGGAGGTAAGCTATTACAAGTTAGAATATTATTTACGTACCATTCTATCACGTAGGTAGAACAGGCTGTAAAAAAATTGGACCAAATAATAGTAATAATAATAATACTTAATAAAACATGTAGATACCTACACCTACCTATCATAATACAATATTATTAAGCTATAAGAGTTACTGTTATGTTAAATCCCGCTGTTGCTATGTGTAATGTCTCTAGATTACTCTACATAATGTTAAGTCTTCCGTCTACCTAATATTTGACTTTGTACTCCGTAATAATCATTATACCCGTATTAATGTTAACAACTATGACTAGATTAAGTAGATATAGTATAGGTAGGTATTATGCACAATCAGCTGATTCGATGTTTCACGTTAGATTACCCAAATTCAAACCACCTTACCACTATTACCATATTACTTACTTTATGACGACAACACAATATACTGTTTTAAACTGCATGTAAAACTCGTTTGGCTAAATATCAGAAAACTTCAAGTGCTCGCGGGTTGAATAGAGTCGCGGGATTTCACATGAGCTATAAAAAACCAAACACGTAGAGAGGATTGTTATACGATAGTAATTTACATGACTGGATGTACCCGACTTGGTTTTGGCCTGTTAGTTAGGTTGTTTTTCCAAGCGCTAAAAAGTTTTTTCGCTTGGCTCAGCTGGCGGGATTCTCATCAGCTAGACAATCATCCACATATATGTGTTTCATATAGCGATCTTAGAAAATCGAATTACAATAGTTTTTGATTGGTTTTATTTTGCAAAATCTGTACACATATATCGAGATGTACATACTTATTGTATATTTGCTATTTTATTTAAGTGACAGTTTTTTTTAATTAATATGTGCAAGTTAATTAGCTGCACTTCTATAGCATCAATGCATGCTAAAGGGCGATTTAATAATTCTCGAGATTTTTTTTAATAAACTCTTATGAAACAAAAGTCATCCCAATTTTCTAAACAGTATTCGATAACAAAGTCAGAGATGGTTAAAATATATGAATTGATTGCATTGAAGTTTAATGATACTTTGTGATTGTAGGTAACTGTGGCAATGTGGCATTGTGTGACCAGTACTCGTTAATATTATTATGTTATGCCAAAATACGTCTTACTTTGTCTTGTGGTCAAAATAGCGGTTCATTTTGGTGACCCGTACTCGATTGTACAAGACATTATGTATTACCAATTATAAGTATACATACACCAAGTGATATCACTCTAAAGGTATCTATATACACTATACAGTCTTCTCTCGTCAAACGTATCCTATTTGTTTATCAGGTCTGTGCCTCCCTCCGTATGTTCTTAAAAAAGTAGGTAATGAATAACAGAGAGAATCAAAAGCAATTCAAAAAAAACGTGATGATATAAAAGTGGAGACTTAGTTGACTGAATAATTTGTGCAAATCTACAGCTAAAACATAAAAATACATAAATAAATTAAATAGGGAAAGCTCTCCCTTGTGCGACTTAAATCTTTAAAAGGTTTATTTGCAACACAACCTCCCATTTCCTCTTGTATGTTACATGTTACAGATATTCTATAAGGCATCGATTTTCTACTAACTGATTACAAATAACCGTTTAGCGTTCATTCACATTACGATACCTTGTGTTTAGACTTTAGAAGGTGAACAACGTGGGTTAGAATACAATTGGGAAGTGTATGTGTCGTTCTCTTTTCGTGGCACACATTTTATTTAATGGTTTGTTCTACTGAACTTCTTTGATTGTATTAAAACCTTTTTGATGCAGAAGACTCACCTACTGTAACACTGAATATCTAAACGATGCCACACATGTCAGGTTATAGATGTAAAACCGTTTACTAATATTATGCACTACTTTTTCTTTAACACGATAAGAAAAGCCAAAGGTCGTGTACCTCAAAAACAGTCTTATCTTTAAAAAATAGGCATTTTTTTACTTTCAATAGTGATTTCATGATCAACTCTTGAACCCTAGGTATTTTGCAGGAATGTTAATTTGTGCGAGTGATGAAGAATAAAACGGAACAATGGTTCAATGATTATCTCTCCATTTGATTGGCGAGTACCTTGTGATGGTACGAGTATGTAGATATTATTGCCTATGAATAAATAATGACATCAATATGTATTGAAGTGTGCAAATGATCGTAATATTATATTATTTGATCAGTGTTTATAAGAGAAAGTTCCTGCAGTAGGTAAGTCGGTATAGGTTATTGCCCTGTCTCACCATGTAGGTATAATAAATACCTTAATAATAATCATGTATTATTATGTATTGGTAATATACTATTTGCCGATATTTATTTATAAGAGATTTACAATTATTATAAGTAGTACCCAGATCACCTAACAACATTGTAACTTTAGTTAGGTGATAAATATCTATCATGCAATTATTATCAAATGCCAAAAACGTGCTTTACCACCGATGACACCTTAGTCGATATTTTTTTGCATAACCAATGCACCGTCAGCCATGTATATTTAAAAAATTATAATTAACGACAATTAACTATTTTTGGAAACGCAACACAATGAAGCGGCTGGAATGGGATACAAAAAGAAGCAGAAGTGCAAATATTATGACCTATACGGTTTAGGTACAATGTAATAATACCAGTGCCCAATCTACTAAACAAATTGAACATTAATATACCTACTCCACATATTGAGACTCGTTTATCGTTTATTGAGTAGGCAGCTGCAATATCTTGAGTACAAATACTAACCACTAAGAATGAATGATATTGCCATCAATAACTTATATCTAACAGTAAACGTTCCAATGATTATTGATACATCCTCAATATTCTTATACAATGTAGTCTTATAGCTAATACAGAAACTTATAAAACGTAGCTGATGATGTTGTTAATGAAACGAATAATTAATTCAATTGATTGTTGGACTTTTGATTTCTGACGGTCATACTCTGCACAAGACAGATAAATAAAAGTAGGAGAAACCACGGGACAGACACACAACATTAGTCTTTCAGAACTGAAACAATAATGTACTAATTTTATACTTATGTTCTGACACATCTTTTCCTCATAATTAATATTCGAATCTCCAAAGATGTCAAATCATTTGGAATACTGACATTAAGCCTTCCTAGTTATTGTTATATTTCACAATTATATCTGCTATTTAACACATTCTGGTGGGTATATATAGTAAATATTTAACAAGTTATGACCGTGACTGCCCTAGGGCGGAAGTTAACATTGTTCTATCTGACTAATATTACACATATTAAGGTAGTTGAGAATATTTCTGTAAGATTTCTCCAGTTTTGTTAATAACATACAATTATAATAATTAATAGGTAATATTTGTAAAATAATGTAATTGCAATAATAATATGTACGTCTGTAGAAGTGCAATGTACTGCAAAACAGAACGATATTAAGGATCCCCCATAGGATCAATATTAGTTATATGTGTTATCTATGTATTCCACTGTCAGATTCCACGGAATTGTACAATTATTCGGTTCAGCCATTTCTGCACTCGATAGCTTATTAAACATTAATCGTAGCATTCAAACTTTTTTAACGGCTTCATTGGCAGAACTTCGTTAAGAATGTGTTAACGTTACGTTATTGCGTTACGTTATTCCTAAATTAAATCCCGGTTCGCGTATGAAACATAGAGTAGCCGACGTCCAGTGAATGTTTTAATGTCGATGAGTACTACAAATAACGTAGGATCCTAAGACTTATTCAGACAATTATGTAAACTGATGTTCTGAAATCAATAAATTTCTCTGCTGTGAAACTTCATAATGTAATTTCTTGTTACTGTGACTAATATTGTCACCTTTAGTACAAAAATACTGTGAAATTAAATCCTAGATGAATGACAATAATTTCTATAATAGCCTCATTTTTGTTGCATCACAACCACGACCCTTCATGCTGCAGGTATTCGTAACAATTTCGTAATAACAAATAGGTACTACAATACCTATGAGTAGGTTTGAAGTGTAAGATGTGTTGTTAATAAGTATACCAGGGTGATTGTTAGAAGTCGTAATTTTAAAAACCTCTCACTACTGCAGTGTCCTGCAAGAAGGACACGAAGAATGCTATAGGATAGGATAAAAAACTTTTTCTCTAATTAATGTTAAATTTATTTTAAAATGTCTATTATCCGTTCCCAAATACTCGTATGTAGGGAATACTTTTATTTGGGACTCTTAGCAACCTGAACCCTTAAGGGCGGATAAAGGTGAACATACATATACGTGTCCACGTCCGCTCCCTGTGTGGAGAATCTAGTCGTAACCCAATTTTCCCAGGCTTTTCTGTCCTGGGCCAACTCAACTAAAGAGGATATAGGAGACAGAGTTTTTTCTTTCTATTTTTTTTTCATAAAATGTATTATAAATATTTACACTGTCAGAAAAACTGTACCTTCTCCTACCACAATGAATTTTCTTCAATTGTTGTCGAGTAATGTTTGCCATACTATACGAGTATCTCGTAGCATCGAACTCAGGTGAGTGTGTCAGTGAGTGACGGCCGATGAAAGGAAACGTTATTACCTCTGCTGTGTTAATATAATATTACACACACATACGCATGGTACACTACATACATAGCCGCTATATATGTACACTGCGTGTCATTGCTCCCAAACAGCTGATATTTGTTATGGAATTTATACACTCCTAGTAAATGCAGAAAATGGGAAAATTCTATAAAGACATTTGTAGGTAATAGCGTTAGCATATTTTTTTAATGCTATTGAAACGAAATGAAAACTTTTGTTTTAGTAAGCCTATATA
Organism: Ceraclea dissimilis; assembly: GCA_963576895.1. Lineage (NCBI taxonomy): Eukaryota > Metazoa > Arthropoda > Insecta > Trichoptera > Leptoceridae > Ceraclea > Ceraclea dissimilis. The sequence goes on along the minus strand of OY756361.1, from coordinate 8,006,436 downwards.
CTTGATAGCTCTATCACCGAATAGACGAATAATTTTTCACATATTTCAGCAATATACCTATTTTAATTTTAAGAATCTTCATAATAGGTCGAATTCTGTAACAAAAATAGTGCGTTTTAAATTTATTTTGGTGTGCAGTCATTGAAAAAAAACGTTTTATTTGAGTTAGCACCTATGCAGTTAATTAGTTAAGCAATTGGAACCAAAGTATGAAAATAACAGTTTTTTTTTTCAGGAATTCTTCCCGGTTTTTTATCAAACTTCTGAAGCCCTTCTCTCTCAACATGTCCCACAACTGCAAGTCAGGCTACAGTGGCGGCTCGTCACAACGGGATGCTAACAACAATATGTACTCCGGTGGAGGGTGCTCGACAAAAGGATACACTGGATCCGGATCTGGAGGAAACAAAGCATATCAAGTGAGATCAGATTAAACATCTATTTATTTTTATATTCTGTAATAAATATACCATGTGGCAGGATTTTGATCTAGTATAAAAATGTACTAGAGAATAATGATTGCTTGCTATTGGAAACAATATATGGTGAAGTCTCTCTGTCATTCCGCAAGATTATGTAGATAAGTAACTCATGTTCATACATACATACGTACTAGAAGTTAGAACATTTTCATCAATACCTACACACCGAGTGGCATCAGCGCACGTGTATGGAAGGGTCTCTTGTCAAAAACACACATAGACTATATGGCAGATGAGTACTGGATTGTTGTATAACTTCGAAATTGGGTACTTTTAATATATTACTATATAGTAGTTCTGTTGTACAATGACGTATCTATGAGATTTATGACGCTATTTACCTTTAAAAAATACTGAGGCCATGAATTTTGAAATTACGTTTGACAATAGACCCTATTTGTCCGTGCGCTTCTGGCGGCAAAAAAGGAAAACAAACAACCCATTCATAGTAATCAGCCATAGGTATATAGGGCAGTTCAGTAGGTGAACACAACTAGTAGTACTCGTCCTATAAAATGAGTGATGAATGTTTCTCTATGATTAAGTTACGTGTGTGATTGTTTAATGTTTACATTCCAGCAACAAGTGACAGCGAAAGTGTTATTCGGTACAGTGGCAGCCATCAACGAACTAAAACTACAGGAGCGGGTAGCCAGAGAGGCGAGGAGGACGCAATAACACCACCAACACCTAGTCAAATAGTTATTTAATTTATTAAGCTATCGTAAGTACCTGTAATACACATTTTATATTCTTCAACCAGTCTTCTTCTTAGCTGCCCTCCAGCTTCCAGTATTAAACAATATTAGCCCTTCACCATCCCTTTATACACTAGCGGATTTAGGGGGGGGGCTAGGGGGCTGAAGCCCCCCCCCCCCCCCCAAAACCATGGATTACAGTAGTATATATAGAACAAATGTAGGGATTTCAGTCCCTTAGCCCCCCCCAAAATGTTGAGTGACGTTTCTAGTGCCTTGAGTACTAAACTGAAAATGTAGTATAGTGAATGCAATTCACCCCCCGCTCGACAAAATTTTAGGCGTCAAGGTCAACAAATTTTAGACGACGACCAAAAAAAAAAAAAAAAGGTCAACAAAAAAATTCTCGGGAAATTTTTTTTAATCTTCAGCCTCCCCCCAAAATGAAATCCTGGATCCGCCACTGCCTTTATAGTTCCTTATGGCTTTCCTTCTTTTTACAGTTTACAGAAATCAAAACTCTGTAAATAAAAACAAAACTCCTACGCTTTAATTAGAAAAACTGAGACTTCGAAGTGTTCGTATTGGTAAGTAACTGATGGTTCATCAAAAGCTCATTAAATAAAATGTTCCCTAAATAATAATATCATCCATCTTGCTATGCTTTTACCCATTAATACGCTTATGTTCATCTGTTTCTAATACGCCTTCTGTATAGATACTCTGTGAACCTAACATATGGTGAAAATCATTTATTTATTTATTTATCAACATAAACGGCGTAAGCCTTTAATAATGTTATTACAATAATATAATATATCACACACGTACATGATATCAACAAAAAATATGCGAAAACAATAATTCAAATCAACCTAGGCAATCTTCAATCAACAACTATACAATATAGTGCAGGGGACCAATACATACATAATTATAATGCTATATAATACCAAAATACTAATGTATCCCAGTCCCACCCGCACACTAGGCTGACACAGGGTGGATCATCATCAGGTATCATAGGTAAAAGGTAAGTAAAAAATGTGTGCGTCAGGTTCTAAGATTTTTATCAAGTACGTACCTACTATATTGAAGTTAACAGCCCTGTGGGATTTTTGGCTTGATCTGATCAATAGTTTTAATTAAAGTATCCCTCCCTTACTTGATAATTCATTTAAGGTGGATTTTTATAAGATTCATTAAGGATTAAAATAAAATTGTAGCTATCTGTTATGATAATGTGAACTAATAAAATAATTCATGAAAACGTAAAAGAACGGGGCGATGTCGACGCCATCAGACGCCCTATGATAAAGTTGTGTAGTAATTAAAACATCTAGAATATGTTTGGCGTAGACCTCTGTTGAAATAATCACAAAGCACAATGACTTTCAAAGCCTCTCATTTTCCGGTAACGGATTCTTGTAGAAAACTTTCACCTGAATGAAATTATCTTAGATCTAAACCTCTCTGTTGCTTGATATTATAACATAACCGTACGAGAAATTGATTTCTTGTACATGGAGTTGTTTGGTACTGCATGAGGAAAATGTCGAAAGATGGCGTAGACGTAGAGTGTAGACCCACATAGCTACATATATGTATGAGGTAGACATACCGACAGAATAAGTAAGTAGGTACATAATATGCTAATGAAATCTTTATCATCTACGAGTAGGTACCTCAACTTATAAAGCAGTTAAGTTTGGATTTGATTGGAGTGGATTTTCTAGTTGTTTTATTATTAAAAAAAAAATATCACGTCATATATAGGCAAAATCACTAAGTATGTATAGTGGAATTGCTAGCATAGGGGAAGTCCCGTTCTAGGAATATCATTCACATGTGGGCTTTTAAAGCTCCATGTAGGTGCATAACACTTTTGATAAAATTAAATACAATATTTTAGGTAGGTATATGGGTACCTATTGCTTGTTTTTTTTCTCTACTTTTTGTGAAGGTATTTGAATGCATCCGTATTATGCAAAGCAAAAGATTCTTTCCCATATTTAAGTGGAATTAATTAATTAGTTACGTATTACCCCTACAAGACAGGGCGATAATTAAAATTATAAACATTAATTAACACAATGTGTGTACATCAAAATAAAATACAACAATAATAACATGATTAGAATGAAACGATGTGAAAACTTTCTCTAATGACAAGTTGTTTGTTCCTCTTCGATTGTATATATCTATATCTACCTATACACATTATGTTAATATAGATACTTACCCACCTACCTATAGGAGAAAATAATATACTTTGATTTGCTACATACATGCGTTAATACCTACGCAATGCAACAATAACACTATTAAACGTGTTTACATATCGCTACAACATTGTATTGTAATGTACCTACTTGTCTCTATAATCTAACAGAGTTGGTACTCTTTCTCAGCATCAGCAACATTGGAACCAACATTTTACCGGCTGCCGCAAAGGATAATTTATGAGAAGTGTAAAATGAGTAAAAAAAGGTAGGTTTGGTATATCTTAACTGAGACTAAAAGATTATCTGGAAGAAATGGAGGAGGAGGTGGTCGGTAGCCTGGTTGGTAACGCGCTTGACTGTTAATCCAGTGGACGCGGGTTCAATCCCCGACTTACTCAACTTCACAACACAAGCTTTTCAAGCTTTCTGTGAAGTTTACAAAGATGTGTTTGGGTTTATTACGATAAACCCAGATTCATTAAAAAAATTGAGGCATCGGAATTAATTCGCTCTACTCTAGTGCCTAGTGAAAGATTTCGTTGGATGATATGTGCGTCATCTTATTTTACATAGGTACCAGTGGCGAAGGATGGATTTCTGCAGAAGGGAAGCCGGGGCTAACATTTCTTATGAGATTACGCCAGGTTAGACACTATTATATCTATCATTTTTTCCAAAAGGTAACTCGATGGGAATCGTGTTCTTAGGTAGCTTCGCCCCTGGTAGGTACCTACCTTATTTACTTGATACATAAATGCAATGAAATAAAATACTAAACTATGTACCACTTAAAAAAATACTAAAACACTATCGGTTTCGACGCTTAGCCACCTACGTCATTGACTAGTGTCAAACACTGACAAGCAACAGAACAAAAATTAATTAATTGATTAGGGAAGGGTGGTGGTAGCGGAGTGAGAAGTTGAAATTTTGATGGACTATGAAGCATCATCTAGTTCTAGTTGTTAGTATGTACCAGTACCTACCGTATATCTATTTCCTACGTAAGTACGTAAACATACATTCATGTTAGGGACTTTAGGGAGTGTTACTTCAATCAAATAGTATTATAATAAAAACTTTATTATTTATTTCTATAATTATAGGGTATAGTTAACATAATATTAAACTTAGGTGTGTAATAGGCACTATGGGAGGCATATAATTGTTTACCTTTAGACCTTGCAAATTGTCTGTTTCCTGTCTTAATGGGTAAATCAAGTTTAACTTTCTATTCGACTGTATAGGTTGTAGAGGTTGGGTATCAATACACATTACACAGTAGATATTGTTATATAAATTTCCTGCCCTGTGTATCATAATGTTAAAGCATATCGACAGAACATTTGATGAGAGTGTATATATGTACCTTTGTACTTCTGTAAATAACTTATTAAGCCTTACAAAAAATACAATTGTTAAAACAAAATTCTAAAAATGACTGGCGTAGGTTCTAAAAATGTCCATTTCTAATTTTATATTCATAGGCATAAATTTCAATGCACCAGGCTTTTCAACGGGCAAGTGTTCTAGATATATCTGATAGATACCTAATTTACGAGAGCCTCTTTACAAGACGGGGCCACTTGAAAACTGTTGGATTTCTTATATGGCCATTGTTTATTATGACTATCTGATGCCGTGCTACACTGGATCAAAAAGCTAGTAAAGATTAATAAAGACATATTTTTCAATACAAGTTTTGCCGGTGGGTTAAGATTTCTTTATACTAACAAGATAAGACAGGACAGAAGTTCTTCTACGAGCATCATATTACGTATTTAGTATAAATGAACGCATTAAGCTATCTACATATTATATGTGTAATACATATTATAAATTATTAATAGCTAAGAGCATAATCAGTTGGTAGCGGTTATTAGATCGGTAATATGTATTTTTTTCTCTAGATATTAATAATCTAAATTTTCTTCTTTATTAATATTGATTTGCAAATGAAACAGTTAGATTTAAAATAGTATGATTCTTATAATAAGTAGGTACTAATTATTAAAACTATTTCAAGTTGTCAGGGGTGATAACAGATATAAATTTAAATTAAATTACGAATATAACTTTAAGATTTTAAAAGTGTAATATTTTGATAGTGTAACAGTGGTTTAAAACATGAACTTATAATTTTATCATCAGTAAAGTCTATATGTGAACAAGGTAGCTAAAATATTTTTTTAACAAACTATACCCGTTGGAGTTCGAGGAACATTCTTGGGACGAGAAGACTACATGGACGGACAACATCACCTGAAACCATGGGTATGCCAAATTTAAAAAAAAAAGGTGATTGGAAGTCGAGAGGTACCTAAGACTTCTAAAGTGACATTAATAGATGTAAACAATTAGGTAAGTAACTAAGTATGTTGGTACCTACACCTGAACTCAAATCATGAAATAGAACGTTTCGGTCATTTAGTCTCCTCCAATTTCATGCGTCGTTACAATTAGAGACATCGTGAGATAAATGCATCACGACACGACAACATAATAATACTTGCCTATAATAAATAAACATACCAGGTAAAAGTGCCTAATTATTGCAATTATAATATTAGAGTTGACACATTACCTGCTACCACAGCTACCTGCTACCATCAGTCATCTGTGATTGTTATATAACCGTTACAGATTACAAGATGTACAACAACTGCTATTGCAGAGAGATATTTCACGCCTTAACCAATTATTTTGATTTTAGAAATAATTCACACCGCGACACTTCTATCATCGGCCAATAGATCTTTTGAATTTATTACGTAACAACTATATTTCCCAGGTACTCTTACTACTGCAATGCACTATTAATTTTTAATCGAATTATCTACTTGTAAATCAATGACGTCACAATAATATTACTATCGATATTACAAATCAATGAAGGTTCGTTTATGTAGGTAAATACCTAATTATATAAGTGGCTACAGACTACTCTTTAAAATTGAAGTTTAGAATTTAAATCTCACTAATCATATGGACAAGAAACCCCGGACGACCACGTGAAGTATGCCGATGCAACATGGATGCAAGTGGCCCAAGATCGTTTGGCATGGAAAGGGATGGAGGAGGCCTACGTCCAGGAGTAGATGGCTACAGGCTGTAGAAGAAGAAGTAATCATATTAATGTAATCAACTCAAAGGAACTTCCATCACAGTAATTTCCACAATATCTGGTAATCAGTATCAAAGCTACTAAAGTACAACGTCTTACCAAAAGATATACAGAACATCCACGGGCATTGTGCGCCTCCAAATAACTGCTCCATCCATAAATATATGTAGAATTAATGCGGTATGTTCATTTGCTTGGGAGACACGAAACCTGCAATTTGTGGTGCGTAGTATGAATCAAATCGTAGAGGAAAATACTTATTGCTCTTATGCTGGATTTCACCAAACTGTTTAGGTGAGGAATAGCGAAAATAGGAACCACCTATTTCAAATTTTGTATGGAATATAATGATAGGTGACTCCCATATTCGCTATTCCTCACCTAAAAAGTTGGTGAAATCCAGCATTAAGAAAATATTAATTTTCATCAAAAAGGTATTACTAATGTTTTGATTCTTGGTTAGTTTTGTGTTTTTATCTGAAGCATTTATTTCATCAAAAGGTTTATATTTAGAGGTGATCGGTAGCCTGGTTGGTAACGCGCTCGACTGTTAATCCGGCGGCCGCGGGTTCAATCCCCGATGCCGACTTACTCCACTTCACAATACAAGCTTTTCAAGCTTTCTGTGAAGTGTGCAAAGATGTATTTGGGTTTATTTCCCAGATTCATTAAAAAAATAATTTTTTTTTCGACCACTCTATAAACAAGTAAAAAAAATCTCAGTATTTGAATTTTTATTTCACGGTGTATCACCAATTTTCAAAGACGTCAAAAAATAAATATCGCAACCTGATTACGTAATATGGGTAAGTACCAAATAAAAGTTTAATAAAAGAAAGATTTTAAAAGACGGAAGCTCTACAATGACTGTTGATAAGGTCTAAAAAATAATCTGGGAAGTATTCGAAAGCTGATTGATTGTTGATTTTTTTCTTGTAACATTCAACACCAACTGTTCACTTCCAATTATGTACCGTGAACGATTGACATACAGAATACAGATACTAATATTCCTACTACTCTGTTATGTTAACGTAACGTCACACTATTAACAATACCAAAATGTAAGTACTACTACGGTTCTTGTTTGTCATAGTTTTTTCATCACGGTATTTGCAGCTGCATGGATGAATCTCCACTGTGAAACTGCATTTCTAAGGTCATAATAACGTTTAGGTGCATTATAAGAGTGCACATGCACAATAATGTTAAGAAAGTTATCTGTTTTATAAACCTTATAGTGTACATATCTTCTTCTTGATGTCCCCTGTCAGGTCCCCCCGACGTTAGCAATCACTCTGGCGAAGGCTTCTCTGTCTTGTGCGACCCGGAATAGTTTCTCCACACGTCTCATTCCGGTCCAGTCCTTATATTGCGCAGTCAAGACGTTTGCCTTCTACATGGACCACGCTGTCCCTCGATCTTCCCCATGAGTATTATTAGCTGGAGTACACTGTACTTTTCTCCACGCAGAATCTGACCCAGATATGAGATCTTACGGACCTTAACATCCTTCATCAGTTGTCAGGTAGTCCTTATTTGAAGTACAGATATTTGAATTTTAGACTATTATCCCTTGCGGAATAAATGTTTTCATGTTAATTCAGTCAGATTGCATTCGGTGGACTTCTTTGCAAATCTGAAGTGATTGACATACACTTTGCTTAACTTTGTAATGAAACAGTTGTTTGGTGACATGTGATCCAACAGGTTTCGTCACTTCGTGTGGTTACCGTATTAAAAATGTACCTACATTTATTTATTTGACCTGTTTTATACAGAGATAATCACGGTGTGAACTCATCTTAAACATGTTCTTTTTAGAACCAATGCGAATTGCGGTACAAAGCAGGATGAAGTGAGCAAGACACCATCACCATTACTATATTATCTCATCGGGTCGTCTAACTGTATTTCCATATCACAGCGTTCAATGATTCCCATAAGCAGACTAACCAGGACTCAGTAGCCATCTTCTATTGGACTGAGATGTTTCTAACTTCATCATAAATAATTCGATCATATTCCCGTCCGCAGACGAAAAGAGTTTCCGATAGTGAACTTGTTACTATGCAACACCCCGTCTTGCGTGTCTAACATTATGTGCATAACTCATCTCGAAATTGTTATTTATATGACATTTATGTGGAAGTGAATGGACTGACCTACGAATTTGTTTACATTTTTATTATAATGTGTGTGTAATTTAAATCACAATAAACACCGGAGTAGTAGTAAAAATTTCTCTCGCTTATGTAGCAATGGCGAGAGTTAAAATATTTGAATATGAACGGTAAGTGATTCTGATGTTTGTTTCTGTCTGTGAGAGAAATTTCATAACCAATCTATAAAAATATATTCATAAAATTACGACAAATTTTTGTCACGTTATTAAGAATATTAAAAATATTTGACATCCACAAACACTTCTTGCGTAATATGAAAATAACATCGTGCATATTCTACCTGCATAATAATATATCACCTACAAATATTTTCTCTTAGCAAGTACCTCATGTATCACTGATCATATCTGGTAGTGATAGAGTATTACCTACCTGGACGTATGGTACACCCTGAACTGTATGTCTGATGAGATAACATGCTTGTATAACTTCCATGTAAGATCCAGTAGCTATTGGAGAGCTAGTAATGATCCATTTATGGCAAATTTTATCGTCCCATTTGATTAAGTGGTTATATTAATGAACTGTCGGCTTGTTACATCTAGGTACGAGTATTCTACCTTCCTGTACTTTGATAATATTTCTCTATTAAATTAAATCACGTTTTTTACATTGACGGTGTGCGCGCGTTTTTGTTGTTCTAGATTTATATAAATAATATATCTTTATGTGCATTTACCGATGGGATCAGTGCTAGATTTTGCCCGGACACAAGGGGCGGGCTACCCAACCCCTTCTCGAACTCCTATTGGAATTAAATAGCACCCCCTGTCAATGCTGTCAATGTTACTGTAAACAAAATAAACAAGATCGAACAGCCCACACAGTCAAAAATTCTAATAATCGCACCCGAAGATATAGTAGGTACTATTTGATGTCATCACAATGTAGTACAATAGAGAGAAAAATGTTTTCATCTAACATAACTATGTTAAAACCAAATGAAAAATGCTGATGAGATGAGTGAATACGAAATAATTAATCACACAACTAACTCTCCATTATTCTGTACTATTAATAATATTCACGAACTCCGAAAAAATTTGAACGACTACTGACTTACTAATATAATTTTACTATTTATGTCTCTATTGTTGCAGTCCATCTCTTCTGCGATGTGTCGTTATTCTTACACTTATAAAATATATATCAAGCAATACAACAACGTTACAAAATAATGTAAATAGTGAATCTTCTACGAAACAAAATAATATATCCAATTCTTCCTTACATGTGTATAACGATAATTTAACTACAATCAATTTATTACTAAATATTAATCAAATTCATAATAGTGACGTAGAAAATGAAAGCACTACAATATCTCTAGATAAATTAGAAACAGAAACTGCAAATTATGCAAATGAAACCTCAATTAGTGAACTCGAAGATGGTTTCATTATTACAGAAACAGATAATGAAACATCATTCACTGATGGTTACACCACGAGAGATCCTATATATGATTACGAAGAAATGTCAACTACTATGTCCATCAGTGATACTGGTGACGAAATTATACTCAATTCTACTGATTCTATAAGCCCTATAAATTTATCATCAAATGAGAGCTTTATTCAGTCAAACGATGGTACTAAACCTGAGCTCAATGATCAACTATCTACCAAAGCCAATAGTTCACAGGACTCTGAAGCTATTCCAGAATCAACAACTTTGAGACCATCAACAAAACACGGAGAGAGAACATCAAAGGTATTCGATGATATTTATAATAAGGAAGGGACATTGTTTCAATTTTGGACAACATTGTCAGGGAACAGTTTTCATAAGCGTACTGAAACAACGATTGATGAAAATAAATTAAATAATACAAAAGAAGTGGTATTACTGTTTCCATTAAAAGATACTGCAACCCCATCAATAACCAAAGAAGAAACAACAGACATTTACAAAGATGTCCCCTCACCAGACAATGATTTCGCTAAAAACGCAGAGGATGCAGACGTAGAACTACAGAACAGAACAGATATTGATACAACAGAATCATCAGATTCATTTGATAATTCTACTTTAGGGGATTTTACACAATTAGATATGAATTTTATGGAAGCCGCAGATTATGGAATGATGAAGATGAATGAATTGTATGGGGTTCAAGAACCGAAGCTCTATCAAATGGGTTAAGTATTTTTAAACTAATGTTCGTAGCATATTCTTTCTTCACCAACTTACGGTTTTATGCTAATGGCATGATATTTGGTCATTACTTCCAGGTCTCGTCTTAGAAAGGGATGATCCAGCAAGGTTTGTAGCTGCATTCAACTGGCAGAGTGAAGAAGCAAAGAATATTTCAAAGTATGGATATGCATCATTACAAGCCTATATGTACCTACATGACAAGTAAGTATTAGGCACATAGCTTTGTTAATACTAATTGAATGTCTTTGATATCTCTTTCAAATGACTTAATTTCTTTTTATGTAGGTAAGTCAATACGTACAATAATTAATATAATGACGCACAGCGGTTATCTTTTATTACTCCGTTATTCGGTATTTTTATGGCTAATTAATTTAATTTTCTTAATAACTAATTATAATACTAAAACAAGGTCAATGATTCGTAAAATCTTTCTGTGATTTGCCATGGGCACTTCTCTTAACGAGAAATTTGAAGATTGTCTAATATTTCACGTAGAAATATGGACATTAGGTAGGTGTAAAGATTACATATAGCACACACGATTAGTATGTGATAGTATGATTGTATGTCTACTCAACTTTATTCAGTACGTGAATCATTACAATCCCCCGGAATTAACCGATATCCGAATATAGTGTATACCTCCTACTGGGTTTAGCACAAACTTAGATACCTACATTCTACATATAATAAAACTGTTTTATTTATTAAGAAACGTTACTGATTACTAATAAATAATGTAGATAAACAGTAATCAACACAAGAAGTAAAAAATCGACTGGAAAAACATAAACAAAAACACTCATATTATTCAATTATTTCCTAGTGTACCTTACCTACTTTATGCATGGCTTGCTGAAAGGTAACTACTTTTTATACATTAGCAAAAATTGTTCTCATTTTTCTCACGTCTGTAAACAAAATTTGTAAATACTAATCCTATATAGCAGTGCTTAAACCATTTGTCTTTTCTATCGCTTGGAATCTCTTCGGAGACACGTTCTACTGAAGTAGCATCGAACACAAGTTGTAAAGCGAAAACTTTTTATTTGTATAGTTAATACTACTTATAACGAAACGATTGATTACTTACCAATTTGTACTTTGCGCGATATTTCTCAATACTTTGACGACAGTATTTTCCCATTCGAAACACATCAAGCGTGGATAAAAGACAAAAGATTACCTATAGTATAATTTTATTCAATTATGTCATCCCACTTCCTTGTTTAGTAATCAGAGGTGTACTTATCTGCACTTATTTTCCTATTTACGGTAACTGCCTCAGCGTACCCATCTACCTACTTCTAACTACTTAGTACTTACTAACATACCTGCCTGAGTACCAACGATTCACTGAGAAAAATGTAGAATCAATTATACTCGTACGTCTTTACATAATAGAATAGAAACGTATATCTCCAAGCTATACACAGTCGATAATTTCTACGAAAAGTATAGGTATATTATAATTATACAATATATGTACAGTATTATACCGAGAAAAAGTTTCAAAATCAAGACTTCTAATAATGTTTAGTGTTTTGACCGAAAGTTCTTGATGAAAGTTCGTTAATAGAATAAAATGATAAGCAGTGTTTTGTTTATCCCACGGACATTGAATTTATTTCTATTAAGTGCGTCATGCTGGGTGAAGTTTGTTTACACGATTTTTCATGCGATAGATCCAAACCCAAACTCCTGTAATTTATAAGAGTAGTTTGAACACCATAGCACTTCAATAATAGAGATTATTAATATAATATCATGTCCTTTATAAAAAAAATTGTTATGGTAAATATGAATATTAAATACCCAAGTAAAATAACACAAACCTAAGAGTATAATTCAGTAGTGTCTAGACCTACCTATGAATTCTAGCTGCGATTGCTAACATACCAGCAAACCCATCAAATAAAATCATAATAATATACATAGTACCCAGGAGTGACACTTCGTGTCTCAATTCACTCCATTATAAACGACAGTAATTTGACCTTTCGTAGATTCTTTATAAACACCATCTCACCCTCAAATCTCTCTTCACAAACAAATTGAAATTCTTAAAGGCAATCCTGTAACCAATTCCTGCATCTGCTTATTTTAATTTTGCGTTCTTTATAACGAAAATATTATTACTATTTGTACACTAGGTAGGTACGTAAGTGCTAATTTCCAATGGGTGTATGCGTTATGCACGTAATTCCATGTATGTACAATTTATAACTATCGTGGAAAAATATACTAAACGCAATAATAATATGTTTAGTACGATGTAAGTAGAAGTACATTACTAATAAGATTAAACGTTTTTACAGCAGTTTTAATGTGCTCAACAACTTTCTCTCTTCAAAGGGAATAAACATGTAAACATTTCAATACTTTTAATTAATCCGTTGTTAGGTTAGTTTTAATATTCCAAACCAACCAGTATATTTCTTTAAAATAGTGTCAGTTATTCATTTGTAAAATGTCTATCCATCTATTTTGCGCACCTTTCGGCATAGGCAAAGAGGATAAAACGCCAGACTGCTTGATCCTTACACACACTTCTTGCTTCCGTCACACTCATACTCGACATTTGTCGATAGATTTTTCATCCATTCCTTAAATCTACATCGTCGAAAGGTTGTAGACACTGAGATTTAATTCATAGTTTTTATTATGAATTAAATCTCGAAGTCTATCTCCATATTTTCCTTTAAGTATAGAACATTTGTTATTGAGTGTTATAACTTTATGACAGATTATACGTTGGTGGTTATTTGTGTAGACAATAGTCTCAATTATACGAGTATGTGCGGTTAGTATTACATACGTATTATGTCTTCTATTATTCAGTGTTATGAAGACTAAACTTTCATATTATTATTATGAAGTTCTCACAATTGTTTTCAAAATTATCTTGTAACGATTTATTTATTTTCTTTTTATTTATCTGCGCACACAAGTACCCTCACTTCACTCTCACACGATGTGTACCATTGAAATTAAATGCCCTGTAATTTTAATTATGATATAATCAAATCAAATTTCTCAGATCTGACAGTTACTTTGCGATTGAATAAAAGTTATATCACAGGTCAATGGGGCACGTCCCCTTCCACGAACTCGGAGTTTACGTATGACCAAAAATAACACATTTGATTAAAGGGTCAATTACCAACCACAAACCTGATGAAAATGTTATTTTGCTTTGTTGAGGCTTGAAACATTCAATCGAAGTACTCGTAAGTACGTGACTACCTACAGTATTGTCTTTCGAAGTGGAAAAAAGTCTTCAGTGAGTTACGATTACGAAGTGGTATTACGATACAGCGATATAATTTAACGGTAAATCAGAATCATTTCCTATTTTCCTGATGTTGCAATAATCTATACAGTACACTGATTAGGGAATGGTCGATGACGAGTTATATCTTCTTATACAGATACAGTATAGATATACATAATCATAGCACAATCTAATTCAATAAATACAATTATTGAATTATTATCATATATTTTACACATACCTTCACAACTAGAATTAATTATAGAAAATATATTTAATCGCACGTAGGTAAATGATAAAAAATCTTGATTACAAAACATTAAATTATCTAAACTAAAGGTATATATGATGCCTACATGATACTCGTACATATTATATAACAAATGATGCTTTCATCTTACGACTACAATTTTCCCGTCGTAGGTACATATGTGACAATATAACATTATTATATGACTACATCCAGCATCGTGTGTGTATTAAGGGCTTGGTACCAAGAATGACGTCACAGTCATTTTCCATGGCATTAAGGTTCAAAATCGCGTGAACAATCGCACGATAAAATGGTAAAAATAGCATTTTTTTCCATTTTTTGGAGTTAATTTTGCGTCTATTAAAAAACTTTTACGGTTATTCCTTAGATTTCTTTGCATTTTATTAGTACAAAAAAAAATTTTACTCCGCGACTTTCGGGAAACGAGTATCCGTCTTTCGGAAAAACGATCAGAGGTGTTTTTAATTTTTTTTTGAGAAATCAGTACAAGATATAAAAAATCTTTTACGGTTATTCCCTAGATAAAGGTTCGATGCATCTACTCTATTTTGTTCCAAAGCATATTTAGTAACGGTTGTCGAGATATAAGGTCTCCCGTTTTTAGAAATTTTTGAAATGTCGGTATGCATACTCTACATATGTATTTATGTATGCTGGTGTACTGTGTAAGTATAGTAAGTATCTGCTAAGAAGAGTTTCGTCACAAAGAATCACAAGTCATTGTTTAAATAATCAACTGAATTGTATAGGTTTAGTATAAAGTAGTAAAAGAAAATTGTGACAAAATTATCTTCGCTTGAAGGAAAATTGTGAACATTTTCACACTCATTATATGTAGTAGGTTTACTTACATATCGTGTTGTGTAGGTAGAACCTATAGGTACCTATACTTTTTATTTTCACATAATTTTCATTGTACGTAACATTTGTTCATTGTTATATATAATTATCTATGAATTTATCCCGTCATAGGTCATGTCTTATATAAATACACATTTCTTTGTTTTAACAAAAAAACTGCAGAAAAATTATATACCTGCATATAGATATTTACGCAGATAGATATGCATCTGTAAATACCATTGGCGAAGGGTGGATTTCTGCAGAAGGGAAGCCGGGGCTAATATTTCTTATGGGATTACGTCAGATTAGACACTATTATAACTATCATTTTTCCCAAAAAGTAACTCGATGGGAATCGTGTTCTTAGGTAGCTTCGCGCCTGGTAAATACTAAATTAATTTAGAGTCTGTCAAGAGATGGCTTACGACGAGGACGCTAAATGTAGTTTTTTTTTTAACCATAGTGTCTTGTAGAATTTCGGTAGAAATTGTAAAAAGTAGTTCTAATTTAATTCTAGACTAGACCATATCTTAGGCCGGCCAGACACATACGGAAAGTTATTATACATTTTTTTAATAAAATCATATCAAAAAAATTGAATGCGTTTCCGTGCTCAGATTATATGTACCTATTACTGGATTTAAAAATAGTATCCCTAGGGTATAGAAGTTCCTATATACTGAAAATCAAAGGTGCGCGGTTTTTATAGGTAAATTCTGTCAAAATAATATGCAGAATTGTATAGGTAACTTTATATGTGGGAAAGTTCAGACACTACAGAAAAGCGAGCTGCTCGAATCTGAAAAATGAAAGCTTGAGTTTGACTGCACCCGAAGGTTCCATGAATCATGATGTGTTAACAACTCTTGACATATATCTATATATCTGTATACCTAATATGTTGCTTGGAGAGTGGATCTGGACGTGAAGATAAACAATGATGAATGAATTTATTCATAAGTTCATTGTGAGGCGATGATGGATGAATATTGAATACCTAATTAATTAAGTATCAATTAATTATTGTTAATATTTTGGACAATTATTATGTAGGTATTGTTATATTATATGATTACCATATTATACCTACCATGACTCCAGTACTCGTATTAGTATGGTAATGATAATGAATATCAACATCAGCTTTCACCGCTGCCGCCTCGCTGCTGGTCCACGACTATCATCCCGCGCGCGCTCGTCAACTTTCTTCTCTATTCTTGTTTTTCGGCCAATCTGGCCCACTTTATTACAAGACTGTGATAGCACACAGCACAGCAAATCACTCCGGTTTTCATATTACTTGTTATAACAATATCTACTTGCAGTAGTTGGTTATAGATTTCTAGATAGGTAGGTGCCTGCTTCCTCCGTCTGCGTGATAACAATAGCTACGAGAGGTACAATATTGTCCATTTTTCAATGTACTAAAATTGTCATTGTAAATGTTTAGTACCTACATACATACGAACCAGCAATTTTACTTATAAACAATTCCTAAACATTGGACGTACCATGTATACAAGTTATAAGTAGATGCAGCTTTTCTTTGTATATCTATCTCCTCGGTATACCTACTACCTACAGATTTGTTTCAGTTTGATTATAAAAATTAGAAACGTGCATCATTTTTCAACGATTTATGTGCAGAAAATGCTGTCCTCAACAATCTTCATATGTAGAAAATTTATGTTGATAGTTTTCCAATCTATCTAAAGCCAATTTTTTTTTTTTTTTTTTTTTAAAAAAATGAATCTGGGTTTATCGAAATAAACCCAAATACATCTTTGTACACTTCACAGAAAGCTTAAAAGCTTGTGTTGTGAAGTGGAGTAAGTCGGGGATTGAACCCGCGCCCACTGGATTAACAGTCGAGCGCGTTACCAACCAGGCTACCGACCACCAATATAATATATAAGTAGATATTTATAAGAAAAATCGTAGTAGGTATGTCATACGTAAGACAGGCTTGACAAATAACTAATTAACTATGATATGAGCATAGTACCTATGTACCTTCCTATTAGGAAAATTTTTGTTCCTTATTTATACTGTAGACGTATAAAATTTCATACACATTTATGTTGACTGACTATAAGCAAGTATTCGTGGACGAATTAATAGTATCGTAGAATAGGAAAAAAAACATTATGGATACTTTATAATTTCCGTTTTGTTGATTTTACAGTTGATTAACCAGGCTTATGTGATGTGTATTGTGATGGAATTAACAACTAACTGTGTACCTATCAAATCACAATAATCTAATCTGATAAATTATTGATGTTTCCTCGTTTGCATGCAACGCTTTTATAATTTTTACGATGCAAATAAAACCTACATTCCGCATTTCATTGTGAAGTGAACGAATGGATTATATTATTAGTATTAGATATCTATGTAGGTAAATTCTTTCTACATTATCTCAAAGACTTAAAGGTAGAAGATGTTTGCGGGTAATGAACCAAAGAAAGTAAAATACATGTATTGATTATTATAATAACACATTATTTTCTTGTTGTGTTTATGTAAAATGTGTATGTAATGAATGTTAATAGGTATACCAACAGGCAATTATATCTATAGGTGTACGATATACACATTGACGATAATAATTTATCTATGCAAACATTTTAGTATTATTAATATGATGGATTGTTCGTGTATGCTTCTATATTTAATAGAAAGATACTCAGACCAATACTTGACGTGAAAGTGTATTGTTATAGTATAAACACATAGGCTGAATATTATATTAATACAATATAATATGTGGTACCTACTTGGAAGTATACAGAGTAAAGTATCAAACATATCGTTATTTAAATGGAAAGGTCACAATAACAACATCATACGACCTAAGAGTATTAAGTACTGCTATTATTATATTAATATCTACTTACATTAGTAGTATGTAGTAGGTTCTGAAGACGCCTTAGCCGATGTCGTGCATGGAGAAGTGAAAGCCTTTGAGATATTTCAAATCTCGACAAAACCAAAGCAAGAGATTAAATCCGAGAGAAAGCGTTCATTCTAAACTTTACTTAGAGTAATATAATCAGATAAATCTTATGTTTCATTTGAAATAATAGAAACTTTAATTTAATTAAAATATCACGGCTTGATGGCCTAATCCTATAATCTGTTGAAGAATAAAATCGCATGCCTCTTCTTGAAATGTCTAAATACGAAAAGTTGTCTTCCCCGCATTATTTTACAAGCATTTTTAACCATATTCACCGAAAATTATAGAAGATAGGTAGGTACGTGAAAAGTGTGTATAGAACGAATGAACCTTAGTATTTTTATGTACATATTATATTCTAACGACATCCAGGGTGATTATTTTCTAAAACCACGAAGCTATATACATTTCCCCATTGGATAAACTTTTATTTATCCAGTAATATTGAAATATGTGTTTTTAATAATGTTTCTAGAAAGCAATTAAAGTAGGTAATGTGCAAGTTGAATATCCGAGTAATGTTTAAGAGGAATTAATAGAGCGGAATGTTTTACAGATGTGTCGTATCGTTTTGCCTTAATACTGAAGTATTTCCACTATTATACTTGTACTATACAAGCCATGCACCAATGCTCTTTATCTCTGAGAGAAAGGTTTACTGATTTCACAGTAATTTATTATTTATATATTCTTCAAAATGATATTCTCACCAACCTATATGGACAATACTAAAGTATACAGTAACTATCCGCCTGATTGCTATACCTAATCTCCTAAAATTATTTCAATGTGAGCAATGATAATTTCGAGCTCGTCGCATCTATGTTTCTCTCCCATCTACGCACGCATCCTTTCATTCCAGTGCTTGCTCCTAGCGACCGCTAGACATCGAAAAGAAGAGGCAAGGCTAATCAAACCTAGGATTTTCTCAATCATTGTCTTCCTATGAAACTAAAACATGAATTGTGATTTTTTTATAGTCGTACTCCAATGGTTAATAGAATATTTTTCCTGGTTAACCTCATTTTGTGTTTGTTGGTGAGGGCGAGGACCCGAACGACCTCGCGACACGTCTGATGTGGAGATCCTATTTAGTACTTTTTCAGCATTTTTTAATCAGTGCTTTTTGTGTATTTTTATAGCACTATAGTAGCTCTGTGAAAAGCGAAAGTAAAATACAACGTCGAATGAATTATTATACTTTACCTTGCGGTCGGCAAAGTAGATAGCTACTAAAATACAATAATAACATTGCACATTGTTATCATCACATCACAAATAACCATGAACTTGAAAGTGCAGCCTGCGTCCATGTGAAAGTGGTTCAGACAACATTGATACAAAACCACTATTAAGTAGATACCTATGCCTATGTATATCTAGAGATACTTGTATCCAGCATCACTAAACGAAAAACACTATCACAAAAACACAAATAAATCTTTCAATCACAAAATATTACCGTATATAACAAAGCCCAATAATAACGAGAGTGTCATTTACAAAGAGATAAGTAGGTACTACCTATACAAATACTCACAATGGTGACCAAATAAAAACATTAAGCAATTACTGAATTGTTATTCTTATTTCATGGTTTTTAATGACAAAACATTAGATAGCCATTTTCCAACTAAATAGCCACAGCATTTTTTTCTATGGCACATTTTAATTCTCTTCAGTCAGTGAGATGCAATAGAAGTAATCATATAGGTGACTCTATCTAAGTAGGTACATAAATAAATAAAATCTTTATTGAAAAGAAAACATATCTTCCAAATGGCGGGCTTATTGCCGTAGGCAATGTCTGCCAACCAACCACTTGTGACATTCATTTGATATATACTTCCTTAAATTTATTTTAAACGGAAGAATGCTGTCAAACTTTGATGAGATTATCTTCAAAGATGTTGTTCGAAAATTGAATTTAGATTTGGAATAAGAAAACTAGATAATCTTGTCAATAACGTCGGAACTTTAACTATGAGTATGTATTGACTAATATTTCCCGTACATAGAGTATGATAAGTACCTACTATCAAATATCATAGTCATATAGTTAGATCCAAAATCATCAGCACGTAGTACCTAATATATAATATGGATTCTTTAATTTATTAAAGAAGACCTTAAAGGCGGAGGTGTCGGGTTTCAGAAAAATACACTACAAATAGAATGCACTAAATAATTATTATTATATGTAGTTATTAGACGACGATTAAAAAAAATAGAAAAATTGTAATTTGTTGAGAAAATAAATATATATTTTTGAGTCCCTGAATCTGGAGCATTTTTTTATCGACGCAGAATTTCGTGTACTTTCATGAAAGAATGAAAATCTCATATAGACGCATGATTTAGGACTGAAATGATTCCAGGGTTTTGGGGCGTCAGGTACATAGCACAAGCAGAAAATTTATTCAAACTTCAAAAATGACTTTTTACTTCAAAAAAAGAGATTTATACCGTTTTCAGCTTTCCGAAAATCAAGAATAGTACAAATCTGGTTGCCGGTCTAAAAGTGATTAAATGAAAAAAATATCCAAAAACAATTTTCACTCGAAGCTTATTTACACAGCTCCATTTCCAGCGTTGGCAGCACGCAATAGGTTTTACAATTGTTTTGAATTTACGTGATAAACTTTTTTTAATTACATTTTATTGATAGCAGATTCATGAGGTTGCATATAGTCAGGCGTAAAGGAATACATTTTTTCGTAGACTGTCAACGATTACCAACGTAAAGAATCCCATCGTATTTGTATATTGTATGAACCCCTTCAG
Organism: Ceraclea dissimilis; assembly: GCA_963576895.1. Lineage (NCBI taxonomy): Eukaryota > Metazoa > Arthropoda > Insecta > Trichoptera > Leptoceridae > Ceraclea > Ceraclea dissimilis. Next base: position 7,985,421 of record OY756361.1, on the reverse strand, counting down.
TTACCTAATTGAATGCTAATACACAAATACACACGCCTCAACATATTATCTAAGTTTGATTCAATGTAGTATAGGTATTAGGTATCTACTTATAATAAAAATAATATACCTACGAGCTACGTAAGAAAGGTTTCGCGTCTCTACGGTGTCGTTGATATTTCCGAGTGGTGTGTATATTTAATGCATCGAGACGATTTCGATTTCATCAGTATAAGATCGTATGCTGAAGAGTTAAGTTGCGCGAGTGATGTACTAAATACTTACAACAATAATTTATAATATACCGATTGTTTCATAAACAAATAAAAATACCCGTAGTAAATATAGTGTTTATTACGCCTAGAATGGAAAAGAACGGTGAGAATCAACGTATAAATATTACATTCATTTAATTTATTTATTATTTAAGTGAACATAAAAATTAAACAAAGAAATTATGTAACAATTAAACATTGACTGAATCCTTATAATTGTCAAACAACGCGAGCTCTTCCAGCTAGTCGACATAATCCCAATTATTTTTATGTGCATTTTGCTTTACTAACCTAAAAATAAATTTAGTTATATACTTTTATACGTTTAGTTAGTTACTTTTACTGTGTTTTACTTTGAAGGTATAATGCTAATATTTTATTAATTCCATTTCATGTTTAAAAGTTGGTTTATATGTCTTAATAACCTATACCCAAGAAAATTTTGTTAAAAAAAATCTAATCCAATTTTAATTGTTTAAAGTGAAATATTTTTTTAATAACATAATCTTGGACGCATTATCTCCCCTCACACATGTATCGCAGAGTGTTCTCAAACAAACAGAAGCAGCAATTAAGTATTTAGCGCATTTCTATAATTCTAAATAGTATAATAGTTATAATATCTGCCTACTACTGTATAAACAAACAATTCTGTATGCAATATTTTCTATTTAAAAACCTATAAAACAACGATACACGCGATCTATTAAGTAGAAAGCTTGTGTACTTATCATATTATAGGTATATTGTTTATAAGCCTACAACTTAATAATAAATAAGTACATGACACATATGTATCTGTTGGAGATATCACTACCATACTTGCTTGTGAAAAGAGCTATCATTTAAGATTAATATTATACCTACTCATATAAGCTAAACCAATAGTTAGTACCGAGTTATACGTAGGTGCTTTATACGAGTCTTATATTGCCTAAACACCTAGGCGTCGATTTTCTGTGAGTAACTAAACTACAATAAATAAGCACCTTCATAGATGAGAAAAATATCAATGTTTTTTTATGTTCCATCTACTTTCCTCTCTTTTTGTTTTCGATAACCATGACGATCCTCTGTTTTAGAGATTTCGCTACCATATTCATGACGAGATTTCGTACCAACCATAGCATCAGTTTTTCTTTGCATTAGTAGTACTTGCAAATACAATGCTAGTAGGCTTTAATGCTTTATCGTATTAATCTCCAAACTATAATAAATCAACCGGCAACCCTCTTTTAATATGAAATTTGCCGATCTTTCCATACTCATTTCAGTCCTTTTGTTTTTATAATATTTCCTCTCTCTCTCTACGAGTATAATGAAGTCATGAACTTATCATTACATGAACGTGGATATAAGTACAACAACTTTTTTTATTTTTTGGAATTATTTTATATGACTCTACAAAAAAATAGGCAAAATGTGCAGGTGCGGGAAAGTCCTTTATGATAAGATAAGTAAGTCTATACTAGGTAGTCCAGTGGCGAAGGGTGGATTTATGCAGAAGGGAAGCCGGGGCTAACACTTCTTATGGGATTACATCAGATTAGACACTATTATACCTATCATTTTTATCCAAGAGGTAACTCGATGGGAATCGTGTTCTTAGGTAGCTTCGCGCCTGCTAGGTACCTACCTATGGTCATGTGTTCAATGCAGTAAGAAATTCTTCTTAGGAAGAACTATTTGTTTCCATCGTCATACTCCAGATAGAGAAGAAAGTCCATAATATTATTAATTTGTTTCACTAATCTATAATGTATGCACAACAATTAACAATATTCATTGATTAATCTGTAATTACTAACATGTATAGTGGAGATACCAACTTATAACTACATAATATTATAAGTAAGTACATCTCGTAAATAATACCTCGCGTCATGACTCCAACTAGCAAGCAACAACTCATTAATATTGATCAGTTTGTCTACTGACTGCTGACTGCTGACTGCTTAGTTATGCTGATCATGGCACATATTTAGTGAAAGTGAAACATCACATTCACTTTTTCACTGCCCACTATCGCATCGTAAACATTTGATTGGCGCCCATTATCATTGTGATTATTATCGTCTTTAGTTTTTTTTTTTATTATCGTTATTGGTGATTTATCACATCGTACTATCATGGTTGATATAAAAGTAAAAGAGAAAAATTCTCTTGTTTACGGATAATTTGACAGTCATTATCTATTTTTAAGCGTGCATGTTGGTGATACCTAAGTAGGTACTTACCTATCTATCTGTTTAAAGATAATTAATTTGATTAATACCTGTTACCTCCTAGAGCAGACAAAATATGTAGCTAAGTACCTACAGTTAATTTATAATTTGATTGGCTAGTAAACATTATTTATGTTCAAACAGATTTCCTGACGAGCTGGAAAGTCGTGCATCAATTGAGCAAGATGAAGACAAAAAAGAAAATGAGAATTTACAGAATATTCTTCCACGCCCCCCACGACCAACACCACCAAGATCTTCCACCCTCAGACAGCAGTGTCCCTTGAGGAGTGAACCAAGATGTACCCCTGCTTCTAAAAGATACAGAACTCACGACGGCACTTGTAATAATTTTCGTAGACTACGATGGGGCTCCGCTCTGTCTGCTGTCCAACGCTTCCTGCCTCCGGAATACGGTGACGGCGTACAATCTGTAAGAAGGGCCCGTTCTGGAAACCAACTTCCTTCAGCTAGAGCTGTGAGTGAAGCAGTCCACACTTCGACAACCAACCATGAAGGAATGGAAGCACCTGTTACACATATGCTGATGCAATGGGGACAGTTTTTGGATCACGATATCACTTCGTCATCTCAAGCGAGAGGTTTCAATGGATCAATTCCAAAATGCTGCGAGAGTGGGGGAAGAGGATTTATGCCATCAGAACTTTTAGTATGTACCAACGTCCTTATTACAAATAATAATTGAATTATTTAGCAATTTGACCATTTATGTTTACTTTCGTTTTTGTAGCATCCAGAATGCCTTCCGATTAGTGTATCCGTAGACGACAGTTTCTATGCGCCGCGTGGAATCCGATGCCTGGAATTTGTGCGTTCCAGTCCAGCACCTCGAAGTGGGTGTGAGTTTGGTTATCGAGAACAACTCAACCAAGTGACGGCATACATTGATGGATCTCCTATGTACAGCAGTTCAGCCAAGCAGTCAGATAAACTAAGACTATTTAGAAATGGTAAATAATTACATTTAATTCTGCTATATCGAAATAAAAAACTCTAGCCTTATTCATAGTATTCATTTACAATTATGAATTATTTGTAGGTCTTTTACAATATGGACGAGTTGAAGCAAGGAGACCAGTGTTACCACCAGATGTTGATGATGAAGAAACGTTATGCAGAGGTGGAGCTGTAGATGCATCTTGCTTCAAAGCGGGAGATGGTCGAGTCAATGAACATCCAGGACTTGTCGCAATGCACATCGTGTGGCTTAGAAAGCATAACAGGTTAACACATAATTGACATAATAGCAGTCCACATCAAAATAAAATATAATATATTTGGATTAAAAATTATTCATAATAATAATAATAAATCATATAATATTTTAGATTGGCTACAGAATTGTCGCACATTAATCCACACTGGAGTGATGAGAAAATTTATCAAGAAACAAGAAAAATAATTGGGGCTTTTATACAACACATCACATACAGAGAATTTCTACCGATAGTCTTGGGTAGGTTCCTTTAATTTTCTGCTTTACTCATGGTACCTGCCTAACAATAAAGTTAATAAATAATTTAATCACTATCGAATCATCACGATGCATTATTACATTTTTAGGTTCAGAAGTAATTACGCTATTTGATTTACGACTGCAAGAGAAAGGCTACTATAAAGGCTACAGTCCAAAAGTAAACCCAAGTCCAGCCAATTCGTTTGGAGCTGCTGCATTTAGATTTGGGCACAGCTTAGTTCAAGACACCTTCATGAGATATGATCGCTTTCATCGACCAATCCACAACAGTTAGTGTTTTTTTAATTGAATTCTTTTGTCGTTATACCAATTGTACATACATACTTAACTATAAAAATGTATATATGGTTAATAATATCTAGTTAATAATATAACATAAAAACTATACCATTTTTTTCAATGACATATTATTTTGCAGGTGTTTCTTTACATAAAGAGCTGACGAATCCCTCTAATATTTGGAGTTTTGGTGCAGTAGACAGACTTTTATTGGGTTTGATGAATCAACCCTCTCAGAAAAGGGATGAATTCATATCTCCTGAATTAACGAACCACCTCTTTCAATCACCTCGATTTAGTTTTGGAATGGATTTAGCATCTATTAACATCCAAAGGGGAAGAGACCACGGGATTCCACCATATGTGCAATGGAGAGAACCCTGTGGACTGTCATCTATTTTAGAATGGGAAGATCTTTTGAAAATAATGCCCCTCAGAGCAGTCAGAAACTTGGAAAAAGTTTACAGGTTGGTAGATATACAAAAAAATATTTATGTAACATAAAATGAATTGTACTTTATCATGCTCGCACGATAATTACCTATTGATAATAATAAATTTAACTTTTTCCAGCAATATAGAAGACATTGATTTATTCACTGGAGGTATGGCCGAACGTCCTGTAATCGGAGGATTAGTAGGACCAACATTTGCTTGTATAATTGCACAACAGTTTTCCAATCTCAGAAAAGGAGATAGATTTTGGTAATAATCTAACATAATATACCAATGGTGTTATTTTTTTATATGCTTACCTAAAGTTGTTTTACTTATTCATGCACATTATTTTAGGTATGAAAATGGAGGATTTGAATCATCATTCACTCCAGCTCAACTTCAACAAATTAGAAAAATCACATTAGCCCATGTTCTTTGTCAAACTATGGAGAATGTAGAAACTCTTCAACCTTTTGCATTCTTAATTCCCGATAATCTTAGGAATGAACGTATTCCCTGTGACAGTGACATTTTGAGTAATTTTGACCTGGCTCCATGGACAGAGAGAAACCTGGACAATGACAATGATATTAGCAGTTCTAACCAAATAACTAAATTTAAATTTACAACAGCTAGCAACACCTTTAAACCGCACAATATAAATGGACTGCTCTCAGACTCTTTTTCTGATAAAAACAAAAAGACTACAATAAAAAATAAAAAAATTACTACTCAACGACCAGTTAACATTGATGACAAATTAGATATTCCTGGACATAGCATCGAAACTAATTTCAATAATGCCGTTTTCCAAAACAAACAACCTGACTCACAAACTACAGAACCGACATTTACAAAACATACCTTACGGACAAAATTTACTACAAAACCAACTATAATTCTAAATGACAAACTAGACTTTCTCAGCAAGAAAAATATAAACACATTTACTAAACATACTCAATTTGTTAATGAAACGTCAAAAAGATCTTTTCCTGTGCCTGGAAACGAAACTACAGATAATCATGAAAACAACGGACAAGCAACTGAACAACATTTACAGACATCAACTGTTACAGAAAATAGTGTGACTAATAGTGACATAGAACAAAAAACTTTCTCACTGACTGATAATATGCCATTTTTAAGTTATTTTACTGAATTCCTGTCGACACCAATGCCTAAAATACCGACTCGTAAATCAGAAATTATAGTTTATCAACAGAATATACCAACTACTAGAAAACCTCAAAAATACACTTACTTAATTAACATTGTACCCAAACCAACTACGCCAAAGTACGATAACAATGAAGTAGTGAAAATTACTATCCAGTCAGATTTAGCAAGACCCCTCCCTAACAGACGACCCATATACCACAACAATAAATTAGAATACAGACCTATTGAATATGACGATAATTTACAAGATACTAGACCACAATACAATAAACCTATAAGTGCTGTAGACAAATATGATTCTAGTGACAACTATCGACCAGTTCCTACTTACTTAGGATCCAATGTTCCGATTAACAACAACCAAATCTCCACTCAAACAAACACCTACGGATTTACAACTTTTACAAATTTGGAAACAACAACTAAACGTTATGACTTGTTTAATAGACCTGTACATGACTACAATAATTATTATCAACAAGACAATTCCTACAACAAACCTATTCCATCACACGACTCTAACTATGTTAAACCGAAACCAAACAAATTTCAAACTGTTAGGCCCTCTAGCACTGGAATTACAATTTACATTGACAATAAAGTACAAGTTAAGCCTACGAACCAAGACGATAAGCTTACTAACTATAACTCACAATCTTCCGAAGAAACTGACAACACTCCACTATTTACGAGACCAAATTACAACAGACCCCTCTTACATAAACCCTTGACTGATTATTACAATACTAAACCCTTATCTGACAACAACCATTACTACGACCAGAATACAAACAATGACAATAACCACTTTGTAACTTGGACCCACAGACCTGACCCACCCAATGACTCTCCAGACTCTGACTATACTAGTTATACTCCCACACATAAAGAAAAGCCACAGTCGGCCTTTCAAAAACCTTCGAGACCTTACGTAACTCCTAGACCATCACATGTAAGCTTACATTTAGCATCACAATATGGAAACCATCAACCTAATGATGTCTCACTTGTTATCAATCCTTTGTTAGATTACAAATCCACTTTCAATTCACGTACGACTCCACCTACAACTACTACTAAGAAACCTACTAAGTATTATTATATTAGGAATGTACTTTATAGACACCCTCTTCCAACGCATGACTCTTCCTCTAATTCCTCCAAAGACATTACAAACAGAAGGCATGAAACTATTAAAGTGGTTGATAATAACACTCATTCACACAAAAATGCTTTTATTAGTAAATTTAAAAAGAGGAATAACTGCGCAATTAATCGTTATAGTAACGAATGCATTTCCCAACAAATACTCAGAAGTAAATCAAACATTTCTCCATCAGTAACTAATGTTGAATCCAAAGAAACTAATGACGAATTACCAGCTTCCAGTAGACAGGATAACAAATTCGCAGCAGCTGAAAAACAGGATACACTAAATCGTGTTTTCTTTGATGTAATTCCAAGTGAGAATAGGTAAGAGGCAGATTCTATTAAATAATAAGTTTAGTGATATATGTAGCAGGGAGAAAGATATATTCGTATACCTACTGGTGAAATATTCCTTTTACGAGTATAATATGTCTATCTAATATTTCCTTTATTGTCTTTTCAGTCCCGTAAGATGGTTGTATTATAAGGAAAGACCAGAAAACAATTCCATGAAATTCACTATGCCGCAGATTTTATCAGATCCTCTAGCCTCTAAGGAATTACCTCGACCGATCACTTTAACTAAATTTACAACTTCATTTCACCAAATTAAGAAAAGACCTTGAATTCTATACATATCAATAAGACCAATCAGGAGAAGAAAGAACTGTCTATTATTAAGGTTCAGTTGGAATATGATAATAAATAATTTGTGTAAATATGTTTTTATTACAAAATAAATGTTTTTTGTAGATATTAATAAAGAGTTATATTTTACTCAAATCGTGTTGTGATATTACCTACTTATACTTACCTAATTATTTAATATGAAAGAAAAAATCTAAGCCGTACAAGTTTTCTATGTAGCACGTCTTATACGATATGTATAAGTAGGTATGTACTTAATATTATATTTATAGAATATGCCACTTGGTCCAATTGTTCAAGCTTTCAGCGCAGGTGTAAGGGGAATCCAAGGTACCATACGGACTAAACGGGACATATCTATATGAGTCATGTTCTATACCGCCATTACTGAAACATTAAACTGATTAAACCTACTACGTCATCATTATTTAATTTCCTACTTAATGCCTCTGTTCATCATACATAGAATAACTCTTTTGTAGATACGTATCTTATTCTTTATAAATATATGTACACTCTGGTGAATGCGTACGTCCTCTTAATATGTCTCATAAATAGACGGAATGTGGAAAATTACCTACTGTGTTTTTTGCAACCTATATTAACTTTAAAATTATAATGAACTATCGGGTACCTACCAGTGAAAATTCACGGAGGCTTGGTTAAACATGTTTTTGTGTAACCGTACTATTACTACTCCACCCTTCAAAGTTCCTCGAGTAAACACAGGAAGATCACAAGGCTCCGTCTTTTCCCCGTCTCTCCAATACCGTCATGAAAGCCGTAAAACCAGATTCATAGTCGACTTTTTTAGTCGGTACCCACCCCTGAAAGCCACAAAACTCCTCTTACATGTCTACCTACATACATAGGTACTTTACACACATATAGATGGTGGGTACTTTAAATAGTTCGATTTGCAATCTTTACATGTATAGGTACGTACCATATGTATGTATGAGAATTCGATTTTCATTTTCTGTCACGTTGTATAAAATGGTACTTGATTATTTCCACGAAAGAAATATTTTAAAACTATTTTCGTTCATATAATTTCATTAGTAAGTACAATTCGAAATTTCAAATTTTCATTCATAAAAGTTTACGTCTAGACGTTTGACGTCTAGTTTGGTCAACCAATATTTTTTGACCAGTTTAAAGCGCTGATGGTATAGTGAATTCAAAAAATTCCTTACATTCGAACAAAAAACTGATATTAATTCCATTATTTACAACCCGCCTATTCGATTTTACCAAGTTCTGCAAACATGCGACACAAAAAGTGAGACTCCGACGAAAATTTTTAGCGACCCATGAACGCGTCGCTGCTTTAAATTTACATATTCATAGAACTTGCAAAATTTGCCAAAGAGCCACCGTTTCAAATATACAGGACTTGGATTCTAGATTTTAATGGACTGTTGAATAATTCGTATTTTTATTAAACTTTCAATTACATACATCCCTCAATCCCTCATGGCCTCAACATTCATATTGGTAATCCACTTAGGTACAAGAACATTTTTAATCGCTTTGGCGCCTGCTTTCCAATCTCAACTTCTAAAATTTAAAGATAACGATTCTAACTATTAGGTAGATACTGTAATTTTTAATAATGATTCGATTTATTTGAGAGCTATCCGATTGGAAATTTTCCGCCAGATCATACTTTACGTATTACTTTTATTATTTTTTTCATATTCTTTTTACAGATTTCTTTTTAAGGATTAAACCTTATACACCGTTTAAGAAAAAAACTTTGTGAAAAAATGTGATTTAACTAGTTACCTATCACCAATTATGATATTGAATATCACGGATGTGAAGACGTTTTAAATATAATATAATTTATTATGTAGGTATTTGTTTTTTTTTTCATATTTTTTGTCATTTTAAGCTAATGTGTATGTATTTATAAATTATTGTCCAATGTTTGATTTATGTTGTAATTAATGATAAAAAAATAAAAGTAATTTAACTTATTTCCATCGTGTACCGTCTCCTTTGTTATAAAATTGCTCATAAATTCTGATTAACGGTCTATTTACATCCTTTGGTCCTATAATTATGTCAATATGATATTTATAATTCATTTTCAGTTAAAATATAAACAGTGAAAACCAAAAATCCATGTGAAAACTGCAGTTTCCTATAGCCCGTTTAGTATTGAAAATCCTCCATTTTGCTCATTTTGCCTAACTGGTCATTTTCCCTAGAATCGCAATAGTCGGCCAAGACGAGAATCCTGCTTACTAGTATTACTAAATCCATGGTGTTATCCCGGTTAATATTGTCTATGGAAAATGAAAAATCAAAGAAAAAGTAAAAGATTAACCAAAATGTCAAAGAGAATTTTCGACAGCGGTAAAGATTTTGTGTTTTTAGGTTATTTGTCGCATCTTTAATTTAAATAAAACAGTTAAGTTACCAATATTTCTCATCGTAAATTCACCGAAATATGGCAAGCAGCCGTTTAGAACGAATTGGAACAATTTATTCCAGGTAATTAGTGTAAGAGATTTTGCATTATTTCTTTACATTCCCGCCTGTGCGATACGATTTGTTCCATTTTCAAAAAATGTAAAAGCCGAGACTCGGAGACGTTTTTTTATTTTTCGGTATTCATTTGTCTCGCGCCTTCTTCAGCTAAAGTTTAGTTCGCCGTTGTGTGAAAAAGTTTATCAAATATGCCCAAAAAAAGTGTTGAATCGTTCAATGTTTCTGCAGTTAAATCGTTGGGCAAGAAGAAAGCCAAATTAAGCCCGAGAATCGATGAACATAACAAAGATATCGATAAAATTCACCTTGACTGTACTGGTATCGTAGACAACAATTATAAGAATGGAAATGAAAATGTTGACGAAATGTTTTCGTCAGTTATAGACAAGTGTAAAGAAAACATATTTAATGAATTAACTCAGCAAAATATAAGCAGGTGAGTTTATACATATAAAGACTTTAAACGTCATATATCTGTGATACTTCTTCATTGATATTTTACTAAATTTTCATCATCGCCAGGAAACAGTTGGATGAAAAAATCATAAAGAACTTTACGGGAATATTCAACCAACTGGAGAAAGATAAGGTAGTGATTAAAGAAAACAACGAAAAGCTGAGTTATATCTTGGAACAGGCTGTCAAAGCATCACAACAGAGTAGTTCAACCATCAAGCTGCGAATTACTGGTCTACATGAAATCTTGAACTCGTACAACAAGCAGTAAGATTATACATTCATTTTGTGTCAATATTACTGTATTTCATGAAAGTTTTATCATCATTCTAAATATTTACAGTAGGTAGGTGTGTTTTTTTAATGTCTCACAAATTCTTTGTTATCAGCATTAGTTATTGCTTCTTTAAGGCTGGCCACAAACGTCCCGAAGTTCAGTTCCGGAATCGACCGTTTTGCAAAAAGGTTCCGACCAAAACCTCTTTCTGAATTTAAAATCGGGGTGACGCTGAATTCAGAGAGAGGTTTTGATCGGAACTTTTTTGCAAAACGGTCGATTCCGGAACTGAACTTCGGGACGTGTGTGGCCAGCCTATGAGTAAAATAAAATAACTAAGTAGTATCCACATTTATTTATATTGTAATAGGGTATTATCTAACTATAATGACAAGTCCGTGTACTCAAATTAGCTCAAAGATGATAAATTACAATAATCATAAAAATTCTCAACTTATTATTAGTTTTGAGTTAAAATGATATGAATGACAGTGTTTGTTATACACAGGTGCAAGACAATGGAAGACAACCAAGCCAGACAATTTGAAGAAGTGGTGAATTCCGAGTTGAACATTGTTGAAGATAAATTGCAGAATCTGTCCAGATGTGACAAGCTGGACCAATTCATACAAAACCTTCTATAAATTTATAACTAGTATTTATCTATTAAGAATAATATGTATTATATATCCATGTATTGACAGTGGATTGTATTTTGAAAACAAATAAAGATATGAATTAAATAAATAAATTAATTGTTGTGTATTTACTGCATATTGCATACTTTAGAATAATGTTCATTTGCTTTCTTATCCACATTGCAATATTAATGCCTCCCATGCCGCTGCTATCAGAGGTTGGCTACCATCTTTTAGAACTGGTAAGATCGCTGCATCTGATAAAATACAGTTACAAGCTATGATGCTCTTTCACACCATGTAAATTAATTTCACCAATTTTCTTTTTTATTTTGTCCAACTTATCGGATTAAGTATTTTGAGTAATGGCACCTGGGATGAAATCAAGCAGGTATTGTTTAGTATGTCATCCTTCATAAATTGGAAGATTAGTTTACAACTACTTTTCAGTTTTGTTTTTCTGACTCAGTCTGACAGATAACTAAGAAGCTTTTGAGTCATATGTTTCTTTTTTTTCTTCAGCATTCAATCACCTTTTATAAAAACCTTTGTTTAATTACTAGAGCTCTTATGCAATAAAATTACAGCCGTCAAATCCTAAGTCCTATTATTTGTTCATGGTTGCATTCAAATTTTGATGTCATAAGCAGTGGTGTAAATGGTTTGCTATTTTGTATTTCTAGAGTTGAAGGTTTAATGAGAAGTAACGCAATAAAACCTCAAGACCGGCCACTGTGGTGGGACATTTATAGAGCATTTCCTCCTCACATTGAACCACTATTCTCCAGGCCACTGCCCACAGGGAATATCAGGAAAATATTTTATCCAGAAGATGAAATCAGAGGGTTAGTATAATCAGATGTTACAATTACAATGTATCTGTGTACATACTTACTTTATTTTAAACCACTTCCAATTTATATTAGGTACAATGCATTAGATCAGTGATTCCCACGGTGGGGCGTACGCCCCACCGGTGGGGCATCGTGCCTCAGAAGTGGGGCACCATGCCTCAGAGGTGGGGCACCATGCCTCAGCGGTGGGACACCACGCCTCAGATGGAACACTTCAGAAATTACCAACTATTCCACGTATTAGATATATTATATTTATTTATTAAATTTCCGATAACTTGTAAGTAATCTTTAAAACATTACTATAAAAAAATTTAGAGGTTCATGAATAAGAAAGATCATATACGCAGTCATGGCCATCGGTGCGAAGGAATCTCATATTAATCACAAATTATTGTGAAAATTCATCAACTTGCGATTGTTTCGTTAAAAATTTTTGCCTGAGGCGCTAATCATATCTGTAATTGTATATAAATCGCATGAGGTATGTAGTTGTGTACAGGGGACCCCCGGACATGGCATACAAATGTATCGTATATGTATATGTTTTGCGGTGGGGCATACGACTGTTAGAAAGGCTTTGGTGGGGCATGGCACGAAAAAGGCTGGGAAACACTGCATTAGATGAACAGGAAAAATTCATCACCGTAAATATCAATTTTTAAAAACTGCTGTTAAAGATGGTCTGACGATGTGAGGCGAATCGCAGGAAGCAAGTGGATGCAGCATGCCCAGGATAGGGATCTGTGGAAAGTCAAAGGGGAGGCCTATGTCCAGCATTGAAATTAAAACAGCTGAGAAAGAAGAAGTACAGTTCTCGTACTAAGCAAAGGATATGACAGTTGCATCTTTAATTAATTGCGCTGATTTCATCCACCTCATTACGGGATGGTTTAAAATTGTTATGGGTTAAAAAACATCACTGTTTATCTACACACTCTTGGTTGGTTGGCAGACATTGCCTATGGCAATAAACCCACCATTTGGAATTATTATTTTTAATAAAGATTTTATTTGTTACAGAAAATTTCACAAATCTGGACAACCATTAGGAACTGTAAGATTAGCAGATGACAAATACAAGACGAATTCTCAGAAATTCTTAGCCTTATATAAAAATTTAGAAAATACCAGTGAAAATGTTGAGGACAAAGATGAAATGTTTAAAGAATGTGTTGATATGTTACAAGAATACTTTGCATTAAAAAGTGAATGGAAAGATCATTCTGCAACTGAGGAGTTGATCAAGGCAAAGACAAGTAATCGGGACAAACAGAGAACAACTCAAGAGTCAGCCCCACCAGTATCAGAGAGTGTGATTAAGGATATTTTCAAAGAATAAACTTTATACCAGAATCATTGTTTTATCAAATAGGTAGACACCTAGAATATTTAGTCAATTTTGTTGAAAGTAAATCTCATGCGTTTTTAAACTTTGATGTTTGTTTTAATTTGATGACCATTTTAAAGCAACCAAATAAGTACGTATATAAAATTAATGTAAAAAGCAGATAATTGTGTGTGGAAGGGTCTGCTGCTTATAAGATAATTACTTCATGAATGAATGCTAATATAAAACGATGCTAGGTATAATTAAAATGTATTGTTAGTGATTAATCCATTTCCACATAGCTTTCATAGACTTGCAGCTATTGAAAATGTTTATGTCCTGTGTTTTTATCAACATGATTAATATTATTAAGGTGGTTCCATGAATCATAATAATATTCTAATCTAATCTAGTGCAAACAACTGCGTGTTTCACCATCGTAGATAACTAGGTGATAAAAACTGACTAACTTGAAACATTTTATCTCTTTCTTACACATTGAATAACCATTACAACTATAGCACCTATTCAGCTCACTTTTTATTATCTATAGTGTGTTAAGATAACACAAATTGTAATAATCATAGATTACTAATCTGCCCTATAGGTGTGACGAGAATATTGAAATTGTTCCCTGTTTTTCACATTGTAATATTCTATTTTGATATTTTTCAATTATTGAAGATGAAGACAGGAAAATCATTTCTGTTTTACTTAACAGTTGCACTGAGTAAGTATTCACATTCATTGCATTATCTATTATCTCAATACTGCAAGATGGCTATAAACATGTTTTGATGGGCGAATGCATCATGTCAGTGGTAGCATCATAGAGTCACGTGGGGTAACCGTACGCAGAGGGTAAGTGTACGCAGTGAAGTTTGTGTGAAATCAGTGACTGTTGTTGGAGTGTTTTCACATGAAAATTGTCGCGCTTCGCGGTTGCTCGAAGTTGGACGTGTATTCTGTGTTCTGCGCATTGAAAGCAAAAATTGACAGGAAAAATATTTTTTTCTCGTGTTTTCTTATTTTTTATTCAAATAATTCATTCATGTAGTCTCTCATAGTCTCTTATCTAAGAGCCTAGTATTATATGCTAATATTTATCGGCATAATGTTGTTATTGTTGGGCAATTACGCAGTATTGCATACTGACAACTGTTTGCCGTTATTTTAAAATTTCTTGTATTGAGACGTCATGGGGTAAGTGTACGGGGGCAAGTGTACGCAGCGTACACTTGAGGAGAAACAAAGAAAAATTTACAAAACCGTCAAAAAACCTAAAATGAAAGCCTTGAAGAGTGGATTTAAGAACGGTAAAGCGGTAAAGACCAGTAAAGAGATAACTGCAATTGACACTCCAGGAAATTTTCGCCTACAAAAAAGAAAGAAGAAAAGCACTTACCCGTCAAGGTGCGTACACTTGCCCCTCGAGTGGGGTAAGTGTACGTATTTGACATGTTGGAGAACTTCTGCATTATCTTTTTTTATATGTAAAGAGGTTAGTTTTATTATTTGTTTTGTGACTTATAAATGCTTATTCTATAATAATAAATTATAGCTGAATATTAATATCATCTAGTTTTGTTCTAATTGCATCGTAATTCAAAACTGCGTACAGTTGCCCCACGTGACTCTATCAATTATTTGTAATGACTTTAATGTAATTAAACATTACCTCATAACAGAACATGGCATTGTATTTGATTATACATTCATGCATATGTAAAGGTTTGCTCACCACATCCATTACATTTAGAGAGTAAAAGATTGCTGCATTTATTTTTTAGTGATTCTCAGTGTGCTGGTTCAAGAAACGGAAGCCCGGCGTAAAATCTTAAGAGGAAGGAAAGCTCTAACCAGGACATACTATCGTAAGCTTCTTCTCAAGTTATACCCCAATTTCCATTTCATATAATAGCTTCAATATGACAATTATTAGCACCTACATCAGCTCGTAGAATGACTGGATAACGTAATATTTGTTACAGGTGAGAATGTTGTCCCAGCATGGGCAATATCCGTAATGGTTGGAGTAGCGATGCTCATCGTGGGAGGAATAGTTTATGGTGTCATGAGAAAAATGGTCCTTACTGATGAAGAAGATTCTGTCCCAATCACATATCACCAACCACCATTGCAAGATGAAGTGTAATATGACTACTAATTACTTCATGTATTTTATACTTACCTACATTATAATCTTAGAATAAGAAATTATAATAAGTTATGGATGAGTCGCCATATCTTCATACTATTTCAAAATAAGTTTTATTTTTGGGGTTAACTGGAAGACATCACATCTTTGTGATTAGCTCATCAGACCTAATGTCATGGTCTTTTTCATTTTAACACGTCTCTGTATTTTGTTCCCTTGATATAAATAAAAAAAAACATCAAAATATTTTGACTTTTTTAACGCGATTTCAAAATAGCATAGTACACAACCTAGACTGTGTGATTTTTGTACACACTGTGAGCCGCAAAACAACCCATCACATATTATATACTAGATGCATTATTGCTTTAGTGGTGGGTGATTCAGTTTAGTTAGACTTCATAATTGCATTTTTACTTCATTTGATTATTACTTCCATTTTAAATCTACTATTTTAACCAATAATTGTTAAGACAATTGGTCAAATACTTAGTGATAGGTAAGAAAGTACTAATAAATAAATAACATAATTTAATTTAAGAGGAGAATATTATATTTGGAACAAATTACATAAAAGACAGTACATAATATGTTTACAATGCACATTATTTCATTTCAAGAAAGTTATTTACTATAATAAAAGTAAGTTTATTTGCTTTGCTAACTTGTCAAGTATTTTCCTTATGTAATTATAGAACCACTTGACATATTATGTGGCTGTCACAATAATTAAACTTTGATCGAAAATATAGTAAATGGATAATGTTCTATACATACATACTTAGTTATATTATAATACATTAAATAATCGTTATCAAGTTAAAACTCCCTTCGATGATATTTTTCGGGATCAAAGTAAGAAGTGACGACTACACGATGACTGAACTTTCTTCCTGTAAGAGATTGTTGGGCCCTCTGACAATCAGCAACTGAATTAAATTCTACAAACACCTGTAAAGAGAATATCAGATATGAACATGGTGATGTGTAAAAAAAAAAAAAAAAGTAATACTAAATCAATCTTAAGGTACTTGTAGGAGGCCACAGTGCATGAATGAATTAATTAAAGCATGTGTGACTACTCTAACACCAATCAACATAAAATGAACACAGAAGAATACCTTTCCACAGCCTGGAACTTCAATCCCTTCAATGGGTCGAGGAATTTCAATGCTCCTCACACTTCCATACTTGTTACATTCCTCTCTGATGTCCTCCAGGATATCTTCATACTCATCCTCATCCCGCAGTTCATCAGGAGTGACCATATTGAGGAGGCATAGTACCTCAGTAGCAGGGCCGGCACCCGCCAGAGACAGACCCGGAACTTGTAATTGAACAGGAGTCACACCGCCAGCCATCATTGCTGCTGAGAAAACGGCGAAAAAAGAATTAATTTAGGATAAAAGAACTTATGCTACTTTGAAACCCCACATAATAATGTATGTAGGTAGATAAAGTATAGCATTGCATTATTAATAATATTACAATATATTTAAAATAAAATGAACTAACCAATGGATGAATTCTTGGCTCCAATACTAGCCCTCTGTACGATCAATTTCTTATCTCCCAACTGCATTCCGTTCAATCCAGCAATGGCCTAGCGTACAAATACATATTAAACATACATTAAATAACACTACGGACAACAGAATCTGAATGTAGATTATACTAGTATATGATATTACCAGCGACATAATATATTATGTTAATAGTATGTTATCTCTCTGGATATTACTAATAAGAGAAGATGTTTACCTGATCAGTCATAGACACATCCACATATTCGGCAAATGCATATCCTTTACTTAGACCAGTGGATGAGTCCTTTACCAAATTGAAAGCCCTCAGCTGTCCAAATGACATCAACAGTTCTTTCACCTACACAACATTACATCAGATTATATTAAAACATCCTACCATCCTCCCAAGTATTTTGTATATAAAATACTATTGTTTATAGACAGTAATACTACTTACCATTATAATGTATTTCATACAATTAACTTTCAATTACAATGATAGATAATGACTTTGAAATGAATATAAAACAAATTACAAAGACTTTAGCATCAAATGTTGAGATAAAATTCCCTTTAAATTGCAATGGCTCCAAATAATTAGTGTGGCACGGTGAGTAAATCTAAATAAAATATTTATTTTGTGGCAATTTCTCGATTGAGTTTAGTGTTAAGTGAGTTTATAATGATATTGGCAATTCTATAAGAAAAGTTAAAGATACCTGTAAGAATGTTGTGTTGAATAAATGAATATAAATAATAGACTTGCCTTTGTGCTTCCATGTCTGGCTCATTCACCTTCAGTACTTAGGGTGTATAGGTGATAATGAGAGACAACAATGTTACACAGGCCGCATAATTGCCATATCTAAGCTAGGGAGGGGCAGAAAGCATACCAAATCAGTAAGTTTTATACTTTCCCTACCAATCAACATATACATATATATTCAGAATATATACATCTAATCTAGTCCACCTAAATAATGTCCGATGATGAGTTTACATGAAAAAGCCACAAAATAACCAAATTTCTGAAAAAGAAAATCCTCATAATGTGTTTGACGCCTGAAAAAAAAGGCTGAAAAGTTTATATTCCCACCTTATGTAACGTGTGACCTAAAAACATTGTAAATGCTGTGGAAGAAAAATGTAAACGGAACATACAGCCATGTGTGCAATTGATCGACGTTTGATGCTAAAACCTATGGAAAACCCTGTAATTTAGCACTAATCAAATAAGCTGAAAATATACATCGCTACAAACAACATGTGTGGAGAAACATCATCAGCAATTGGAAGGAAACAACAATATACTAGATGTCAGGTGAAGTAACAGTAGTATATGCCACATACCTGGTCTTCATTGAGATAATTAGGCAATCCTCCAATGAATATCTTGTAAGGGGAATCTGGAACTACCGTACTGACAACTCCAGCTGCAAATAATATTATCATCATAAACATACACAATACTAACTAGTATTACGTGTAACAATGAATCACACAACATATTAAATATACAAACCTGGCACATTAACTGAAGGATTCTCTGTTCCTGGCATTGGTTGGTAATCATGTGGACGACGGATCTTTAAGCTCTGACCTTTGAAATTTATTCCATCAAATGCCATCGCTTGTGTTGTTTCATCTATAGACCTTCAAACATAAATGAGAAACCGTATTAGGTACGCATGGAAACTACACAACTGTACACTGGATAATTAGTGAAAATATATAACCTATTCACAAAAACTCTCTAATACTCAATATATTATTACTATTGTTAGAAATAAGAACAAAATATTTAATGAAATATACCTGAATTCCAAGAATGCAAAGTTCTTATCGAGATTAATCTGACAAGCCAGAACAGGATTTCCGGCAGCTTGGGCTAGGCCAGACAGGTGCATTTGTTGATTGAAAAATTCCATAGTCTCCTCCTCTGTGACGCCAAAGGGAATATTGCCAACATACAATCTGTAATCAACCATTAAGACACATTCAACATCATCAAGTACGACACGAAATGCAAATATGATATGAGGTTATATACATTATGATTGACACTCGTTATCGATTGACTATAAACTTTATAGGTTATGCAAACATAAAAGTTTGATATCCAACGCTGTAACTTCGGAGCTCGTAAGTTCCAAAGTTGCACTTTTTGTCTCTCAAGAAACATTGTTGATATAGTACAAATACAATCTGAACTGAAATCTTGACTACCGAGAGAGCTCACCTTCTAGCTTGTCTTGTGATAGTTGAACCCACTACAGGTACGGCTGCTTGGGGTGTATCTGCTACAATAT
Source organism: Ceraclea dissimilis (assembly GCA_963576895.1). Lineage (NCBI taxonomy): Eukaryota > Metazoa > Arthropoda > Insecta > Trichoptera > Leptoceridae > Ceraclea > Ceraclea dissimilis. Next base: position 7,965,701 of record OY756361.1, on the reverse strand, counting down.
TGGCCGGTATTTGTCCAGCAGCCTGCATCGCTTTGTATTGTAAGGGTGTGATGTGCTCAAACCCTGGAGGAGGCACATCCCAGTACAAAGAAGGCTTGCGTCTTCTGGATCGAGTATTCCTACCGCTCGGAGACCTAGACCTGCTCCTTTTTCGATCTCTGCGGTCCCTGCTTCTGGATCTTGACCGTTTTCTCTCGCGGGATCTGGACCTTCGGCGACGATCTATAAAACAATTAAAGTTTAGTCACGCCACATCTGATGCATCCGAACATATTTTAACGGACATCGGTAGATATTTACCTTTATCTTCACCCATATTTTAGTTTCTCGGGGTTAAAAAAATTACAAAATGCTCGAACGCTGCTACCCAACGCTTCCCCGCTTGTCAATGTAAAAAATCAAAATGGTAGAACGCGCGGTGTTGCCATTGTTGACGCGCTCACGACTGACGTGAATATAGTTACATCTAGGCCGTAAACCATGGCAACCAACCGGACATCATATTGCCCCATATTGCCCCTATCGCCCTCATTGGGCTCCATTGGGCGAGTCTGCTAACACAGGGATTATTTTGAAAGGCATCACACACGTCCGGATGTTCAGTTGACTGAATCGGCGCCCTCATTGAACACCAACTCTTTTTTGACAGATTGTAACTCACTTAAGTAACGTTGGTGAAATGCTCTCTGTAGAAACCGGTGGAAATTTATCTATGATTTTGAAAGATTAAAGAACTGAAATGTCAATCGGAAAAACACAGCGGAAAAATGATAGTGGCGTAGAAAGTTGATTTAATAGTTGGTATATTTTTTAATGAAACATAAACCATGGCTGTAAACATTCTTACTCGTGGAACTTTTCAGGCACTGAGCAGACTTCCTTCTGTATTTGCAATGTAAGAATTCGATTCACTACTCATTTTATAGGTTATGTCGTGTCGTTACCTTACCAAGGGAACATTAATTTGTTCTTTTTGATTAATCTGGACTTGTGTTGGAAATAGAATTGATTGCGATCGAACCCGTTTATTAGAAGGGCGCGTTTGCGACTCAGCCTCAGACCACCTTAAATCAGAATATTGCATCCCAAAACGATTAAAATGAATGGAAAGGAACAAGTACTAAATTAATTTGTGTGTGTACACAGGTGCAACTGCAGAATTATTGATGTAAAGCGGCCCATGGCAGTCTTTTCACCTTACTATTTGGAGCCAGTCTTTAAGAAAGATGAATTGAAAGCCTTAGAAGAAAGTGGAGAAGCACTTAAAAGAGCTAATCTTCCTGTGAAGCCGCCTAAGCCTTACCAAACCAGTTCAGAATTATACGACGAAGTTGTTGGGTAAGCATTGTATCTTGACTACTATAAAGTTAGCCATCATCTGTTCGTGGAAACATGTAGTATATATACCTAACTACACGTTGGGCAATATTTCATTTTCAAGTGAAATGCATTTCCATTATTTAAAAAAATTAATTGCATTAAATTTGTAGGCGTTTTATAAATTATCTCATGAGAAAAGGAGACAAGAAGAGAGCTAGAGAAACTCTTGAAAAAGCTTTTGAAACTATTAAGAAATCACAAATTGAACGATATCATTTGGCCACTGACCCCGAGGAGAAGGCAAACATTGAATTAGATCCGAAAGTCATCCTCCACAAAGCTATCATTAATGCACAACCGCTTCTACAACTCACACCAATAAGAAGAGGAGGTGTGACTTATCAGGTAAAGTATTATATTGGATTTATACAAGTACCACAGATATTAGTTAAACCTCTTGGTCTCAAAATAATACAGATTAGAGTCTTAAGTACCTAGGCAATTGATTTATTTTCTTGGTATCATATTCATTATCAGAATAGTTTGAAGTTGTATTCGTTGCTTTCACAGGTCCCATGTCCTGTAACTAACGCTCGATCCAGGTTTATGGCACAGCAGTGGTTCACTCAAATAATCATGGATCGCGATAGGAAAAAAATTCCCATTCATGATCAGCTGGCGTGGGAGTTGATGGATGCTGCAAACAACAGAGGAAGAGTTATCAAAAAGAAGCTAGAACTTCATAGACTCTGTGAAGCCAATAGGGCATACGCTCATTACAGGTATTCATATTAAATTTACATCTTTACTCTGCATCATACGAGTAAACTACACTAGCCTCACACAATAATGTTGATATTGAGGACGCCATCTCAAACCAATTGAGGAAACCATTCATATAATTCCCAGTTCTTTATTATGTCACATTTTGTAGTAAGCTAACATACTGTGGATAGCTTGCTAAAGAGCGTAAAAGTGCATTAAAGGGGCATATGCACTGAGCAAAAATCGTTCTATTTTTGCTGCAACTTTTTCAAATTTTGTATGAGAATGTTAGCGCGAAATAAGAATAACGTAAGCGACAAAGTGAATTATACCTTTTTAAAAGAAACCTGGGAAGAAATTTATAAATCTAAAACAGCCGATTTGTTAAGATTATAATTACCAGTATTTTGGCTAAATTATACTTTTATATCTGAAAAACTGAAAGGAAAATCTTCAGATCCTGTAAATTTAAGGGGTACTTTAGGAATATTTTTTTTTCAAGGAATTTCCAAATCCTGTGATTCTAAAACAGCCGATCTGTAGTCCATACTTTCATCTATCACTGTCTTCAGTTTCAAGACGATTCCCTCAGTATTGGCTGAGTACAATTCAGGGCGCCGAAGCCCAATGACAGCAAATAGGACCTTAAATAAAATAATTTTGGTAGATTAACAAAATAATTTTGGTAGATTATCAAAATAATTAAGTACTTTTTTTTTTACTTTCAGATGGAGTTAAACGGGACAACACCCAATACTATTAGTATCATAACATTATATTATGTCTTTTAAATAATTTTAGTATAAATAAAGTTTAAACAATTCATATTATTCTTATTTATTGAGTTGACATTCTACCTTTATATACTAAGAATCTACCTGCCCAATATTTTCATCCTCCCAAAATAGGCAACCACTCTGTGGCATCTATGATTGATCTGTCAGCTATTATCATTATAAAATATCTATGGTTTTTTGTATTTATTTATTTTTTGATTGACTGACATGAATGACAAGTTGATTTATTATACTGTTTTCTTAAAAAAATATACTGTCATAATATGTATTTACTTTGTTGTTCTTGCGGATAAAATATAAATGATGTATTTTAATTACAGTAAGGTAATACTAATATCTACTTTGTTTTATGTTTATATCTAATTTATTTCCATTTTAAGGGTAGACAAAGGGAAGGAGCTCATTGGGATATCAAGGAGCTCCTTCTCTTCTTATATCCTTCATTTTGTACTATAATTTAATGGTTCTATTATAAGTAATTTCTTCCCGTATTCATGCATTATTCTATTACCACAAGTGTCTCGGTAGTAGTCTCACTGTAGTCTCATCAGAAAATAATAACGTTTTTAATTACAGGAATCTATACTCGAAGCACTTTTCTGGAAATGCGTCATTGTATTTTATATTCAGTAATATTTTTCCTTGTGTCATGGCTTCACAATCTTATGATATTTTATTACAACAATAAAATGTCTGTAGTTTTACGATTAAGGAGGATAAAAGAATTGTTCTTTTAGATTAACAGTTTAGCAGGAACTGAATTATTTAGTTGTGACTGTTATATATTTTTTACAATTCATTAATGGACTTTAAAATTAACTAAATATTTTTTTAGGTCAAATGTCATTCACTTGAAAAAGTGGAACAGCTACTGGCTCTTTCACGTAAATTTATTAATGTTTAGAATTGTTTATGTGTTGAGTTAATTAGATCAAAAGATTTTATTTATTTATTTCAAGATTAACTATGATTATTACGGTTTTAATAATGGCTATGTATTTCTGATGTTTCACAACACGAAGAGGTAGTGATATAGTTATTGAAAATGGCTTTTCGTAAAAAATGACGAACTTTTTTCATGGGCGAATAATTCAATTCTTTCGGTTAGAATTATTGAGCGACAGAGGAAGACTGGTTGTTGGCACAAATTTAATCATAAAAAGGAGATACTTTATGCTTGGTAGCCACAGTGAACGTTCCTAACCCCTGACTTATAATTATTACGTATGTTTTACTAAATTTTCTCTGACGTTTATAGTATAGTAATTGTATATAACTATTATTAAGTGACTCCTACACTGTGGTCTTTACATTAATAATTTAGCTTAGAATGAATGAATTAATATTATATTGTTGGCTTGTGACTGATGATTTGATACCACCTTAATGTATTGATACATAATACTATTCAGTTTACAATAAAACACACAGTTTTCCCAATCACAATAACTTAGAAATCAATAAATCAATATTTTTGTACGTACCATTATTTATTTATGCCCTTGACAAATGTACTTCAAGTAGACATGTGAAACCAGCATTAATGTTAACACAACATCATATCAACATATTTTATTTCACATACTCAAACAATTAACTAACGACATACTATGTAGTACATAGTTTGTTTTCAGTTTTATTTGAACAAATGATTATGTTACCTTATGTAGATATTATTACATATCAACAGTTTTTTATATCATTATGAATCACATTGTTGAGAGAATGAAAAGAATAAATCAATATTTGTAAAATAATTTATTTTGTATAGACACATCCCTCTAAAGAGAAATTTCATCCATTTCTCTAATTTAACCAACCTAATGGACCACCACAACATCCTCACTTAGCAGATCTCATGCAAAGTGAACTAATGTAAGTCTTATCTTAAATTATATACATATATATTTTTATTTCAATATACAAATACAAACACTTAAAACTGTGTACACAATTATTTACAATAGGTACTGAATACTCAATTATATACAAATGAATGCTTGATTGTATACAGTTAAATTTGCATGGTTTTAAATTTTATTTTAATTGTTGAAAATTATATCGCATATTTCTTTGTAGTAAGTGAAAAGAAAGTTGTGCCAATATGAAATTCATAATACTGTAGTATTTAGATTTCATAGATAATTTTGGCCTAGTTTGTTTGGTAATCAATTTAATCTATGAAGATTAAATTTAATATATGTGAAATGAAAAATATAATACATAGGTATAGTAATGAGATTAAGCAGTGTATAATAATACTTATTTATATGTAAAATATCTATGTATGTATAACAAGTCAAGTAATGTCTCAGATATACTTACCTTCTCATGTATGAAATTATTCTTAAACACTTTCTATAAGTACCTATATATTCATACATTGATTTGCAGTGGTGTAACACACAACCAACCGTGAAAGAAAAGTATGACTGATATGTTTGATTTTGTATCCCTTACGGGGTACAAAGTTAATGTTTAATATGTACATTTTTATTATAAAGTAATTATAAACTCCATCATTTTTGTTGTCACAGTCCTGCAATTGAAGTAAAAAACTCTAGGTATCCTTGCGAATCATATTTTGTACATTTTTTGTGAATAATACTTTAAAATTATCAGAATACGCACACTTCTTCCCTCATAGTTCAATAATTTACAGACAACATTGAATTGTGTTCGAAGAAATAATCTGGTCTATTTTTTTTTTAACATTTTTGATTGTTTTATGTACACTATTCCAAATACTCTCCAGAACACTTTACAGTACAGTATGCACTTGTAAAAAGTGGATTAGATTGGCAGCAGGACTCAATGTTGTCTTGTCTTTCAATTTTTTGAGAACCTGCCCTACAAATTCCGGTGTTTCTTCACATCTACATTCCATCATCTTTATTGTTTATCGTAGTTTTCAATTTTTCTAGCATCTATTGACAACAAAAGATGCCCTGTTTGTAGGATTGGATGAGTGATAATTTTTCCCGGGGCATGCATTTTTATTCCTTGGTTATGATTTTATTTCATCTCTAATTTTAGATTTTACAAAGGGTGTTTTTCGTTAAAAATGTTATTGAATGTTAACGTTTTGCCATATTATTTTTACTTTAGGATAGTGTTAAGTGTTACACAGGGCCGTATTTACACTTTTCTTAGGAATAGTTCCTGACTTTTTCGCACAAAAACTGTTGACCTTGGCCAAGAAAAAATCATTGAGCAGGGGGGGGTGTTATCTTTTTTCATGAATGACTGGCCTTTTGACAAATACGGCTCTGGTGTTACACCAGTGGCGCATTGGATTCAGTAGCAGAGGTGGAGAATATTGTTCAGTAGTTTTTACATACAACTGGTACTTGGAGTACTTAACACATTGCAACTGTTATCAATTATTACCACTAATGTGTTTTATATTTGCTTCCTTTCATTTTCTGCTTTTTTGTTGAAGCGTAGTGGTGCAGTAGTACTTGGTGCTTGATGTAGAAATATTGTGTTTAATAATATAATAGTTTATAGTAATTATGATTGTTATTTATTAAATGGTATTGGTATGTATGTACCACAATATTTCTCCTGATGTATATTTTTTAGGCTTGAAACTACCAATTAATTTGACTGTTTTTTATATTAATTTCATTTCATTTTTTATTAATATTTTTTATTTAATTTTAATCAATGATAATTAAAAAATACTCATCTTCCACATAGCTGATACTAGATTATATGATATGAATACTATTTACTAAAATAGACTTAAATTTTCAGAAAATCAACATTAAAATAAAAATAAAATACTCTTTATTGTATATAACGGACTTATTTCGTAATGGCAATTTCTAACAGCCAACTTGAATATGTTAAGTCTGATTTTAGTAAAAAATATTCAAACCGATAATTCCTAATTCATTCCTTCTTTTCCGAGCATTGAAACTATTAGAGCAAAATTGCGTAGAATAGTTGACAAATATTTAAACTAACTTTGCGCCCAGTCCGCATGTGCCCGGATTTTAGGCTTCATGCAACCACAATACATCTCGTTTTTTTAATATAAGTAATTTTTACTCTTTAAATGTAACATGTATTCAATCGTTCCATAGTCTATCCTAGCAAGGATTCTGCTCGATCATTACTCAAAATATGTAGTTTGAAAGTTCTCCCATGTAAAACTGATTCCTGGGCATAGGCAGTTCAGTACCTATGCAACCTTACTAAAATATGATGATTTTTCTTTTTAAAAATGTACCCATGAACAAATCCTTTGACCCTTTTTAATATTAGTAATAATTTATTTTTTTATTGACTATTTAATACAACTACTATGTATTGTGTTTACCAGTGTTCTTGTTAAATAATAATTCATGTATCATTATAGATCTATCTTCTGTAATGATCTCATGTTGTATGAACCTTATCAGTGACCATCAATCAATAATATAATGACTACTCCAATTAGGAAAACTAATTCACCAAAAAATCATTATCATTATAGACTATGCTTTCAATATACCTACGAGTAGTTGACCTCAACTCAAGTTCAAGTTAAATTTTTATTAACATTTCAATTCATTATTTTAACAACTCGGGCAGTTCAAACTCGCATATTAAAAAATAAGTACTACTTGTTGACAACGCATCGGTTTTCTGCACTTTCGTACTGCAAATGTTTTTTTTTTATCTAAAATAATACACCAGTAAATATGCACATAGTACGTTCACTATTTTTTAACACGTAAACTTTCAACAGCTTAGAAGATCGTCTTTCAATGTACCTCCGAATAAAACCAGTTAGCAAAGCTCCATGTTCGTTGAGAAATATTAAGGGAAAAGAAATAACAGTACCACTCGTAGCTACAAAATCACATTAGGAATCGAAGAGTTTGTGAAACTATAAAATTTGAACAAAGGTTGGCGAGTGTGATGTCCGAGCTCCTCATTAATGGCAGTTGTTTTTATCAACATTTTGTGATTGCCAAATTATCTTATATCAGCATGGAGCAAATTATTTTACGTTTATTAATAATAATTTATGGAGATTAGTCCAATGGTATACATTTTGTTAATTATATTGTATCTGGTAAATCATCAGTATTAAAATTAGAATATTATTGTGCCGTCATCAGTGCTCCATTATTAAAAAAAAAACATTAGTGATGTATTATTCTTTGTTCCTAATATTGATTGTAATATGTGAGTGGATAATACACAGACGTTCGCTATCTAGTTTTTATATGTTGTAATATTAATAATAAATACTTATGAGAAATTTACTACCCTCATAAACACACATAGAAAAATGTTGTTTTCTTGTAAGAGTTTAATATAATTTCACTTTATCGTTAAATTTTTATTGGCAGACCAAAGAAGGTATGAACATTGCCAGTTAATTAACTAATCAATTTTGCATACATGTTTATTACTATATATTTTCACTTTAATTTCCACTGTGAAATACACATAAGTGGTAGGTATAGGTAATGTAGCGTAATTAAATATTGCAATGGATTGATTATTAACTATTGCTTGCGAAACCTAACCATGTGGTAACAATAATCACATATTAAAAACAATAAAACACACCATTAATTACTTTTATACATGTTGGAGTATATAATAAAATCAAACTAAATAATCACCATTTTTTAACCCTGTAGTTAAAAGAGCTGATTCATATTTATTAATTCTGTTTCTCCTTACATTCATTCCTCTTTCTTTTTACAGATTAATGTAATGTATGTGATTACAACGATTAGAGGAAGAATGCAGTCATGATAAAATAGGACTAGGCCGTGTTGAATTAGTATAGTTCCTATACATTATATCGCTGTTCCAGTTGTAGCATTGCTTTTGTTATTGACATTAGTATAGAAATATACCAACATTTGAGAAGACAATGAATTGTTCTGATAAATTCAAACTTCTCATTTGGAAAAATTTCACTCTCCAAAAGCGAAATAAAAAACAGACTCTTTTTGAAATACTAGCACCAGTCTTAATAACAACATTACTGCTGATCGTGAGGGGCTTAGTGGAACCCGCAGCAAAGCAGGAAGTTCATTATGAAGCCTACAGTGCTGGCAATATATCTACTGGGAGAAATAACATAGGATTCAGGAGGTATACATAAATTCATTTTAGTATTTTTACTATCAGCTACACATACATATAACTGATATCTGGTTGTTCAATGTTCATGAATTGCCAGACTAAAGACTTACGATTTAATATTTAGGTGCCGTTTGAAAGTGATATAAATGCTTTTATGTTTTTTAGTAGCAGCAATGAATTACAAAAAATTATGATTCCGTTTTCACCCAATACGCATTTTGCAAAGAGAATAGTTATGGAAGCAATGGGAGATTTGATATCGGAAAATATTGCTGGTGGTGGTAGTATATCACGATTTCTCACAAACAATGTTGTTGGTCTTAAAAATGCTGGGGAATTGAGAAGGCACATGAAGAATCCTATTTATGCCAACAGAAGTGTCTGTGGAATTCAATTTGACGGTTTATTAATGAGTGAGTATTCTTTGTATGCCAAATGCCTCTACAATCCACTGCCCATACTTGATAATAATTTTCATATTTATTTGATCTACTTATTTATTTATCATATAGCAACTATTAATGAAAGCTAAGTATTTTGTAGCTTTGCATTTAATAGTAGAAATAATATTAAGATTTCCGACCGCGGAACATGGTGGAAGTCCATGACATTACACAGCGCTTTTATTACAGCACGTAATAAAAGTCATTACGTCAATTTTTAACTACATATACTCTGGTTTTTTATTTTTAACTTTAACAGTAGAACCCTGATGATCCGAACACTTCGGATAGCAGATTCCACTGTGTTTCCCTTATGTAGTCAGCATATTTCCAGATAGTGTTATATTTTTTGTTGCAACTATTTCAGATGGATCTGACCTTATATCTGATAACATTCGGCTGACCCTTCATTTCCCCTCAGAATTGAGAACAACACCAATCCGATCGCATTACCTAAATTGGAAAACTGATTCTACGTTTCCTGTATTTCCAACACCGGGTCCACGTGATCCAAACTCAAATACGGGAGGAATACCAAGTAGGTTTAACTACATTTATCTCATATATTCCTTATGTATATTATAACCATCAGTGCTATATTGTCATTAGGTTATCAGTAGTATTTTGAAGGAAGTGATTTTAACTTTTATTTCTGAAATACCAACTGGAAGAGAAGGTGGGTGTTCTGACTTGTGAATCAATTGTACTTGGCCCTGCATTAATTATTTTTATTGCTCAAACTGTGTGCAATAATTTGTATTGGTTTTCTAATTTTTAGATTATTCTAAAGAAGGTTTTGCTCCACTGGCACATGCGTTATTTCGAAGATTATCAATGGCTAAAAATATTAATTTTCCTAATGTTAAATTTAAACGTTTCCCTCACCCGCCGTTTGTACATGATGATTTTATTGTTGCATTAAAAGCTATTATGCCCCTTGTAATGCTTATCTGTTTCTATAATACGGCTGTGAATACAGTTAATGTCATAGCGACTGAGAAGGAACAGCAACTAAAAGTGAGTAACTTTAATGTACCGGGAAAGTGCAGTCTTTCATACTCAGTTATAAATATCATTAAATATTGTATCAGATTTGAACCATTGTCTGTTGTGTTTATTTTGAAGGAAGTGATGAAAGTAATGGGACTGGATTGTTGGCTCCATTGGATAGCGTGGTTTATTAAGACTTATACATATATTATTATCAGTATAACACTGATTGTTATACTAATGAAGGTATGTTATATGGGAAATATTACTTAATAATTTGAACTTATTATATTATGTACTATGTATTTGTGTTTGGTGTCCCTCAGGTAGAATGGTTTTCCACTGCAGATGGTGTATCGGGGTATTCCATATTAACATATACACATTGGACATTCCTCTTCTTCTTCTTGGCTATATACACAGTCACATCAGTTTGTTTTTGTTTCATGATAAGTGTCTTCTTTTCAAAAGGTATTTCTTATTAGTCAGCACTGTTGTATAATATACCGACTGACAAATATAAATTAAATTTATAATAATATATTCTTACAGCGAGTACTGCTTCAACAGTGGCTGGCTTATGTTGGTTCTTGTCATTCTGTCCATACACAATCCTGAGTAACAAGAAAACTCTATCGCCATTTGTCTCGAGACTCTTTAGTTGCTTGGCTTCCAACACAGCAATGAGTTTTGGGTTTGAAATCATCTTCAATAATGAAGCCATAGGAGAAGGTGATTTTTTGTTTCTTTCTTTCCACATTGTTTCCTGCTTGCCTCTCTTACAATAATTTAGGAATTCACATACTGAATCTTGTATCATTCGACTAAAGAAATTATATGATGTTGAGTTCATTCGAAAACACCTTACTTATTAAAATTTTAAATCTTGTAGGTCTTCAATGGTCAAAGATATGGACCCAAATCAGTTCAGATGACAGCCTAGTGATGGGACACATCTTAATTATGTTTGTAATAGATGCTATTCTATATTTGCTCATTGCTCTCTACGTAGAACAAGTTATGCCTGGAGAGTATGGAGTACCTCAACCTTGGAATTATTGTCTCAAAAGAGAATATTGGATGTCAATAATGGGATATAGTAAAGCAACAAGAGGTATGTTTGTATTTTACCTACTCGACACTAAATACATACATAAATTAACTATATTCTGTTTTACATGTATATTTTACTCATCTTCATATCAATCTTCTAGCTGTGGGAACTGTCCCTTATATAGAAACACTATCGAGTGATCCCAATATTGAACCAGATCCTAAAAATGTTAATATAGGACTTCAAGCAATTGTAAGTTTAAGATCTAAGACTTATTCTTATGAGTGTGTGTGTGTGTGTACTTTAAATACTCATTAATCAATACATATTACCTATAATCAATTGTAGAATCTTTCAAAAGAGTTCAAGAAGAAGGCTGTAGTGGATAATCTTAATTTAAAAGTATTTGAGGGACAAATTACTATTATCCTGGGACACAATGGAGCTGGTAAAACTACAACTATGTCTATGTTAACAGGTATGTTCAATATAAGACATGTTGATATGAGTAGTATATTGATTGCTAGATGTTATTTCCAATATATTACATATGTTTAGTTTGATAGCTTATTCATTTCTTTACAGGCATACTTACTCCAACTTCAGGCACTGCAATCGTAGATGGTCATGATATTAGAACTGATATTACTGGAGCAAGATCTTCACTCGGATTATGTCCACAACATAATGTACTATTCTCAGATCTGACGGTTGAAGAACATATAAAATTTTATGCCAGTTTAAAGGGCTTAAGGGGCAGGAAACTAAAATATGAAATAGAAAAATATGTGGAATTACTTGGTTTGAAAGATAAAGTAAGCCTGAAATAACAACCTGTTTATTTGTAAATAAATTGTTATGGATCCAGGGGTTGCACTTTAAGGGTGAATAACATTATTTTATATTTTAGCGCCAAAATCTAGCAAAGACATTATCAGGTGGAATGAAGCGTAGATTAGGTGTTGGTGTGGCTCTGTGTGGAGGATCTAAGGTGGTTATTTTGGACGAGCCTTCCTCAGGGTTAGATCCTGCATCAAGGAAAGAACTATGGGACCTTCTGCAAGCTGAAAAGAAGGGTATGTTGTGTGAATAAAGAATGCAATATGTTGAAGTAGGTATAGAATACGTAGTATGATGTAAATGAATGGATGTAATTTCAGGGCGTAGTATAATAATGTCCACACACTTTATGGATGAAGCTGAAGTGTTAGGAGAGCGCGTTGCTGTGATGGCTGGTGGTAGAGTCCGTGCTATAGGCTCTCCATTCTTCCTCAAGAAACAGTTCAGTGTTGGCTACAAATTGACCGCAGCTACAACTGGTGGACCACACACTCCAGTCACTGAACTCATCCAGTCTTATATTCCAGAAGCTACTCTCGTCACTGATATTGGTGATATACTTATCTATTATTACAGTATTTTAATATGCAGGTACTGTATTCACTATACAGTGCTATTATAGTACCTACTTGGTCCAAGATACATCTACCGTAATGATGGTTAATGATTTTGCACAATGGATAAGTAGTTACTTGATAGCGGTCCTGTAATGCTGGTAGATGTCAATGATAAAGAATAAAAATGTGAATGTATTAAGATATAAAGGTATTGTATTTTCCAGGCTCTGAGTTGTCCTACGATTTACCAGCTAAAGTGTCGGATAAATTTGTACCTTTATTACAAAAACTAGAAACATCACATACAGATTATGGTCTGACCAGCTTTGGAATATCAGTTGGTTCATTAGAGGCAGTGTTTATGAAGTAATTTATTTCATTAGTCGGTATAAGATGAATGCATATATAAATATGGCATGCAAATGTTGACAATTGTATTGTGCGCTGCTTGTAGAGTTGGAGCAGATGCTATTGAGGCACTTGATGAGAATGATCAGATAATATTCAAGGAGATGGGAACTAATCTCCTAACTGATGTAAATTATAATAATACTAAACGTAATGCCTCTCAAGCTGAAGATGGTTTGTATGACTTGTAGTTTTTTTCGTAAAATTTATTTATGTATTAAAAATATTTAAGTATAATTTTATTTATGTATGTGCAAAATTTGCATGTTGATAATTAGTGATATTACTTTTCCTAACAGGAGCCACGTCGCAGAAGCATTACATTAGATGTAAATTATGGCAATCTCAGTGGATTGCGATGTTCAAAAAACATAAAGCAGTAACAATGAGATCTTGGATTTTATTAATTCTTCAAATTATAATCCCAGTAATATTTCTTCTAATTGTTATATTGGTTGACCGTGGATCTAGAGCTTCCAGAATCTTACCCCCGAGAGCTTTAACACTATCCAATGGATACAAAGACAGTGAGACTCTTGTAGGTTATGGAGGAATCCTGGATAACATCACCGAGACAAGAATAAATATGTACAAAAAATATTTTGAAGGTAGTTCCTCTATGAAAGTTATTGATATTGGAAATGAAGATATGGAAACATATTATTTACGACGGGTAATTTAATATTTAAAGTCAGTTAAATATATTGTATTCTATCTGTCTGTATTCTACACTTGATGCCTATTTTATAATAACTATTGATTACTTGTAGGCTTATGAGAATATGCCCGAAATGAGAAAGAAAAATACAGCTGGAGCTACTTTTGATAGCAACAATGTTACAGTGTGGTATTCTAACTTTGGTTTCCATGACTTGCCTGTTTCAATGATGTTAGCTTACAACGCTATTGTTAAAGCTGCATCTGCAAACACCACACTATCACTAATTAATTATCCGTTACCATTTAGTTTAGACTTACAGGTATGTTAGTTTAGTATGAATATGCGTATCATGTTTATAATCACAACTCTTGATGTATATAGAAATATGTATGGCATTGCAGATGCAGATGTTAGGCAGCCCTGATGAACAAGGATTTCAGTTGGCTCTCAATATAGGATTCAGCTTGGCAATTGTATCTAGTTTTTATATCTTGTTTTATGTTAAGGTAATTCATATAGTATACTAAATTCATACATACATGTGCAAAGGCATTTTTATCCTGAAATGCCATCAAATATTTAGTTAATGTATGTGTTAATATGTTAATTATTATTTGTTTCAGGCGAGTGCTACAAGATCTAAACTCCTTCAGTTAACATCTGGTGCATCTCCATTTATATTATGGGGCTCTGCTTTTATTTGGGATGTTTTATGTTTTATTTTTGTTTCGTTCGCAATTGCTTTTACTTTATTAATGTTCCAAGAGATAGGATTTTCAACAGTCAGTCAAACGAGTAGGTGTTTGCAATAATTCCATTGTATTGTTATAATTTGTGTAATTAAACTTGTTACACTTTGTTAATAATTTCAGTGCGTATAATGTTGCAACTCACATTATTCAGTTTTGCCATGTTACCTTTGAACTATTTGATGGCTGATTGTTTCACAGAACCAGCCTCGGGATTCTCTAAGATGTGCTTTATTAACTTCTTTACAGGTATGATAACTTAAGTTTTTTTAAGATATTGTTTGACTGATGAGTATTATTGTACCTAAGCATTACATCATCGTATTGTATTGTAGGGTTTATTACATTTTTAATAGTACAAGTATTGCACACACCACGTTTTGAATTGGAACATGTGGCACAATTATTGGATGCAATATTTCTTGCTGTGCCGCACTATGCTATTTGCATAGGAATTAAGTAAGTTTTTATTAGATATTTATTTACATGTATATTTGGTGACATGATGTATGTTTGGTTTAACCTACATAGACTTACTATATTTTAGAAGGCAGTATGATGGCTATGCAATAGTTCAGAACTGTAAGAATCTATGCGAATCAACTTTAGTTAATTATCTGCCTCCCAATACAAGCTGCAATTTACAAACTGTTTGTAGTTTGGCTCCTATAGTACCAATTCTAAAGCCCTGTTGTAGTGAGTATACACATTGTTTCACTTTACAAAACTCTTGTGTTTATATATTAAGTTATTTTATATTGAAATTCTTCATGAGAATACAGGAATCATCCCTCGGAACAGTAATGTGTATTACCTA
Organism: Ceraclea dissimilis; assembly: GCA_963576895.1. Classification (NCBI taxonomy): domain Eukaryota; kingdom Metazoa; phylum Arthropoda; class Insecta; order Trichoptera; family Leptoceridae; genus Ceraclea; species Ceraclea dissimilis. The sequence goes on along the minus strand of OY756361.1, from coordinate 7,950,201 downwards.
CTCATTCCATGTTGTACATGATGCTCTGATCTTATATTCCCAGTACCCATACTAATTATTATGTGTATCACAGTGTCTGAAGATTCTTTCTTTGAGTGGAAAGCCCCAGGAGTTGGAGCACCTTTACTGTATATGATATCAGTGGCCTCTGTCTTATTTGTAATTCTTCTTTTAAAAGAATACCAGTTTATCAATATTGTAAGTTTTTATAATCTACATAATAAAATTAGTGATCAAACAGTAAAAGTTTACTTTCAGTTATATTGCTAATAACACTTACTATACTCGCCCTAAATTTCTCTACAATGTTTTAGTTCAATAGATTAATAAGTAGGAGCGCCAAGTTACCCGACGCGTCTAATGAGAATGAAGATAGTGATGTGGCTGCAGAAAGACAGAAGATTGCAATGATGGATTCCAAGGAATATTCTAACTACATGTTACTCTGCAAGAATATGTCCAAGAATTATGGAAGTTTTAATGCTGTTAACAGGGTATCATTTTGTAAGTAAAAATATCCCATGATTTTATACTATTGTATTAAAGAAATGTGTATATAATAAGAAGGTACCAATAATTGAAAGTCTTGCACAAACAACATCGCAAACAACAAAAAGGTAAAAGCTGTTTTGTATGGAACAGTGTTGCCTATAGTACTAATTACTAATACCTACTCATCCCTTTTTGTTTCAAGCACAAAAAATATGTTTTCCTCCATCACACTAGTGTCAGAAACTGGAAGCACCGAACATAAGCAGTGCATTTTTAAAAACAATAATTTGGTTTTCTTATTTTTTACATTTTGTCGTTTGCAACGTTGTTCACCCAATTCGATTAATTTACCAATGTCAACGGCATAATGGAAGACATTCAAAACTTGTCTGAGCTCTCACAAACTCATCTCCAACTCTGGTCTCTCCTATACCATACAATATATGTACATTCTATTATTGTTTGTTACTATTTGTGACTCAAAAATTAATGAAAACAATAAATCGCAGGTGTTGGTCAGGGTGAGTGCTTTGGTTTGCTGGGTATTAACGGAGCAGGGAAGACAACTACCTTCCAGATGCTCACTGGAGACATAAGCATGTCTCATGGAGAAGCTTGGATTGTAGGGAATTCTATTAGTAGTGAATTGGAGGAAGTTCACAAGCACATTGGTATGTTGTCTTCTATCCTATTATATTGTTATACTAACTACTATATACATATAGGTATTATTATCCATTGTAAGTACATTACTTTCAGGTTACTGTCCACAATTTGATGCTTTGTTAGATGAGATGACTGGACGTGAAACAATTGATTTATTTGCAGGCCTTAAAGGAATACCTTATGAACAAAGACAAAATATGACATTGAGTCTCAGCAGCAAACTTGGATTTATCAAGCATTTAGATAAGATGGTACATATAACTAGTCACACCACACACCAGCACCCCACCCATCTCTCCAGTCTATTGATGTGATTTGTGTGTTTTCAGGTGAAAGAGTATAGTGGTGGTAATAAGAGAAAACTTAGTGCAGCTGTGGCACTATTAGGAGATCCTGAAGTTGTTTATTTGGATGAGCCCACTACAGGTTAGTTGTATAATGTATAGGTACCTACTCTGTCTCACATATAAGTCAACTTACCCTTCCTTGTATAAATACAGGTATGGATCCTCTGGCCAAGAGACAAGTGTGGAGAGCAGTGGCTGCTAGAAAGCAAGGTTGTGTGGTGCTCACCTCCCACAGTATGGAAGAATGTGAGGCTCTGTGCACTCGCCTTGCCATTATGATAAAGGGGCAGTTCCGCTGTATTGGCTCTCTGCAACATCTCAAGAACAAGTTCTCTCAAGGTGATTATACAAATATATGTAGTACCATTCTATATTTCACCAAGTGTTATATAACTCTCTACATTTATAATTTATCTCAAGGTCTTTCTACAGGGTGTTTGATAGATGGATACAGATATCTTCAGGAGTGATAGTAGAGATCATTTAGCATCTTTTGAGCCAAACTTAGCTTAGTAAAAAGTCGCACGGTTCTCGAGATATTCGAGATTTTAACTTTTTTTCGAAATACCCCGAATTACTCAAGTTTTAGCCCGATAGCATCGTAAGTAAAGGTACCTACTTAGTTCTATCATTCTTTTTTGTTACCTGAATATGTGTTTAGTCTATTTAAATCATAAGTTTCAATCTGAAAAACAATCATGTTAAAAAATATCGGATTAAAGTTTCGAGAAGGAGATATTTCAAAAACGAGTTACGACTTTGGAGAGGATTTTAGATAAGAAAAAAAATGTTCAAAGATTCAGAAATCTGGAAAAAACTTCTCTGGTTTATGCTCTTTCAAATGATATACAAAACATTATAAAAAACATTAGTTTCATAAATCCATGAAACAATAACTTAAATAGATCACCTCTAATTTAAGCAAATTTCCATACAAATTCGGGAACAGTAAAATTGAAAGGAAATGTGCGTTTCACTATGCAACTCTACTCATAGTAAATTTGTATGGAAATTTGCTTAAATTAGAGGTGATCTATTTAAGTTATTGTTTCATGGATTTATGAAACTAATGTTTTTTATAATGTTTTGTATATCATTTGAAAGAGCATAAACCAGAGAAGTTTTTTCCAGATTTCTGAATCTTTGAACATTTTTTTTCTTATCTAAAATCCTCTCCAAAGTCGTAACTCGTTTTTGAAATATCTCCTTCTCGAAACTTTAATCCGATATTTTTTTAACATGATTGTTTTTCAGATTGAAACTTATGATTTAAATAGACTAAACACATATTCAGGTAACAAAAAAGAATGATAGACCTAAGTAGGTACCTTTACTTACGATGCTATCGGGCTAAAACTTGAGTAATTCGGGGTATTTTGAAAAAAAAGGTTAAATCTCGAATATCTCGAGAACCGTGCGACTTTTGACTAAGCTAAGTTTGGCTCAAAAGATGCTAAATGACCTCTACTATCACTCCTGAAGATATCTGTATCCATCTATCAAACACCCTGTATAGAACATTGAATGATTGTACAACATCCATAAATAATATTATTTAGATTGTTTCCATATAATCTTTACTGTTTGCAGGATATACGCTTATTGTAAAACTTGGCAGAATTCCAGAATTAATTACTGCATCACAGCCTGATATAATTACCTCGAGAATATCTTCTTCAGACACAGTTAACACGGAACCCTTTCATAAATTTATTACTGCCAATTTCCCTCATGCACAACAAAAGTAAGTTACACCCATAGTGAAAATACACTTGTACTCCGCATTTTGTATAACTTGTCCGCTGGGTATTTGATTACATTAATAGTAGTCTTATTAAAAAAAATTGTATCCATGGTGACCCATGGGACAAATAAGGTGCAACGGAATTTAAGTATCGTGTTTATTTATTTTTTCTTGTAAGAATGAATTTCATAATTGTGTTTCAGGGAGTCAATGCAAGGTTTACTGACATATTATATCCCAAATACAGGACTATTGTGTTCCCAAATCTTCCACGCGATGGAGACGGCCCGTAGTAAAATTGATATAGAAGATTATTCTGTAGGACAAACCAGTTTAGAACAAATATTTTTACAGTTCACACAAGAAGAAGTTGAGAGTACACATATGTGATGGAATTACTACTACAGAATATTAAACTGTAAGCACTGCAGGTCTAATAATGGTCGTGTCAATTCACACTAATCCCCTTACATTTCATACTATTTATGTTATACTTTGTTTGCAGATTGCAATGGTTCTGTAACAAGACTGACAGGAGTAAACTTTCTTACATAATGTATACCTTACATTATACAAGCTACAAGTTGTCACATTATTGTGATTCATTGTGTATATAATTATTTATTACAATCTGATTGCACAAATACTGATACCTGATACAATATAAATTACCTATACATACATACATTTTATTTTAATGGATAATATTATTTAATTTATGACTTTCTGAATAATTATATGTTGTTTTAAAACACACAGTGTCTCAGCAATTGATTTATCGAGTACCCTCATTTTAAGATTATTCTTATCAGATGTTCATAATTTGGCCCAAGTAGAGTAAAGGATTTATTCTGTTTTTAAAATCAGTGATTCTTTCAATGACCATCCACTTGTAAAGAAGGGGTGATCCATCGCCATCTAGAAGTATGTTGCAATGATCTCAAAGTAGTATCATATAATCTCAGGGGAAATAGCTTTTATATTGAATTTGTAGGCTTTCGTAGGGTGACGAATCCATCAGTTGAGCGTTTTGCCGGGTTATCACACTGCGTGATTCACTGATCGAGTTTTTGTTATGTATTTCAAGAAAAGTGAGTGAGAAAACCTGACAAAACGCTCAACCAATGCCTAAATATTATCGAGATACATAGTAGGCGGGTACTATTGGATAAATATTATGTCATATAAGGAACAAACAGGGATAACGACTCAACTTGAATCTACAATTTCATAATAGTTGCATGAATGCAGACATCTGTAATTTGGATTAATTTGCTTTTAGACCCAAGTAAGTTCTCTGCCATTTTAAAAATTAAATATTGAATACTTATTTTGAATTGATTTTATAAACTGTTTCTATGATAACAATAATATTAGAATTATACATATTTTGAGAGTGTAACTATGTACATATTTTCGTATCAATATCGCATTACAGAACTGTTAGGTCGGCCACACTCTAGTCTTACATTTATATTCTGAAGTTGCTTTTTTTGTAAAAAAGTTCCGACCAAAACCTCTCTCTGAATTCGGTGTTAATTCAGAGAGAGGTTTTGGTCAGAACTTTTTACTGTAATGTAAGACTGGTGTATGGCCCGCCTTATTCTATACCTACCTAGGGTAGAATCCTGACGTAAGCCAGAAATTTTAAAATTTAATAAACAAATAATATACAACAAAATAAAACTAATTACACCTAAGAACACTTCACAGCTTGAAAATTTTGTGATTTGAAATATAGAAAGTCACTGTTGAGAATCAAAGCTGTGTCCGCTCACTTATAATCCAACTACGTACTATATAATGAGTCTTCTATTCATAAAAACATATATTATGGCGAGATGACTCACATTACCGTGGTGTCCAACTCCAGACCACCTTGGTTTAATGTAATTTAGCTATACTATTTACATTGTGTATACTTCTAGTTATGATTATTTATCTATTTAAGGCCCTCTACTCCCCTGTGAGTGATCTCGATATGTACCCTTTGTAATTTAATGTTAAATAATTACAACTGTATACTTCATAGATACATTTTTTATCCCATTTGTTTACCCAACCAATGCCTGGTACTGTAGCTCATAATATTTTGTTTGTTTTCTATCAATATTTACTATTGTGTTGTTTTTGTTTTAAAATAATTTATTGATTACTCGAGTGTCCCAGTGCCCCAGATTTACTAAATAGTGACCTTTTTTAATTAATTTTGTTTTATTTATGTACGAACTCGTAATAATTCATAATATTAATTCATTTCCCACAATTTACTGTATTATCAATATATCCAAGGGGTTTTTGTTTACGTAATTTCGTAAGATTTTATTTGCACAACCTTGTTTAATTATTACTAATTGAAATCCAATTCTTGGAGGGAGGTTCATTACAATTACAGTAAGATTTCTTTCAAACTATAGTTTAAAAACAATGAGTAAACAATAATATAGATCTGGTTAATATGTTTCAGATTATAAAGAGATAGATTATCGACAGTTGTTTCTGCAATGATTAATAAAGTTAGCGTCTGTAGTAAATTCAAACTTCTCATGTGGAAAAATTGCATTCTGCAAAGGCGAAATAAAAGACAAGTGTTTTTTGAAATTTTTTCCCCCGTTTTTGTCTGTGCCCTACTGATGGTAATACGGGGAATAATGATACCTGCAATGATGGTTGAGAAACGTTATGATAGTTTTGATGCCACAGAATGGACTTATAGCAATATAAAAATGGAATATACTTCAAGGTAGGTACTACGCATTAAGTCGATAAATGTTACACAGATTATGCAACAACTGACCAGGGGTCATAAAATAGGAACCTATATATGGTAACATAATAGAGGTCGAACATGGAATTTGTTTACCCGACACGCATACGTTAAAATTTTTAGCTCCGGAGCTCTGTAAATAATTAGCTCTTTGTGGTTAAAATGGCATACTGTGCCAAGAAAAATAGCAAGAAGTATCCCTAATACAAGCTAATGAAGAATTAATGTATAACATTATTTTATCTGCTTTTGTGTAAATAAAGCCCATCTCTCTCCATACTGCTATCTTCTTACCTTAATCACCTAAATAAAGGCACAACAGTTTTAGTAGATTTTAAACGATATTCGTATTCTATCAATGTGTAATAATATAGGTACCATTCCTAATTGTACGTCAGGCACAAACATCTCTTCCTTAAACTACAGTGTAATGTAGTTGTGTCCCATGTGTCTTAATCCACACTGGTTTAGTGCTAAGTGCTGACTAATAGATGAAGTTATCAGTGGGTCTCCCAGGATGGAGGTACTGGGTTTTAATCTCAATGCACACAATGAATTCTGCACTTCATGACAGGCTTTCAGCTTAGTGTAATATGTACAGGGAAGTACTTGGGTTTTTATATACAACCTTTGTGAAAGAAATCTCGTATTACTTAATTGATTATTGTATTATTAATTACTAATGTAGCATCAACCGCTTGTAATATAAAGCTCACTTTCTCTGTAACTCTTTACTTGTAGGACTAAACGCCAAGAATATTCCAGCTCTGACTTTTTTATTCCGTTTTCACCCAACACAAAAACTGCTAATAAAATTGCTAGCACTTTAATGAATGCCATAGAAAGTATGGGACGAATACAGTACGTGGGAGACCGGCAGGCGACTCCAATGGATAAGGTGTTTGATGGAAGACCTAAAAGTTTTAAGAACGGGGCGAAGATGAGAGAATTTTTATATAACCCAATGAATTCCAACAGGAGTTTTTGTGGAATCCAATTGAATGATGACTTGGATAGTAAGTTTATTACATTATCTACATTAAGGGGGCGTACTAACTGAACATGTGAAAAAGTGCATCTGAAAAATTAAGATTACTCAAATAATATTAAGATAATAAAATAAATAATAAATAAATTAAACTTTATTGGCCAGAAAATATATGTAACAACAAAAACAAAACAAGATAATACAGTGTGCCAAAAGGCGGACTTATTGCAAAAGCAATATCTTACAGTCCTACCTACAAGATACCTACTAGTTAGATCATACTGAGACTTAAAACATGGATAAATGAGAATATGTTTAAGTGACTACTCTAGTGGTAGTAAGCTTTGAGAACTTACTGAACCTACCTACACGTACTGCTCTCCTAACTACAAGAGATGAATCATGAAAAAAAAAAGAAGCATGAAATAATTTGTGTCAAGGTGCCAGTATGTGATATTTAAAGATTAATGCAAAATAATATTGTATTTAATGGTTAACACTATAACAATTAATATCACTTTTTGACAGTTGGTGAAGTGAGAGAAATAAAAATCTACCGATTTTGACACTTTGTGTCAACAAACTGGTTCGATATAGTGCAGGTGCTGAATGCATTTTCGTATGAATAGGGTTGCCAGATTTCTCATAAGTCAAACCGGGACGGACAAACCCCCCCCCCCCCCCCCCCCCCCGTCGACAATTTATTTTATGCATTTAAAAATTTGAATGCTAAAATAAAAACTGCATCAAAAAAAAATTGGGGGAGGGGGCGAAAATGCCAGGGCCTACCATGAAACTGTTAATAATTTACTTATCCAGTTTTTTGTCTAACACATCTGGCAACCCTATCAAATAAACAAACAAACCGCTAATGCGTAATTTTGATTTCTACGTAGATACTTTATACATAAAAACTGTCAAAAATACCACAAAATGATAAAAATCGATAGAGATATACCAACATTTCTGAAAACCGTGACATTTTGGCGTCCCGAGAGGTTTGTTCGGGACACCGGGACATAAGGCGTAAAACCGGTGACAGTCCCGGTAAACCGGGACGTCTGGCAACCCTACGTATGAACAATTTTAGGACTGAGTTCTATCAATTGATTATTGTTGGGGATAGGTCAAAGATGAAGGAATGGACCATATTTTGGTCCAATTTTTATACACCCCCTCAAAGGTAGCCGGTGGGGTGCATCTATGAAGTCATTATAATGACTATTTCAGTTTTAGTTTTTATTTATTTTATACCTAAAGTAAAGTTGGGCTGTTTAGTGAAATAAAAAAAATTGTACGGATTCTTATTCCTGAGACTACAAACAATGAAAAAAACCATGTTGCTGGGAACTGCAGTGGTCCCCTCTATGTATAGTCCCTTCTTCATCCTCTATGGTAATTGCAAACAAATAAGTCGTTATTATAGAGACCCAAAATATTCATGTAGTCATGAAATTTTGGTATGTTGTATAGGTCGATAGCGAATAATCCAGTTTTGCATGATTTTCCTCCCGCCACCTTTAAAAAATCGCACTGTTTTATATTATGCTATGTATCTTCGTTGTTTCGCATAATCATTTGCTCATTTGTTAAGCATAAAATGTTCAAAAATTGTTACTAAAAAAATTTGCTCTAAAGTAAATAGCAGCAAAACTGCCATGCTCCAAAGCTGGAAAATTTTAGTATTTTTTCAGTTTAAAATTTCTTACCTTTTTACGCTACGATAGCTTTGTTATGGTTCGTTTTAGCTCGAGTCCTCATAATTTTAGAGCAGGGGTGGCCAACTTGATTAGATCCAAGATCTACTGTTTACTGAGGAAGCCCTGTGCGATCTACCTATCTTCTTGAAATTTTAAATGAAACAGCATAGTTTCCCCGCTTATTATTCATCCCGCTTATTTTTCATCGCGTGCCGAAAACAAAAGAGAGCTATACTGCATAAAAGAGAGGATAAATAACGTGACGGAACGGCAATTGAAAAATCAAACAAGATATTATTATTATGGATTATGCGTGCAGCAGTTAGTGATTACGTTGCGCAGTCTATTCTACGTATTTATGTTTATATTTTTTGCCTTGCCACGATCGGCTGGACTAATAGTCGCGACCGACCGGTCGATCGTGATCGATCGATTGGTTACCCCTGTTATAGAGAATTTAATTTGCTTCAAAATTCATGTACTGAAGTCCATATTCCTCTGAAAATGACGAGGTCCTCATATTGTTCATATGAAATACACCCAGCGCCTGCACTAATATTGTTGCATACATTCTCTTACAAACGATAATAAAAGGATTGTTGCTCAGTTAGTATGTCCTCTTAATACAAGTAAATCATTTGTTTATAATCTCACAAATCGATTGAGGGAACTAATTAATAAGCAGTGAGCACCACATACTTCACAGCAAGAGGAAGATGTCTCCCTACTCCGGGAGAATTCTCTTATTAACAAAAGTAAATATTTTGAAGAAAATATGGTAGAGAAAATAGAAATATGAAAATGAAAACATTTACCTAAAAATTGTATAATTCGTAAATGTACCCACAAAATAAAATGGACCATTGACCACTTACCTACTGGGTTTCGCAATGTTTTTTTCCTCTCCCGAAAGGTTGAGTATGCATTTTCATATTATTGCATGCCGAACGTCATTATGTTTTCACGAGAAACATTTAAAGGTGTAGAAGTAATGGGCAGTAGGAATCAATCGATATAAGAAATCCTTTGACTTATAAAAAAGTATGTAGTAGCGGTGGGATTCCAACAATCAAAATGAACTTCCACTCAGTGGAGTGTAATCCGGCACTTCAGTACATCCACACGTCCAGTTATCCAGCTCCTTGTTATTAAAATTGGTTATTTTTTTCAGAAAAAACTGGGTATCCAAAGGACATTACATTGACATTTCACTGTCCGTCTGAGTTGAGAACATTAGCCATACGGTCACACTTGTTTAACTGGAAAACTGATGCAACCTTTCCATTATATCCAGTACCAGGTCCACGTAATCCACATTCACAAACAGGAGGCATACCAAGTACGTATATTATCTTGGATTCATACTGCTAACCACCACATACTGTTACATTATAATGTTATTTTCCAGATTATTCCAATGAAGGTGTGATCCCAGTAGCAATTGCAGTACTCGCCACGTTGTCAAAATTCTTAAATGTGGATTTTCCTTCCATCACCTTTCAGCGTTTTCCTCATCCAGCTTACTTACACGATGATTTTGTAATTATATGGAAGTCAATTATGCCACTCGTGTTGATTATCTGTTTTTATAATACTTGTGTCAATACTGTTAAAGCCATTGCGCTCGAGAAGGAGGAACAATTAAAAGTAAGGAAATGTTTAAATAAAAAAAAAAGATGGGTATATACTTATCCCTTGTGGGGTGCAGAGAGGGGACAGCCTATCCCCACATACATTCTTAGCATCTGCTACTTATCACACAATAATATTATAATAAGTAATATGTACTAATGACTTATTTCAGGAAGTGATGAAAGTAATGGGACTGGATTGTTGGCTCCATTGGGTAGCGTGGTTTATTAAGTCCTATATGTATATTGTTATCAGTATAATACTCATTGTTTTGGTTCTAAAGGTTAGAAATGTTTCTTATTAAAATACTGTGATGTTAACTGTATCCATATAGACTTGTTAACTGTATACATGTAACGCATTGATGGTTTCTTTTGACAGGGACCCTGGTTCTCGGCTACAGATGGATCTAAGTTTGCACTGATGACATACTCCTCATGGTCCACCCTTCTTGTCTTCTTTATGATGTACGTGGCTACCTCCATTTGCTTTGCATTCATGATTAGTGTTTTCTTTTCCAAAGGTATCTATATACTACTACATACATGCTTCATTGCAAAAACTGATATTATTTTATTTTATGTCCATATTATATTACGTCCAGTAATCCAGCACCAGGTTGAAACCTCGGGGGGACAGTTTTTGAACAAGAAGTAGTAGTTGCGAAAAAACAGACCTTAATTATTAAGAACTATTTTAATTCTCTCATAAAGATATACATAGTACGCATGAATTTTCCTATACAATTCAGTAATCAGACACCCCTTGGTTTTTAATAGTGCCGGATTACTGAGACTTTAGTGTACTTGGAATAATGTGGAATGCTTAATTTGATTGAATGAATAGTGTATTTGATTTGATAGCAAGCACAGCTGCAACAGTGGGAGGCTTATGTTGGTTCCTGACATTTTGTCCTTACACAATCATAACTAATCAAAGGATACTTCCATCTCTTGGAGTCAAAATCTTGACCTCTCTGGCTTCCAACACAGCCATGGGTTTTGGAATAGAAATTATCTTCGATCAAGAAGCAGCAGCAACAGGTTAGAAATAAATTTCATCTTTTACTAAATGACAATAAGCGATTATAAGAAGCTATGATGTTCTATTGGGGATTAAGTCTCTTTATAATAAATTGAGTTCAATCTTTAGCAAAATCATTATGTAGTAGTTTATCTGTCTCATCAATAAAATGGAATTGTATGTAACCAGCATAATCCACCATGCTATGTATTATTGTTTATTTTGTTGGTGCATATTGTAGGTTCTCAGTGGTCAAATTTATGGAATCAGGTCAACTCAGACAATAGGCTAGTGTTGGGACACGTCTTGATAATGTTCATATTTGATGCTATTCTATATTTGCTCATTGCTCTCTATGTAGAGCAAGTCATGCCTGGAGAGTATGGAATGGTTCAACCATGGAATTTCTGTTTAAATAAAAAATATTGGATGCCCAAGAAAGAGAAAACGGGTATGTAGATGTGTCGTTGTAATGATAAACTTATCAATTTTTAACACATACCTTCTTACTTCTATTATAATGTATGGAAGGAAGAGGTAATGAGAACACAACATTCTAGTAAGACAGGTAGATCTTTATAGACACAGTCAAGAACACATGTTAATACTAATACATATGATATAGACATACCTATAGTAATATACACACATACATTATTTATAGACACGAAGTGTACAGTGGAACTAGGAAATTAATAAACAAAATATAATACAATATCAATGTGCCCCAGTATTGTATATTTATCTATGTATGTACAATCTTCTAGCTACGAGGAGAGTCCCTTACGTGGATACACCGTCGAGTGATCCCAATATTGAACCAGATCCTAAAAATGTTAATATAGGACTTCAAGCAATTGTAAGTTTAACTGACTTATTCTTATGAGTGTGTGTGTGTGTACTTTAAATACTTATTAAACAATACATATTACCTATAATCAATTGTAGAATCTTACAAAAGAGTTCAAGAAGAAGGCTGTAGTGGATAATCTTAATTTAAAAGTATTTGAGGGACAAATTACTATTATCCTGGGACACAATGGAGCTGGTAAAACTACAACTATGTCTATGTTAACAGGTATGTTCAATATATGACATGTTGGTATGAGTAGTATATTGATTGCTAGATGTTATTTCCAATATATTACATATGTTTAGTTTGATAGCTTATTCCTTTCTTTACAGGCATACTTACTCCAACTTCAGGCACTGCAATAGTAGATGGTCATGATATTAGAACTGATATTACTGGAGCAAGATCTTCACTCGGATTATGTCCACAACATAATGTACTATTCTCAGATCTGACGGTTGAAGAACATATCAAATTTTATGCCAGTTTAAAGGGCTTAAGGGGCAGGAAACTTAAAAATGAAATCCAAAAGTATATTTTATTGCTAGGTTTGAAAGATAAAGTAAGTAGTAAATAATAAAATCCTCCTACAGATGGTAAAACAAACTGTATAAATGTGTGTGAGATGACATTAGTCTGGGATTTAATTCAGGCATTGTAATCTTAAGACTTACTTTTGCCAACCTGCCAAAAATCTAGTATACCTACTATTTACTGTGTTGCAATACACTAAATAATAATACAGTATAGTCTCACTAATTCAGTACTTCAGTATATCAGCACGTCCAGTAATCCGTCACCCTCCCCCGCTTTGTACCCCGCCCCCAATAGCTTTAATTAAGTTAAGAAAGATAACATTGTCATAAAGAAATAGTATACAAATATGTATCTCCTTATTAATACAAACATAATTTTTTATTTACCTTGCATTCCTCCATACAATCCAGTAATCCGAACATTCCAATAATCCTTCACCTTCTGGTTTTCAATAGTGCTAGATTAATGAGACTCTACTGTACTACTTAATTATACTAATCCCACATAAATATTTTAGTTCGTACCTATGTTTGTAACATTTTCACCTTATCCTTAATAGACTCCTAAACCGTTCATCCGAATGAGATGAAACTTTGGGAAATTGTTGTGCTTGCCCCAGGGAGTGTTCGTATGGGGGTAAGGGGTACGAGGAGAGGGGCACGAAGGGGGGGCAAGAAAAAAAACGTTTCTTTTCAAATCTATATAACTTTTGGTGCCGAAAAGATGAATAGTAACCCTCCCGACATCCGGAGGAATAAGGAGGGGGGGGGGGCTGGAGGGGGTCGGAATGAAAAAAGTGATATTACTGTCGAATCCATAGTTTTCCGCCTCAATAAGATGAATAGTCACCCTTCTGACATCCGCAAGAATAAGGGGAGGGATTAGGGGGGGCTAGGGGGGGGGGTCGGAATGAAAAAGTGATATTAGTGTCGAATCCATAGTTTTCCGCCTCGACAAGATGAATAGTCACCCTCCGACATCCGCAGGAATAAGGGGAGGGAGTTAGGGGGGGGGTCTGAATGAAAAAAGTGATAGTAGTATCGAATTCATAGTTTTCCGCCTCAATAAGATTAATAGTTACCCTCCCGACATCCGCAAGAATAAGGGGAATGAGTTAGGGGGCTGGGGTGGGGGGGGGTTGTAATTTTTCAAAATTTGGCAAAAATTTATTCCATTATTTAATATGCCTTCGTGCCTTTATGCAAATCCACCAAACTGTTGTGAGTTTTAGTGGCTCTGCAGTACTTTGACAGATACATGATGGTTCCACTGCCGACCTACTTCACCATCCATACACAAATTTTGCCGTTGCGAAGCACGGGAAATACAGCTAGTATTGAAATATTTTAGCGCCATAACCTAGCAAAGACATTATCAGGTGGAATGAAGCGTAGATTAGGTGTTGGTGTGGCTCTGTGTGGAGGATCTAAGGTGGTTATTTTGGACGAACCTTCCTCAGGGTTAGATCCTGCATCAAGAAAAGAACTATGGGACCTTCTGCAAGCTGAAAAGAAAGGTATGTTGTGTGAATAAAGAATGCAATATGTTGAAGTAGGTGTAGAATACGTAGTATGATGTAAATGAATGGATGTAATTTCAGGGCGTAGTATAATAATGTCCACACACTTTATGGATGAAGCTGAAGTGTTAGGAGAGCGCGTTGCTGTGATGGCTGGTGGTAAAGTCCGTGCTATAGGCTCTCCATTCTTCCTCAAGAAACAGTTCAGTGTTGGCTACAAATTGACCGCAGCTACAACTGGTGGACCACACACTCCAGTCACTGAACTCATCCAGTCTTATATTCCAGAAGCTACTCTCATTACTGATATTGGTTGTTCTTTAACTTATTGCTTTAATATTTTACTAGAAGTATTAGTGAATATTGTTGTGAATAAATACTGTTGTATACTTTTGTTTACAGGCTCTGAGTTGTCCTATGCTTTGCCATCTGACGTCACTGATAAGTTTGTACCTTTACTACTTAAACTGGAAACATCACATACTAAGTATGGCCTGACCAGCTTTGGGATATCAATTGGCTCATTGGAAGCAGTGTTTATGAAGTAATATTATAATAAATTGTTAAATGAATGTGATTTAATGGACCTCCCCCAGAACAACATTTACATCTTTCTCTTATGGGAGGGGCTTGTCCATAGGTCCCTTTCTCTGTCAGACGACATACTTATGAAGAGATTGAATCCGTTTCCAGCTTTCTGAGAATCAATTAGGATACAAACCTTAAATTTACTGGTCTGTTAGGTCAATCACTTGTAACAGTTGTATCATCTACACTACATATTTCTTGTAGAGTTGGAGCAGATGCTATTGAGACACTTGATGAAAACGATCAGATGATATTCAAGGAGATGGGAACTACTCCAACTTCTACTGATACTGAGAAGGCCACCAATGGTGTCGATACCAGTGCCGATCTCAAAGCTGACACCAATGCTAGTAATAAGCTAGACATCTCTCAGATTGAAGATGGTTTGTATACCCCATCACAGCCATACAGGCACAACACATAAGCCTTATAATACATAAATCTATAGAACACAATGACATCTCAACATGGTGCTGTTACCACATAATTTTCCAAACCTTATTCAAAATACAAAGCATTAATTTCATTAGGTATAATATGTCTGCCTATTGTTGTGTAGTACACACTGTACAGCATAAACATGGTGTAACCTATAGAGGTAGTAGCCTGCATAGCCTAATAGTAGCATGAGGGAGATTTCCTTGGGCTTGTTGGGCCATTATTAATAATGAAAGTTATTTATTTATTTATGGCGCAAGCGTTTAACACTAATAATAGTAATAACAAGTACAATACAAGCAACAACAAAAATAAGTAAGTTAAGGTAGGTTTGTAAGTTAGTAGTTTGGCTAAGTTTGGATTACAAAACGACACTGCCTTATCTTTTTATACGCCCCCTTCGCCATCTTGAAAAAACCTTAAAAAACCGCCACTTTTTTTAGGTCGCCGCTATTTATTTTAGAACAAAAATTTATAATGTACAAATTAAAAAAGAACGATTTTTGACCTAAAACGGGAAATAACGAAGTTATAGTGCATAATATACAAAAATTGGTGATTTTTTAAGGTTTTTTCAAAATGGCTAAGGGGGCAGAGGGAGAAAAATTGTGCAAATTTGGATTCTTAACTACCCCATTGTCCTACACAACATACTAAAAATTCACGAGTACCTGATTTAATGTTGGCAAAATTGCTCTATCGATTGTACTATACCTAGAATCATGAAGTTTTAAAGTAAGAAGAAATTCCATTTAATTAAGTAATTAAATTCTACTCATTATCCATATGAGCCAGGTTGACCACCACTGACCAGGTAGTTAATGTAATGAAGTCTTTCTGCCTTGTATGTAGTAGAGTAGTTCATAATTTTGATTTTTACAGGAGATATTTCAGAGAGCCGCTACACAGATTATGATCTGTGGAAATCTCAATGGATTGCTATGTTTAAAAAACGTAAAGTATTAGCTTTGAGATCTTGGCTGATGTTAGCCTTTCAAATTGGAATCCCAATTTTCTTTCTATTGTGTAGTATGATTATGAGTCTTGCATCAGAAAGCCAGGGAGATTTACCTCTCAGAGAATTGACCCTCGATGCTGGAAATGTAGATTGTGAAATATTAGTGCAATTTCAATCCTCAGAAAAAACACAAGCTAGAAAAAATATGCTTATGAAATATTTTGAAAGTAGACCCGCTATGAAACTTGTTGATATTGGAGAAGATACTGATATGGAAAAATATTATTTGAAAAAGGTAAGGAGAGTGCATTACTACATTCATATTTTACTTACAAAGTGGTTCTGCACTTAGAGTTACATTATGTATATACTTTTACTACTTCTATTATTGTCTACATACATCAACTTATTCTAATAACCCTTTTATAGGCCAAGGATTGTATGGGAGAAGTGAGAGTAAAAAATGTGGGTGGAATTAAATTTTCAGATAGTTATCTTCATTTGTATTATTCCAACTTTGGTTATCACGACCAACCTGTAATTATGATGTTGGCTTTGAATGCCATTGTCCAAGCTGATACTAAGAATGCTCATACTTTAACACTTGTCAATCACCCATTACCATATAGCTTGGATATGAAGGTATTTAAAGACTACCTTAACTGTTGTATTTTATTATCTTCATTTATACTTAACACATTGCACACTTATATAACGCACGGTTATGCTTTTCTCATTTTAGATACAAAGAATTGGTAGTCATGAGGAACAAGGGTTCCAACTAGCCCTCAATATTGCCTTCAGTTTTTCAATTATTACTAGTTTTTATGTTATGTTTTATATAAAGGTAAGATAGCCCAAGGGACAACTAGTATTATAAATAGCTGCGTTGTATGCAGTCTTCAAATGACTCTTGGATTACTTTATATTTGTAGTACCTACAGCTATGGTAATATTCCACTTTACAGGAGAGTGCCACAAGATCTAAACTCCTTCAGTTAACTTCGGGTGCGTCTCCACTAATGTATTGGGGCACAGCTTTTATATGGGATGTCGTGTGTTTCTTTATTATTGCATTTTCGGTTGCTATTATCTTATTTGCATTTCAAATATCTGGATTTTCCACTATGGACCAAGTGGGTAAGTTTGGCTCTTTTGCATTTTATTTCACTCCATAACAGAATAGTATTTATAGTAGTTGGATTATCCGGGCTGTATGGCCGTGGTCTATTGGGTGATGTATTCACTCCCAACATTTCCCCCATCTTCTATGGCTGGACTTCTTCAGAATAGTATTTACATCAAGTAATTCTCAGAACATAAGTACAAGAGAATTCCCCCACCTTCAACAATCAAATAAGTACATAACTATAACCTTTAGACCTTCACAACTGTGTTATATTCTTCTTATTAGACACATAATACCACAAAAATAACATACCATGTTTGTAATTCCAGCACGCTTGTTGTTAGTATTCTTCATATTCAGTATTGCCATGTTACCTTTCAACTATTTGATGGCTGATTGTTTCACAGAACCAGCTTCAGGATTTTCTAAGATGTGCTTTTTCAATTTTTTAACAGGTAGGAATTAAGTAGAAGATATTAAATAATGATAAGATCTATGACTGGACGCTATAAAAGCATTTTGAATGTTTTGACCGTAGGTTCTTGGTGGAAGTTCATTATACTAATATAATTAGAATGAAAAAACAGTATTGGTGTTTTCCACAGACTTGGAATTTATTAAATACGTAAAGTAGTTTACAGACACTTTTATGTCCAGTCAAAGTCAGACCAACACGAAGTCAAGTGAGGTGTAAATACAGAGAGAGCATGTTAGAGGTGTGGAGGAGAGTGGAATATGTGTAAAAGTCTGTGAAGAAGTGAATAGAAGGGTACGGAAACTAGTCGCTGTATTCAATAAATTCAGAGTCTGTGGAAGATATCTAATACTGTTTTTTCGTTCAAATTAGACTGGCCCTACTCATCCGGAATCTCTCTACGAATTCATATTATTAATTCAGAAAGCACAGAAATGCATACAATTTAACTATTCTCCACACACATTCTGATCGTTTCGGGTTGTGAATTCTTCAAATCAATCTGTCAGAATCATACTGACGAGCATTATGAATTCTGGATCTAAAAATTTAAGATTTGTATTCAGAATGCACGTTTTCCATATATTTCTGTAGAGCAAACACACACATGGAACTCAGATTATGAATTATTCAACTTAATATATTATGTCGCTGGAATTATTGCATATTTTCTTGCAAGATCAGTGTTGCCAACTAAAATAAAAATAAGTACTGCTATTAAATTAATCTTCAAAAAAAAGTCTGCAAATTTATCCAAAATCATATTGAAAAATACTGTAGTAATACAGATAGTTCCTGCTTATATTAGTAATTTATTTTTATGTACTTGTTATTCGTCTATATCAGGAATGTCTGTCTCGTGGAAGTTTGTTTGTTTATAAATAGATAAGAGGACTGAATTTTAATTGTATTGAACCCAGAACCATTGAGCACTTGTAGTTTGATAAATAATGAATTTACAATACTTATTGACTGGATTTCATTGCATGTTTCAGGATTTATAACATTTCTATTATTTCAAATTATCAAGTTACCAATTTTTAAATTGAGAGATGAGAGTGAATTATTAGATTCAATATTTATCGTTGTACCCCTTTATGCCTTGTGTTTGTCTTTCAGGTATGTATGACAGACACATTGTATTATGATTATATGACAGACACATTGTATTATGATTATATGACAGACACATTGTATTATGATTATATGACAGACACATTGTATTATGATTATATGACAGACACATTGATTTATGATTATAGGAAAAGGAAACACTTAAGATTTTTAAGTTAGGCGTGTTTGATAATCTGGTAGTTAAAACACATTTGCACTGCCCATTATAAAAGTTGCATGTAAATGTGAATTATTTTATGAGTATAAACAGTTTGAACATAAACTACTGAAGATTAATTAAAATAACGACTTTACAACCAAGGTATATTTTTAGGAGACAATATGATAGCTACGCTATAGTGAACTTCTGTAATAATCTCTGCAAATCAGATATAGGTAAATTTCTACCTGAAGGTGAGACATGCACTATACAAAGTGTATGTAATTTATCAAGACACGCTGATGTTTTAAAGCCATGTTGTTGTGAGTATTATTCAATACAATCATTCTCACTTAATTCTTTACGTTCAGCGATGCTGAACTTTATGTGGTCCCCACTCCCCACACAAAGCAGAAATTAAATTTCATACATTTGTGAAATGACTTAGATCCACTGCACACTGCAGCACCTAGACTGCACTTGTCTTTAGCAAATAACTCTAGTCAGTTGGTGCGGGAATTGGACTAATTTCACATCTGTTACTTAATTTTACTCAGTGTGTTTTACTGGCTAAAACTTGGAATCAGTTGTGCTTGCTTTCACCATCAATTCTTGCAAGAATACACAAGACATCGGGCAGCTGCAAATCAACACAATTTAACAGGGATTTCCAGAGCTTCCTACCCAACATCAAATAATTTGTAATATTGGCAATTCTTTACTGGTACGTGTGGTTGCTCGACTCAGTGATCTATCCTATGACATCTCCCACAGGGTAGACAGAGAGAATGTGCTCTTAACATGTCCAATAAATAATAATGTGTACTCTTTAATTGATTCTTTTCAGTATCTCCAAATGCATATTTTGATTGGGAGTACCCGGGAATAGCAAAACCTCTACTTTATATGACAATTTTGTCCCTAATCTTATTCACTATACTCTTCCTAAAAGAATACAATCTGCTTAAATCTGTGAGTACACATGTATCTATTTATCACAATATGTTTGCATGAATCTCTTGCTTCCCCATTAGGGGTGTGCTGAGCGAGACCATTATTTAATTCTGAGATCACATCTGAATAAATCCCGAGATAATTGATTTTAGTAAAAAGAGATTTTAATAATGTGGGCATGTAAATTACTTGACTCAACTCTCATACTTCTAATTTCTCTAATATGCTAAGACAAATAGGCTTTACCAATTGGCATTCTCTGATGATGCTCCTCCGATAGCAGCACCTGAGTTGTACCTGAGTGTAACCAGTACCACAACCATAAAGGCAATAACTGTAATATTGTCACATTTATATACAATATGTGTCTCAATGATTATAGAGAGAAAACAAGTAGAAATCCATCTGTATGTGTCTCTTAGGCGAGAATTTCCATAATAGTAGTCTTCCTGTGATTATAATATCAGTCAGATGATTATCACAAAGTACTATATGACTACCTCCATTGTTATTTTAGTTAACAAGTTTATGTACTAAACAAGTAAAGATTCCCAAGTTTTCTGAAAAAAATGAAGATAGTGATGTGCATGAAGAAAGACGAAAGATTGCATCGATGAATCCAACCGATTATCCCGATTACATGTTAGTGTGCGATAATATGTCCAAAAGATATGGAAGTTTTATTGCTGTTAAAAGGATTTCATTTTGTATGTGCCTACAGATTAAATATTATAATATGTTTAATATTCACTTATTAGTTTATTTTCATATCTCTACATTATTATTATATTAAAGATGTTTCAAATAAATCCATCAGGTGTTGGTCAGGGTGAGTGCTTTGGTTTGCTGGGTATTAACGGAGCAGGGAAGACAACTACCTTCCAGATGCTCACTGGAGACATAAGCATGTCTCATGGAGAAGCTTGGATTGTAGGGAATTCTATTAGTAGTGAATTGGAGGAAGTTCACAAGCACATTGGTATGTTGTCTTCTATCCTATTATATTGTTATACTAACTACTATATACATATAGGTATTATTATCCATTGTAAGAATATTACTTTCAGGTTACTGTCCACAATTTGATGCTTTGTTAGATGAGATGACTGGACGTGAAACAATTGATTTATTTGCAGGCCTTAAAGGAATACCTTATGAACAAAGACAAAATATGACATTGAGTCTCAGCAGCAAACTTGGATTTATCAAGCATTTAGATAAGATGGTACATATAACTAGTCACACCACACACCAGCACCCCACCCATCTCTCCAGTCTATTGATGTGATTTGTGTGTTTTCAGGTGAAAGAGTATAGTGGTGGTAATAAGAGAAAACTTAGTGCAGCTGTGGCACTATTAGGAGATCCTGAAGTTGTTTATTTGGATGAGCCCACTACAGGTTAGTTGTATAATGTATAGTTACCTACTCTGTCTCACATACAAGTCAACTTACCCTTCCTTGTATAAATACAGGTATGGATCCTCTGGCCAAGAGACAAGTGTGGAGAGCAGTGGCTGCTAGAAAGCAAGGTTGTGTGGTGCTCACCTCCCACAGTATGGAAGAATGTGAGGCTCTGTGCACTCGCCTTGCCATTATGATAAAGGGGCAGTTCCGCTGTATTGGCTCTCTGCAACATCTCAAGAACAAATTCTCTCAAGGTAATTATACAAATATATGTAGTACCATTCTGTATAATTTATACGTGAGTGAAATGTTTCAAAGATTATTATGTAAGTTGATACAATTACAATACTCCAGGTTATACATTAATTGTAAAGCTTGAAGATAATCCTGAATCATCACAGACTGATAAAAGATCCTCAAGACCTTCACTGATTTCTTCCAAACCACCTCTTCCAAGATCATCTTCAACAATTCCTCCTCCTCGAAGACTCACCACTCAAAATCTGTCAAGATCTTCTTCAGATCCAGAAGTGAATCCTTCAAACATTCCAAGAACATCTTCATTATTTACAGTTCCAGATGCAGGAGCTTTTCATGTATACATTATAGAAAGCTTCCCTCTCGCTCAACTCAAGTAAGGACCAACACATTGTACATCATACATCACACTTAGGGTTGCCACCTCTCCGGGTTTGACCCGGAGTCTACGGGTTTGAGTGGTGTTCTCCGGGCTCCGGGTTAGCATAGTGTATCTCCGGGTCTGAAATTTTTGTCAGGACTAAAAAAAAAAAAAGGAAAATACTCGGGGTCCCGGTCCCCCCCCCCATAGAAAAACTGGGTCTCCGGGTCAGCATAGTAAATCTCCGGGTTTGGAATTATGGTGTGGACCAAAAAAAAAAAAAAGGTCAACTATGGTCACAAATTCGTTTTTTCCGAATCTCCGGGTCTACGCTCTTACAAAGGTGGCAACCCTAATCACACTACTAACAAAATAACCTTTTAAAGCCTGCATTTTGAACTCGAGACTGGCAAGGAACACTCCAGGGTGAATGCCATACAATAAAAGGCCTTCATTTTGGTAACCAACACAAAAAATTAAGGAGTCCCTTTGTGTTAAGGTAGGAATTAGGCCTAAAACAAACTGTATAAATGTGTGTGAGATGACATTAGTCTGGGATTCAATTCAGGCATTGTAATCTTAAGACTTACTTTTGCCAACCTGCCAAAAATCTAGTATACCTACTATTTACTGTGTTGCAATACACTAAATAATAATACAGTATAGTCTCACTAATCCGGTACTTCAGTATATCAGCACGTCCAGTAATCCGTCACCCTCCCCCGCTTTGTACCCCGCCCCCAATAGCTTTAATTAAATATATTTTAAGATCAATTAGTTGAGAAGGATAACATTGTCATAAAAAAATACTAAGTATATAAATATGTATCTCCTTATTAATACAAACAAATTTTTTTATTTACCTTGAATATCGCTATACAATCCAGTAATCCGAACATTCCAATAATCCTGCACCTTCTGGTTTTTAAGAGTGCTGTATTGGTGTGACTCTACTGTACTATTATTTGTGTAATTAAAGAGAACGGATGAAAAACAATTGATATTTTCAGAGACTCCTACCAAGGTTTGTTGACTTACTACATCCCTGATGCAGACTTGAAATATTCCAAAATCTTTGGTATCATGGAGAAAGCCCGGACCTCATTTGCTATTGAACATTATACAGTAACACAAACAAGTTTAGAACAAATATTCTTGCAATTTAGTCAGGAAAATAGTCTCTTATATCCCACCAAACAGTAGCGGAAGGAGGAATACATACATATAGTATAACATGTAGTATTATAGCATATTAATGTCATGCCACTTTTTAATTTATCAATTACATTTATTTTCTTGTGATTCTTCTATTTATACATATAAAGGTTCCTTAATCCAGCCTGTCCCTATGCTATCTCCATGAATATTCCTCATGGGACCACAGCGTTCTCTATCAGATAAGAAATGCTTCAAAGGATTCTGCCTGAAACTGTATTAGTTTAGCTCCAAAATATGACCCATTAAATTTGTATTTTGGTCGAGGCAGTATTACAGTATCAGCTTCAGTTGAGCAGTCATAGTGTTCATTTAATATTTTATGAGTTTCAATGAGATCCCCTTAGCCGTCAGTGTGATTTACACAACAAGTAGCTAGAAGCAGCGAGACATTGGCATGCTGGCTTTCCAGATACTGGAATAGTATATTTCATGCTAACACCACACCCGTAACACCAATACTAGCTCTACTATTAACCACTCAACTTCATAAGTCATGTGTGGTGTAAGGTATGATCCACAGACACATTACGTAATAAAAACACATGCAATTTTGTTTATACGTTTATAAATAATGATATATTAATATTATTAAACAACACAATTTAAACTATACAAATTAAAAAAACAATAATAAATTATAAAATATCCAATACAAACACCAACATCTCCAATAATTAAATGTGAATTCAGAAAGAAGAATCAAGCCCCATACTTGATTAGGGAGAGATTTGTGTACATAATATGTGACATACATGACACAGTATCATGTTAACAAAATATATCCTGTAAGTTTAGTGATATTTCACCACAATTTGGTATTTAGTTTACAAGTTATCTGCATGTGACATATTGCATGATTGTATTGTACAAATCTTGTTGGAAGTGCACTCAATATTCCATAATTCTCCACATTGCGTTATTTGATTGAAGGGAATGAATTTTATAAACAAGTGAAGAAGAATTAGTAATAGAGCACTGCAAAGAAATAATATAAAAAATATGAGGGTTTGTGTGCTCCAATAAGAAAGAAATTTTGTAAAAATATTGTATTTGGGA
Organism: Ceraclea dissimilis; assembly: GCA_963576895.1. NCBI lineage: Eukaryota > Metazoa > Arthropoda > Insecta > Trichoptera > Leptoceridae > Ceraclea > Ceraclea dissimilis. Next base: position 7,925,819 of record OY756361.1, on the reverse strand, counting down.
AAAACAGCACTAACAGCTTTCACTTGCAAAACTAAAAATAAGCAAAGTTTACTTATAATTAAAAATAAAACACTGTTTCATTTACCTTAGGTAAGGGACGTATCACAAAATCATTAGACATGTGTGCCAAAAATGTAATCAGATTTTTGGAAATAATTATTTGAATTTTGGACCCAATGTTTCCTACTAAGCACGCTATCAATACTCGTAGAATCATGACAAAATCCACGCTATGTTCATTGAAATCTGAGTTTGTATTTTGATAGTGGAATACCTGTTATACGGGGATTTAATATGGTGATCCAGAACACAGCCGGTTCTCGTCTTAGGCGAGTTCATTACCCATTACCATTATAATATTGCCCACACTGAATAACATAATATTAATAAATAAATAGTAATAACAAAATCATTCACATACTCAAAAATATAATCTATACTACTATATAAATATACGTACGTAATATTAAAATGATTAATTCTATGAAGGCAACATTGTTCCTATTACATAATATATTAAATATTATATACAATACGTACTAAGTATATACTAAATAAAAAAACTTTTAATATTATATTCACAATAAACAACTGCATCCCAAACGGTTACGTGATCACACAGCTCTATGGTAAAAATTAGACAACAATAATGCAATCACTACACTTTAAGCTATGTACTATACAAAGCAAAATTAGATATTGTGGACAATAGGTATACACTGTATTAGCTGTAATAAAAGTGCATTGGATAAACGGATAGATCCATCAAAACATGGATTCAGGAGCATAACAGGGCATTCACGGGGTTATCCGGTCACTCTGAGGTGGTAGACCATTGCATGGAGCATCATCACTCTATTGACATGCAAGTACATTATTGCTGTACAGGTGTTTGATACATGAATACAGATATTTTAAGGGAGGTCAGTAGAGTAAGTAGAGGTCATTTGTGATCTTTTGAGCCAAACTTAGCTTGGTCTAAAGTCTCACGGTTTTCAAAATATTCGAGATTTTTACTTTCTACAGAAAATACCCGAATCACTCAAGTTTTACTCCAGTGTAAAGAAAGAACTGAATTATTGACTCAGATCTAGTCGAATGGAATAATAATAATTTTCAAATATTTCACTTAATTATTTACAGAAATTGCTAGGCACTCAAACGCTTTTGCCGAGGTGAGAGTTTTTGTAACACCAAATATCGATGTTTGGATATTGTAGTTTTACTCGTATCTACCGTTTGGCCTTAGTAAGAGTTTCATTTGTGACTTGTGGAACTATATACTGGTTAATGTTATACTAGTCTGAATATGTTCGAAATGATTAAAGACTACTGCTATTGCCAAACTTATTTATTCGTTAGTGAAGAGCAGACTTGTTTAAATGATTTTTTTTATATTCTGGTGACTTTTTCGGTAACAGACAAATTTCAAAATCAGTTGACCTATTGTAAAACTCATGGAATAAACAATAATTCTAATTCTCTTATAAAAGAAAGGAAAACAAAAATGCATTCAAATACAAAACCTGCCGATATACGCATGTAGTAATAATAATGTCAAACACATTGTCTAGTCTTTACCATACATCTGTGTGATTTTTTCCCTGTGTAATTTACTCCCGACACGATACCAAATACATACATTGCATAGTTCTACCACTATTATAGGTACATATCACTCCCATTATCACTACTATATACATTGGATACTATACTACATTATATCAAATAGGTACAAGAATTCTACATAGTATGTATGTAATATAAATTTTAATACATATGTAGTCATTATATGCTTTATAAACTTGGAAAAATATTGTACATAAGAAATATCTGTTGAAAAGCATAAATACACATCACTGGCCACAATATACATATTATATGTACCTACAAGTTACAAATCAAACTACATATATCTGTAGCAAATAGTACAGGCTTGGGAATCTGACAGTATAAAATGTTGCTGAATCTTGATTACTAGACTGCTAGACTGTAAAGCAAAACTCTTCTACATTTTAAGTACACACTGGGGATGTTGCAGTGGTGTGTATATTGGAGCCAAAGTCACAGTAGAGGTTTTAAATCCGATTTAACAGAGTCAAAGGTGAAGAAAATGACAGCCATTTTAACTAATGAAATAATCACCAAAATATTTAAGTGCGTGTGTATGTTTATTTATTTATTCATATTCTGCAGTGCCATGAAACCAAAGTCAAATTAAAAATTAAGATGGTACGTACTCAAATATATCATAGTTGGTTATTATCATATATCAATAGACCTTGTATGTATGCAGTATGCGTTATGGCCTCGATTACTCTTTGCGTTCCGATCTTCATTATAACCTTTGATTCACAATTATTACAGCCAGGTCGAAATTGGAGGTGTAAAATCAATCAGAAGTTGAAGTCGAAGCTCCGATACATCCCTAGTACATACATATATAACTCTATGAATCTGATTCTTATAATACCACTTTGATACAAGTTGTTTCCAGTTGTAAAATAAGACAAAGATATAGTATGTACTATTCCATAAACACTGAAATGTTACCAACTTCTTTTATGTGTTAAATGTTAAACCCTATTTTAATTATAATAATAAAGAGAATGTGAAAACCAAACACTTAAAGGAAATTTATAATTTATTTCTTCATGATCTGGATTGTCAGCCCATATTCTACTCAGTATTGGCAGACAATCCGAAACATGTGTAACATGAAAAAATAAATAAGAAAACTACTATCAGTATTTATATCATTTCCACTTTCTCTTATTTATCATAATAAAATATTAGTTTTACAACACATACAATATGGAGATATTAATAATACCGATGCGACATAAACCCAAGGCAGAAGAAGAGATAGTTTTACAAAAGGTTACATAGTATTATGAAATAATGCTCACATAAAATAGGAAGTACATATGTACTACTTGACATAACTTTGCAATTTACGAAAGATTTTTAATAAATACAGTTTACAAACTTCAAATCAAAAATCCAAAGGATCCATCTGTGTGCAATGTGCTGATACTAAATCAAGTGGTGACTTTTAAGTCTAGAGAGTGATACTATAATTATTATGCCATAGTGTGTAGCAGCACTAAGCAGCCAACACATTCCATTCATTCACCAGACAAACATGTGACCTACAAAGGCAAAGGGTATAAATAACAAACATATGACAAAAATTCAGAGACTTAAAAATTTTGTAACTAGTAAATGAATACGTGGATTCTTCCTATACAGACAATGTCCTTATACAATTCATCAATAAATAAATAAATACAATGGTACATTACACAATGTGCATATGAAATATAAATGATATTATACAAACTTTGTTACTTTGGTATTAAAATATAAACATATGAAAATATAATAAATTATCTATATTTTGTCTGGCAATTACTTGTCACTTGGGGTCACCATCACAGGTCTGTTGAGAGATGAAGGAGATTTCTGCAAAATTATAAATCATTATTTCTATAAAGTAATATGCATGTAGTATATAGAGAACACAATGCCAGCTATAAATAAATAATATTGGAACATTAAACATTACGGTGAAGTGAAAACTTGTAATGTGGTAGGAAAGTACAAAGACATTAATGACATATAATATACATTACCCATGGTTCAGATGGAAGGGGTACTTCGTCATCTGAGTGGTGTTCCTTCTCCACACTGTCCTGGTGCAAAGAAGACACACCATGCCCCCTATGCCTCTGTCCTACTCCCAGCGTACTGTATCCCCTCCAACCCACTCCGCCCAGCTCCGAGCGCATCCAGCTCTCCAACTCCCTCCTCACATCAGAATTATTCAACCCGCTTTTGAATTGTGTGAACTCTTTCTTGAATTGTTCTAACTCCGGATTAATGGCTTTCTCTTTGTTAATACATTTGTGTTCAACTTTGAATATTTCACAGACATTAGAAGTTCTGACTGTCATCTTAGGATTTACATGAATATCTTTGTGAGCGGGATAAGGAGTCACTGTTAGACTCAATGAGTTTCTATGTATGACACTAGGATCCTCTGTACCATTTAGTACTACAAACTCATTATTATTGTTTTTATATTCACTCAGTGTGTTTCTTCTACTCTCACCCATATTGAAAAGACTATCTTTATTAATCATCTCTTCAGGTTTCATGTCTAACACTAATTGCTTTGGTGCTTCTTGATATAGATACTGATTACTAGAACATACATTTTCGTTACTTCTCTCTATTGTAAGATTATCAGAGAGTGATATAGAATTCCTCAGATTTTTCTCATCTACAAGGTTAGCATCTAATTGTTCTTTGCAAGCAGAAACTTCCTGCAAACTCGTAATACTAGACTTTGCATTAACAGCTTCTGTTAATTTGTTGGATAGATTGCTTTCATCTTTATCACAAATATCCGCAGACGGTTTCTTCTGACTGGGTGTAGGAGATTTTACAGTTGGAGGCACTTTAACTTTTTCATTAGAAGTATCCTTCTTAGGGTGATAGTTAAACCTAGGCATTCTAGATGACCAATGTTCATTGTTAGAGCTGACAGAACTTGTACTAGCTGCGGAACTTGAATTGGAACTACACGATGCAAAATGAGTGTGCCTCCTCTGATAAAACAATATATAGGCACTGTTATTCACTAACTCCATAGTGACATCTTCATTGGGGATATGTGTGACACGAGTGTCATCAAACTTGTACCATTGTTGATCATAAGGATTTCTACATGCAGCAGTATAATGACCAGTCTCTAAATCATTACCATGATGGTAGCATACTGCGTACAAGTCATAAGAGTTGTCACTATATGTAGATACTTTCCTCGGCTTCTTCCACGGAGACCAACCAGCTCCTCCCAACATTACACCACCGTTGTTGGACACTGTTTCTCTGTTGGCCAGATGTGGACTCATGTCAAAACCATACAGCGGAAACTCTACCATAGTTGTCAACTTAGTGCTATTACGTCCTTTTATTTGTTGTCTGGAATCATTAATCCACTCTTATTAGTGATATACGGCATATATTGTGTGTAAACTACATAATAAAATAACATTACAAGTGAATACTCACTGTCTAAATCTCTTGAGATGTATAACCAATATATCGGGCAATGACCATAACCCCAAAGTCTTCACCACGGGAAGATATTGTTGGCATTGTGGACACCTATAATATCATTAATAAATCCTTATAAACAACAAATATAAATAACAAATCTTATTAGCTACAGTATGTAGCATGCCAAAGGGCGGACTTATCGCAAAAGCAATGTCTTACAGTCAACACGCGAATATGCAGAGTTACAAAAACAAGACAATGGTAGTATTATATTATAAAGGCGGTATTATATGATTGTAATACATATATTATACCTCCAAGCATCTTCCATAGCCAATGTTTCGGCCCTGGTGTAATGGTTCAAGCAATCTGATAAGGAGAGTCGTGGTGTACATTCTGGATTTTCCATTACTTCTGCAACACTGCTGTGCTGTTCCACATTCTCGTTCCATTCGTTAAGGAGACTAATTTAAAAACAAACATATCAAAAGTCAATTAAAACTGATAGCGTTCTTATTGTTTCCCAATTTTTAGTGAAAATGGAGTTCAATATAATGAATATTAATTAGTAATTACTTGTCTCGCAACTGCACATCCCATTCAGCAATGAGCTGAAGATGTTGAGGTCCTGAGCGTTCACCACTCAATGCCAGTGTCTGTTCTATGGCTTCAGTATACAGAGGATGCTCCAGCTACAAAAATACAATTAATTATATACAGACCCGCTGAACAGATTCATATCTTCACCCACACAACAAACAAATACATATATACCTGTTCCTGTAAATAATGTGTTGGTTCTACAATAGGACTAAGCAGACGCAGTCTTGGCTGTCCTAGAGGTTGACTTTGTCCTAATATATTCTCATTGACCATTCCCGACATCTCCTTCAACATTAACTTCTGGAGGTCTTCATAGCCAACTTCCCTAGGAACTTGCAATACATAAGGTGATCCTGCCAAGCAATGTTAACATTATTATCTATTAACTTATATACACAGACACTCACATGGTTCCCGAATGTAATAATAAAGATTAGTATTTACTCACCAAATCTTTCAATTGCTTCACCATGGTTGAGGACATTGATCCACATCAATAAAATATAAGGTTCTGAAGGTGGATCCTTACACAGTGGAGGTGCTTCAATACAATAGAGAGATAAGGATGAGCAAGCTACCCAATCAGTTGGAGGACATCCACTGGGCCACACAGGCTGACAGTCACTCAAAGTACGCCCAATACCTACAAACAGAACATTCGTACAATGTACTCTCAATAAACTATATGAAATGCACATTATTCAACATATTTTAAGATGAATACTATACCAGTGTCAGTAATTTCCACAAGAATAATATCATCACTAGATATGCCAGTATCACTGTGTAGCAGATTTCGTAAATCCCGCACCATCGCACCAGGAGCTATTCTGATACCCAGACGTACACAGCGAGGTTGCTGATTAGCATATACCACCTTCAATTAAACAACAATACAGTTAATAAAACATAATATACCACAAACTGTCATATTACATGTACTAAGTGTAGTGAAAGATAAACAAGTACATACAGTCACAAGTAAAGGATGATCAGGCAAATGAGGCAGCTGTACACTAATGCAATGGAATGGATCAAACGTGTTACTCTGACGATGGCAGCGAGGACACGCCAGAGAGGAGCGGAACTGTGCCTGGAACACAGCCTGTACAAAGGAACTATTGCAACGTAAATGGTTTGCCAATGTCTCAGCCGCTACCACTTCATCAGGACGACCCGCCGAATTCTAAAACCATCACGTAAAATAAATAACCCTGACACATGCAGAATGCAACAAATAAATACTTTTGTTTAGCAACATAAGTAACATACTTTAATTGTTTTGTATTTCTTCTTGGTAGCTGTATTTAGATCTTCATGAACTTTATCTAAAAGCCAAAGAAGAAATTCCTGAGCATCGTGCTGACTGCTACCTCTGTATTGTGTACCATAACGTTCAACAATTGCCTGTAACAAATTACTATATGATAAAACAATTACTACACAACTGACACAAGTATCAAAATAAAACAAAAGTATAACAAACACTTCACAATGAATTACTAACAAGAAGATTGTTTCTAGTGTAGACAATACTAAACTAAACATACCTTAAATGTGGTGCTAAGCTCTGGGCAATACTGTCCAGCCCAAAGTGCTTTCAGTAGCAATGCCAACTGCTCGGTGAGTTCACCTCTTGTGCCCAGTTTCCTAGAATTGGTGCGACTTCGTCTGCTTAAATCAGCTTTGTAAGCATCCAACACAAAGTATTCAGCAATCATATCTGTATGAGAGAGGCACTGCAGTACAGCATTCATAAAACATGTATTGCCGTGATTCCGAAGGCCAGTGACACCAGGTGTATGATCATTCTCTAGATTCACAGGTGGTACACGATTACTCCATTCATGATGCTGTGTAGTCTTACCCTACATGACAAAATTACACAACAACAAATCATATTACGAAAATAGCAACTGTTACAGTGTACAGGCCCCATTTGTTGTCAATAAAGTTATTTTTTACAAAAAAGCGTTAAAACGGTCTTAATTCACTCAGTACTGCGGATGGGGACGGACGAGCACACAGAAAGTCAGAATGTGTTTTACAAAACGAATTTAGTAAATTTACGATGTTTTAGACTTGAAATGTCACTCCTGTCAAGTTTAGTTCTGTTTTTTTATGTAACAAAATAGGCTTGACCTTAAATGGGGCCGCAGCACTATGATAGTACCCAAAGATAAGCAAATTGAAACATAATAAAAAGCAATAGAAGAGTTTTCTTTCAACTAAGTCAATTCTTGGTGGGATTAAAAAGTGAAAACTCCCATTTCTCTGTAATAAGATTGTTTGTGTCCTGCTGTGACCACGAAAAATTGATGACTGTGACAGCCTCCATAGTACACAGTATTGACATAGGAGTGTGTACATGTATCATAATAATTGGCACAGTATATAAGTCTACTTATAAATCTATTCCTTGAAAAAGACTGCATTATTAAGTCCGTAATCGCAAAAAATCAAATGCTTACCGTTGTTACTCCCACGGAATTCATATGCTGTGCAATCTTGTTGAGAAACTTCTTCCACGATGTCCTCTTGAAGACCTTCTTCACATGTTTATCATTGTCCGCGTTAGCATCAGCCTGTATGGAGATGAAACTGGTGTTATCAGGCTCCTTTTGTTTGGAGCGATGTTTAGATATCTTACTGCTTGAAAATGGATTTCGAGGAAGTGTAAACGTCCTCTTCAGCCTGGAACTGTCGGACTGATTTCGATTCACACTCATTTTGTTACTGTCATTGATTAATTCGCCCTCAGAATGTGATTTCATATACTTGTGTATATTGTCCTCGGACATAGTTAAACACTTATGAGAGAATTATTACTATAAAACATCACAGTCATAACTAATTTCGCGAAAATAAGATTAACTCTCTACCAGAAATGTCACGCGGTAGCCATTTTGAATTAGGTTCCATAGAATGAATAATACGACAGATCATAGAGCATATTCACAATCTATGCTTTTATTTGCTGGGTTTCTATAACAAATACCACTTCCATGAAAGTAAGTTGTTCAAATCCACAATTGTTCGAAAACGATCGATATTATTTTTCGAATTGCAATTATTCGCCCCCACCATCTGTAGTGATGGGAATAATCGAATGAATTCGATTGACGCAATAATCGAATGATCATTCGATTAATAGTTATTCTTCGAATATTCCAATTTTTTGCCTTAAGGGGGGTTCCTTAGGAAAAATTTGCCTCAAAAAAGAAGGTCATCGCCGGTAAAGTAGTAAAAGACTGCCAGGTATATTTTGTCGACAGGGGGGAGGGGAGTCCCTAGGAAGCAGGAAACGAAGAATAACTGAAACTGTTGACTTTTTTTTTTAAATATTCGAATTAATCCGATTATCTTAATAATCGAATTCATTCAGTATTGAAATTAAAATTATAGAGTATGATATAGGTATTTATCGTGTTCTAAGATTAAAATCGTCTTTTTGAATTGCGTTGTTTCATTTGTAATATATATACCTACCAACTATAAAATAGAGTGCCATACAGACTCCTATAGGGAACCTCTATAAATGACTCCTAAACCGTTCATCCGATTGAGATGAATCTTTGGAAAGTTGTTGTGCTCGTCCCAGGGATGGTTCCTAAGAGGGGATGGCATGAAAAAAGTGATTTTTGTCTAATCAATACCTATAGCTTTTGGTCTCGAAAAGATGAATAATAACCCTCCTGTCACCTGCAGCAAGAAAAAGCGGGTGGGGGGGGGGGAAGCAAAAGTTCATCAGTGTTGAATCCGTAGTTTTGAGTGTCGAAAAGATGAATAGTAAGGCTCACCACAAACGTCTCGAAGTTCAGTTAACGGAATCGACCATTTTGCAAAAAAGTTCACCCATGCTCAGGGAGAGGGGGTGGCATGCAAAAAGCGATATTATGGTCCAATTCACAGTTTTTCATGCCTATAGGATGAATAGTAACACTCAGGGGGGGCAAGTGGCATGAGCATATTAAACAATTAGTGTATTTCATACAGCACATTTTTAGGATTTACAATGTATGTCTGTGATGTAGCAAGGGACGCATGGATACGACTAGTATTATATAATATATTGTGACTGAGAATCTTAAATAGAATGAAATAATGCTGGAATAGGATACAATACCTAGATTGTAATATCCTAATGTTCATAAATAGTTCCCTCGTAGGTAGGGCGGGGGCAGTTGGTTAGAGAGCTTACTTAGGCTGGCCACAAACGTCCCGAAGTTCAGTTCCGGAATCGACCGTTTTGCAAAAAGGTTCCGACCAAAACCTCTTTCTGAATTTAAAATCAGGGTGACGCTGAATTCAGAGAGAGGTTTTGATCGGAACTTTTTTGCAAAACGGTCGATTCCGGAACTGAACTTCGGGACGTGTGTGGCCAGCCTTACTGTCAAAAGCTCCACTTCTCCACTTTTTACTCAGTTGAACACTTGGATGACTCCAGTAAGGTCAAAAGAGTCTCTAGGTGGCAGTGGTCAAGTGGAATGAAAATAATTTGATTAGGTACTTCTATGATCAATGGCAGTAGGGCATTGGTTCAAATCTCAGTCGACCCATACAAATATAATTTAATTGTTAAGGAAAATATGAAACGATTACATAAGTCAGGATGAATGTTATTTTATTGTTTAATTATAGGTGAGATATCAGTAAAGATATTATTCAATTGGTGTATTGTGCCACTGCCTACTTTCTGATCCAAGTAGTCTTTATAGTTAGATTCCAATACTTTGAAGCACTTAAAGTTATCCACAACAATTGCAGTTGGTAAAAAGCAGTCATCACTTTTATAAATTGAATTGAATGGCTTCAAATCGAATGGACGTGTAGTATCCCAAACATTTACGCTGGATTCGTTTAAATATCTGAAGAATAGTCTGGAAAACATGTTGGTTCCTAAAAATACGATAGGACTCTCGGATTTACCTGCAACTGAAAAGCAAACGTGCCGATTAATATATTAAAATTCCCACACAACTCTCAACTCACAGTGCATTTAAATATTTTATGCCTGAGTTTATACATAACCAAATATAAATGAGATGCCAGGATTCTACGCTGTGAGTTCATGTACGAACCCTTTGGGTTCTTCTTTTTAATCTGCTCAATAACAAATGCAATACACTCAATAAAAATTACCTGTAATCCTTCCTTGAGTTTTCCCTGAATTCAAATACTGGGTTCTAATGGAGTATATTCCGGGTTTAGACAAATATGTGAATAATAACTGTGTCGGCAAAGCTGGTTTCTTACTCAATGCTAAATACAAAACATCCTGAGATGTTACATTCACTGGGGATACATCAGGAGGTAAAAGAACGCGGAATCCTTTAGCGTTCTCAACATCGTACACTAAAATTGCTTTAGTCTCAGGATCTGATATATATCTGAAATGTAAATCAATTTTATTAATGAGAATATGTTATCCATTAATGAGGAATAACATTTAAAACAATGGTTATTTCCATAGTACATACAAAAATGCCTGTCGTATATTATCATAGTCTGCCACAATATTCTGTACTTTGGAAGAATTTCTTGTTGTTAAACTGGATAAATCAATAGTTCTAACTACTCTTCCATTGGATGGAGTGATACACAGTACTTTAGGTGAACACAACTGAGTTGGTGATTCCATCGTATTCACAATTCCACTATCCAGTACCCACAAAAGACCCTAAAATCATAATTACAAGTTATTCATTTTATATTTTAATTGCCAACGAATGACTGAAAGTAAAATAATATCTTTTTACCATATGATCAAGAAAAATGTCAACGGCATTTTGAATAGCTTGGCAATTTCCTTGCTCATGCATGTCAAGATTTGGAAATGGTTTGAATTTTGGATATCCTTTGTTACATCTTTGATCATAGGAAACAATCGTAGCTGGGATCCCAGATTTTACTCTGAAATTAAATGAAACATTTTAAACTGAATTATTGTGGACTTAATTTCTCACGTTGTGGATACATAGATTTGGCATAGTACTATTCATGTTTACCTGGAAGTGAGGACGATTAATCTATCATGTTTTACAACTGCTTTTGTAGCGATTATATTTTTTGGTATATATTTCCCAGAATCAATATACATTTTTCGTATCGCATTAGATGGGAATTCCAAAGATCCTCCTTCCCAAGACAGAGAACATGGTAGAAAACAATTCCCATGACAAACACAGAGGGAACCTATTAAAATTAACAAACCCTTCAACATCACCTGGAACTAGAACAAGACATACATAATATGAACAATTTGTAGCAGAATACAATGAATAGGTATGGTAGGAATAAAACTTAATACTTACCATGGTGGAAACCATCAGCTTGTGAGTATAAATTCCACAACATTCTCTTATATATAATGTATGTACATGATAATCAGTTAAACTTTACCTGGCTACACGGACGTCAACATATTGATGACACATGATTTTTTAACACGTCTGATGAGTGATGATGATAAGGCAGACTATTGTGCAGATATACAATGTTTTGCAATACATTTACTATTCAGATTATAATGTTGCCCACACAGCTAAAACTGAAATGACGCACACATTGATGTCATTGAGTTATATATAAATAAGATGGTTCATATAATTATCTGTTTATTTGTAGAGTTAGTGGGCAATCCTTCAAGCAGAACAATGTAAGTCGATCAATTACTACCGAGTCTTCCATTTCATACAACAAGTAGATATGTACATAATATTATTTAATGATTTATTTAAGGTATATACCGACTCTATCAAAAGTCATCTTATTTGCGCTAATAAGTTCGAGTGTTGCAATGTTTAATAGAACTCTGTCAGACACGTCATACAGAGTCTGCGGAAGAAAGATTCATTTCCCATCGCAAGAAACAAAGCTTCTTCTTAAAAATGCAGGAAAATTTATATCCAGAAATATAATATTCACCAGATTCCAATTCCTCGGACACACCGCTTTTATTACGGAACCAAGGTATGTAAATAAATTTAATTCTTAGAATACATTTTCTGAACAAACATTGATTAATATTGAAAAGAATAGTAAAGTATGTTTTAACCGTGATGATTATTTTTTCAGATTCAAACCGGGCGTCCCTACAACCTTAAGTAAAGTGAATTTACATAAACATGATTATGACTTGTCAGTGAGTGCATATCCCGACTGGGGGTCTCAAGAAGAGGGCAACTGCAACGCAATACAATCAGCAATTGATCTATTCATCGATAATCGTGTCTTGTGGGTTCTAGATGCTGGAGTAAGACAAAACTTAGGAACACCAGATGCTAAGTGCTCCCCTAAAGTTGTGGCAATATCCTTGCTGACCAACAGAATTACAAGGACTATCGATTTAAGTCCTCTGACAACCAGCTCATCTAATATACAATATCTTGTTGTTGAAGATGATTACATGTAAGAAAATCCATACATAATGATTTTGCCTAACCGTGGAATATTTAGCTCAGTACACAAACTAACTTCTTCGCAGTAATTTTATTAATATTACTAATACGAGTAAACGAGTGTGATTTGGAGCTGTGGATTAGTAAACCTAAATAGTTTCCAATGGTACTTACAAGTAAATTGCATACTAATAATTTAATTCATTTCAGTTATATTTCTGATGCAGGAAGTAGAGCCATAATAGTGTTTAATGCTGGTGCAGGCAACGGAAGACGACTTGTGTTACCAGATAGTGTAAACACAGCATGCAATGACACAAGTGCACTTTACCTTGCACTAATAAGAAAAAGTAGAAATAACAATCATCTCTATTTTACATATGCAAACTGCAACAAGTAAGTTGTATGTCTCCTCCCTTATTTCAGCTCAGGATTTGCCATGTACAAAACTTCTGGTAACATTGAAAATATTATATTATACATAAAGCACGTGTTATATGGAAGCAGTTTAAAATATTTTCCCTAACTTTTCAGCATCTATTCTATTCCCACAACATCATTAACTTCGGGAGGAGAGCCATCAAGTACAATCACCTTAGCAGGAGTAACCAGTAAACCAGTGTTGTTTGTGGGAACAGATGGACAAAGGCAATTATACTTTAGGTCAGTTTCCTTATTTGCACATTATTATACTCATTCAATTATGAATTGACAGATATTCAAAAAAACTACTAGCACATACATGAGTATTATCTCTTACAATGAATTTTCATTACAGATTAAAACAGCAATCGGATGTGTTTGTGTGGGACACTAATACTGCACTGCCCGTAGATGGTTGGAAGAAAGTGTGGAGTGGTGAGCCGGAAAGAGTTGCAACTCATGTCGCAAGTGGACCGTATAATATGCAGTGGATTTTAGAAGCTAATTTTGGCAGTTTTGTGGACAACTCAACGGGATGTTTAGGGGACTGTTCCAAAATATCACCACTAACAGGAATTATTAACTAATATAAATTTAGAATCATCGACTCCATATTGTATCAATAAACAAATTTAAAAATGAAATATATTAGTGAATATTCTAGATTTTCTTTGCATGATTACTATCACATTACTAAATATAATTCATTTTCCGCAAAGATGTCGATACTAAACAATATGTTCTACAGTTCAGTCTCGTTATTACTGTTCTACATGAGGTCTCTTCATGACATTGAAACATCCATACCAAGATACAATAAAACTTTAATGTAAATGTATATGTAGATCATGGAGATCCACAAAATATATAACATAATAATATAAATAATTCACTAAGGATCACATTTAGTATAATACAATAATAATATTACTTACATGGATACACACAAGAAAAAACATTATACTTATTATATATATATATATACTTATTATATATATATATACTTATGTAATGGTGAAACATCCTAAGACTGCAATAGTATAATAAATCATATAAGGTATATAGTAACTTAAATAGAGTATAATCTAATTAGATGTGATTCTATAACACTTGGCTTCACATTAATAGACAGTACTCCTATACCATCTCTTTATAATATGTCTGCTGTCTATAGGTTGTACTCTAACAATAACAGTTTGCTAAATTAGGAATATTCTTAATGTTTATACATCGATGTATATTTGACACATAGCATGTCACCATAGACTGTATCTTCATAGATTGTATCTCCACAAACCACTGTGCAGCGTATTCTGCTCGTTTATCAATATGTACGAGTATATAAGTCAATTATTATACTGAGTTGTGAAATAGTAAAATAATGAAGCTACTCTGCTTTATGAGACATTATTGTACACTGTAACTTGTACTAATTTGTACTGGTCTCAATAATGAAGTGGTAGAATATTTGATTTACACAGGAATGATGTGGGAATCCCGTTAGGTTGTGATGGTAATTTTTCATTCAATGTTCTATACTCAAAGCAGTAGTTGTGTACAGAGAAATACAAATGACTAATACAAATTATTTCATAGTGCTAAGTCCACCTGTTATTACTTCTGTTTTTTTTACTATAATAATGAACGTTAAATTACATTCTATTCTCTATTTTATAAGCCTAATTTTCATCATTGGGCAACACTGGTAATTCACAGCAAATTATATCGTAGTAACTAGTTTCTTGATTACAAATGCATTATGCATATTTCACATTAAATAATAAGAATTCTGGAAACACTTCCATAACTGATAATCTATTAAAGCAAATCACTGTGTAGTACAATATTATATAAACTAGTAAGTAAATTGTGTAAATACGTGGGATGACTGAAAACTTTGCGGCTCTAAGAAAAAAAAAATCCAAAACACTAATGCCATCACTTTTCCAGTTGACATAGATTTCTTCGGAGATGGAAAATTACAACGCCCCCACTATTTTGATTACTATTTGGACTCAGTTAGATCCAGGTCTCATCTGTTATGATAAAATGTGTAAAAAATCTTCAGGATCAGCCTAAAACATGTCCAAAAATTCCCATGAAAATCAAAAAAGAACACATGTTTGTTCCGCCATAAAAAGGAGTCAAAAGCGTTGACACTCAGCGAACAGAAAGTTTGCACAAGGCCTATTCTGAAGTTGAGATGAGCCTTACTCATTCACATAAGATCATTAGGATCTCTGCTATTTCTCAGGCACTAATTTGCCGATCCTTCTAAGCCACATCCATGATTTTATAGACATTTTACAAAACTACCGCAGTTTATTGCCTTCGACTAGGAGTGTTTCCTCCAACACCTTGCTGACCACGTTTAAAATCTGATACCCACTTTTTAACCAGCGCATATGATAGAGCAGACTCTAATTATGTATTCAACATCTTTTTAAAAGTTTGTTTTGATGTATTGCCTGTGATAATAAAACCTTTTATCGTGGATCACGGTTGAAAATTTCTCATTTTCACAAAAATCTCAAAACACTTCAAATTCAAAAGGTTGCTAAGAGTGCCAGTTTAAATCTATTGATGCCAAATTTTGCAAGTAGCCCTGGAAAGGTTTGAATTATCCATATCAACAATAAATTGAAACTGGCAAGTACATTCTTTTCTCAAGGCCGCTAAGTTTTCAGCCCTCCCTCGCACATAATAAATGTGCTATGTATAAGATTTGACAATTCACAAAAGACAACAAAAAAATAGTAAAATGTAAGACACATAGAACATTCACACCACAGATACATATAGAATGGAATAAATAGTACACAATATTATTAATAACACTATGACATATAGATTATTATTTAGGCAATAATATTTCAACACAGAGTATGTTCAAAATTATTCATATGTTACGTATTACTATGTAAACAAATAAAAATAACATAATTGCACATATTAATTTGATGAGATTGCATTAAATGCTTTGTTTATTACAAAAGAAAAACAAATAAAATACATAAATATAATAGAAATAAGAACAGCAACAAATTCATAAATTAATAATTCATAGAAACAACAATAATTCATTAAAATACTTTAGTGAATACACGACACGACATGTACTACTCAAATTGGCATCCATTTTGATTTATACTGAAGACTTGTTAAGACTACATTCATAATTCAGTGGAGTGACAATTAATTTTGTAATTAAACTTATATATAAATATGTTTATTACTCGGTGAATTGTTAATGACTAAATGAAGTGTGTAAAGCAAACAAGGGATGACTCCACTGGGAATATAAACTATAGTTACATGGTACAAGTATTTTAGGATAGAAAAAGGATACATGTAGGTATGTACGTAATTTGTAAAATAGAAAATACTACAATGTAAATGTAACTACTACATGGTTAGTGCTAGCAAAGATTACCGTGCATTATTATAATTAGTATTACATGTTAAGTTACAATACTAATGTAATATTCAAGATATTATTTGTACTCTAAAACATGTGGTGTTGACATTTACTTAGGCAACATTATTTATCTATTAAAGTTATAAAATTACAAATTAAACAGTACTATCATAATATTATGTAAGAAGATATGACATTACGCCATCAATACCTACATCACAATACAAATTACTGCAAATTTAGTTAATATATGTAATAAAACTGTAAAAACATTACCATCTATTAATGTATTAAAATGTTTGTATAATAATGCAATTATTCTTTCAAGGATGAACAGAATGCAAGGCAGGCTATTTATATTACACCCGATAATGTATAATATTAATTACTGTAAAAAGATGGCACGGCTTAAAATGCTATACTATTAGTAATTCTGAACCGGCATAGGACTTAGAAGTAATCTTTCAAATCCCAACACAACCATTAGATTAATTCCTATTCTCACTGACACTGATAATAATAATAAGCAAATTGTATTGGTGTATAGTGATGTATGTACTAGCAGTAGTAGTACTATATAGCTCAGCTTGCTGTGAAGTGAAACATATTATGTCAGCTAAAGCTGATGTTCCATCATTATTACAACAATATACTAGTATATTCGTCACTCGAGTTTAAAAGCCTTTTTTTGTAGTGTGAGACAGCATAACTACACGCAAGTCCGTACACGGAGTTATAGTAGTATTAGTGAGCGCACAATGAACAAGAATCTACACAGATGCGTTAGGCAGGTATATCCGTCCTTTCACAAACACTACAAAAAAAACTTTAAAACTCAAGCAACTGTTATACATAGTACTAATATGACATTGAAATTTGGTGCTATTTGCGCATTTCCTAAAAATATCTAAAATTAATTAAAGCATAAACATCGTTATTTTTCATTATTTCCTTGCAAAAATTATACACAGTTTTAAATGTGTGTACCTATACAAAACTTTCTAAGAGTTAATTTTTTGGCAATGTTAGTTCCAAACCCCTGCCCCACAAAAGACAAATAGTTATCACACATATATGTTGCATGGATTGAGAGTAAATCAAAGTACATATATAATGAATAATTTTGGCCCTTGTACACAGTCTGTTAATATGAACCTGGAACTATCTATGATGATGAGAATAATTACATATATATGTAGTATATTTACTTGTTTACTGGAATGTCATTCAATCATTACTTGTTTATTACTACACTTACATTTAATTATATACTGTACTGTACCTAATGTAGTATGAATAAACAAGTAGCATCTATACTGCAAATCCATAATAAATAACAAACAATACAACATCATCATACAATATAATTGGCAAGTAGGCAATACAACCTATGTATAGATGAATGTATTAAATTACAGATATGCTACTCCTCCTCCTGATTCATGTAGGTTTATTACAATTAGTGTTCTTAAGAAGCACAGGATGAGATTGTACATCGTCACATTTCCTTTCTAATGTAGCGTAAGCACTACTTCCAATACCAGAGTCTTCGTCACCACTGTCCAAGAGAGTGCCCTCCCCCTTAACAGGCTCCAGGCTCACCCGCCTTGTTTTGTCTTGCATACGGATAACAGACTTCTGTAAGGTGGCCGAATCTCCTTCTGCAGGAGGACTATTGGCTGTGTCTTGTTGATTACATACAGGGAACTTCCCTATCACTGATATTACACTATTAGGGGATATCACATCACTATCACATGTATCTGATTCTAGAGAACTCAAGCATTTCTCGGTGTCTCTTTTAGTTAGTATCTCATCGTCAACTACGGGGCTTTGTTGTAAAACATTGGTAGTTACTGAATCAGTTTCGTCTGTATCTAAATTATCAATGTTCTTAAAATCAAATATTCTCACATCCTTATTATTATTTTTCCCTGAATTGATGATACAGGATGAATTTCTAGGGAGTGGACTCGGTGGTAAGTCTAACTTGAGTTTATCTCTTGTGTGTCTGAGGCCGCCTAATGAAGCTGTAGTGCCCGATGCAGTCACCAGAGGGATAACAAATTTATCATTAGACACCTTGCCTTCAATATCATTATCAACACCTTCGTCCACCCCACCTATGGAGGAGTCTGGAGGTGTGGACAGATTTTTGGAATTTAACATATCTTCAAAATCTAATAGATCTCCTGGAGAAGTATCTTCTGTACCAGAATCAGGAGTAATATAATCTGAAGACCTCTTCACAGCACTATTATCAGAATGTACAATATTGATATCATTCCCAAGAGCTTGCTCAAGTTCTTGTTCAGTCGGGATGGGAGGTAAAGACTCAAAGTCATCATCTTCATTGTTTAAGAGTTCCCCATAAATATGTTGATTAGTCAACAGGGAGAATTGTTGTCCAGGGAAGAACTGACTGGAATTCAAGGCAGAATAAGTCTCAAAAGGCCGACTTGATGATGAGATGAAAAAGTCATCTTCGTTTTCAGACCCTAAAACAACTTTATAAAATTAATACCACTGTCCAATATACAAAGTCCAACTAAAATATTAGCTCAGCAATTATGACGTAATTTCATACGTAAGATTTTTTTAAAAGGCACATACGATACAAAAAAATGATCACTAAGTGAGATGAGCAGACCTTAGCTGGTCATGAATTTAGATCTTACAATGACAACCCCAACACTAACAACATAGCACCAAAAAATTAAAACTAGCTAAATTTTGACATTGCAAGACGTCATTTATTCTAGTGGGTAGTAACTTGTATAATAGACAAATATGAATAACTGACCAGAAAGCGTAGGTGCATCTGCCATGTTTGATGATGTATAGTGATGGTACTCCACAGGCATGTAATCACCACTATTAGTAGCATTCCATTCTGTCAAATAGACACAAACAACAATTTAATTATGTATTAATAGTAAATATGTTACCTAGAAGTAACCGTATAGTATGCGGACACATTAATTACTTGATAAATTGGTTACCTGCGTATGTTGAAAAGTCTGGTAACATTTGGAAATGTTCATCATCTCTTGGGTATTCATAAATGCTCTGATACTTTTGCTTCTTAAATACAACCCTCTTGCGAGTTTCCTGATAATAGGAAATCAAAAATAATTAATTCCAATTGTAGAAAGAGTTCAATCCATTAATGTCAAAGTAACAACATCTACAATGTGAACACTTGAGAGTAGCGCTACTTGGTGTTCAACTAATATTAACAGTTGATAAGCTCTGGTGATAAAACAATCAACGTATTCAATATAAAGACACAATGCAACTACTGGCCAATATCAACATATAAATATTTTCAATAATATTAACAATAAATAAAAAATGCAGAAAATGGGAGTTTGTTGAGAAACACAACTATTGATTTATAGTGTTATGTAATAAAAGCATTAGCCAAAGTCTGAAGCACCTACACAGATGAGCAAATTCAACAAAAAATCCTTTTTAAGTCAAGAAAACCTCATTTTAAATCAAGCAAATCTACATAGTGATAGCATTATAATGCTTGCAGCTACAAAGCAGGTCATATTGTAGGTATGAAATACATATTCTCAACTCACTGTATTAATAGAGTCCTCATCCTAAAAGGTTCGCAATAAATCACATATGTATTATGTACTTAGATATCATTTGATGTAGGTATATTATGTACTTACATACATATAATTTTACATCAGCCTATGCAAATATTCAGTGTTATTCAGTAGGAATTATAAAAGGATGATATCATCAATTATTGCAGACCAAAAAATTATTACAATTCTACTGGAAGGAAATGATTGGTTCCTCTGAATGATACCGTGTATTACAGGGATTGTTCATGTGTCTCAGCCTCAAGTGATGAGATTACATACATACATATGTGTTATATACATAGTAGGTGTGGTACTTACAATCTGACTAGTGTCTGGACTCTTCAGTGCACTCTTAGCAGGTGCTGCGTGACAGTCCCAACTGGAAGGAACAAACTCTACTTCCTCTTCATCTTCCTCCTCCTCCTCTTCATCAGCCCTCTCCCTATCATGCTGCTCACTTCTCACATCTTCAGTCTCTTCTGGAATATCCTCAAACGACTGAGAGGCCCCGAGCGAAGATTGCTGCTTTACCTGAATGCAACAAATATTTATGTCAAACAAACAGAAATTCACATCTAAGTTACAAAACTGTAGAAATATATAAAATATATATCATGGAAGTGTTGGGACACTCATTTGAATTAAGATGAAATAAAAGATAATGCTAATCTGAAGAAGCAGAAGTACTTACCAATCCAAAAGATGGATAAGAGATGTTTGGTACATTCAAGAATTGTGTTCCATCTCCTTCCTACATTGGTTATCCCACAACCAAAACAAAAGCATAAGAATATTAACAAAAAACGTCTAAACAGCTTAACATGCAAATAAAGCAACAACACAATATAATGTAATGACACAATATAAAGCATGATATTAATATTAGGTACAGATGATCATTACATACCTAATAATATACAGGGTGTCCCGTAAATCAACGTCATCCCGTGGAGGGGTGATAGACCAGCTCGTAACCTACCAGAAAATCGAAATATGACCTTACTAAAAATCGCTCATTCTCGAGATATCGGCACTTTTTTGTTTTTCGGGAAATTCGACACCTTCGATCAGTTTTTCGATCGCCACGGTCACAAAATTCAATATTATGGGATTAAATTTTTTGATTCCTAATCCTGAATAATTCAGCTATTTGATTGCAGTCCAAAATAAAACCTATTAATTCACAATTTTGAAAAAAAGAACATCGTTTCCGCCTCTCGAGTTTTTTGTTTTTTATTAGCAAATTTCGACTCCTTTACACTGTAAAAAAATAGTATGACATAAAGCTGGCAAATTATATTAAAAACTTTCTCATTTAGTGTAGTTTTTCAAAAGGTTTAAAATTGGATACAGTTCCCTTTACAAAAAAAGATATTCCTGTTTTACTTCAAAAGGACCTAATTCTAAAAAAAAACCAATGCAGGGTTATAGCTTCCTTATGTCCAATATTTGGACAAGTGATAGAGGATGAAAAAATATGAAAAAAAGTTTAAAAAATGTATGTCGAAAAATCAACTGTTTTGGAGTTATGGTCTTTTGAAAACTGAGGAGAATGAAAATTTCTCATTTGGGTTTTTTGACTATAACTCATAAACCACCAACTCTATTTTGACAAAATAAACTAAAAATCATAGTTAATAAAATAGGCTTTCGATAAAGATGTTAATTTGTGGCGTTTTCCTTAGAATCCAGTCAAAATTCTGTAAAATACTATCATTTTTTCACAAAAATACATGTTTCTTCACAGATTTATCACGAAATTTTGAAGAAAAGGCCGTAAATTAGGAACTTTATCGTAAGCCTACATTATTTACAATGATTTTTAATTTATTTTGTTAAAATCGAGTCAGTGGTTTATGAGTTATAGTCAAAAAACCCAAATGAGAAATTTTCATACTCCTCAATTTTCAAAAGACCATACCTCCAAAACAGTCGATTTTTTGACATACATTTCTTAAACTTTTTTTCATATTTTTTCATCCTCTATCACTTGTCCAAATATTGGACATAAGGAAGCTATAACCCTGCATTGTTTTTTTTTTATAATTAGGTCCTTTTGAAGTAAAACAGGAATATCTTTTTTTGTAAAGGGAACTATATCCAATTTTGAACTTTTTTAAAAACTATACTAAATAGGGAAATTTTTAATATAATTTGCCAGCTTTATGTCATACTAAATTTTTACAGTGTAAAGGAGTCGAAATTTGCTAATAAAAAACAAAAAACTCGAGAGGCGGAAACGATGTTCTTTTTTTCAAAATTGTGAATTAATAGGTTTTATTTTGGACTGCAATCAAATAGCTGAATTATTCAGGATTAGGAATCAAAAAATTTAATCCCATAATATTGAATTTTGTGACCGTGGCGATCGAAAAACTGATCGAAGGTGTCGAATTTCACGAAAAACAAAAAAGTACCGATATCTCGAGAATGAGCGATTTTTAGTAAGGTCATATTTCGATTTTCTGGTAGGTTACGAGCTGGTCTATCACCCCTCCACGGGATGACGTTGATTTACGGGACACCCTGTATGTACTAGAACCTATAAATAAAGAACACTTAATATTTGATTTTGTTAGATTACTTTATATAAACTCACTCGATACTCTACAATAATTCCTAACCGTCATAAGTTTTCCCTGACATTGGTAGAACTGCAAAATGCATTTCTATCATTGCCAGCAGCACCATAAAATTTAAAATTAATGGGGAATTAATTCTTAACTTCCAAACTATATACATATCAGACGCGAAGCTACCTAAGAACACGATTCACATCGAGTTACATTTTTGTTTAGGATCTTAATATAATGGGCCTAATTTGACATAATACAATAAAAAACGTTAACCCTGGCTTCCATTCTACAGAAATCCACCCTTCGTCACTGATACATATGTACTATACATAATTAGATATGGATGTATTCAATCTACCTGAAACTCTTCGCATACATACATACATACATAGTAAGTTTAATATACACAGAGTAGTGAAACCTTGTGAAGTAAACAAAGCATTGAGCATGAGTACCTGGAGAGATGAAATAAAACTGTACAACATTGAAAGCAAAACAAACAGAAGAATTATAAAGATGGTTGAAATGAGGGAATGATTACATAAATAAAAATACTAGTAATAAGAGTATAGAGCCGACTCAGTTTTAATTTTTGTTCCCTTATTTCTTGAGTCTTTGGCTTACCGCGAAGAGCTTAGAAAACTACTACAACTATGTAGTATTTGGGATTGTATAACAAGCCCAGACTATCTTATGATAAAAAATATGCAAGCAATACAAACACTAACAAATGTAATGTAGCTGTACATATAAATATGTGCAATGTAGATCTATTAAGACATAAAATGCTATAATAAATTGGACTTAACACACATATTTATATTTGAAACAAACCTTCCAAACAAATTCTGCACTGGATGTTGAACTACAGTTGGAATCGTCACTCCCACTTTCCCAATCCTTGAGTCTCTCGGGGGCAACATGACCAATCTCCTTGTGCGTATGAAACACTTTGCAAGTATTCTCCCCACCTAACTCATTCACAGGAGAAGTTTCGTTCAACGACGTTGAAATGAGATCCTCCTTCAATGGACCTGAAATATTAACAACACAAGGATACAGTAGGTATATTAAACACACATACTGTAGAAAAACTATACAACAGTATACTTTCTTACCAGAGAAATGTATATTTCTCAGTCCAGTGGGGTATTCTTGTGTTGTATTGAAATTGTATTGATTTTCTGTATTCTCCGCTAAATCTTGAGGAAGAGCTCCTGCAAATTGTTTGAATGCTTCAAATGATGGAGAATCCTCACTCTTTGCTTCATCTAAATTTTGTAAGCCCATATTCAGGCCAGTTGCCTCCATATACTCTGTGAGAGATGGGTTAGTCAAATCTAAATATTTATTTGATTTATACTCTGGTTCACTCTCTGAAAAAATAATAGTATGTATGTTGTATTAAATATGGATTAACTTAGTACATTTGTGACCGGATATGTATGAAATCAGTCATTGCATAGGATTCCTAGGAAATGTATACAATGCCTAAAATGGTAAGACAGGGAACGTGCGAAATATATTTTTTTTCATATTGTCAGTTATATTTTATATATTAGTGCAATAGATTATATATTAGTGTAATATATTGTATATATTTTACCAGGAATTTTATACGTTTCCTAAACAGGAATCATAAATACATAAGTATGTTCCGATACGTGCGACTTCAGTTTACCTACCTGTACAAATAAACAGGTTCTTCATTTTGCATATTATGTTTTCATTACCGGCTTTATCTGTGTACCAGCTTGGCCGAAATAAATAATAAGTTTTTAGTTACAAACACATAGTATTTCCTAAGTATGAATTAAAGAACCTGTGACAAATTATTTCACACATTTCCTGAATTGACTCGACATTGTATACATTACCTAGGATTTGTATACAACTCCTAGATTTCATACATTTCTGATAAAGATACATTACTAATCTAAGAGAAATATGAACTATGTTGTATTACCAATTCCTTTATTATGATTCTCTGAAGGTATGTCCATTGTTGCAACACAATTTACAGAATCAGAAGCAACATTGTCCTCAAGCGATACATTTGTTTCTGATGGTGGTAATGTTGATGATGTTTCCTTAACACGATCACCTGTAACTGAGTTAAGTTCCCCTGAAGATGTAGACACAGAGACTTCCTCCGCATGGAAAGAATATGGTTGAGTTTCATCTTTGGTTGTGTCTCGTACATGAATGGATTCTAAGGACAACTGTGTTATATTACTCAAATCAGGAGGACTTAATATATCTAATCCTGTAGAATGTTTATTATCAATATCATCTGAACAGACAGTATCAATATTCTCAGTCATTATCTTCTCTACATCACTTCTGTGAATACTAACATTATCATCTGAAATGAAAACAAACAACATGAAATAATAGTGAATGAGGAAGAGGAGGACAGATAGAGTAGATGTATGTAATATTATGTACACAT
Organism: Ceraclea dissimilis; assembly: GCA_963576895.1. Lineage (NCBI taxonomy): Eukaryota > Metazoa > Arthropoda > Insecta > Trichoptera > Leptoceridae > Ceraclea > Ceraclea dissimilis. The sequence continues at coordinate 7,900,275 of OY756361.1, read as the reverse complement.
GTATTGTTACAACATGTAGAGTGAATGTTGCTAAGTGCAATGGTCTAAGACTACTGCAGTGTATGAAGCGTGAGACATTATGGTTTACTCACTAATTCATATCCTCTGGACCCCAAGTAATGTTATGAATAATAAAAAATAATTTCATAAATTGAATGAAGTTATGTTACACACTTAGCAATTCATGTGGCAGTCAATGTACATACTAGTTAGATATGTAATAAAGTAAATAGTTCTGAATATAACATAGTATGCATGTGGATATACTCGGTGCTAGAGCACAATACATACAATACAATACTAACCGGATATGTTAATAGTTAAGGCACTGGGGACGCAGTTACCTTCCATTGACTTTACATCAGGCAGTGCAGAATTAGCGCTTCTATCTAACAAAGAATGCGCAAACTTTTGTTCATTTTGAAGAAAACAATTGGTCACTTTAAGTACTGTTGATGATCCATCTTTACTTTCATCACTGGTCACTCCTTGACTCAAGTTCTCCAAGAATTTGAAATGATCATCTATTACATTATCTACTGTGCTGTTCACATTAATTTCTTGAGGCAAACACGACGTCGGTGTTGATGTCATGTTAATTTTACACGACTGGAAATTACTTTTATACATGCTACTGGTGGTGGTGCTCAAATTATTAGCACTGTTATCCACACCTCCACTTTGGCATGTAGAGTTCTCAATATAAGTCTCTGGAAGGGCCACTGAGACATTGTCTGTAATTACGACTTGGCCATCACATCCAGGGCATTGTAAATTATCACAGCCAACATTAGGTAAATTACAATTAGATACTTCCACGCCAGCATCAAGATCATTCTTCACCAAAATATGTTCCCCATCAGTCCCCAGTAATCTACCTGAACCCGGAGTCTCTATTAACGGTTCTGGAAGACAAATAGGGAAATGTTTTGATATCTCCAATTTTTCAGGAGGGCTCTTATCAATTTGCTGAAAGGCAGACAATATTTCATTGTCCTCTTGAAGACTATGGTTATTAATATTCTCGGAACATCCCATCACCACTTCCATTGGAGGTTGTTCAAATACACCTAACCCCTGAGTCTCTCCCTTGAGTCTCTCCCTTTCCACTTTATTAACTGGGCTCAGAAAATCTCCCATAAATGCATCATCAAAATTTTCTTCGACATTGAACAAGGTATCGTTAGAACACCAAGAATCCATGCTAAGTGTTTTAGTATGTGTGTGTACTGAGAGAGATTTATCAGAAACCTTCATGTCAGATTCATCGGGACTTGTCACTTCAGACATGAAAGATGGCTGGGAAACTTTGGATACATTTGATACATCCTCAGGTATTTCAGCTACTCTGTCATTGTAAACTGCATTCAAGTCTTGAACATCATGTATTTTATTCTCGATAACATATGTTTTTGAACCTGACGTTTCATCATCAGACACATCAAACTGATTACCATTAGGCAACTCTACCTGATCGCAATGGGTTCCCATTTTGGAAGCATTTTCTAATGTTTTGCTAATAGTCTCTAGAAGATTATCAACATTTTGAGAAATTTCCTCCGTAGACTTGGGGTGTGAATGCTCTTCACAAAGTGGAGAATAAAGTTCTTTAACAGGATGAACAACCAAATGGGGCACCTCCATTGTTACGGCAGGTTGCTTCACGCACTTCTGATACAAATCTTCTTCATCAACATCAAACTGCTCAATACTGTTCAGACTATCTGCACTAAGGCTTTGTCTGAAATGAAACACATTACTATACAGCAACCTGTCTATGAGCTATAAGTTTACTATTCCAAATCACAGGAAGATATATGTATTATTGTTATAGATACATCACTCTGTATAATTTATTATACCTATGCCTAATAAAACCAAATATAACAAAATTACATACTGCCTTTTCAAATTAGATGAACCACCGTCATTTAACACAAAAGTTCTATTAGAACAATCAGAGTATGTGTCATCATCAAGTGGCGTCTCATTACGCCCCTCTCGTTGTTTAGAAGATGTCTCCAAGACCATCATATCACATACACCATCAAATGGTAAAACTTGTTCTATGTTACTTGTCTGCTCTCCTAGGGAGAGACTATTTGAAGCATCAGTCTTATCAACGTCAGCAGCTGTAGACAACATAACAACTTTTATAAAATATATCTACTGACTTTATATTCATATGTACTCCATTTATACAATACATATGTATAACAAACCTTTCTCCATTTCTGAAAACTCTGACCAACTTTCTTCCTGTATGGGGCTGAGCGGTACAATCCCATATATGCTGTAATGTATCATAATTTCATTCTTCCCTTGAGTATTGACGGGAAGTGAAATATCAGTGGAAGTTCCAGTGCTAGTACTAGCCTCAACCATATTATGCTTGGGTGCGCTGATGCTGATATCCCTAACTGAGGGTTTACACATAGGCAACTCTATAGGCTCAGCACTAGTCCAATCATTAGGATCAGCTGTAACATTACTTCCCATCACTGTAACATCATGCTGCATTTGACTCACTCGCTAAAAAATACAAAATAACATCAGTAATTATTTGTAATAAATCTAAACGATCAAAAGAAATTAAATACATACCTGTGCCAAAGGTAATTTAAGCTGCAGTTCGTTTCTCAAAGCTTGGACACTTTCCGGATCAACAGTATAGTGATCTGAATTAGTGTTTTCTGTTAAGGATTCCATACTACTGCAATTACTACTTGAAAGATTAACAGGAAAGGCATTCATCTGAGGTAAAGTATCCTCTTGACCTCCAACAATTTCGGCTTTCGGATGTAAATACCAACCTGATGAAGAACTTGCATCTTTCTTATAATTGGGATCAACATTTTCATATAAAGATTCTGATGTTTCAGGAGAAAAGTAATTGGCTTCAGCTACTTCACAAGCGGCATCTAGCTTTTCCAATTCAGAATCCAAATCTTGAATCAGTTGATTACTCAATGTTTTATCTGTCGCACATATCATGTAATTGATGGCTTCCACTTGATTAGTAACTCCAAGAGGTTCTTTGCTAGACAATCCATCCACTTCTATTGTTTCTAAATCTACATCATGCTTACTCCTCTCTCCTATATCCTCAGCATTGACATCTACTCCAACATCAACGTTAGATGCCTCTATTACGACATTATTTGACCCATCGTCATTTTCCAATTCCCCGTAAAAATTTTCAGAGTCTTCTATATTATTAGGAGGACTAGATAACTCGATGTTTAAATTATTTTCATTTTCAGCTATTGCTAATTTAGTTGTAATGTTAATCATCTCACTTCTAATAATTTCATCAATCTGTCTTTCTACCAAAGAATTGAGGCTATCTCCATTTGGTACCGGGTTATGATTATTTACTTCACTAATAGAAACACATGGAATAATGAATTCTCCATTTGGAGTACTGGTTTTAATATTGGTTGGTTCTCTTATATCAACCGATGTATTAGGTAATTCCTTAATTGTTCCACTATCATACATCTGCATATTTGCTTTATCTAGGACAGACTGCTGGTCCAATGACTGGTTTCCCAGACTGAATTCTTCCGGTAGATTTATGTACTTGGTGGACTCCCATTGTTCGCCATTATTCTGATTGGCACAAGTCTCTTCTTCAACACTGGGCTCATCACCGTATAAATTAATATTGATATCATTAAAATTAGAAGAGAATTTTAAATTTTCTTCCTCTGAATCGACATTTAAAAAGTTATCAGCCATACTAATAAACCCACTCTGTAGGAACATATGGCTGGTTGGCCCGGGAGGTAGGTGGCATGGATCAGTAAGATTGAAATGTCTAGAATCAGCTTGCTTATGACCCCTATCATCAGAAAACACTAAAAAAGAATCCATTTTCTTTTTAAAGTTGACGAGATCTTCAAATGGCACTACTTTTGGTGACGAGACATTTAACTCAGATAAACTTTTTGTAGGACGTAAATTCTTTTTTGTAAAGTTTTTACAATTTCTCCATAATTTATATAAATCTAATTCTGGTCTTAAGCTAGTAAACTGATTCAAGAGTGAAGAAGAAGCATTTCTTGGGAAAGACAAATAACAATCTTCTGTGGGTAAACTAGTCTCCTGTTGAGAAGATTTCCTCTTTAGTCTCTTGTGTATAATGTCTAGGAAAGTGTTGGTAGGTTGGTAGGACCCTTCCAATGAATTATAGGAAGTATCTTCACTGTCCATGTCTGTCAAGTCCATATCAATATGTGTTAACACCATGAAGTCTGTCACAGACTTGGATTTCATCTTAATTCTCTCACTAATCACACCCATCTCAATTCTTTTTTTCCACACTTCATCTTCAGTTTCTGAACCAGAATTACTCTGTTTGTTACTAGAGTTATCCTTCTCCTTATTTCCTCCCGGAGTGTAACTAGAATCTTGTAAAGAATCCAACTCTTGTGTGTTGTTAACAAGTGCATTTGTTTCAAAGATAGGATGCACACAATTCTTCTCATCACTTGTTTCCATTATTCTAAAGTCCAGTGTTGGATAAGTATGTTTAATATTCAGTTTAGATATTTCAGGTACATTATTTAACGAGTTATTTACACTTTCACTACCTATATTACTAGTCCCATAAGCACTTGATTGAGATTGACACTCCTTAAAACAACTATTAATCTCAGTGACAGAATCATTCAGAGATATTTTATCCACATCTTCACTCAGGATCAACTGACTGCTCCCTTCTTCGCAAGCAATACCAGAGGTATGAGTTACCACATCCCTAGATGGACTCGATTCGGAGCTCGATGTCTTCTCTGAACTTAGCATATTATCAAAATCACTCATAACATCACTTACATTTTTGATATATGAAATATCTTCGGGTGTTTTGAAAGGCACATCCAACAACCATGGTGCTACATGTGGGACGGCACTCTCTAGCAGAAGAGACTTTTCTTTTGCTACTTCAGCCATTGTTTCACCACTTTCCAGCTGAGGTTTCACATTCTCACCAACAGATACAGACTCAAAGGATCCATGCAAATTAGTTAAACTATCAGACTTCACTTTTAATGTAATTTCTCCTAGACTAATTGTGTCTGTTGAAATAGCGACATTTTGATATGCAAGTTCACCATTTGAGTGCAGAAGTGTAATATCAGGCTCCATTACAATATCATTACCTTGTGTGAAATTCAAATTGTAATAATTATCCTCCAGTTGGGGAGAACTCTCAGGAAGACTATTATCTACTTTGGGAATAGAGTTTGGTTTTAATGTTTCCCATCTGGCATTAAAGTTATGTGTAAAAGATTCATCTGTGTGACTAGTTGGATTGTAAAACTTGGCATAAAGACTCTGTAAATATTCAAACATTTGTGATAGATTCCCTCTCAATGTTGGATCACCATTCCAACATGTCTGCATAGCACTGTATCTGAAACAACAAACATGCGTGTAACTAATGATGCCTCAAATAACAGAAAAGCATGTATATGTACTTACTGTATAAACTGATAATATGTTTTAGTGATAAACTTACAAATAGGAAGTATATTGAGTATTTGGCACTGGTTGCTGTAATCTTACACCACCGAGTACATTTTGTATAACTTGCTCATTGGACAAGTTGTCGTAAGGCAAGGTGCCCCAACAACAACACTCCCACATAAAAACTCCCAATGACCACATGGTTCCACTGCGGCTCACCTGCAAAGGATCACAAGCATATAGCATAATATATTGTATTAATCTTGTACTAATACCGAGATGATCAAAGCACACAAACCTGAGGTAAAATAATATATTCAGGAGGCAACCATCTTATTGGTAATGGTTTACTTCCTCCCAGAGAACAGAAATGTTCCGGGTATCTCTGTTCTGCGTCTCCATAATCACCCAATCTGGCTGAGGGGCCCTCAGTAACTAGGCAATTGTGACATGCCACATTGCTGGAATATAGTTAGCGATCAAAATATGATACAACTGAACAACATATCATACATTGCTAATACAGAATATAAAACTCTCTTACTAATCAATATTATTCTGGTGTAAATAACACAGAGCGGATGTTATTTCCATAATGAACCTCAAAGGGATGCTTTGCTCATTGAGAGATTGCATTTGAAATTTATTAGTGATAAGATACTGTTTCAGGTCACCCTGTAAATATAAAATAAACTTGATTTTTATCTAATTAATAAATATAATGTTGAACTAAACATTAATGAGTCTGCTGACTGTTATCAAGGTGTCAAAATATATAAAGATAATAATTACACCATGGATAATTGATATAATATCTTGTCATCTATAAATCACACTTGTAACAATAGATAAACTTATACTGTACTATACTATACAATAAACAGTGTGTAATTACTATGTAGTAGTAGTAGTATTCTTACCAAAGGACAATATTCAAGTAAAATGAACCACGGGTCCTGCGCTAGATTCTTCCCTATAAACTTGAGTATATTATTATGATTAGCTTTCAGTAATATTTGAGATTCGTTTAGAAAACTGCATTTGTCTGCCATAGAAATATTCTCATCCAATATCTTCACAGCCACTCGTGTTGTGTTCTTATGTTGGGGAGAAGTGTTCCTTTCAACGTTTTGGGCTTCACCTTCAACAATCTAAGGCAAATCAAATATTCATTTAGGGCTCTGCAAATACATACAAGTGTCTCATATGTCTAAATAACCTATTTGTAGGTAAGTTTATTCATCCCACAGTAAAAAGGAATTTCCCCAAATCCCATCCTAATGAGAAATTCCATATAAAAAGTATGCCTTACCCGACCAAACCATCCTTTCCCAATAACTTGCAGGTACTGAAGTTGTGCTCTAGGAAAATCTTCACCAGCGTTATCTAGAATTAATAAAATTAAATGTCATTTTATCAATAGAGTAGAATACTTATTGGGTGTATGTATTGTAGGTGTAGTTAGATATAGATCCAGATAATGTAATGAGCTATGAAGTAGATGTGTATATATTTACAGAACCAATCACTGTGCTGAGTCCACACATCATGTCGGGGTGAAGTGTGACTAGATGATGATGTAGAAGCAACTGCTACTTCTTCCACCACCTCTCGCTGGACTTCGTTTAAATTCCTATTTTCATATTGAGTCACAATGTAATTCTCCGCATTGTTGTTAACAATATTCTCCAATTCTTGTGGAGATATGGGGCCATTGTTGTTGTCTTCAAAAAGGTTATTATTCTCCGCATCGTGTTGTTCCCGAGGGTAATATGGAATCCCAAGGGGAAGTTCATTCTCATCTCTTGGATTTACTTGTTGGTGATGACCTCTTGAAGATGTAGCATGATTGATCGGAGTTGTTATTGGAAATCTTATATCGTTCAATGGATTCAGAATTCCAGGGTCAACCACTTCAGAGGATCCCGTCTCCGCCAACTGAATTGGTTGACTGATACGAGCATCTTTCTGTAAACATCCCATTAAAATAACATTTACTAATTAAACTATTACTGTGCTATCATTGTATACCACATTAGGATAGTGGTGGCTAATAATATTACCTTAAATATTGCAGTGCACCATGTGCAGCCGACTAATAACAGGAGAAGTGTGAAGATAGTAGCCGTGGCAAGGAGGGAAGGCAATAGAGAGCCCAGCTCCATGCCGGGTGGAGACCCTGTAACAATAATAAACCAATGCACTATGGGTTGCCAGATGTGCTGGACAAAAGAACCTGGACATGTTTTAATCTCCCCCCTCCCCACAATAAAGAAAATCCTCAAAATTTTGGAACACAGTTTTGTGCCGCAAGCGAAGTTTTCTCTGAAATGAGCTCTGAAGAGTGATATTTTCCCGTAAGAAAACATAAACATACTCGTCGACGCAAAAGCTCAACGCTTGTAACGCCGAAGAGTATAATATTTTAAATAAATAAATAAAAAATGCACAAACGCAAATTGTTCACAACAGTGTTACGTAGCACTGTGGAATTTTTTTATGTTATGATGTAGACGGCTACTGTAAATGAAAAATGAGAGCATGATGGAATAATTATTGTGTTCCCTCGAAGGACGTTATAAAAAATATGTACTCGATAAACATATAGGCTTGATCACGTTGAACTCCGACCAAAAGAAATGGACAGTCCTTTGTCCGGTTTTTCCAAGACTTTTTCGACTGGACAGATGTAATAAAAACCGGATTGTTTGGTTTAAAACCGAACATCTGGCAAATCTAACTATCATTGTAAGCTGTAGCTGTACTCTCCTACATATATTGATCCCATCTATAAGTTTAATAATAGGAAGTAGAGCTATATAGCTGCACTCTCAGCATATTGCTCCGGGGTCCTTTGATTAATTTGTTTGCCAGTGCTGCAACTACATTCAAACATAAAAAACACTTCAATAAGAATAATAATACTCAATAGTGCAAAAATATAACAATAACATAACACTATGCTTGTACAAAATAACTATACAGAAAAGGAAATAGTGAAATATAAACATTACGAATTTATATTGTAATTCTGCAGTCATACAACATACATGGCGCGAATCGCCCACCATGAAAGATATTATTAATAAATCAATGACATTTAATTCAATATAAACAAGTCTCAGATGACTCACCATTCGTGATAGGAGTGACAGGGTAACAGTTGCATAACTCGAGAAACTGCAAACTGAGGTAGACAAACCATGCAACAATAGCCTCCATTCTTTTAGAAAAAAAGGTATGTTTTATTGGAAAACATGTTACACCTTAATATGAAGATACACATATTAGACACTTCGGTACTCTTTAACAGACAAATAACCAAATACAAAACAATAACAATGCACAAAATGATATAATAACTAATGTATTTCAATAACTTTAAAGCCGCGGAGATTCCAAACACAAAATAAAATAATCGCCATCCATATAACACACCATTATAATCACAAATTAATCAAACGTCGACGCAACATGACGTCACACGGACCAATACCACCTATAGTATAAAGCCGTGGTACTAGCAGCGCCCCTAGCGGTAAATTCTTCGTCAAGGGGCCTATCATAGGCCGTTGCCATAACGTATTTCCGTTGATTTTGTATGGCGGACGTGCGGTCGCCCTTCGTTGATACGCTATATTTGTTGTATAACAGTGATTAAATAGACTAAATACGGTTTAAAAACATTGCTTACGATGGTGAACAAGTGTTGTGTTACAAATTGTAAAGGAAATTACGCCTCAGGACCAAAAGTTCGTGTTTTTATCTTCCCAAAAGACTCTGTGCTGCGATCAAGATGGCTTCGCGCTATTCACCGGAAAAAAATATTTTCCAAACCAATATTCGAGGGTATCTAATGATATTTCTCGATTATTTATGATAATAAAACGTTATCCCTGTGTCTTATAATGTGTACGCGTGTTATCGTTGACATTTATTTGTTAATTTTGATGTGAGGTTAGGTCGATTTGTGTACCGGTATAGTCGTGCGTATTTTGTATCGTATAAGTATATATATCCTTCCTTTACATTATTTTATGTAATGAGGTGTATAATTATTCTTTATTTCAAAGCCTAGAGTTGATCTAAGGAGATATTGTAGTTATTATATGTTTTATTGGTGACATCTTTTGCAAATTGTGTGGTATTGATGAATATTTTCTTATTAAAGGTCTACTGGTCGAAAGTCAAATGTTGTTTTGTTTAAAATAACTCCCATCTTCCACTATCATATGTAATTATTTCATTAATAATGGAGAATTCTGGCGCTTGGATGACATTTTCAGGACAGAAATCGCAGAAGAACACTGACTTATACTCTACACAAGCCCAGATTTGACATTTCGCTTAGGCCTGTCGGCCGCCATTTTGGGTTGTGTGTCATAGCCTTTTGTTCTAGGTAGTATTGCACGGACTGACTGTACTTAGTAGTGTTGCAAAATTATAATTAAAAATCGACAGAATATCGAACTAAAATAATAGGGTCCTTACATGTTTTTTTTTTCATTTTGGTACATTAACTATAAAATGAAGGTTTTCCGAAAATTTGAGATTTTAATTCTCTGTCTTTGTGGATATATTTATAAAATAAAGTCTCATATTCGATTCTTGCGCAAAAACAGGTTTTTGACTGGCCGCCATATTGTGACGTCACTTCCCCCAATTCATCCATGCATAACCCACAAACAATCCAATTCTGACTATGAATTTCATGGCGTCGTGACGTCACAATCACGTTTAGGGAACCTGTTATATAGGTTCCTTAATCACGTTAAACCACCTTAAACAATGGCCGCTCGTTTCAGAGCACCATAGAAAACTCGTCAAATTATCATTTTTAATTAATTATTATAAACTAACGGTAAATTCAAATTACATTTCATAATTTTATTTGTAATTCTAGTAAGTAGGTAGAACTATCGATTTAATATATTTTTCGAACGATAAAAAAAAATGCAAGTACCCTATTAAGCTTAGAACTTGCTAATTTTGCATTCACTTGGCAACATTACTTAACACCATAGAAAAAGATCAATGGAACGGAATTTTGACAGCTTCGATCAGCTTCGATGCTGCGTATACCGAAACAAGACCACTTCCCACGATTCAAACCCATAAAACACACGTTCAAACCATTTTTTTTTACAAAGAAATTTTTATTGCTATCGCTCTTCAAATGGCACTGTGCTGTAAACAGAAAATAATTTGATTAGGTACTCCGAAAATAAAAGGTTGTAAATTATTAAATACCTAATATAATTCGTTACTCCCTCACTCTGAAATGCTCTAAGTACCTAAAAAATGTATCCACTGGTAAATCGTAACTGATGTAGAATTATGTTAATTTTAAAACTTTGCATAAAAAATAATTTCAATATCTCTCTTCATACTTTTATTTTAAGGGAAATAATATATCTTATTGAGAAAAACTCGAGTTTTTCAGCTCCATCTCTTCCTCATGGTTTCACGGGCACCCAGCAATCATGAGAACCTCACAAAATTTCCTGCACATTATACAGAAAGCTTGCAACCAGAAGTCGAGCTTACCTTCATAGTCTTTATATTTTTATTATTTTATCATTTTTCTTTTAAAACACTTTTCACTATTATGTTCCTATGCTGTATGAAATCCTTAACTTGACATTGGCTGTTTTTTGCACACTATTTTCAATTTGAAATTTACGTAAGTATTTTTTTACGTCAGCCTGATTTTGTCAACATGAATGAAGATCTATAATAAAGCCCGCATTAGAAGATAAAAACTTATATTTTACAAATTAATATTGTTATACTTGTAGCAGATTTGTGCAATGGATGAATTGTAGTAAATTTATATTTCATATAGAAAGGGACTGCAAGTGTTTGTCTAATGACTCCAATGCCATTTTATTTCGAAATAAATTCATTTTGGCTTCAATTTTCTTCTTTAACAATTTAGGATCAATCTCTGATAATTCCTTCAGTGCAACTAAAACAAAAATATCTGCATGTTATTCTCTGGGTGAGGCTGTCTAATTCTCTTAATTTAATGGTTAGGTGACTCCTCGATTAAATTTCCCACATTCAAACCACCTTAGGCGTTATTCTAGTCTAACATTATTTTCTTGAAATAATAGGTATTTGGTTATAATAGATCTTATTTAGTAATGTACAAATATACATATAAACATTATGTAGATAGACATACCCAACGTTTCTTTACCAAAGTCCTGGGATGGATCATCCAAGTGTATCAGCATGGCACTATAGACTGCATCTAGATGTGCTTGGAATGTATTTGTATCATACGAGTCTGGTCTAGACATAAACAAGAGACAAAGAGTTTGTACTGAAGCCAAGCGTATAGTATCATTAGGATCATCCATTCTTTTCATTACAGCCGGATATACTCTGTGCATGTGTTCACAGGAAAAACATGAGTTCTTTTTAGCCAGTCGTACGATACAGCATATTGCTGTCATTGTATAAAGACGAGTTTGGTTAGAATTATCATCCAACAATCCAGCAAGGAGTGGTAACATTTTATCTATGTGAGATTTCAAACAATCCACATGTGTGAACATTTCCACATTCTGCAAACAAAAACACAAATGTCCAGTGTAATCATTGTCATACATACTTACTTATCATAATATGGTCATGACCATACGATAAGTACCATCATTGTCATAAAATTTATTAAATAAACACATAGTATTCAGATAAGATAAACATAACAAACATTGTATGTTAATTAAGAAAGAATAGATACCTAAGTAACTACTACTATATAAATACGTAGGTACCTTGATATTTAAAACACCTTTTTCAGCATTTCCTTGATTATTTTGTAAAACGGCACACAAACAGAAGACAGCGGCGGTTCTAATGGACTCTGCACTCATACCAGCCGACCACACCAAGTTAGGAATTATAACATCTAAATGACAAGAAGGAATTATCATTAATATCTAGACAGCAGACTTATTCCATGGCATATTGTATTTAGTAGGCACCTTATATAATTATCTCCTTACCTTCCAAAATAATTTTTATAAAAGCACTGAGATGTTCGCTAGAGGTGTTGATAAAATATTCATTCTTTTTCAAAAGGACCGAAGACAGGTTAGTGAAGAGTCGTAATTTTACATCTGCGTTGACAGTTTCCCCAGAGACTTCCACCAGTATGGGAGCCAATAAATGTAAATTATTACCTAAAGCTTTGCCTGCAAAATAATTACAAAAACATAATATGTATGTATTACCATATGTATTGAGATTCACACATGTTATTACTATATACTGACCAGAGTAAGTCATAACAGCTTCTAGAATACACCTCTCTGGGGTAATCAAAATCCATGTAAAAGCATCAGAAGTTATATTACCCAATAGATGATCAACATATCCAACACACACATCTGATATATCATTCCCACGTTCTAATGTAATGGACAATTCTCTCAAAAGAACTACAATAACAAACACATAAGTTAATAAAAAAATATTTGGCAATCTGGGTCGGTATATATATAATCCCATTAGTATTATCAGCATAATAGCAGGTATAATACCAAAATCGCTAATAAACAAATAGATTTACCGGTAAATTTATACATAAAAATGCAAAAATCGGTAATTATTAATACTTGCAATATTGTAAGACGATTCCCAAATACTGATATTTCAGGCACAATGCTTGTATTTTAGGCCCCGCGTTGAGCCTAATCCTGTGATATCCGTGATATCTGGATAGGTGAATTTTTCCCAGTATTAGGCTGATGAGTTTATATGTGAATCATGAATGATAATATGTAAACTCTTCTGGGAAGTGTTGGCAAAGTCATGCCTCCGCATTAACAATACAAATTGAAATCCACTAATTCAACAAAAATCGATACATGATGGGATTGTTTTATAGATTACCTAAAGCCCGATCTCTAATCTCGGTATTTGCAGCCATTGACAACACAGTAAATAAAATATTGAACATTTCTTGCCCAACTAATGCACATCCTGATCCACACATCGTCAAAAGATTCTCGCAAGTTTTTAATAGATATATTTGATATTTCTCCTGAAAAATATTTGATTGTTACAAAATATTTAGTAAATTATATAAGAACACTAATATGCATAACACTAATATGAACCTTGGAAGTTCTGCATCTCTCTGGTTTGGATAACTTTTTAACAATCTTCTTTAAATATACATTCTTGAGTTTCTCTGGTTCAGTTCCTTTAATAATATTGGACAAAATTCCCAAACAATACCAATTATCAATTTCTGGGCAGAGTAAATCCCACCAAATATCTGGACTAACAAAATATCCCAATAACTCCGATGCACGATAAATCTGCAGCAAAATTCAAACACATGAATTATAACTAAATGAGTGATAAGATATTTTAATATTGTCTCAGAAATTATACCTCATAATTAACTCTAACATCATCACTCTTTGCTCCCAACAAGAAGCACCTCGTGGCGATGGCAGCATGTTGCAATATGGAGGTCTCAGCATACAACACCAGCCAACATAATAACTGGGCTGAGCGGAGACGTGCATCAGCTTGCCAACCATCCAATTCTAGAAAAGTTTCATCATATTTACCATTAGGGAGATAACCATAATGCTAGCTAACTATAGAATGTATAAGGAATTTATGCGATACCATTAGGGTTGCCAGACGTCAAGGTTTACCGGGACTGTCACCGGTTTTATGCCTCGTGTCCCAAACAAGCTTTTCGGGCCTCCTAAATGTCCTGGTTTGTGGAGGAGTTGGTATATTGTTAGGACTTATTAGCGCAGACGCTGGGTGTAGTTTCGTATGAACAATATGAGGACCGAATTCCATCAATTGATTATTGTTGGGGATTGATCAAAGATTAAAGAATCGGATATTGCCGGTCCGATTTTTTTTACACCCCCTCAAGGGTAGTTGATGGGGTGCATTCTATCTCATTCTATCATTTGTGATATTTCAAACAATACAAAATAATGTAAAAAAAAAAAAACTAACTAAGTTACGCATTAGCGGTTCGTAAAATTTACGATTTGAAATTTATTCTCCCACCTCTACCCAAACTAGATAGGTATGTCAAAAATTTCGCCTGCAGCACTATTTCCATGGTGATTTGCCTACTATAAACAAACAATCACTTCATTCATCTGTCTGAATAATTTTGCCTGCGGCGCTATAGAAAAAATGAAAATCCGGCCCCCCTCCCTCGCTCATCAAAACTTTTTTAGTTGCCCCAGTTTGACTTAATCTGGCGACCCTAGATATAAATAACAAAATAATAATTAAAATAACAAAAAGGTTATTGTTTTGTATCTTAAATACCATTAATGATTGCCGGAATTATTTTGCCAATGTTGCATTCCACCAAAGTTCTGCATCCCAAATTTGGTCGTTCAACTAAAGAATACAAGATGAGTATAATAAATTATAAAACACAATAATTTAGGTATATATGTGTACCAATCTTGTTCACAAAATAATATTAACCTGGAGGATAATGGATTGGAGCTTCACGTTCAAAGTCTAATTTATCTTTTAATCGATCTTCATTTTCCTCAATATATTGTAAGCCAACATCATTCCATATTTGCTTAGTTCTATTTAGTATTTCTGGATGAACATCATTCAACCTAGAAAAGAAAAGTGCACTTAACAACTCTTCAAATAACTACTTTATTAAACATCTTGGTACATTATCTTTAATTAAATTGCATAGTTGACTAGTACGATGCAAGCATTTTGCATCACCTTTCCAAGGAAGATAGTGAACAGATTTGTAAGTTGATATGGATGTATTTCATATTAAGTGATGAATAAAATTAATAATTAATATAATAAATACCCAGTTAAAAGCAAAGGAATCATTTTATGCCAGAAGGAATATCTATCTCTATGGTGTAACATCCACTGCCCGACTTGTTCAATAACACACAGTCTTACAGTAAACACTTCATCAAATAACTTCTCAGCGAGAGGTGTGACTGACTCTTCCAAGCACTTAGTAGAGCCATTCAAAACAGTTGCACCTGGAAATCACTAGTTTTGCAATTAACTGAATAGGTGTGCATGATTAAATAAAAAAATTGGTCATATAATTACCGATAGCACTAATAGCTGAAACTCGAACTTTGAACTGTTGGTGGGAAAAATTCTTCAACACAGGTTTTACAAAGCTTTCAGACTGGAGATGAAAATCACGTTTAATGGAATTTGACAACAATATTATAGTTTCACAAGATTCAATCTTGACTTTAGGAAAGGTATCGAGGCATGTCTTTGATAAAATAATAGTGAAATCGTTGAAGAATGATTGTAAATATGTAGAATCTTTATATCTTTGTACAATAGTCTTCACCAAAATCACATGTTTCAAGCGTAATTCTTCACATGCTTCTACAGTTTCTGGCAAACCAACTCTCTTGACTACCACTGGAATAATATATGTTAAATAATAATCGTTTAATGGTAACAGATCAACAAATCTTGTAACGATTTCTACTGATAGTTCCCGACATGTCTCTGCTACATCTGAGAAACATCTTAAGATATACGTATGCAGCGATTTAAATGCACAATCTGCAAAAGATTGTTCATCGCATTTTTCCAGAAAATTCTTTATATTATGCAAAGTTTTTTTTCTAATAAGCTTATCATTATTTTGAAGCCCTTGAATACACAAAGATAGGTTAAGTTCGTCCGATTCGTTTAATTTTATTATTTCGCCACTCATTTTACTCCCAAATCCATAAATTGTAATAATTAGGTTTAGAACAAGGCGTACGTAGCGAATTAAAAATTAAGAATTAGGAAATTTAAAGCGATTTTTTCGTAAATAAACAAGTCACGGACGGTTGTCATGACGGCACCATAGAAAAAAAGAAGAATCCGAAGATTAAAGGTGAAGATACACGAGAGAGATTTTGGCCTCCTGGGGTTAGTTCTTGGTCCGTTAAATTTCAGTTCGTGATTCGCTCGATTGTTTATGGTTCTACCTCCGTCCGATGCCAGCTCTATGGACATGCCATCATGCTGAAAACGACATCATTTGTCTTCCATCTTTCTTCGTCGTGCCGGAGTTAGCGAGCTCCACAAAAAATACATTTATAGTGTGTTTTAGTGAATTATTTTGGTAGTGATTATTAAAAAACTATAAATATGTGTTTCTACGATGTTTATTGACGTTTATTTATGTATTTTTTCCGATACACATAGAGTTAACGGCTTAATAATTGTGCTTGTCAGTTATTGACAGAAATATGAGGAGCCCCATACCGTTCCCCGTTAGAACATAATAAGCGCCGACGCCACTATAATCTTTTCCTCGGAAATCAGAAGTTTTTGAAGCTGAGAATATTAATTACATTCCTAAAGTCCACATATATGAAATCAACCCTTACAATATTATTTTTTCATACGAAAACTGTAAAAAACTACAAATTTTCTACGTGCCGACCTAAATATTAAAAAAAGATGATAGGTTACGAAAAACGTAAAACTGCTAATGGAGATAATGGAGAATGTTTTAATTTAAAGGCCGACATTTTTGATAGTGCAGTTAAATTATAGTTTGAAAAATACTAATGCTCGGTAGTTCTAATTTTTTTGTGTGGTGTTAATATTAGCCCTTGAATGGCAATAAAAATACCTCGCGCGTAGTGGGTAATAAAAGAACATAAAATGATAATAAAACGTTGTTTAAATTTAATATTTTTATTATATTTGCAAATTCCAAATGAAACGGTCACAAAATATACAAGTATTAAAATTATTGAGAGAATTTAAATGTACTTTTATTAATATAAATGTGATGATCTTGTGTATCACCAGCTTTACAGTGCACTTACGTTACGTAACATAAGTATTTTCTTAAGTTACGTAACATAAGTAACATAAAAGTAACATAAGCACAATTTACAAAACAGTAAATCCTACATAAAATCCAAAGTAGTTGAAAATAGGTATTGCAATATATTTCATAGAAAACTGTATGTGTATACGCACAGCATAATATTAGAATTCATCGATAAAATGGTAAACATACTGTGATAACCACTTCGAATTTTTTTGAAAATTGTGTAACCAAATTTTTTCCCAACACTTTTGGACACAAAACCCTCAAATATCACTTAAATTTTGATGGGAAATGTACTTTTACAGTAAGGTGAAGGATTACTTGTGTAGAAAATACAATTCGACGATTAATATTTCGATTTATTATAATAGAAAATTAATATCTAAAATTGGGTAACGTAAAAGATGTTTTTTGGTACACTTTTTCAGAGTCTGAAAACTACCCTATGTATTTAGACTAAATTGCTGAAATTAAAGGATATTATACCTTGGAACTACATCTATTCCACAGAAAAAGAATTTTTCAATTATATGTTAACGATTTCTTACAATGAAGAAAAAAGTTGTCGATTTTTATTTGTGACAAGGCGTTTTTTCATCAAAATTCCCCCGTTTTGCTTTTATTTTGTTGATTATTTATATTAATAGTAACCTTTATGGTAAATAATTTATTGAAATTATATAGCCAAATAGACAAAGAATTAAAACGAATCACAATTATAACATTGGGTGCAACGGGTTTCCTGAAATCTGGTGGCACGTTTTTCATGCATCAAATGTGGAAAAAAATACGGCCTTACCCATACAGGACGTTACTTGAAGTGCAAAAAGTGGATTAAAATAATCTTTTATGAATAAGTGATTAAATCTAACAGCCGCATTTAAGTTTTTTCAATGAATTACATGTATAAAATATGTATTTCGCTGGGCCAATATTTTGACAGTTTCATCGATATAAATTAGGTATAAAAATAATGTGATTAAACTAATTTATACCTGTTTTACTAAATCATTACCATCGTAATCACTAAATATCGGTAAATGGACGTTTCAATAATATTGCTTTATAGTTATTTACGTCTTTTACTTGATGTGTAACTCCTGTCTGAAGAATGACAATACGTCGGATATGTTGTGTACAAAATCAAATATAAAAATCGCATTTTTAGAATATACCTATATTATAATAGTAATAGTGTTTAAAATATGTATTTAACAAATTAATTGAATAAAAAACATTATCAAACTGACAGATGCTAATATAAATTGATTTTCAATTCCCGCCTATAGTTTTCCCTTTAGACATTGATTGGCCCTGAAACTAAAATAATAGAATAGACTGACCAAAACTAACTGACAGGATTGCGTGAGACACCAAACGTTTTTTAATACAAACGTGGAATTGCCTGCTAATGGTAGCAAACAATTGTTATCTCAGTGGGGATAAGAATACATTATAATCGTTAGGTTAGCCCTAATATATTATGTCGCTGGGTTAGCCAACGTACCAACGCACGATGGCAGCATAATTTTGACGTTCCTCCTCACACAAGAGTCCTCATACATTCGCTTAATAGTGAGTATTATACCTTTTTCATGTCATAGGTAGGCCATTAATTGTGACGTCATCATCGTCAAATGTCAGTTGGGCCCGGCCTGTATGACAATATGGCGACGGCCTCGCCTCCGTCGAAGCCTGCGATAGTAGAGTACAAGCCCACATCCTCGAATTACATCACCGCCACGAGTGGTGACGTCACCTTGTATCGGTGACAAACACCTTGTCTCGGTGACAAAAACTTGAACTACGGAATATTTTTTCCCATACAATTTTGATGGTGTAATCATCGTCAAATGTCAGTTGGGCCCAGCCTCCATAAACAATATGGCGACGGCCTCGCCTCCGTTCTATCATCGGTGCAAGTCAACTGGTTGTGCGATTGAACCTGTTCTATGTGCATAGTTGGTACGCTTGGTTGTTGCGAATAACACCCAACTATTTGGTTGGTTGACATTTGCTCGCCATGGTCAGCACGTGCTGTTCACTCACTCTTATTAACACGCGATCTATCCCTTTCCATTAAAGATGAGTGGTGCGATATCGTTATCTTGATATATATCTATTGTTGTTTATTGTTTATTGTTGTATATCGTCCTTAGACCCTATGTCGGGCACTTGGACTCGTCAGTTTTACATAATTATATATATATAACAATTAAGGCAATAATAACAACAATAATGCACAATATCAATGCTAAAGAGTGTAAAGGGCTCTGTTAGCATTTCGTCAGTGACATAGTATGAGCAAGACAAAAGATTGTGAAAGCACAATAAACAATCATTGATATAGTTCAATGCTGAAGTGAATGTAAATGGTTCATTCCAGCATTTCGTCGACAGAGTAAAATGATTTATCAACGAGGTACGTTTTCACTGCTTCCCTAAATTTACTATCACTCAGAGACTTCATTTCTTCAGGCAACTTGTTGAACAGGCGCACACTGAGGCAAACAAAACTTTTTGACAGCTTTGCCAATCTGTGTTTTACGGGTCGTATTCTTCCCTTGGAGCGAGTGTTGTAGTCGTGATAGTCTGAGTTAAGAGGGGTGTTGGGCATATTCTTGCGTGCAAAGAGCAAGCATTCATAGATGTACATGCCAGGAAAAGTGAGTATACCGAGTTATTTAAAACAATTCCTGCATGACTCCCTTGGCCCCATGCCTTTTAATGTTCTAATGGCACGTTTCTGGAGTATAAAGATTCTGCACCAATCAGCCCCTCCGCCCCAGAATAACACTCCATACGACATAATGCTCTGGAAGTAGGCAAAGTACACAGTCCTGGCTGCAGCCTCACCACAGGTTTCCTTTACCTTTTTTATGGCATAAATTGCCGAGCACAGTTTCTTGGATATTGCCTCAATGTGCGGTGTCCATTGCAGCCTTGCGTCAATTTTTACACCTAGAAATTTTATGTTGTCTACCACCTCCAGTTTTCGCTGGGAAAGGCCAGACATTACCGGATCATCCTCTAAGTTTCTCTTCAGAGAAAAGTGAACCGCACCCGTTTTCGTCACATTCAATGCGAGTCCGTTATCCCCGAACCACTCACCCACCCCATCCAGAGCTTTAAGGGTCAAGGCAAGGGCATTTTCCTTATTATATTTTTCTTTAATTACAATTGATGTGTCGTCTGCAAACATAATTACCTTTTGATCTTTGGAGACACACTCTGGCAGATCATTTACATATAATAAAAACAGTATTGGCCCTAATATGGATCCCTGAGGCACTCCACGACACACCCGTGCTTCATTGGACCGAGCACCATTGATTTCCGTTACCTGTTTTGTCGATTTTGGAGGTACGATTTGAAGAAACTACATGCATTACCGGTGATTCCATAATAGTTAAGCTTATTGACAAGAATGTCATGGTCGACACAGTCGAATGCCTTGGAAAGGTCGCAGAATACTCCATAAGCATCCGACTTACCGTCCAGTGACTCAAGGATCGTTTGAACAAGAGATGCTACACCATCGGATGTGCTCTTCCCCTTCTGAAAACCGAACTGTTGGGGGTGTAATATACTATTTTCAACTAGATAGTGGGTGAGCTGCTCGGCGACAACCTTCTCAAATATTTTGCTTAATACAGGCAGTATTGAGATTGGTCTATAGTTACTGGGGTCTGCTTTGTCACCCTTCTTATATATTGGTATAACTTTTGACATTTTAAGCTTTTCAGGGAATACGCCCTGTTCCATACACTGATTGAGAATGTTGGTGATTGAAGGGGCGAGTCCGTTAATGATTAATTTCAGAAAGTGGGTGGACATATGCCATAGATCATCAGATTTTTTTGTTTTAATATTTTTACATAGTTTAATTATTTCTGACTCTGTGATATTTCTAAGTTTAAAAACAGTATTGGGTCTACGAGTTGGAGTTAGATGCTTCATTGCTTTTTCTGTTGACGTCTTATGTGTAATTGAGGATGCTATATTTACAAAGAAATCATTGAAGCTGTTGGCAGTTTTCAACTTATGGGATTCATTAAAACAGTTCAAGTTATCATCGTTAGTTCTATTATCTCTACCAGTTTCACATTTTATTATATCCCACGTGGTTTTAATAGGATTTTTTGATTTATTTATTTTATCTGCTAGATATTTTTTCTTGGCTTCACCACAGACCTTTCTGAACACCGCACTGTAAGTCCTAATCTTATGTTTCAATGTCTCAGAGTTGTCAAATTTTTTCCTGCTGTACAATTCAAACAATTTTCTTCTAGATACTACAATACCAGGAGTTGCCCAGCTATCAAATGACTTACTGGTCTTAACTTTTATCGTTTTAATTGGAAAATGATTATTTACTTCGAGCATTAAAGTTGAAAAAAAATCATCAAATTTCTTATCTGCAGAGCATTGTGGGTGGGTGGGATTTACACTTTTGATAGATTCTATAAACTGTTTAACTTTGTCTTCACTGTACGTACGTTTGGTGATAAGTTTGTGACTAGATATTTTATTGGTTATTTTAGTTTGGGTTTCAAATTTAATCAATTGGCCAGAATGATCTGATCTAACAAAGTCTATAAGTTGAGCGTGTGTTACCTCAGTATTCACAAATATATTATCAATGCACGAGGAGGATTTTCTAGTAACTCGTGTTGGTTCATGGATACAGCGTCTCAACAGGAAGGTATTCATTAAGTCAATAAAAAAGCTACACTCTTTCGAGGTTTTGTCAAAGTGGACATTGAAGTCACCACATACTACAATGACTCTGTTGTTTTTGCAAGTGGCTCGAGTCAGAGCACTCTCCATGGTATTGAGAAAGGTTTCAAAGCAACCAGATGGAGGCCTATACACTGATAAAACAACAATACTATTATTTACTTCTACACATGATAATTCACAATGATTTTCTACAGATAATTTAACAATGTCTGATCTGTTATTTGATTTAAGTTCATTTTTGACCATTATTAAGGATCCTCCTCTAATTCTTCTTTCCCTACAGAACTGACTGATAATATTATAGTTGGATATTTTATAGTTCGTTACTTCTAATTCGTTAAGCCATCCTTCAGTAAAACATAATACATCTATTTGAGGGAGCTCGGGTGATGTGTAAAGTTCATGCAGTTTCCCCTTCCCATTTAGTCCTTCTGCATTCTGGTGGGCAACACAGAAGAGTGTCGCTACATCATCGCGGCCGCCGAGGTGTGGTGGATTCCGCGACTCTTGCATAAAAAAGGCCCACTTGAGCCTGCCACAGCTATCGGTGTTGCATCATTCACAATATTTTCACTCAGTTTAATTTGTATGATATTTCTACTTATTTGTGTCTTATTATTTACGTTCATCATGATACTCTCATGGAGCCTTTGGTCATTGTAGTTAGATTCTATTATATGTGTGTGGCTACACATTCTTATTATGTTATATAACAAACAGTTTATCTTATATATTATGTTATTCCTATAAATATCTTTCTTGTTGTACTTTAGCGTTGTTATGTATAAAGTGATTCCCATCTGCTCACTTCGTTCCACAATGCTTTCTATAGTCTGTTTATATTGTCTAGCCCACTCTGCATTTGAGTCTTCTCCGACCGCCAGTACAATAACGTCATTATATCGTGCTCTATTCAAAGCATCATTTATATCGTGCAATAAGTTTCTAATTTTGGCTCCCGGTTTAGTCACACAGCTGATATCATAATTGAGGTTTTTATATAAGTTAAATCCCAATCCCCTCGCGCTTCCGTCACCGATGATAAACATTTTGGGGTCTGATCTCTTTTCCGACCGCCCAGGCTTCTGTGGTACTTTATTATCGTTACGGGTTTGGGTTTCGAACTCTTCATATAAGTTGTCATAGGCTGATCTCTCTGTGGGTCTCTTCTTGTTTTCAAACACACAATCGCCACAGTCGCTATCCTTCGGGGCGCACGGCGGAACAACCTGCGCATTCTGACGGTCCAGGTAGTTTTCTACCACTTTATATAGCTCATCGTAAGTGCTCCGCAGAGCTTTATTAGTTTCTTGAGCCTCCTGAAGCTTACATAATATTATTTTGTTATCTTCTATGTATTTCCTCATTTCTCTCTCCCTCTCATCACCTCTTCTATTAAAGTCCATTTTCATATTATCAATTTCTACTTTCTTAGCCTTAATGTTAACCTCCAAAGTTTTGTTTATCTCTCTATACTGGTCTAATTTTTTCTTCTGCTTTGATAATATTTCTATTTTCCTTTTAAGCAGAACTATTTCTCTATTTTTTAATTTAAGATGCCTATTACTCTCCTCCAACTCCCCCTTCACCTTCTCTCTCTCAGCATCCACTCTTTGCAGTTCAGTTCCCATATCTGGAGTGTCATTTCGTACGACCAGCTCCTGAGAGGTATCCACCATTGTGATGTATAGGTTTCTACTTTGGCTCCGAGTGGCTATGGGAGGCATGTCTGAAGATGTTTATTCAAACAAGAAAACAAAGCAATTAAGTTAATAATGTTCAAGGGCGTTGTTCGATACTTTGATTAGTTACACTGAATGCTGGAGCAGACACGAAACCCCGCGTTATGTTTTTTGAGGGTGGGTAGTACAAGATGTTTTCATGAAATTACTATGGGAAAAATGTTATTTTAACTAATAGTTCAAATAATAGAAAAGTTAGAATATATCGCTCACTGACTTTTTTGTGGAGAATTTCTGTGGCTTTTTTATGCACTATTTGTTTTTTTCATATCATCATTCACAAAGTGGCACTTCACAAAAATGTCATTTTCGTCACTTATATTAAGTATATTTAAATAAAAATTATGTAAATAATAAAAAGAAAAACACAGTTCTTTTCACTTTTTCTTTCTTATTCTGATGAACTAATAAAAATTAACTTTTTTTTTCGGAAAATTTTGTTTTTCTCTGTGACTGTTTGTTATATGATATTGCACTCGCGCAATATTTTTGCGGGTTATCTTCCTCTATTTAAATATATAAAATTTACAATGTTCATTAATACCGGAAAAACACTGTTTCCACTTTTCACAAATTTGTATAATAATTTTCAGTTTTTCATCAATTACTTTTCTGCGCGTCAATATATAGGAAAATAAATTATACCACGAGATAGATTATTGAATTTTGAGTCGAATGATATATTTTACTTAGCTTTTTATCACTTTTTACTCGGAAATAAAATATTGTTTTATGGAGCACAGAAAACAACAACACTTTGCTGTCAACAACAATTCACCAGTCAGCCATTCAACTCACTCTTATTAGTATTCTCATATTATCTATATCTCTGTTTGACAATTCTAATTGGAACAATCACCCAAATGCGTTCTGTCTTCGTAGGATTATCGTCTGTTGACTCGCCGCGTGAAAATTAACGGCAAAAATCGCAGCCCCGGAGACCAAAATCTCAGGTTTCTTGTGTGTAAAGACATCGGAGACCCGTGAAATCTCTCGATACCGTCCGCCTCATGAGTAGTTCACAATTTGCCCGTGTTTCGACATGCTCAATTAGATCTCTTGGAAATCTTGACACTTGATTTGGATTGGCGCGCGTGGGCACGTTGTCTCTGTATTGATATAATTGTAAACGTTCATGCGATTAGTATGTTATTAATAATACCTTGCTAGTTGATTATTATTGTGCATCAAAGAGATTACATATTCATACACATCCAGGGACTAACAAAATGGCGTCTAGTCTACTCAAAGAGATAACATATTAGTACGCCGTCTAGATAGTACTTACTTTACGTGTCCGGTCAAAAGTCTACCACTCCAATAAGCCGCGACTTTCATCGCTTTGTCGTTGGCCATAATCAGGTCCCCAGGTGTACAGCCCTCCTCCATCAGTGGACACATCAGGAGGTGGCTCTCATCCTGGGTTTCGCCACAATCACAAGTGATGTCTTCATCTGCGGAGAGGTAGCCCCACTTCTCAAGGTTCTTTTTACATCGCGTGACACCTACTCTCAGTCTGTTGAGGGTAGTCCACACGCGGTATGGGAGTTGTTCGCCCAGTCGTATACCCTCTTGTAATTCAATCTGCGACGTCGCTCCAAAGTCCAGTTTCCATAATTCCTCTCTCCGTTGCTGTGAGGTCTCAACAGGAGAAGTAGCCTTAATAAAGCTATTCCTGGACTTGAGTCGCGACGCAACAGGCCGATGTTGATGTAATGGGTGTCTTGGGTCGTGAGTTTGTTTGTATCTCTCCGAGTACTTAATATATTATGTCGCTGTTGTGCATAAAATATTACATTTAAATAATGGCGTGTTATGGTGAACTAAAATTGGGTTGCATTTACATTTGAGGCGAAAGTCCACCTTCGTGTATTTCATTGAGTAGACTCAGCGACATAATATATTAAGTACTACCTAGACGGCGCACTAATATGTGACTAGACGCCATTTTGTTAGTCCCTGGAGGCGCGCCGCGCGTCTCATAAGACACGTGTATCTTCACCTTAAAGATTACAAACAGTGTTGCCGTTTCAAAAATACTAAAAACATATCTCGAAAAACTACTAGAATATACTACATCGATGTCGAAGAAATACCAAATTATTTTACGGGGGGTCCCTAGACACGATGAAAAACTAAAACTGTTGATCTTGTCCAATAAAACTTCGTTGAGCAAGGGAGGGGGGGGGGGGGGGAATTCTGCGAACTTCAATAATATACGTGGTTTTGAAGGTTTTTATAGAGGTTTTTATTTTTTGATGTAATGTTTTAAGATTTTAAGCATTAACGTTTTAAGATTTTTTGTTACTTTTGTAAGTACAGAAATTAACAAATTTAAGGAAAAAAAAAAGTGAATTTTGCTGTTCGTAAAAAATATCCCCCCCCCCCCCCCTCCTCGCTCTTGTCTTTTTCGTGGTCAAGGTCATATTTTAGGTTCCTTAAAGGTTTTTTGGTTGTTTGGAAGCTTGAAGTGGTAAAGAAAGTTTCTGGATATTAATCGTAGTAGGGAAACACCGGGACGAAGACTAAGAGGACGCTCACCTATGAGATGGACCGATCAAGTGGTGCACACTAAAACGGTGGCCCCTTCCATCTACAGGGCCATGCACCTTGCGGGGGACAGATTGTCCAGCAACGTAGACCTGGGGATCGCGATCCTCAGCAATGAGGAATAACACCGAAGAGAGAGAGTGAAAGGAAGGTCATTTAAAAGTCTGAAGTTAAGTATTTTTTCGACGTCGATCTAATATAGGTATTCTAGTTTTTTTCGAGAACCGTTTAGTATTTTTGCAAATTTTGAAACGGCAACACTGATTGTTCTGTGGTTTTATCAACGAAAACATAAAACTTTTATGTTTTCGTTCCCGCTCCGTAGCTGTCAAGTTGGCGCATATTTATATTAAAAGTATTTCTTAAGAGTTAGTTTTACCAATGGGAATGGAGCAAATGGATATTGAATCACTGAGAAAAACTGTGATGCTTCTAAAGGTAATGATATCTTCGTGATTTAATCAATTAAGAAAAATGCAATAATTCGTTTACATTACAATAGTCTGTCTCTTTCTCTCAACTTTCGGAGAATGCCGTGTGGTGGCGGTAACGGCGTTTATGCAATAAGCGTCAACGTGCACCAATCACAAAGCGACGTGTCAGTTGTCAACTTTATTCACGTCACCGGCCGAACATTGGCAAGATTAGAATAATTGGGCGAATTGGGTTTAATATCGGCTTGCAGGATAATAATTCAACAGTCTGTGTTTATTGTTTAGTTTCGGAAAAGGAAGCGAGTGCGTAGTTTAGTAATATATTTCAGTAAATCTTAGTTTTATAAAGTCAAGCCAAGTAGATATGGCGTTCAGTCATCAGATTTATAGTGTTCCATTTTATATTTTGCTTTTGTTCGTGCTGCATTTCTTTGTAAGCAATGTTTCAAGCTTGCGTGAAGGTGACTGTGAGGTTTGCGTTAAAACTGTAGAAAATTTTGCGGCCAGTCTCGATGACTCTATCAAAAAAGATCCTAAAAAAATTGAAGATGAATTTAGGAAGTTTTGTAAGACAACTAAAAACAAGGAGCAAAGGTTCTGTTATTACTTAGGCGGCTTAGAAGACTCTGCGACTGGAATTTTAGGAGAGCTTTCTAAGCCAGTAAGTTGGTCAATGCCGGCAGATAAAATCTGTGAGAAACTAAAGAAGATGGATGCTCAGATTTGTGACTTACGGTATGATAAGCAAATCGATCTCAATAATGTGGATCTTAAGAAATTAAAGGTCAGAGATCTGAAGAAAATCCTTAACGATTGGGATGAGAATTGCGAAGGCTGTATTGAGAAGACAGATTTCATCAAAAGGATTGAAGAACTAATGCCTAAGTATATGAAGAAGACAGAACTATAAAATAAAACAATTAGACAATTGAATAATAGGTAACAAGCTAATTATTACATGATTACTGGTGATATCTCGTACAGGCATCGCCTGTGTCTTATTAGGATAGTATTTGTGATTTCTTGTAAAAGGTGCATGCATATGTAAGAGGATAAGTACTGTCTCCACGGAAATACATCCCGAAATTTGAGTGGGGAAATTAGTTCACTAATGTGAATTCTATCCACTTCCATGCTAGTGGAGCTCCAATTGAGTAATTGTATAATGTAGTAAATAGTTGACATTTCCCATGATTAACTTTTAATGGACTGTAATTATGTTCGCCTAACAATTGTGTATCATTCCTACATGTTTTATGTGTTGTTGTGTAAAGGGTATATAATTAAAATATTTTTCACAGGTGGAGAAGCTGGTATATGCTGCTGATAAATTAAGGGATGAGAGAGAAAATTTACGTTTAGAAACAGAACGACTAAAATTGGAAAACAAGATCTTACTTTTGGAGAAGCAACGATTGGAAAATGACTCAAAACGACAGCAGCAGCAAGTGTGTCATCGATCACGATGAGTGAATTAACTTAACGAGTGAATTAACTAATTAATTGTTGTACTGAAGACATTTATTTCAATTTAGTGTAAGTTATGAAAACTAGATGTATGTTATTGTCAACAGTTACTGGCCGTCCTAATGATACTTGTCATCCTATTAAATGCTGTTGTATACTAAAGCAAATATTTTTTACAAATGTACCTACTTGTATTGAGTTTTCTTTCCATTCTCAAGTATTGTTAGTATGGCTGACAGTATTTTTTATTTATTTTTCTTTGATTCTAAAAATAAAATAATTATAAATTAATTAATTCTTTGTTTTCGTAATACTTCATTTGAACAAATAGTAAAAAGCAGTATTCTGATTCGTATGCCATTCCAGGTAGAATAATATATTTCATTCCCCCTTGACGCGGCATGTTAAACTTAATGGATTACATTACTTTGTAATGATATCATTGATGTTTGATGAACAACTGCAGTTTATCAGGAGAACTAATAAATACTTGTAAGCAATTTCTTTCCCTGGGTACTTGGGTGGACAATGAATTGGAAGTGTATGTTAATGTGACTGTGTGAACCAATATTTTTTGTGGTACAGGCCAAGGAGGCAAGTAGAAAGGAAGAAAAACAATTCACACCCAAATGAGAAATCTCGTCCTATCTACTTAAAAATACCTTACGAGAAAGGGAGAGTCTATGATTATGGACGTGTCCAAATGAAGTAGTGGGCGGGAGGAGGAAATATTTAACATTATTATATTACCAGCATGATGTTGGTGCGAGGTTGCCAACCTAACGGTTAGAGTGTATGGAATTCCTGAAGCAGTTGCGGCAGCATCCGCGAAATACTTTTTTTCTGCTAACTTTCGAGTGTCGCCAGGATGTGAGGAGTGGGATGTTGTGACAAATTACTTTCCTTATATCGAGTCTTCGCTATATAAGTTTATGGTACAGGTTATTGCGAGGCCGTCACCATATTGTTCATGGAGGCTGGGCCCAACTGACATTTGACGATGATTACGCCATCTAAATTGTATGGGAAAAAATATTCCGTAGTTCAATTGTTTGTCACCGATACAAGGTGACGTCACCACTCATAGCGGTGATGGAATTCGAGGATGTAGGCTTGTACTCTACTATCGCAGGCTTCGGTTATTGTAAATTTGAAAATGGCATTTACAGACTCTTCCAAGAGGAGTAGGAAACTGATTATCAGACTGCGACACGTATATGTACTTGAGGATGAGGACTTATATATATATATATGTGTACTATCTGGCAGGCGCCAGATAGAGGTGAAACTCCTAAGGTCTGAGGACTAATTTGGTGAAGGACATTACACTTTGCTTTTATTCTTTATTATGTGAAATATCCAGGTGACTAGCAATGGTTTGATATTAAAAGCGCATACAAAGAGGAACTCCAAACCCAGTCATATTTCACATGGTCTGGAATTATTTCATCGTGTGGGACATTATTCTGAATAAATAAAATTGACACATAAAACTAATAGTTTTACTACATGACTTTATTAATATTAATGTAGTACTGGAAATACAACATTTAACAATTGAAGTAATTAGAATTAACCTTAAAGTTTATGGAACATTGCTAATAATCTGATTTACTGCGGATGTTGCATTCATTACTTAAGTGACTTCCAAAAAATGTTGACTTAATGGTACTTGGCATTCTTGTGTTGAGCTGAAAAGAGAAATCAAATAAATTAAATATCCGTTTGTTTATTCCACCAGTTGGAATTATATGAAGGAGAATAGTGTTACACTAACTGTTTCTTTCATAATTGATGAGATAGAAGAAAATCATGGATCCTACTATTCCTTGATAGATGGGGGCCATGCCGTGACGCTTGGGTTGCCAGTACTTGTGCTGATATCTCCAGAAAGCTAAAATCAAGAACGTTTTTTTTTTGTATACTCGTCAAAAGTTACAAAGCAACACAACAGTAGTGTGCTAAAGGGCAGATTTATTGTAAAAGTGATAACTGCCGATACACTGACAAATATCTATTTCTATGGTGACGTGTGGTATTGGAATGGAATTTGTATTCTCTTTATTAGAGATCCATCATAGAGTGTCACTCACACGTTAAGGAGTCTTTTTACATCTCACCAGGTCAGTTTCACTTGACATTATAATATACCTGCTGCTCGTAAGGCCATCTTCTCTGCTCATATTAGCCATATTCTCTCTAAGCGTATTTTAATTCTTTCTTTGATTTTGAAGGTTTTACTTTGTGGCGACATTATTTTAATTCTATTCCAAATTGAGACAAATTAATGAACATGACTTTAAAAAATACTCCTAAAACTAACCTCTACTCAAAGCACCCATCACAGATTGAGGACTCTTTTGACGTCTAGAGAACCATTCTCCTAATTCACCAAGCTTCACCTGACCGAAGGGAGTGTCCGCTAAAAAGCAATACAATGCATAAGGATATAATTTCTCATGTCACATATATATGCAGAAATAGGTAGGTACATGGTTGAATTAATATGTATGTCGCTGGCAGAAAGCAACACGCTTTTCATGTTTCGACGGCATAACCGCCTAATAATTTACATTCAAAGATGTTTTAAACACACACTGCTCCAAGTACTAGAACTTATGTAAGAGGCTCGCAGTGTGACAGCTCCGAACATGGATATTGTTTTACCATACAAAATACATTTTAGGTTAAAATTGAGACATACGCTTCCCGTAATATCTTGCTGGATCATAAGGTCCGTGAACTGCTGGATTATATTCCTTTGGATAATCTCCAAAACCCATTTTTATTAAATAATTTTAAACGAGACAAGTCGAAAGGAAGATCGAACCAAAAATCCACAGAAACAGAATTTGACAACGAATATATTAGGAGTTGATTTTGACAGCAGACGGCACGTGGTGTGTGTTTTGTTCTTTAAGAAAAAATTCTATCCTTTTACTATAATTAATCGTTATCTTTGTTAAAAATTGGTTCATTACGTTAGCCACAGTGGATTCGCTATAAGTGTATCATTACCAATATATTTTTCATTATCTTTATAGTAGTTAAGTGTGTTCAAAGTAAGTTAGTGTATATACTAGGTTACCTACCAGGTAAGTTTTCAGTTTTTTATGATGGGGGACAAGCCCCCAGACGGAATGACTCGGCCGCCGGATGACGCCGAATCGGAGACTGATGGCTCCATGATTTCGGTCCCAGACCTGGAGCCCCCAACTTCTCCCAGCCAATTCATAACGGTTCCAAATAAGCAAAAAAGAAAACGCAGGAAAGAGGTCACCGTCTCCTCTGATGAGGATTCACAGAAGGAGGTCCCAACTCCATCTCCTGTTTTGATGGGGCCTGTAGCCCCCTCATCCACTAACGCACAAAAAGCTTGTTACACCGAATTTTCAATTGCACCATATATAGTACACATCACTAATAAAAATAACTCTCCTCTCCACCCTTTATATTTTGGGCGATTGCTCATAGAAAATAAAATTAAGGGCTTGGCTGCTGGCGGAGTGCTGAGGGTGGGTAGGAATAAAATTCAACTCACCTTTTCCTCTGCCACTGCGGCCAATTCATTTGTAAAGGGCAATTTCGCATCACAAAACAACTTGGAGGCATTCGTACCCACTTACAAGACCTCGAAAATGGGCATTGTGAGAGGTATAGATACGGATGTCTCCGAAGAGGAAATCGTTAAATTCGCACAGGCACCTGATCGTTGCGGAAGAATAATTAAAGCAAGAAGGCTCAATAGAAAGGTTGTTTCAGCAGGCACTCCTTCCTGGGTTCCCTCTCAGACAGTGGTGCTAACATTCGAAGGTCAGATCCTCCCCAATCACATTTACCTCTTCCATAACTCCTTGTCCGTGGACCTGTATACCTACCCAACAACACAATGTTTCCAGTGCTTAAGATTCGGTCACCAGATGAAAAATTGTCGTTCTCAGGCCAGATGCTTCAAATGTGGGGGTGATGGCCACATTGGAGCCGCATGTAATCAGGAAAATTCAGGTAAGTGTATTAATTGCTCTGGAGATCACTTTGCTACCAGTTTATCATGCCCGGTTGTCATTAGAGAAAAAGAAGTAAAAACAACTATGGCAAGAGAGAATGTGTCGTACGCGGAGGCGTCCAAAAGGGTGCCTCCAGCGATGAAAACTTACGCGAAGGTAGCTGATACTCTCAATCCCTCAATCTCCCAGTCCACTCAATCTCGACGGGCTACCGTTTTCACAACACGTAGAAGCCCGGATCATAGAGCTCAGCCTTCCATTTCTAACATTAAAAACCAAATAGCCCCCCTTCTCTCTTACAGCAATGGTCAACCCCTAGACCCGGCAAACGGCTGCGCCTTCAACGGCCATTCGTATCCGGAAAATTCTACTGATCCCGACCCAAGTGTCATAATTACTACTATCTCTTCTTTACTCGTTTCTCTAATCCAATTGATACCTAATCTACCGTCCAACGTTGCCTCAGCTATCTCACTTCTAACAGAATCAATTCGCGATGTATCATCCACGCTCAATCATACAGTGGAATTGCCAAAGTCTACTCCCTAAAAAAACGGACGTCTTATACCTAATCAATAAGTTCCAAGCGAGCATCGTGGCCCTCTCGGAGACGTGGATAGTCCCTGAGTTCCGCTTTGGAATCAGTGGATTTTCATGTTTCCGGGGAGACAGGGCGGATGGCTGGGGCGGGGTTGCCCTTCTGGTCAGCTCGTCGCTGCCGGCCATTCCCTTATCGCTGGATGCACGTGAGGGGCTAGATGTGATTGGTGTTAAGATCGGTAAGCTGTCAGTTTTCTCAATCTACATTCCTGGTAGCAGTAGAGTGAGTTACTCTACACTCAGATCCTTTTTCTCTACCCTGACTCCCCCCTTCTTGGTGTTGGGGGATTTTAATGCATATCATTCCCTCTGGGGCTCGGTACGCAACGATCGAAGAGGTAAGGACCTCGTCGATATTTTGGAGGAGTTTAATATGTGTGTCCTAAATGATGGCTCCCCTACAAGAATTGATACTCCACTTCGTAAACCGAATGCAAGTGACCTCAGTATTGTCTCGGCGGATATAGCCGCTGGGTTTGATTGGCGGGTTCTAGACTGCACCCATGGCAGTGACCACCTCCCTATTCGGATTAATGGTTCCATCAGTTCCTATATAGAGGAACAAAGATCTTTCGTTTATCCTAGGGGCCAACAAAAACGAATTCGCTTTAATACTTCTTTGGCCGACTGGGAGAACTATTCCGATAACCTCGAATCAGATGTCCGATCATTGCCTCCTCCATCACATGAAAATCTGTCACTCTGCTACTCTAAATTCTCGGAGGCAATGATAAACACCGGAATATCCCACGTACCTCAGGTAAAGAAACGACGAAATAAAACAATTCCTCAACCCCCTTGGTGGGATAAGGATTGTCAGGAAGTTGTCGAAAAACGTAAATACGCCTGTAGAGTCTACAAGAATAGCATGAATATGGAAAACTACTTGAGGTATCGTAATGCGGCCGCACTCGCCAAGAAAACTTTAAAAAATAAGAAACGCGCGGGTTGGAGACGTTTCTGCTCCTCGCTGTCGCCAGAGGTACCATTATCGTCAGTTTGGAGAAGTATCAAACTTTTTTATAACCCTAAAAGCTTTCCTTTCCAGCACAATAGATATGACGGAGTTTGGAGAGAGGAGTTTATAAATAAATTGGCTCCTCCTTCAGTGCCGAACAAGAATGAAATTCCATTTGGTTACTCTTTCAGCGAACGTGGGTGGATGGATTCACCATTCAGCATGGACGAGTTGGAGTGGGTGCTGGTTGCGGTTCAGGACAGAACACCAGGGGTGGACAGTATCCCTTATAGTTTTGTTAAGATGTGTGATACAGGGGCAAAGGAGTACTTACTCTCATTGATTAACTGTGCTCTAGAGTGTGGTCAAATCCCTCCTGGGTGGAAAACCCAACTGGTTATCCCTGTTCTCAAGAAAAATTGTGACGCTGCCTCGGGTTCCTCATATAGGCCAATTGCTATTTCTTCCTCCTTGGTCAAGGTAGTTGAACACCTCATCAAAAGGCGATTGGAGTGGTTTTTTGAGCACAACAGTATTCTCTCAAACTCCCAGTTTGGTTTCAGAAGGATGAGAAGCATTATGGACGTGCTGTCCATTTTGATCACCGACATTAATGTGGCCTTCTCTGGAAAACATTCGTTGGTCGCTGTTTTTCTGGATATCAAGTCTGCCTATGATAGGGTAAGGATTGATATTCTAGAGCGAAAATTGCTGGAAACGGGCGTCCCTCCGAGGATGAGTGGCTTCATTGTTAACTTGCTGGTAGATAGAACTATTCTCGTGGGGCCAGATTCACGTCAGGTTCACAGAGGCCTTCCCCAGGGTTCAGTGATTAGTCCGATCCTCTACAACCTTTACACCTATGATCTAGATCGGTCAATCTCGGATCCGTGTAAAATACTACAGTATGCTGATGATTTTTTCATTTACATGGAATGTCGTGAAGTGTTGCAGGCTGAGTCAGTCTTGAATTCTGCTTTAAGGCGGCTGTCCGTGTGGTTTGATTCAAACGACTTGGAGATCTCTGTTGGCAAGTGTGAGGTGGTTGTTTTTTCGAAAAAAACTAAAATACCAAGAATAAACATTCTGTGTGGTGATATATCACTTCCCATCATGTCGTCAGTAAGAGTTCTAGGGGTAACCCTGGACTCTAAATTATCCTGGAATTCATTCGTCAATTATATCTGTGACAAATCCTTGAAAGGGCTCAATGCTATGCGTGCCGTATCCCGTGTTTGGTGGGGTTGCCACCCTTTTGTACAAAGAATCTTCTACAACGCATACGTCAGAAGTCATTTAGATTTAGCCTGTTTTCTCATTGAGCCTACATCCAAGGAAAATCTCGCAAAACTGGATCGGATTCATGCGCAGGGTCTCCGCATAATTTTGGGCGCTATGAGATCTTCTCCTATTAACGCTATGCAGGTTGAGGCTGGAGAGCCCCCACTCGCCTTGCGTAGGCAACTTCTTGCTGACAAATTTTATCTGGGGCGCGGTAGGTTCATCAACCATCCTCTGCACTGTAGACTACGGATCCTGAACGCATTTTGCGATTCGTCTCGATTCTGGAGAAACAAATCTATCCCACTACTTGTCAATAGTCTCCGACACTATCAGTCTGTCATCCCTAAGGTTCCCTGTGGCAGGGAACTGCCTATTTATCGAGTCGATTATCGGGCTCTTTCTTGCCGGCCAAATATTTTGCTGTCTTTGGGCATTCATAAAGGCCCCTTTGCCCCTGCAGAGTTTCGATCCTATGTGGAATCGGAGTGGAGGGGACACCATTTGTTCTATACTGATGGATCAAAAGTTCCTGATTCTCCATTTGTTGGTGCTGCCTTCTACTCCGAGTGTAACGGATTATTCAAATTGTTTCAGTTGCCGGGTGAGGTTTCGGTCTTCACCGCGGAGTGCATTGCTATACTGGAGGCCCTTCAATACATATTGGAGGCTGCCTCTGGTGTCAGATGTGTCGTTCTGAGTGATAGTTTGAGCGCACTGGAGATGCTCAAGTCTGGCCCGTATCATTTTCCTGGGGATTGTATTGGTATCAAAATTGTACAGCTATTAAGTGATTGTAAAGATAGGGGCCTGGAGGTCACTCTGGCTTGGATTCCTAGTCACTGTGGCATTCGGGGTAACGAACTTGCAGATAGATTTGCGAGGATGGCTCTGGAGAGGGGTAGCAGAGCTCATTCTACTGTGCCCGTCTCGGATCTGCTAATTGTGGCTCAGGACGGGCTTTGGAGAGATTGGTCTCAACATTGGAAAAACTCATCAATTGTAAAAGGTAGATTTTTTGCAGCATTACAACCCAACCTATCTAAAAAACCATGGTTCGCGAGCATGAGACTAAGTAAATTCGAATCCTCATCAATTTGTCGTATGCGTATCGGGCATGTCTGTCTTAGATCCCACCTGTTTAAGATCCACGTGGTGGCGAGCCCGGTGTGCGACTGCGAATTGGCTGAGGAGAATATGGATCATGTATTTTTCGGATGTCCAATCAACGACCAATATCCTGACTTTCTCTTGGACCTGAGTAAGTTGGAAATTCAATTCCCAGTTAATGTCCCGTATCTTTTATCGCTTAACCGTAAACCAGTATACAAAGTACTGACCAAATTTTTATCATTGAATGGAATTAATTTGTAATGATTGTGTTGTACTAAATATTTTCTTTGTATTGATAATGTGCCTTTTTCTAGTTTTATAATTTTAGCCTTTTCGTCTACCTACGCCCATGATGGGCACGAATTGTCAACTCTACAGCGGTTCTTGGCGGAAACACTCTGGTACCGGGTGAAAAGCCAATCCATAATAAAATAGAATAGAATTTGACAACTAGTGAGCATAGACAAAGAGAAGAACGAGAACTCTTTTCCATTTCATAGATTAGTACTGAACAAAGGAAAAATAATTACATTGCACAATTTGAAGAATTCTTGTCTATAGGTTTTAATTGAAACGGAACTGTCATCATCATCGTTCAATTCGTCCAGTTCATCGAATATTAGGAGAGTTTATTTTATTCTAAAATAAATTGTTCGTGATTGTTATATTACAAAATGGTTCTTGAAAGTACAATGATTTGTGTAGATAACAGTGACTATATGCGGAATGGAGATTTTCTTCCTACTCGTCTCCAGGCTCAACAAGATGCAGTCAATCTTGTTTGCCATTCGAAAACTCGGTCAAATCCTGAGAACAACGTTGGATTATTGACATTGGCTAATGTGGAGGTATTAGCAACTCTTACTAGTGATGTTGGACGCATTCTTTCCAAGCTGCATCGAGTTCAGCCTAATGGAAATATCAACTTGATCACAGGCATTCGCATAGCCCACTTGGCGTTGAAACACAGGCAAGGGAAGAACCATAAAATGAGAATCATTGTTTTCGTAGGCTCACCAGTAGAGAGCGACGAAAAGGATTTGGTGAAATTAGCTAAACGACTGAAAAAAGAAAAAGTGAATGTGGATATAGTCTCGTTCGGGGAGGACACAGACAATAACTGTTCTCTTACAGCTTTTATAAACACGTTGAATGGGAAGGAAGGTACATCTGGTGGCAGTCACCTGGTATCTGTGCCAGCTGGAGGATGTGTTGTGCTATCTGAAGCTCTAATATCTAGTCCCATAGTTGGTGGGGAAGGTGCACCCTCTGGGAGTGGTATGTCTCAGTTTGAGTTTGGAGTTGATCCTAATGAGGATCCCGAGTTGGCGTTGGCATTGCGCGTCTCAATGGAAGAGCAAAGGCAACGTCAAGAAGAGGAGAGCAGACGACAGCAGAGAGAGGGAGAGGGGAGTGCTGGTGCAGTGGGGAGTGAGCCTGCGGGTGAAGGGGAAGTTGGGCGAGCTCTAGCACGCTCCTTGCAAAGAGAGCCAATGGAACTTTCTGAAGAAGAGCAGATAGCACTAGCCATGCAGATGAGTATGCAGCAAGAGACACCAACTCCAACTCCTACTGAGGAGACAATGGATGTGTCTGAAGAATATGTAGAGGTTATTAATGATCCAGCTTTCCTACAAAGTATCCTGGAGAATTTACCCGGAGTTGATCCACAAAGTGAAGCCATCCGTCATGCCGTCACCACACTTAAGAATAAAGATGCTCCCAAGGATGAGAAAGATCCTAAAGACAAAGATAAGGAGCCGACTGCTTGAATTATTATCCTAGTACATATGTTACATTATAATATCAAAGCGCGATGTTTCATATTAATTATTACAATTAAACTAATTACCCGTGATACTGGGTGTTTCTCAACAATTCAATGTGTTTTGCATATTATTTACATTTACGTGTATTACATACTTATTAATATTAACGTTATAATGTTTGTAGTTCAGTATAATATAATATGTGCTTTTATATGAAACAAATAAAATATTACTCCAACACATGACAATCTTCTTTCCTCCACAACAAACAACTTGTGAGGTATAAATGTAAAAAGCTAATATCAATGCTAGACTCCATGCATATGGAAATGCTCCATATAATTGTTCCCCATTGGTTCCAATCATATTATATTCCAGCTATTTTGCTATACCATGGTGGTCTACGCCATATTGATTTGTAGTGCTACCTTGATTTAAACTATAGTGTTACTGACTACTGACAGTATAAGTATGCCATTCAAATTTTATCTCAAACAATTCTAATAATGTCTAGTAATTCTCATGGTGGAAGAACTTAATGTTAGGAAGGTACGATACAACATATGATAAAGGAACTCGTATTGTACGTTTCACGATAAAAAAAACTCGAATGAGGGAAGTATGCCTATTAGGATTGTTCTTCGTTCCGAGTTAAAAAAATAGTTTTTTTATACTTGTTCTTCGAAGCGAAGTTGCAGACTTAGTGCTTGAATCTCCACAGGTGGTGCATCAGAATTCTCTTGCCCGCGACTGGAGAGCCAGTACCATCCTTTTAAAATATTGTCCTCAGCTGAAAGCGTTTCCCGTATAGTATGCACACACCCACAATGCCCTCGATGTGGTTCTGCAGGATAAGTGATCTCCTCCGTGTTGAAGTATGTATTGAAGAGTGTCACTGAACA
Organism: Ceraclea dissimilis; assembly: GCA_963576895.1. NCBI lineage: Eukaryota > Metazoa > Arthropoda > Insecta > Trichoptera > Leptoceridae > Ceraclea > Ceraclea dissimilis. The sequence goes on along the minus strand of OY756361.1, from coordinate 7,861,380 downwards.
TTCACCATTGTTGTCCATGAGCATATTATTTCATATGTAGAAACATAATATATTTACCTACATTTTATATATTTCTACATTTATGAAACATGCAAATTGACTCATATTATACATATATTGGAATTGTGTGATGTACCTATTGTCAATGAGAACTAAGTAAAGACAGGGGTTTGTTCAATTTTTTTACTTAAATAAAATCTTTATATTATTTTATTTGTATTTGAATATCTCCACTTCATAAAACTTGCGTTTCTCCATCAGGTGAACCGTCGGGAGTTGCTTTTTTGGCTAACTGATGAGATGACATTGATCTTGATTGTTGTTTATTTAATACAATGGGACTTTGAGTTCTCTCACGTTTCATTGCCCGCTTCATTGCCTAGAAACAAAACTCACGAATTAATTTTTTTTTAATCTCTTGCATATTTTTTTGTTAAAAAGCATTAAACAAACCTTGTATTCTAAATCTTCGAAATGTTCAGCAAACATTAATTTTAAGGCTGGATAAAGATGTGGTAAAACTGCTAAGTCGTCTATCCCAACCTGAAACAAACATAATTTGTGTGAGGAATCATTCTTTAATTACTTACTTTGAAATTATGATGTTTATGATTGGTTACACTTTACGTACTAATTAATATTCTTATTTCATAATAAATATATACACCTGTATAGAGAATCTCACCTCCATATTGTCAAAAGCTATACCAACATTCTTTTTACTTGAGGTTTCAACTTCAGCTGGGAGTATTGGCACACGGGCATATCTTTGGCTAAAATGTGTTAGGAGTGTGAATTTAGCTTTCATCTGCATTCCAATATTCACGGCTTGGCTGACTGTAGAATGCATTTTATATCTTGCTTCACCCGCCAATGCATCCTCCATAGTGGCTTCGTGAATTAATAAATCTGAATCAACACCTAAAAATAAAACAGTTGGAGTTCTACTGTCAAATTCTTCTTACAGAGATTTCACATACAGAAACTTAAATCAAAATAAATACATAACATAATATTATGTAAAACAATATGTTACCTATTGAAACGAGTTCAGTGCATGGCATAGTGTCACCTGAATATGTTATTTTCTTTGACTGCTTTGTGGTTAATGCTATTCCAAATGAATTGGGACAGTGTCGCACAGGGCAAGTCTCTACAGATTCCAGTCCAATGTGTTGCAAAATACTATCAGATAATTTTTCATAATCTGAACTATTTACATACTAAAACATAATCAATAAATTTTGGGAGTTAAAAACAGCTAATCAAGGTATACAACAGAAACAAAAGATAACTTCACCTTTGATTATTTGTTGAAACATTTTAAGTACACAAAAGCTTTTGTAAAATACAATTCCTCCCAAAGAAATAAGTAACACTTACTAATGAAGAATTTGGAACAAGTTGAATCTCATGTATGATTCTTTCGAACCTTCTGTGATACAACCACAGCCAACTCATAATTTGTTTAGGGGCCAACAAGTATATTGGATTATCATCTTTAACACCACTTGCATCCAGAATCTCTCTTCTTCCTTGTAAAATACCAATTAATCCTGCACAACAAGAAGGAAAATGCACTTATGTAACAAATGCCTACCTGAGGTACATTATGTATACTTATGTAAAACAAATATTATAATACTTCACCTAAATGATGATCTGCATGAAGATGTGATAAATAAATAGCTTTCAGATTCTTCATAATGCTGACAATCCCTTCTTTACCATAATATCTAACCATCTGACCAAAAGATCCTTCACCACAATCCAAAATTATACTGCTGTCTTCACTGAAACACAATAATTCAGACATTCTATATCAACTAAGTAGTAGTAGTTGTATGTGAAATATGACAGTGTGAATGTGTGTAACATTTATGCAATGCTTAGCAGTGCCATCTTACAGCATTACAAAGTTTGCCAGTGATCAGAGTAACTATTATGCTAATTCACTAGTAGATAAATACTTACGTTCATCAAATAGGAGACCTTATACCAAATTTGCCAGATAATCTAGAAAATAGTAATGACTTATACTAAACTTACCCAATATGAATCATAATACAACTTGTATTACGAGTTTTATTGGGAATACAAGATCCAGTACCAAAGAAGACTACTTTAGGATATTCTTGTCGACATAATGATTTCATCTGAGACTTCATGGAGTAAATATTCTCTAAGCAATCTGAAAATCCAGGATGTAGAAGAGTTTCTCCAATATACTGTGCAACATTACTTCGTAATTCACAAGACCTAAAAATAATATTTTAAAAAATTAGATAATGACTGATAATATTGATTTATACAGATACTATGCCACACTAATACATATATTATCTCCAAATGCTCCATTGTGACTAGTATACAGCAAAGAAATTTTCAAAGTGAATTTCTCATTGGTTAACCTGTCAAATCCTTTTTTGGGCCTCAAATAAAAAGCTGTTAATGTCTTAGCAGGCACAATATTAGAAGTATATTCAGTTTGATCTTCAGGTGCACTTTCAGTTAAGGTTAACTGAGATTTAAGATGATTCACCAATTGCTGGAACCAACCAAGATATAATGAGTGGCAGTAAACTACAATTTGTGAAATCACAAGTTATCTGATCTCTGTAAAACATACATTAATTGTAATTATATACTGACCTCATCATTTAAAGAGTTTATTTTATTAATCAATGGGTTATTTGGGTTGTTCAGTGAATTGTCGGAAGGCACTAAATGCGTTTTTAATGATGGGAATATTTTTGAGTCTAGAATATTTAGTTTACTTTGAATTCTTGTAATAGCAACAGAGCCTGGACATGTGTTGCTATCATTTATAATCATATGCTTAGTTTCTGCTGGAAATGTACTCATAAAACGTTGGTACCTGAAATTCAGTATTAGTTTTTATTTAAGTAGGTATACATATCCATAGTTAGATCAGTATCTTCTGTGTGATGATTAATAATCATACTTTTCATTTTGAAGTATTTCTTCTGGTGTAAAATGAATTATGACAGAAGGACAGTCTTCTAAATTCATATTTTCATGCTTCTGATGAACGGAAAATTCTTTGCATGCTATAAGGCCATCTAGAAAGTCTTCATGAGGCACATCAATCACTGAAAATATTAAGATTATTTACAGAATTTCAGTTGCTTCCAAATGATTAATCTCACATTATAATAAAAGTATTAACTAACCAATGAATACTGGACCAGGATCATCCGGAGTTCTAACATCTTTTGCATAAACAATATTTCCATTTGGTAAAGTCACATCTTGACCATTTTTCAGTAATCCTAAATTAGGACCTGGTTTCACCCCCTTATCAACACACTTCTGTAAGTCTAAAGTCCCGAGGCAAGGCTATTAAAAAAGAATTAAGGATGTTATAAAGCCGGCCTCCAATCGAAATTTACGAGAAGAGAATATTACAATACAAACCTTCAATCTGCAGATGTATACCATAATACATGATTGTTCCTTAATTGGTTCATTTAAAAGATTGTTAATATTGATATTCTGCAAATCCCTTCGACCCGAACCTACAAAAATATTATTAGTAAACTTTTAAGCTTACAAACACTAGGTAGGTACATATATGCATTATGACATATTACACATCTTACTTTCATGAGCATAGTAATCTGTATTATCTGCTTCTATATTCTGATACAATCTATTACACTCTACATTATCACTGGTTGTACATGAACTAGAATTTCTAAAAAACAGAAAATTTACCATTATTATGATGAATGTTAAGGAAATTTTATCACGACTGATGGAAAATTTGCGTTTTAAATTGTAATTTGTTTTGAATAAGTAAATATCATTACAATTATTCTCTAAAAATATTTCTTACTTGGATAATGGAATATATTTCATTGTCATCACCGGATCATCATACACGTCATTTATTGAACAGTTTGCCATTTCGATTTTCATATCCTTTAAAATTATAAATTTTCTGGTGGCCAAAAACAATTCATCCTTAAAAGCAAAATATGACCAAAAAACATTAGTAGATATTATTGACATAAACATGAATAGCACAATATTATAATGGTTGTGAAACAAACATGCAAATAAGTTTCCTAGCTATGCATCTATACCCTCACGCCACGTCCCTTGCAGGGTAGGCAGTAAGTTTCCTATTAGCTATTAAACATAATAGGATGAATGATAATCACCAAATCAGGAGGTCCATGCAAGACTATTTTGGGAACGCCAGTATCTTGTAATGTGAGTGCCACACCAGGCAGCCCGCCCATGTTGCTCCAACTAGCCGATGTAAAAAATATATGTTCTAACCTAGCTAGCTTCATCTTGTGTTCATGTGCCAACCGTTGAGTTCCTTCCCCACAGTTAAATAGATACCTGTAACAATGCAAGATAATAAAAATACAAGGGCCACTCACTAATGTAATTTAACACACTATCACATTTTTTAACTTTAGTAATACGCTATTCATTGCACATTGATAGCATAAATTTCGGAACTATTGTCAAAGCGCGGCCCCATTTATTTACAAGCTTATTTTGTTTTAAAAAAGCGCTAAGTACAGTATTTATTCGCTCGTTCCACTCGCAGCCGAATCGAGCGAAAAAATTCAGTTTTTAGCACCTTTTTAAAACACGATAAACTTTTGACAGGAGTGACATTTCAAGTCCAAAACATAGCAAATTTACTAAATTCGTTTAAAAAACACATTCTGACTTTCTGTGCCCTCGTCCGGCCCCACCAGCAGCCGAGCCAAGCTAAATAATGTCGTCTTTAGCGCTTTTTTGAATAAAAAAAATGATTTTCACAAAAAGTGGGGCCGCGCTTCGACAATAGTTCCTAAATATCTTATCTTCTGACGCCATATGAAATAAAAGCCCGACATACACAACAAGGCACTCTAGGTTGTCATTAGAATTACAGAACTGTATAAAAATACCTGGCTTGATCGGTGAAAACGAAAATAGATTTTGGGCATCCTTTAGCTCCAGAGCCTAGCACTTGTAATGTCACCACGCTGGGGGAGTACTTTGAGCCTCGTTCCTTAATCATTTTTCGCTGTTTCTGAGCTTCCTGGATATGTTTATCTATAGGTCTCTGCATCGCTAACAATCTATCTATCACCTTATTCGAATATTGGCGAAATCCTGAATAAATATTAATAAAATCCACATATAAAGGAGAAACTAGCTTCCAATTCATCACAAAGAATTTATTATGAAAATAAATTCTTTACAACTATTGCTGTAATACTCGAAAATGGACATATAACCTCACTAAACAGCAAATTTCAAACGACACAGACATGCAATCCATCGAAAACTTAAAGCAATTTTAGGTTAGGTTGTTGACATTTTACATTTTCAAGATTACTGTCAAATGACATGACATGACAAGCCGAGGCCGTCGCCATATTGTTCACGGAGGCCGGGGCCAACTGACATTTGACGATGATGACGTCACCAATAGTGGGAGAAAATGTATGGGAAAAAATATTCCGTAGTTCAAGTTTTTGTCACCGAGACAAGGTGTTTGTCACCGATACAAGGTGACGTCACCGATAATGGCGAAGATGGAATCCGAGGATGTAGGCTTGTACTCTACTATCGCAGGCTTCGGACAAGCTGAAATCATAGATAAAAAATTGACACATAGATGTTGTCGTAGTCGTAGTGTCGTAGTCGTAGGTCCCATACTATTTAGCTGCTCTAAAGTTGCCGCAATCTGCCCGCAAATTTTAGCGCACCCGAAGTTGGTCCTGAATATATGTCGCAGCAGCGAGATATTGAAACACAAAATCCTCGTGTTTGCTCATTTTTAGTTACAAAATCAGCCGCTGGCGGTAGTAGTAACATGGTAGTACCTTTCCTCGTGATCAACACTTAGACAAATTGTAAGTTTGTTAGACTCTTCACAAACAAACAATAAGACATCATCAGACACTCTATATCTTCAGGCTTCTATCTAATCAACATTGGTCAAGAAGAAAGCGGTAGAAATTACTTCGCTATAACAAACTAAACAAGGGTCCGTTCTGGACCCATCGGGTCCAGTCTAGGCCCAGTCATTGTATGTCTCTTTCTGAATTATTTTTAGTAGTAGGTAGTTAAAGGAAGATAGCATGCGCGTACTCTTTATTGCTTAAAACTGTCGTATCAATTTTACAACTATCGATAGATTCTTTGCCTAGGAAACGTATGTGTGCTATTGCGCTTCTTTGCGTTTATGTTTATCTATGCTCTATGCGTTAGTGATGGGAATAATCGAATGAATTAGATATTTAAATGAATAGTAATCAATTGGCGCAATAATCGAATGATCATTCGATTATTCGATTACTAATCATTCTTCGAAAATTCCATTTTTTTTTGCCCCCTTAGGAAAAGTTTGCCTAAAAAAGGTCATCGCCGGAAAAATAGTGAGTAAAAGAATGCCAGGTATTTTTTGTCGACGGGGGGAGGGGGTCCCTCCCTAGGAATCGACGAGCAACTGAAGCTGTTGACCTTTTTTTTTAGTCGCCGGCGAAACTCTTCAGTGGAGTGAAAGGAATCGCCGGGAGGGGGGGGGGCTCGACCGGCTATTCGAATATTCCAATCGAATAAAATAATCGGATTGCCGTTTGAATGATCATTCGATTACGTATTAATATTTTAATAATCGATTATTTGAATGATCATTCGATTATTTTCATTCGAATTCACCTATTCGAATGAAAATTATCATTCGAATAATCTATTATTAAAATATTCGAATTATTCCGATTATCCTAATAATCGAATGTTCTCGAATAATTTAATTCGAATATCCCATCACTAACGTCATTATTGTCAAAACCACAACATTGCGGCCTGGTTGCTGGTTTTGTTTGTCTAATGTTTATTAAAGTCGCTCGAGTTGCCGTTTGTCTGTTTAAAATACACTTTGACGTAAAATGAATTTGCAATAGTTTTAAGTATTTAAACACGTCTTAGAGTGCAACTATGGATATCACAAAAGAAAGTGGGTTTTGCCATTCAACATGTTATATTATCTTGCCTTTGTATATTGTTCGGTGTCATTCCAATTTACATATAAACCTCACTCTATTTTACCTATTGATAAATCATATTGCTTGATGTCGTGTGGTTTGTTAACTCTGATGCGTCCTACATAATTTCTTATCCTCACTGCAATCATGTAGGTGTTGACTCAAGTTAACTCTGCTGCAAACTATTACAATCTATGTTGATGGTCAGCATACCAAAACTGGACGATATTGTACTAGGAATGTTACAATCTCTCCTCTCACCATAATGTGATATTTCTACTCACCTAGAATACTAAATGGTAGCCACTACCCTATATGGGGTTGTGGACAAAACTGTTTACCAGTTATTTGTTCCTTGCAATGTGTCATTTTGTGTACTGCTAATATTTTATTTCAACTCTATAAAAATTATATATTGTCATTCAGCATACAGTGCAGCAAAAATGTCAATTTTGACGAAAACTAGTTTTTAGTGTACTAGTTAGGTTGAGAATATATAAAAACCACATTCGACCGTTCATTATAAATTACCAAAAAGTCTGATTCTATAAAACTAAACCGCAAAGGAATATCAACTGTTCGTACTACTGTTTATTTTGCCTTGCAATTCTATGTCATTTATGTTTTTCTCATTTGTATTATGCCTTGTTTTATATTGCTTAATTGATTATGATCAAATATTTTATATTATATATTGTCAAAGGCCGTAGGCCGTGAATTATATTAAATAAATAAATCAACTGCTAGGTTTTTCAGTGTTTTTTGTGTCTCCTGAAATGTGGGTAGGCGTCGCACGCACAGTATCGTGTGCTGATGGACGATGTCAGGTTACTGTACCTATTATGAAGAATACATCTAGATAATTGTTTGTGTAATATTAGGTAATAAAAAGCCACCTTTTTGTAATCTAACGTAAGTAATTTTGCTGTTTCAGATTTTAAGAAATTACTCCCCATAGTTTGTAAAGAAATAGAAAGTGCAGATTTTCTCACAATAGATGGAGAATTTACAGGTTTGAGTGATGGGCGACGTGTGAATGCATTTGACACTCCTGCCGAGTATTATGAAACTCTCCGTACAGGTTCCATGGACTTTCTTCTAGTCCAATTTGGTTTATGCATTTTTAAATGGGATGAACAACTCAAAGCATTTAGACACAGTGGATTTAATTTCTACTTATTTCCTGGGAACTCATCCAGAAATGGACCTGAAAAGATATTTCAATGTCAGAGTTCCAGTATGCACTTCTTGGCAAGCCAAAAATTTGATTTCAATAAATTATTTTACAAAGGTTTGTATTAAGTAAATAATACACATTAAATAATACAGAATTCAACTGCTATTACTAAAGGAATTACTATTTACAGGGATATCGTATTTATCATCTTCAGAAGAATTGCAACTAAAGGAAAGAATTGAAGCGAAGCATTTACAAGAAAAAGAATTCCGCGCTTCGAAGGGGACATCACAAATTAAAAATGAAGGTTACATACCAATACCTGAAGAAGACAAGCCACAGATTATTGAGATATGGTATTACTATTATGTTTTCTTATTAAATATTACACATTGACAATATTACCCTTCATATAATTTGTATCAGCAAATTATATTCATGTAACAAAGAAGTACAGAATGTGAGAAATACCTAGTCATTACTTCAGTGGATAATGTTATATTTTGGTGCCATTACTCATATCTCATCCAGCTAGTAATTACATAAATGTTATAATTGGGACATTCTGTTTGCAGTGAGCAAGTGAAAACATTTATTGATGGAGATTCTGAAGAATGTTTAGAATTAAATGTACCTAATGGTTTCATCAGAAAATTGCTCTATCAAGAATTTGAAACATTATTTCCAAATGATATTTCTGTAGAAACAGTAATGAATGAGAATAATAAAAGGTGATCACAATAATAAATAATTAGCAACATCCTCAGTATAATATAATATAATATTTTATTCACTAGTATGCAATATTATTAACACACCTTATTTTATTAGAGTACTAAAAGTTACCAAAGTCAAAAGCGAAGAAGAACTTCAAGAAATTATGAACAAAAAACAACAAAAAGATCGGGAAAGTTTTTCCGATGCAGTCGGCTTCTCCACCATTGTGAGGAAAATCAGTGAAACTGTAAGATGTTATATACTTTGTCTATATTTTAGGTTGAAAGTTATATGCAATTACTAATTAGTATGTAGTATTGATTATACTGTCTTAATATTGTAATATATTATATTCCAGGGCAAGTTAATGGTTGGCCACTGCCTGCTGTTAGACCTTCTTCATATTTTACATCAGTTCTTTGCTCCATTACCAGAAGATTATCAGTCTTTTAAGGATTTCACTAATTGTACATTTCCAAGGTACACTCAAACTCTCATACTATATCTACATCTTTTTTTTCATTTTGTAGTTTTAAAAGTAACTTCCTTTGTTGTAGTACTTTGAACATTTATAATTCTTATTAAAACATGTTGGATCTACTATTTTAATTATAAGAATCAATCGATGTATTACATATTAAATTCTGTTTTTATTTCAGCATCCTGGATACGATGTACCTGGCAAGCATTCCCATATTCAAAGACAAGTTGCAATTGTTAAATCTAGAAAGTCTCGTAAATACTTTGACAGCGGAACCTTTTAGTTTGCCACCCATTGGTAAGTGTTTTCATGTGACTGTCTGTATCCATATATTAATCAAATTTTGTAGAAAGTAAATTAACATAATATTCAACACTGTTTTTAGTTGCTGAAGATTCTGAAGATTTAAAAGGTTATTCTTTGAATAATCAAAAATTCCACGAAGCTGGTTACGATGCTTTCACAACCGGCTTATGTTTCTTGTCTATGGCGCAACATTTAGCTGGTCTACGTTCAAGTACAATTGGTGAAGATAGACTGAACTCTGAGTCAAAATTGTTAAGGACTTACGTAAACAAAATATATTTGTTTAAAACATCTTATCAAGACTCACCATTTATTCATTTAGGAGGAAAGGAAGGTATGATACAATGTATTTATTATAATGGTAAAATCAGTCTTTATGGGATGTGAATAAATAAATAAAATCTTTATTGGATATAAGACACAACTGTCTATTAATTTAGACTGTATTCTTAATTTGTGTGTTTATTTGTTGTTTTCCAGCAACACCTTCAAGATCTCACGTGTTTCATATTACATTCCCAAACAAATGGAAGCGCACGGATTTGAATGAACTTTTCAGTCCCTTTGGTTTGTAACTTGTACACACATAATAATATGCATGATGAACAACACATTTCGTAACAATAAGACCAATTGTTTTTATTTAAATTTTAGGTGGGATTTATACATCTTTTATTGATGATAATTCGGCATTTGTTGCATTGCGGAAGAGGAATCTCGCAACAAAAGTCATGAAGTCCTTGAGACGAAACAATAGCCCATATAAAATAATACGATACGAGGAGTTCAAACAGAGAACAGTACGTATTGTCAAATATTTCGATTCATTCCTTCGGTGGTGTTTTACTCTTGATTAAATAGTAATATCTTTATCTAATAATAGTTGAACGTTTATGGTTGTACCCTTTATCCAGGTTTATCTCGTTACATAACACATTGTATTATTATCCTATTTATTTGTATTAATCCCTATTAATATTGAGCAATATGATTGTTCCAGACTGTTAATCCCTTCAAATACAAGAAGCCAACGCAGAATACAGATGTCCCCAGTAGAGAGTCCCCAGTAGAGTTGTGTGACATATTGGATAGGTATAAGCACTGGTTTATTATTATATTAGCTGTGGTAATCTTTATTACAAGCGTGGGTAATAATAAACGTTAGTCCCACTGACTATTTATAACAAAGCTGATCTGAAGAAAAATATTAGATGCATTTATTAATCAGTATTGTTTGTGGGTGTGGTGATCAATATTTTTCAGCCTTTAATTTATTAGTTCATTTTGACAGTCACAATCATTCTCATTGAATGTGTTGTACACAAGTTTCATATTTTATTATTATCAGAACATCTTTCAATAGGTAGATACTGCGCACTATTATTGCACGTGTGGATATGTTTATGGATTGTAATTTTTATGTTTTAAAGTAAAATTACTGTTTTCAATACTATTTTTGTGGATCAAATTTAATTCTATGTCATTTTATAATGACAACAGTGAGTGTCTTGTGATAGATATATTTTTTATCTTATTACATAAAGTAGATTTATGTATTTTAGTTTTTATATACCTAAGTAAGTACTACTTGATACCTATTCTTGTATGTGAATTATTTTTTGATAAATCATATTTCAGTTATTGGCACTTTTCATTTACAATCGTTCCACTCGTGACAGTATTTATTTCATTGTCACATTTACCAACTACACTACTGTACTATCCGATATCCTTGAGGATTTTCAAATTAGAAATGTAATACATACTACTAGTAATAATGTATGTGCACTTACATCGAAAACATTGTGCAAGTAAATAGTATTATTAATTTGTAACTACATATTTATAATGTAAAGCACTTATCAACTTTAATGTGCCTTACATATCAACTTCATGGAATCTTTCATGGACACTCAGAGGAAATGTCGGTTCATATGGTTGAAAATTGGGTGGCTAACACTGCATTTCACTAACTTTTTAGGTGAGGAATAGCGGAGATAGGAGCCACTTATCATTATTTTTCGTACAAAATTTGTGCTAGGTGGCTCCTTTCTCTGCTATTCCTCACCTAAACAGTTGGTAAAATCCAGCATTAGCAGTTCTATTTATTTACACTTTTGGTGAACAAAACACACATATGTTAACATTACGAATATAAATCATAAATAAATAAATCTTTATTGGCCAGAGAAAATATTCATAGTTACGAAAACAAGACAATTATAGTGTGCCAAAAGGCGGACTTATTGCAAAACCAATATCTTAGAGTCAACCCGATCATAGTATTTGTTCACCAAGGCGAGCTTATCGCAATGCTGCAATCTGTGCCATACATAGATCTACGTGCATTGTTATGTTAATATTAGAGGACTAAATAGATGATGTTGCTGAATTGTAAGATACACTATTATTTTTGTAGTCGTCCGTTGTTACTGTACAAATAAAAATTGTGCAGACTGTATTATTTACCTAAGGAGAAACTGCATTTAGAAATCATTCTGGTAGCGTTATAAAATAAATATAATACAAATGATGTCAAGAACGAGCAGTACATTATAGGCTGAATATTAGATCATCACACCCAGAGAGAGAGAGGAGTGACAGTAGCATTAAGTACATCTTCATCATGAGTGGAGTGACCAGCGAAGTGAAGGGACCAAGAGTTTTCAGCATACTCAGTACCCACCCTTGCAATGATCAGAGGTGCCCATGTAGTTCTAGGTACCTGAAGAATGGCGTGAATGAATGCAATGATAAAATTGTTGTTATAACTTCAATCTAACAGTTTAACCCACCTTTAGTATATCCTGTCTGGATTTATCATAAGACCATTTTATCTCTTTGTGCCTTCCCATTCTATAGTGGTCAATATCCTGCTATAAAAACATTCATTGAACCCATTCCCATTATGTTGATACATTATTTTGATTTGTGTATCTCATTTTCTCATTATGCTAAGAGTAGCAAAGATGAATTTCTATTATTCGTAATTTGGGGCAGTGGGGTAACCAGATAATGTTAGGCGTGTATACAGAACACGAAAATAACATGACATTTAGAATGAAAAAGATGAAAAACGCCATACTATGGCATTGCATTTGGTTGTACATACATATTACAAAGCATAAATTTAGGCGAAAATAAAAATGGTTAAATCAGTAATCAGTGTAATCACTCAGGGGATGGTTGGATGTAAAACACCTACCTAAATATTTTGTGGACACTCTTCAAATACTTAAAAAGCTATCAAGTCGGAGAGTGAAGTATTATAGTTGTGATAATATTGATACCTAATAAAAGAGGTTTACAAAATAAAATCAAGGTTTCGGGGAACAGTTGCGCAATTTTTATGCACATGTACGTTTTTTAAGTAGTTAACTAACTTATACTTTAAGTAGTAGATAAGTAGATGTAGATCGGGCATAAATTCATCTTCACTGTGTATCAGACACTCTAGATATTTACGGCATTATTAACCCATGAACCACGTGCATATCGTAAAATTATATTGTTCCATCATTACACGCAATATATCTCGGAAAATGCCGGTAACACAAACATCTCTCGCTATACGCAAATTCAAAACGAATTTCCCCATGCAGGTCTGCGTACCTACTAGGAGTTGGGTTGGGATTCCCATAAAATTGTGAGATAGTAGTAGTTACCCATAATATAAAAGATGTCAAATTGACACATAATCCGGTGAAATTAAACACAAAGCAGTCTCTCGATGGAAAGTTGTGGGGTAGTAGGGATTTCTTGCATTCTATACGTTTTTAGGGATGCTGAATCCGAGGTTTGCCAACAAAATTTCGATACGGAACATGGCGAAAAATACAAAAAATGGCGAAAATATACGTTTTCTGGCGATTTCTTTATAAGAAGTCGAAAACTGACAACTTTCGTAAGTTATTTTTCTACGCAAAATGAAAGTACGTAAAATTTACTACAAAATTGCCATACAAAAATTTTCTCTAAAATAAATAGGAACGGAGCTGTCAAGGTCCAAAAAATGGCCAAATCTTCTTATTGTTTTACATTACGAGAATCGAAAATGTATTGAAAAAGTTTACCTTGTTGCCTTCATAAGCAAATTTCGACAATTATTCTTTAAATTCATGAGTCATATTTTACCTCGTTGGAATCAGAAAACACAAAGAAAGCTATTAAAGAAATTTTTATTTAAAAATACCGTGAAATATTTGAGTTAGACATGTTTAAATATATATTTTTTTAAATATAGTAATTTGTTTAGGCTAAAAATGTTTAAACCTTTTTAGCTTAAACACTTCACTATATTTTTAAATAAAATTTATCCTGAAACCTTTCACCATATTTACTGATTCCAACGAGGTAAAATATGTATCATAAATCTGAAGAATAATTGTCAAAATTTGGTGATAATTCGAACAAGGTGACCTATTCTCCATACATTTTCCATTTTCACAATTTAAAATAACAAGAAAATTTGGCCAATTTTTGGAACTTGACAGCTCCGCTGCTAGTTATTTTAGAAAAAGAAAATTATATACCAAATTTGTAGGAAATTTTATGTGCTTTCATTCTGCTAAAAAGATGACCCACAAAAAGTTGATGGTTTTTAAGTTCAAATCCAGAATTCGCCAGGAAATGTAAATATTCGCCATTTTACCAATTTTGCGCCATGTTCCGTCACGAAATTTTGTTGGCAAACCTCGGATTCGGATTCAGCACCCCAAAATACGTATAGAATGAAAGAAAAACAGACTACCCCACAACTTTCCATCGAGAAATCTAAAAGCACCGTATTAACAGTAAGTTATTGTAGTATATTATATGCATTTCATCGACCTCTATCTATGTAGTTACTATATGGGACAGACCTCCAGCAAAATGTCTGTGTCTATCAGAGGTGGGCACCGTTAATCAAAAATGTAACTTCGTTAATCGATAATCCGTTAACTAAAAAGTTAACTTCGTTAATCGTTAAAGCGTTACATTTTCAAAAATGTAACGGAAGTTAACGTTAATCCGTTAAAGCGTTAATGTAAAAAATCGAGGGTAAAAGGCATGAAATAGAACTACATAAGTACAACTACTATCATATTTACACTATCGCGATGTATCCCAACAAAGTGAAATTTCTTTTCCAACTCCCAACCCACATACGATACCACACATAACCCCATACAACCCTTGGATTATCTAATGTCAGCGCCTCCAGTGGATGGTGTCTATGCAAACAATCAAATATTAACGGACTTAATTAACGGAAGTAAAATGTAACGGAATTTAAATAATCCGTTAACATTTTTTGGAGGTGAGAAAAGCGTTAAATCGTAAACCAAAATGTTAACTTCGTGAATTAACGATTAACGGATTGACGCTTTCCTGCCCAGCTCTGGTGTCTACCTAGTACCTACAGCCGTGAGAAGTGCAAATATATTCCCATATTGGACCTTTTTTGTTTCATTATCATTCGCGTAAATCATAGAAAAAATACACGTCAGGGGTTAATCAATTTTATCGTTAATTAAGTTATTTTGAACTGTTGATACATAAAAAATCCGAATGGTGCGGCGTAGTGAAATGTCCGCTGAAACATTTGGTAGGTATATTTATTTATTTGTTAACATTATAAACGACATTAATGCATTCAAAACAGTAGGTGATTCAAAATGAAATTATAAAAATAATGGTTAGTAACAGAACAAAAAATATACATATAAATTGTTAATTTTGATTTTATGAATAATTTACTGCACCGTACCTAAATATTTTGATATGCCATCCACAGTACATATTATACTTGCATATGTATATATGTTTCTGTAGAGAGTAGAATATAAGACAAGATGAATTACCTACTGGTACTTCACTAAAGCAGTTGATTATAATTTATTGTGTTTATAAACCATTCTGGTGTTATCAGCATTCAGCACTGTTCTTTTATAACAGGAATCATTACGTAGTAAATTGTGTGCAGTGTGCCTTACTTGCCAACACATGTAGGTTAGGTATATAACCTATAGGTATCACATATAATATGTATAAACATGTAGGTAAGGAATATTCCTGTAATGTAACACATAGCATAGTGCCTACCTACAAGGTATAAAGTATGTTGGAGATATCTTGTTTCTCCATAGCCATTTTATTTAATAATATATTACATACGTAGGTAGTAGGTACATATACCTATTATTATTGTTACTAAACTACTGTTATTTATAGTCTTTGTCGTTTTAATTTAATTGGATCTTTTTTTACCAAATCGGGCACAATCGATCCGCGAATCAAGTGTTTGAGCGAAAATTATATAGCAAGAAATTTATTCGATTTGTGTACATATTTTATACCTAATGTTATACGAATACATCTGGTTGACTTATTAATACAAAGTGCATAATTTATACCAGTCTCCACCCGTACTTCTGAAGAATTGTTGTTTACTTACTACTTATATTAGTGGTTGTCTGATTGTAACTGTACGAGTAATGAGTATATTAATATTGATCCCTATTTTTTTTCTAACTGAAATTCGGATATCGTTCATATTTTTTATTTATATATTGCGTCAGACACGAATAAATAATAATTAATACCTTGTCTTACTAAGCTGACATAAATACATCGATTAATTACTTAAGATAATAAGTAAGTAACTATTCACTAAGGACAGTTTTATTGGACAAATGCGTTACTTTATGTTAGATAACAATCCTTTTCATCACTGCGTAGTGAGTAGTGAGTCATATAATATCATGAATAATTCCCTATATTATTAACGATAAGGTTAACATCATTTCCTGTAGTGAGATTTTGTTCCGTTTATAAGAGATTTGCATTATCTTACCCTGGGTACTCTCTTCACATATAACGAATTTCCGTTGGAGTATTTAGTCATTATTGATTACAAGATGAAGAGACGTAAAGTCATAGGTAGTTTGTTTTATTATTATAAGAATTATCTTCGATTATATTTATTGTTATTATATTTTTTATAGCAAAATGAAATCATTGATTTTAATGTATATTTAAGTAGTTGTTTGTTATTATTTTATGGCAAATAATATAAACTGGCTTTCTTTTCTTTTATAATAATGTCGTCTGTTCTGTTATAATATTCCATTACATTACGTATCCTAATGAAGGATATGAACTAGTTTACTTCACTCATATATTTATTTATTTACCACATAAAGGTAATATTCACTTACCTATACAAGTAGTAATCTATATTTTATGTTAAATTACATTATATTTATTATACTTACTGCCATTTTTCATCATTATTTTGTCTTCTTGATATTTGTGACGTTTTATAGAATTTTATTAACATTATCTTGTGCCGAGTTTTTTGTTTTCGTTTTAACTCGTGTTGACAAACGACTTACATCTCGTGTCTGTTTATTTAGAATTATGGAGGGGTGATTTATAATTGTAAATGGGAAAAGATTATATGTAGGTACCTGCAATAATATTTATGCCCGCTTATAAAATAATTGAATATGAATAGTTAGACATTGATCATGTAAATCCACCTTGTCTGGTATTGTAAAGTGTATTGTACAATGTACATATAATATGATATGATGTAGTATAGTATTGTTGGTTGAGACTTTCCTTCCACAATATATTATGGAAGGTAAGATAGGACCTGCCTCAATATGAATTTGAATGGGGTCTGGTAGGAAGTTGTAAAACATCATATGAAATGCATTGCGTTGAAATTATAATAAGAGATGATACTGCTAACTGCTATATATGTAGGTCCATGGTTGTAATAATTTTAATTCAATGTAAAGTCACCGCCTCGGGCCGCACTCACTTCAGAGTATTGTGCATTACAAATTATGGACTCAAGTTCATATGGCAGGCACCGGATCTTTCATTTCCCCTTACACTAACCCTATTATGTATTATAACTAATGCATACATAGTAATACATACATACATACATTCCTAATACTTTTCATTCCATCAGATAATCTTACCATTGTTTGCTTTCATTTTTATAGTCAAATGTGAAAAGCTTACTTACCTATCAATTAACAATATTATAGAAACTATAATAATGGATAAATGCAAAAATTGACACAATATTGGAAAAAGATTTCTAAACACTGATATTTTGAGCCCCATGTATCTAAGCCTAATTAATCGTTTGATATGTTTTCTGGTGAAGTTTTTCCAGTTGATGGATTTATATTTTTGTCACGAATGATAATATGTAGACTTAAACGTAAACATACTCTAGACTTGCATCCTGAAACCTGGTGGTTGGTGCGTATACCTAGATATATATTATTGTATTGTATGTATCTTATTACAACACTGAAAGTACGCTATTATCAGATAATTCATTATTATTTACTATCAGAGTTTATTAAGCACTAAGCACTAAGCAATTCCCCTGACATCGCATTTATATTCTTCTTCAGTAGGTAGTATTATTTTTACTTAGGAATTGACATGGTTGTAATTGGTTTATAATGCAAATGTAAGATAAATGAACTAGTTCTCTATCCATCAGTATCAGTAGGCAGTAGGCAGTAGGTAGTGCGAGTAGGTACCTCACATCTCACATACAAGTTATATACAATAATGTGGTCTAAAGTAAGTCTACACAACACACGTGTATTAGCTAGGTATAGTACACTTCACTGTAGGAGATTGTAAGCTCTCATCTCATCCACCATTACATTTATAATACAGGATGATTGATACCTGAAAATATTTTGATTAAATGTAGAAAATAAAAAAACGAAGTGTAATACTTATTTAGTTTAAATAATTGCACTTTAGTTTTTGTGTTATAATATCTATATTTTATCGAAATAGGTAACTTGGTCGAATTATGTGTCGAATCGTAAATTAAAACAGTGACGATTTTAAATGTTTTCTCGCGGCTTTCATTAAATTCTAAATAATATAAATTCGCAACTACCAGACCTGTGTATTTGTTCATTATAAAGGTCACTTACTTACTTACTGCTAGCCACTTGCGTTCCACTGCTGGTCATAGGCCTCTTCTAAACTCTTCCACTGTCTTCTATCTTGGGCTAACTGCTGCCTTCTACGTCCCGTAAGCTGGACAATGTCATCTGTCCACCTTTTCTGTGGTTTTCCTACGCCTCTTTTGTTCTCCCAGGGCCTCCACTTCAGGATTTTAGGTGCCCATCTGACACTGTCCTGGCTTGCCACGTGTCCTGCCCGCTGCCATTTTATTTTGCTGTTCTTTCTTCGATGTCGGCAACTTTTGTTCGACGTCTGATCTCCTCATTTCTAATTTTATCTCGAAGACTGACGCCCAACGCCAAGGTCACTACTTTACATAAAATTGTGCGAAGATTGAGCTTTGATGGAGAACATCAGTATCCTCTTATTTCCTTAGACGAAGATAACTGGTAATTGGTATTAGGTATGCAGTGAAGAATCACTCTGTATTTGTAATATTATGTATAACGTCGGCAGTTTTGCTTTATGCGTTTCGGGTTTCGGAACATCCATTACGCTTAATATTCTTAATTGATTTTATAGTCCTTAGGACTGACCGCGCAATGCATATAAATGATTACTAATGCCCACCCGTCCTATGCATACAAATGTGCAACGGTGCGGGTGCCGGGTGCTCTCTATGTAACGCCAACACACACCACGGCGCGGCGGTGCGGTGTATCGCTTCCCGTTAATTAATGAATTCAAATTACTTTATCATCAAAATATTCACAAACTATTTTAGGTGTTAACATATTACAACTTAACTTTATGCTGCACATACAGCGATACAGCCTAATAGCCCAGGAAATTTAGCTTTGTAGCGTAGATAATTGTCGGAAAGCTGGAAACTGTTTTAATCCCTTCATTAACATGCAAAGAAGGTTTCTTGAAGTTTGCACCAATTTTCCGCTTGTGCTAAGTACAGGGTGACCCATAAACCGAAAAAATAATGTACTTTTTTCAGTTTTTCAGTAATAACTTCTAAACGATGCTTTCTAGGAAAATGGTGTCTTTTTATAAATTAAAGTACATAATATTCTGCGTCGTTTGAGTATAAATACTCATTTGTACCTCAAAAATTATTGTGATACAGACACTGCCAAATACATATTAATTTTCGGAACAAATTGAAATATTCGTATTTTTCACTTTTGTTGTTGAATAACTCCTCAACTCAGGTATTTACGGTAATATTTCACTAAAAATATTTAATTGTGGGTCAATTTTCTCAAACTTGTGATTAAAAGTTTAGACCTACGGCAGACAGTTCAGGATGCACAGGTGTTTAAAGAGAGACGAGTGAAATAAATAAATTTATTAAATGATAGATTTAGATATGTTAAAGGTAAGCTAATTTAAATTTTACGATTTAATTTCATTAATGTATAGTTTTGTCAAGTAAAATCTGATTTTTAATACTGTTACACCACTGCCTAATATTTTATATCGAAAAGAGTATTTTTTTTACATTCATTAATTTTATTAAAATATCTCCTAAACGGTTAGTGTTCGGAAAAAAATATTTATATCGGAATTTAACTAAATTAATTTCTCTATATTATAATTCAAAAATAATTTCTTTGACTTAAATACTAAGTGAGGTAGAATTGATTACAAATTGTATATAAAAAATAAGTTCATACATGTCGTCACTTTTTGTTAAATTACTCCTAAACCAAGATGTGCAGTATAAATTAATTAAATTAAATTTAAAGCTAAATAAATTTTCTATAAAATGAGTATAATAAAATTAATTTGTGATTTATAATAAAAAAGTACTAGATGATCAAAGTTGATTTTGTGTAGAGGCACGTTGCTATGCAGGAACATTTTGTATGGGAAGCGTGGAATTATTTTACAAAATATTGATATTGATCATCTAGTACTTTTTTATTATAACTCCCAAATTAATTTTATTACACTTATTTTATAGGAAATTTATTTCGCTTTAAATTCAATTTAATGGATTTACCCTACACCGCTTGGTATAGAAGCAATTTAACAAGAAGTGACGGCATGTATGAACTTATTTTTTATATACCATTTTTAATCAATTCTACCTCACTTAGTATTTAAGTCAAAGAAATTATTTTTGAATTATAATATAGAGAAATTATTTTAGGTAAATTCCGGTACAAATATTTTTTTCCGAACACTAACCGTTTAGGAGATATTTTAATAAAACCAATGAATGTAAAAAAAATACTCTTTTCGATATAAAATATTAGGCAGTGGCGTAACAGTATTAAAAATCATATTTTACTTGACAAATCTATACATTAATAAAATGAAATCGTAAAATTTAAATTAGCTTACCTTTAACATATCTAAATCTATCACTTAATAAATTTCTTTATTTCACTCATCTCTCTTTAAGCACCTGTGCATCCTGAACTGTGTGCCGTAGGTCTAAACTTTTAATCACAAGTTTGAGAAGATTGACCCACAATTAAATATTTTTAGTTAAATATTACCGTAAATACCTGAGTTGGGGAGTTATTCAACAACAAAAGTGAAAAATACGAATATTTCAATTTGTCCCGAAAATTAATATGTACTTGGCAGTGTCTGCATCACAATAATTTTTGAGGTACAAATGAGTATTTATACTCAAACGACGCAGAATATTATTTACTTTAATTTATAAAAAGACACCATTTTCCTAGAAAGCATCGTTTAGAAGTTATTACTGAAAAACTGAAAAAAGTACATTATTTTTTCGGTTTATGGGTCACCCTGTACTTAGCACAAGCGGAAAATTGGTGCAAACTTCAAGAAACCTTCTTTGCATGTTAATGAAGGGATTAAAACAGTTTCCAGCTTTCCGACAATTATCTACGCTATACCCCCTTTTTTAATGTAACTTCACCGGTCTATAAATCATTAACTATAAAAAAATCTTTTCACAATTTTCTTACGTGAAACTTTTTCTCACAGCCTAGATAATTTTTCAAGAGAGCTATGAACTTTACTATCGTTAAATCTAACATTGTAATCAGTAGGATGTAGTGAATCTTTTCGCTAACAGTGTAGGTATGTGTATTATGTATGTAGGTACGAACGATCCATTTACTGAAGGTACGACTGGGGCACCAGCTGAGCTTTCTATTATTTTTATGTTTAGTTGGTGTATGGTTTGGAACTCCTCTGCATGTGCACATAATAAATTGTACAAGTGGAGAGATGCAGAATACTGAATAGTATGTGGTCCATATCTCTTAATTAATTTAAACCGATCATATTAGATGCGATGGAGCATGACTATTTGTATGTATCGTAGGTTGATGTTTTATTGTCTCGGCAGGCAGCTAGGTACCTAGATAGATATTAATAAGTATCACTATTAGAATTATTATGAATAGTCGTTTGAGAGAGAGGTACAAGTGCCAACATGGGGAACGTGTAAATTGTAGATACTGAATCGTGTGGAAAGTAAATCACATTCTACTGTCAATTAGGGTTTTGTCCTTTGTCGGCGCATGGAATGTCATCTTTTCTTATATAAGATAATAATATATTGTTGCTGTAATGTTTATTGTTAACTTATCTCTTCGTTTGACTTGTGCTCGATGTTGTGATAGAAGGTTTAGTCATGCTCCCATGCTCCATGTTCAACATTCAGCGAAACTTCTCTCACTAATTAACATTTTGTATCTGCCAATGTTATAATGTGCAGATTGATATAGGGACACAATATCTATATTGAAAATGCTTTATCAATTAACACTTTGTCATACAGACAAATAAAAATAATATATCCCTGCGTCCACCGTAGAATGAAAATCTGTAAATGCAATTCGTATTTCATACATGAGTGAATATTTAGTCCTTATGTATATTAACTAGATTGATAGGTATAGTTAGGTATTATATACGTGTTAGATAATAACAATAAAGCGTAGTACCTACCTACCCAGCTATGATAAATATTGGTTTAATGGCATCTCAGGTATTATGAATGGTTTGACAATTTGCCAATAAAGGGTATTTATAGTTGGAATAGTAATATTAATAACGCATATATTATCATATTGAATGCATTGTAATAATGCCGTACCATTCCCATTCAAACACCTTCTTTATAGTAATACGTGTAGTGATATACAATGTGTAGGTATGTTTGTGCGACACTATGTAGATCCAGAATATTGGTCTGAATTGTGGAATGTGAAGAGTGGAAGACCACACATTACCACGTAGGAATCTATTTCTGTTATATTACTCTACACTAGCATTTCAATTTACGATATACCTAGTATTATTTTCCGTTTTATGTTTTGAATTAGCGCTTGATAGATTGGAAAATTTATATTTTATCTTTAGGTAGCAGAAGCGAAAATTATTTCATCCTCCTTAACCACTTTTAATAGGTCTAATATTGATCTGTTTTTATAATGAAGTATAGCCATAAAATACTATCCGAAACT
Source organism: Ceraclea dissimilis (assembly GCA_963576895.1). NCBI lineage: Eukaryota > Metazoa > Arthropoda > Insecta > Trichoptera > Leptoceridae > Ceraclea > Ceraclea dissimilis. The sequence continues at coordinate 7,838,265 of OY756361.1, read as the reverse complement.
CTGACTGACTTATGTATTTAGAATTACAATATATAGTGAATTATATAGTGACCAATCTAGAACTCGAGAACTTTCACTGAAATGTGTGAAAAAACAATGAACCGGATAATGGTTTACAATGTGTAGGTACAATGAAATTCTAACAATGTTTCCTTAAAATACTTTTTCTACTCCTCGTGTTTGGTTTGCATGAAAATTTCTGAAGTATTTAACTTGAATTATTTATGTATTAATAGGTGAGAATGTATGTAGATAGTTCATACATCCGGTGATCGTTGTGGAGTGTCCTTATATAAGCACAATGTAGCGATGAGGTCAAAAGATATCGTGTTACAGGTTAAACTAACTCTGCTAAACTTCTATTATAAGTAAGCTACAGATTGTATACTGTGTAGTGTGTACCTACATACATACTTACTGAACCCCTGATGGACATCAGAATACTATTATTCAATATTGTATTGTTACGACCTTATTAGGTACTAGACTTACATTATGTTTAATCACTCACAGTTATCTAATGTCTTTACTTCCTATTAACACTCTTTACTTCCTATTACTTGGGTATCGTTTGTCACTCGTCTAACAATGATTTTTTAAAATTTTAGTTTAACTATTTTACTTATATTTTTTTCTACTCTCGAGGTTGGCATTAAATTTATTTCGATTGCTTTGCCATTGTATAAGACAAATTCGATTAAAGACAATTAACTTATTCCCATATTAGCGATGAAAGACGAATAGAAGTTATGTCCTTTGAACTATCGCTGTGAAGGCTTATTAGACTGTGTTGTATTTAAATAAGGTTTAAAGATTTACGCTACGCTAGTTGTATATTGGATTAAGTTTATTTGTTTGCCATTTACTCGGGACGCGTCTTATTTAACAAGGCAATGGTAATTAATTATCGCCAATTAGTCTAGAAAACGTGGATGTAGTTTTTCCGACATAACATCGCCGTGACGCCGACCCATTTCAACTTCCAGAAGTGCTTAAACTTATGTAGTCTCATATAGAATGGTGTTGGCTGCTTGGTGCTTAACAAGGCAACACAAAATAACTAACACTTACCTTAGACCAGATTAGATGTTAGTCAATTCATTATATAAATTAAGTAACGGACTGTTTTTAACTTTAACACTTGAATTATTCACGAAACACAATGTACTCGTATTGTGATATTGTTGTAGAAGACATAGAAGTGGGCACACAGTATGTAGAGTAGATATATAGTTGTCCTTGTTACAATGTATGCAGTTGATATGACGAAAAAGGGAAGTCGTTTCTTCTGTCAGCTGCTTACATAGAATTATCTTAATCTTATCTGAGATTGTATTACCGGCCAAGAAATCCAGATATTTTAATATAAAATGTTCTGGAAAATTCTGTTTAATCCTGTTTTTACCTGTGTTCGTAAATAATATTATAGATAAGTATGTATTTGTTCTTGTAATATTGTCCATACTAAGGTACGATGTAAGAAGTTATCTACTCTACAAGTTTTTGTTATTTTTCTTAATTAGTGAAGATTTGTATTATAATCTCAATGATTGAGTGCTAGGTTAAGTATGTGTCTTCTACTTATACGTGACATTTCACATTTGTGGCAACAGAGACTTATTTCCGATAAGGTTTATTCAAAACCTACATACAGTAATTTATTAGGTACCTTGGTAATAATTGGTTTAATATTATAACTAATAATAGCTTACTAAAGACTTTAAAGTATGTACCTCTTTAATACTTATTATTTATCAGTAGGTATGCCTTTCTATATAATGTTATGCAACAGTAGTTGTAAGTATTTATGTTTGCGGCTCCTTTAATAGTGAGACACGTGGATAATGGCGCGTTCCTAAATACTTGCGTTGTTAGGGGAATCTCAGACTAAACTGTATTGTCGTTAATATCTCAGGAAACTCAATTAATTGGAATAAAATACCAAGTATCACTATGTCTCAGTTGGAATCTCTTTGGCAATATGCTTGACGAAAGCTTTTCCAACTTAGTGCGACGTCTCCAGTGTTCAGTGTCCACCTCATTGATTGTGGAGTTCATTACTCAAATTCGTTACACTATGGACTATGGACATTAATGATGATTCTACGATGGTCTAGAATAAATTTCACGTTTGGCTAATTTTTAATGTTCCTCATGAAGTTTATGATTCCATTACCTATTAGATGTTTCCGTATTGTTTTTACGTTTTATTGGATGCTCATATATCGTTGTAAGGTGTTTGAGTTCTTCAAGTTATTAAATTACTTTTAGCGATAATACCTTTCTGTGGCTGATCATAATATTATTATTATGAAACAATAAAATCTCAGTTATGGCTAGAGAGTATTATTATCTGCTTCTCCCGACTACTCACTAACTACCTATACTTATATTTTATATTAGATTCGATAAGGTCTACCCTTTCAGAGACCACTTAACTTGCCAATAACAATACACATGTTGTGTTATATTCCTGTTTTGCCACTTCTTCTTGTCCCCACGTATCTTCGACTCCTTTCTATTAGATATATACGTATGTAGCCACATATAATACCTATCTACTACCTTACTATTGTTATCTTCTCTACAATTTATAATATTTGTCTCTTTATGGAAATCATTGCACGTAACAATAGTGACCCATATTGGTTGATGTATCCTATTATATCGATACCTCGACTCGGCCCTAGTTGACTAGTCATTATAACCATGTGTCGGAAATATTAAACATTCTCAAAATATGACCCAACCAGGACCGACGAATCAGCTCTATAAAGTTTTACAAATAACTTTAGAAAGTGCGAACGAAACCACTGTGACTGGTAAACTCGTGTTCGAGCTAGAAACTTTGAAATTGTGAAATATATTTAGTTATTAATTAATAGGTGGGTTATCACAGAAGATTTTTGAAGGATTGGTTTGTAGTTTATAAATTTTTGAGTTTTTAGAGAGGGGTATTACGTTTTTGAATTATTCTCGGAACTCAAAAAGGCAGTTTTAACGCGCGTTGTTTTGGATGGTGCTCTATAGATTACATAAAAACAGGCGCATTTACATTCGTAGCATTAACTCTCAACACCCATTGCTAGCAAGTTCAAATACTCGTTTATTTCTAAGGTTTTGTATTCCTTTTTGCTTAGGAATTAAATATATTTTTAAAATTTTGTGGGGTTATCTTTTTCCACAGTTTTAATCTAACCTATAGTACCGAATACTTGGTGGTACACCTACATAATAAGTATTGTATTCTCAATATGTCAATCTGATATGAATATTGAGAATTACATTCGTTGCCCAGGTGCATATTAGAGTATGTCTTAATTTAGAATTGTTTTTATCATTTCGATAGTGTCTATTATAAATTGACCTTTCTATATAATCCACTTCTTATAAGGAGTATCTGCAAGTATTACTGTAATGGGAATATCTGCTATATTTCTTATTCTCTGTAATTTTGCGGTATTGCTGTGGAGGTAGGAATGTACCTAAGTGAATTGAAGTATGGTACCTACGGCCTATACTTACCTTCCTAGTTGCACACGCTGTGGGCGATCCGAATTTGGTTTATATTCTCTTATTGAATGATACACCGGCATAGGAACTCATAGGTATTTTAACCTAACTATATTGTATAATTCTGTGTAATGTTAGTGCAGTTTGTAGGTTCTGTACACAGAGTAGGTATAGGTATATATTGTATTGTATGCACGTGTTGGATGGAATGAATAGATTGTGAATCAAGAAGTGAGGTGTCATAAGCCATGTTTGTGCGGAATTCTCCTGACCTTTAAGAAAGAAAACAAACCTCACTATGGACATGACTCCTTAAGGAGGTATTCCATCCACGCGCATTTAAACCTTTACTTCAGCATACATACTTCCCTAATAACCACGTTATACTAGGCACCTATTAGATATTATTCCTTATATTGCAGCCATTATCTACCCATAAACATTACTCGATACATATCTATTGTTTATTTCCATTCTTGTCCAAATAGGATTATGTTTTATTAATAAACTAAAACCATACGTTATCTGCTTGGGTTTGCATTGTCGTAAATGTTTAACATCATTTAATATCCATACTTTATAGTTCAAACCTCTTCTCCATATTTCATTTATGTATTCTACGCGTTGGAAAATTGTGTGGCTTGAAGGGTCACACTGTTTTCGTGAAATCTTGCGATTAGAGACTGTTATAGAGCGCTTTGAAAGAGCTTGTGTACTTTTAAACGCCTGATGATGAAGATGAGAATCCTCGAACACATTAGTAGCATATAATAAAAGTCCTAATTATCAAAATTATTAGTGTTAATAATATTATTATAATATTTTTACTTTTAAAATGGACTCCACCTTACGCCATGTATCGTCTCTTTAAAATGACAATATTAATTTGATTTAGATTTTCGTGCCTCGTTGAAATAAAACTGTTTGAAATAAAATCTATATTGAAAATGGATTTTGCTACAGTACACATCCTCACATACACACGTTTAACATCTAGTGCTGTAATTTCCTGTGTTGTCAAGTGACAAAATAATAAACAAGTAAAGATCATAAACATTTCTTCGCAGTTATAACTTACAGGATAATAATATAGTAACACTTCCATGCACTATTGAATTATTGTTACGACAATAAATATAATAGATCAACTTGTAGTAAAGTAAAACAGCAATTATAATGTCACCAACTTCTCTACAATATTATCTTGCATCCTGCATGTGCTGACTGCTGCTGCTGTACTACCAGTGTGTATGGAGGACAGATGCATGCTACTGTATTTACTTTGCAATACAGTAGTCCTCTCTCTCCTAGTGAAGATAATGATAATTTACATTTATACATACATCAATGAATTATAATCTGACTATGTTCCTTATGGTTTCAAACTTTTTATACAAAAAGGATCAGGGCTCTTATACACAAACCCACACACTTCACGGTGAGCTCTACCTAATACTCTACATGATTTATAAACAGGGTATGGATTGGTGTTTTGCGCTTGTTCATTAGTAAGCACACTTACGGAATGTTAGAAAGTTAGAATAATATTAAAATTTGACTGTACTTTTAATAATTCTTACCTTGTCGTTTTAAATTGGTTTATATTAATTCACAGGAGTTTTTTTATTTCATTTTTTCAATTTATTATTTGCATCAATTCATCCATTTGCATATTCTATTCGTAAAACCATATCAATCTGGTAAAAAAAAATAGTAAAACTTGATACAATAAGTGTTATCTTTCACACACACTCTCTTTCTATCTCTCCTTTCAGGCAAAGCACCCGGATTCGACTGATACATAAATTATAGAACACAATACAAAGTAAAATGCTATCGGAGAGTGGACGTCTCGCAACTTATTGTCACGTATGTGGCTACATATTGGGAAACTTATTGTAGTGTTTATTTCTTTGCAACAAATCTACTTACTTTGTGTTTTATCCGTGTTTGAGGATTGAATTATACCATAACAGGAGAGATACACTTGTATACGACAATGTGTGCTTAATGTAACGCGTTATAAAGTTGAGAATTGTATGCAAATATTTTGGATAAAGCAATTTTCAATATGTAGATGCAAGTAATAGTAAATGTAGTATAGTGGATTCGGTGTTAAGATGATTTATATCTCCGACTCTGCAGACATATTCCATGCATAGAAAGTAAAGTGGAGAGACAATATCATGTCCTATAATGGATTATCTCTCTCACACTAACACCTCTGCCTCTACCTCACAACTATCTATCTTATGTATTACTCTTATTATTTATTTATGAATATTTTACTCTTGTTGTATATTATTGCAACTTTGTGACATTTAAAATAGGTACTACATACCTATTGCACTGTTGATTTTTATGATTATATTTCTGTAGGTTTGTGTCAGTGTGATTATTATTACATATTGTTAGAGTTGATTAGAGTGCATTCGTTTTGTTGCATCGTAAATCCTTTACGATTTTATATACATTTCGGCATCAGACACACATTATGTATATTGAAAATTATTATAAATGTGATGATCCAATATTTCTCTACTTTGAATTCATCTCAATCTAACAATATGTTGTAGTTCATGCACCTATCATACAAGCAGACAAGTGCAGTGTATTCATATATCTCATTGCAAGCATTGTATCATCCAGATAATATTATATAGAGTAGGGGTAGGGATGTACAGCAGTGGAGTCTTTTGGTACCTACTTTGGGTGAATAGCTACACTGGTACATACATTTATATTTTATAGCATACAATCATGTGTAACATTACTTTATGATCGAATTGCTGTTTTGATGGAATATTAGTTTGATTTATGTGTTACTAACATACCTATTTTTGTATTTGTTCATGAGATAGTCGCATCGTGCCCATAGCCACACATAGCACATAGCACACTATACAAGCTGGGACAATGATGTTTCATGATTTTGTATTATATTGTCCATTAACATCGCACTATACCTCCCATAGATCTAACTCTAACATTACACACCTTATGTAATACATTACTGATACATTTCCTCCACTGTCAATTCCTCCATTAAATTGTCTCGCTTATTTAATGTATAAGACTACGTCGTGTCTATACATTCTTCTAATATCTGGTTATTGTATGAGCTTTGTAATTTATTTGTGTTCATTTATTATGACATCTAAGTTGAATATAAACTCGAAAATTGGCAACAATTTAAGGTGGTGGACATTTGTATAAACACAAAGCTATACATATCGTGTGTTCCATGTGGAATTATGTAATGTGTATTGGTGCGAGTATGTGTTACTACATATACTAATGTATAGTACCTCTACTCTATCATTTGGTTATCCCTCGAGATAATATTCATTGAGCATTGTTTATTCCTCATTAAGTTTCAGTGTGATTGAATTTCCACGAGTGATTATTTAGCCGTACACACTACACACACACGTTGTGTGGCTGGGTACTGGTACTAAAGTCCGTTTACTGGGAGGTTAGGGTTTAATAAGACTCGCGGTCGCGGCGCTATAACAAGGGGGCATCTGGTTACAGTACAACGCGTTTGTTACAATTACTTACGCCTGGTTAAAGTTATTACACATTGGAATAAATGTTAGCGCTACATCAGATATCTGAGGGTATTATTCACAAGTCAACCTTGTACCTCAATATGTAGATGATGTTAAACTAATTTCAACCATTGCTACAAACAACACGACAACAAAATCCTTTACTACTCACATAAAGATGTTCTTACTACATACGAGTATAATGTGCCGTACTGTACTGCGCTGTATATATACTCGTACTAACTCTCTTAACATCTTAAAGGAATGTACACTCGTATTGCATTGTATAGGTATAATACTAATAATGCCTTTAATAAAGTTTGCTTTACTATTTTTTTTTTCAGTTCCGACAAATTGGCAGATGCAGATGATATTGGAGAGCCCGTAGCAAGAGGTATTATAGAAAAGTATATACCTACCTATAACTAATTATACTATTTTAGATTTTCAAAATATGTTTATTTATTTATTCATGGCACACAAACAGACATCACCCACATGTAAACACAAATCAAACAAAAAACAACACAGATTAAGTTCAAGCGATGCCCTATTACATGTGTACACAACTAGTCAATGCAGATAAAACAATATTATAATGAGAGTACAACAGTCAGTGCAAAAAAAGAGAAACAAAAACAGAAAAACAAAATAAAGTCAAGGCAATCAGTAGCAATATGCAGTCAAAACAATGTTTAGTCAAATTACGGAAGTCAGGCAGAAAATTGAAGCAAATCATTGAATACAATAAGAACATGTTCTTACACACTTATTGAATATTCCAGTTGAAGGTGCTGAGTTTCTACCGCCGAAACGATAAATATCTAAAGTTAAATATTAAAAAACCGCTGAGTAATGTTACTTTCTTAGTCTAGATTTCTTAGATGTGATTAATAAGCATTTTTGAAAGTCATCCATGACAATGTGTAGAGTGAAAAATGGTCCATGTATCTTATTCTAAACAAAACCTATTTAAAATAATATTTTGGATTAAAGTTATTAATATTCGCCATGTTTCTTAATTTCAGTTTCTCTCGCCTCCGATGTGGATTCTAATAATACTCAGATTGCCAGCAGACGTCGCACTGTTTCTGCTAATTCATTAGGCGATGGAGCAGCTCCCAAGAGGCGCCGCACTTCCTCGGGAATGTTTCAAGTCTTAACGGGAACATCCCCGCCTGGGGCGCCTGGGACTCCTGAAGTCAGGACAAATAAACAAAAAGAGACCAAGACATTGTTTAATGAGAATGATGATTGGGAATAATAAGTGTATAATATTTTTGGTAAATTACGAAATGAAATCGTTTCAATTATCAAGATGATTAGTCAATAAATATTATTGTAGGTATATAAATTTGTTGACTTTTGAATTTAGGTGTCACTCAAATCAATTTAAAAATTAGATAGGTATATATTTTTGTGTATTTACTTTGATACATAAGTTCCACTTTCACGTTGTAAGTTTCACATTCAACATAATTTAAGTATAAACCTATGTATTCCGATGATTTTTTTTAATATTATTTTTTTGTGTTCAAAATATCTAAATAAAAATAATTGACGTAAAAATTTTGTTGTTTTTTAATTCCCCATATAAGTTTTTTTTTCAATTTGTTTTCATTCACGAAAAATTTCCAACTAGATATGTATTACCATGGCCTAATCGAAAATAAGTTTTAAGAGACGTAGCTTTAGTTGTGTAAAGAAATCTGAAAATAAAAATAAAATAAAATCTACCAATTGTATAACGTGTTTATGATAAAACAGTAATACAATTTAAAACTGTCAGCTGAAACAAATACGTGTACAAATCAAAGGAGCTGGGATGTTAGGATGTTATTAAATTTGAAGAGAAAAATGTAGACACTGTAAGCAATAATAGTCTTAGGTTGCTCTGATAATCCAGGTAGGATAGTTGCATATTCCAGTTTGATATATCATCGTTATTTCATATTATATTAGGTAAGTACCTATATTAACTAAGAAGTGATGTGTATCTTTACAATAGATTTGATATTATTATTACTTATTATATTTAGTATGAACTCTACCTATTGTATTATATATAGGGGTTATTGTTTAGTATTCTCCTCAGGCTACCAGAAAGAACAGTTCTCAATTATCTTCCAATACAAGGCGGGACTATTACCAGACCACAGATTCGAAACATTTTATTATTTCATAGTTTTCCATTTTATTATCACGAGAAACACCTATGCGAGTATTTGGTGCTTCTGTGTTATTTTATGTGAATGCGAGTATCTTATTTCATTACACACTGGACAGTTTACAGGTGTATTTATTTATTGTAAAAGTTACGATGCAAAACCCACTACTAAACCTCAGCGATAAAACAGAGAATGACGCTTTACGAATGATTGTTTGTTTTTAAAATTGAAACAATTGAATTGCGAACATTTTATGGCACCTAATGAGTTAGCAGCTTCCAGCAATGCACACTAGGTGGCAGCATACGTGTAAGGGTCTATTGTCAAAAATTATACACGTACATTATAACTTGGTAGTTGCGTACTTCATAGTATATTATTACTTATTAGTAGCTCTATTGTAAAATCACGTATCCATGGTGGTCCATGCGATTTATAGCGCTATTTATTACCTTTGATGTTGTCTTTGTTATGAATTGTATTGTGACGTTAAATTTGACAATAGACCCATCTTGTAAGTGCGCCCTCAGCGCCAAAGGAGGAAAACAACCCATGATCATCTCCCAGTCATGCGAATTTATGATGCATTTAATAAAAACCTCCTCAATATATTTTTTGAAAGGATGTTGACTTGTATTCACAAACCAAAATACTTTCTTGGATACAGTAAGCTAAAATCTTGCACCATGAAGTGTGGAATACTACATCTCCAGCACTAGGATTCGAACCTATTTCTTCCCGTCTGGAAGTCTGCCCTAAAACCAACTGCACTAATCACGTACTCCAATTGAACTGAAATGACATTAAAAATGTAACGATTTAATGTTTTTGTACTGAGAATGAAAACGTACCAGCTCCTGGCAACTGTGATACAACCACCATAACATCTAATTATTAAGTAGTTATCTCAAGAGATGTACTAATGCGAAGGATGGGCTTTCCATCAGGGTTATGACTGACCGTCGGTTGGTTTACGGCAATCACTTTACACTTATGTAATATTGACCAATTCCAGACCATGCATACGCCGGGGTCAGTGATTGAATCCAGAAAAAAACACAATTTTAAAAGAATTTTTAAAAAGCTTTCATTTTTATTTCATAGTGAAATGACTGTCCCACGCCTTTTCCAAACAAATGTCCGTTTTTGTATGGGAATGAAATGCTAGCCAATGCCATTTCCAGCCAGAAAGCCAGAAACGGCCAATTAACTATGAAATAAAAATGAAAGCTTTTAAAAAATATTTTGTAATTGTGATTTTTTAAGGATAAATTACGAAATTATACTTTTTATGTGTAAGAAATAGAACTTGCTTAAAAAATGTGTGAATATTTCCATAAAAAAAGGTCTATTTAATCATACTTTTTTATTCATAGAGGTACACGTCAGAGCTACAGAAAATTTGACAATGTCAGATTCAGTAAGAGTCATTGGGTCATTAGGGGTCGTAAGTTTATGGTCCACAGACTATATTACACAGTTGAAGCAGCGGTGACAATCCTGCAATATGAATGTGTAACAAACAATATAATGAAATCATAATATTCATAAGACATCCCACATAATATAATATATATAGAGTTGGTTGAGAGAGATAAGACTCTTTGTTATTAAGGATATTCCGCAATATGATTTATCACTATGAAGCACGCCAGTATAGTGTCTGTGTCATGCCACTTCATTTAATATTAACCTGTCCGAACGAACCACCCATTACTTTACCACTTATGCCACTTTGTGGTTCAACCACGAATTATAGCTATTCTTATCTGTTGATGAGTCACGTGGCATTTGCGGCTATAATTTGTTATACTATATAGCCTCACACCGCATTCCTTGGGGGGCAGGCAGAGAGAACATAACGCTACACTGCCCTATCCTTGAATACATTCCTTGGTTTAGTCACGTTAATGCAATTCGTCATATCCTCACATCAATTCCCTTTACTACAGTAACACGGGGTGCTTAATATTGATCAACTATGTAGTTTTACCGTTGACTGGGGTGAAATTATTACGATTTCAAGTTTTATTCCTGCATTCATCTACGAGAGTAATCCTAATTTTAGCCTTGAGTTATTCAATGTTGGTTCAAATCAGTGGCGTATATAGGATTTCATTTCGGTGGGGGCCCGATTTAATATTTGACTTAGGGGGGGGTGGAGGCAACAAAAATTTGAAGTTAGACGTACAGTATAAAAACTACAATAGCGCCGCAGGCGAATTTTTTTTGAATAATGTAAACTTTTGTAACTTTTATGTTTTGAAATACGTTTTTTAAAGAATTGTTCAACATTTCGGGGGGGGGGGGGGGGGGCAAGGGGGCCCGCCTCTTTTTCTTACCTGTTGGTCAGCAATATAGGAATTGTGGGTCTTGAGATGTTGAGGTCCACCTGTCCGTCCCGTCCCTCTATGTCCAGAGAGGATCTCAATGGCTGCTGTGTGTAACAAATAAATAATTTGGACAACTTGAAATATTTGCGATAGTATAGCCTAATCAAATAATCAGAAAATAATAAGATAAATTATTAGAATTAGAAAAATAATTTCAACTGTGTACAGTAAGATAGTAACATCAATATGAATAATACATACATTTAAAATAATTACATACAGGTGCACTGCATTATGCTCTTGCTATAATTTCACTCCGTTGCGTTGACACGTTGCTTACATTTTTGGGATTTCCAAGGGCATTGCATGTTTTGTTTTCCCAAGGCATATGCCGCTCAGAAGTCCCAATTCTGCGGCAACATTCAAATTAAAAATTGCAGTATAATTACACAAATAAAGAATTTACGATTTGACTCGGATTTTTGAGATTGATGATTAAATGACAAAGATAGTAAGGCCCCTTTCAGGAGCTCTGTATGCTCCAATCCTTTTTTGGACATCAGGAGATATGTATTTTCTCAACTAATAGCGGTCATATCTTAAAATTAAAACTGTGATTATAAGAAATATGTTTTGGTATACGACATCGTTTACACATGACTGGAAATTTTCATGATTGAAAAGGTATTCTAAAGGTTTAATGAAAAATCTTTGGAATATTTTGTTAGAGTTAAAACAAAGCTCCAACTATTTGTTCGTCTGGTCGGCCAAATCCACAGTCGGCCCATCACTAGTCTTACACTAATAGTAGGTCGGTAGGTACTGTATATTATTGTAGAAGGAGTTATATAAATAAATAGAAGAGCAATCATAAGAATGGATGAATGGGGATCATGTCGGTTCTCTTTATATTGTTACTCGTTTTATTAATATGAGTATTGACTAGACACTAGACAATACAGACAGTAGTTGTGCAGAGCAGGAGGTACATGAGGCAAGGTACACTACTCGTCATATAGCAGAGGGCCGATTAATAACTCTAAAGAAGAGTACATCAACGTAGACCTGGTTTCAAATAACTTGGCCACTGGCTGCATAGTAATTCTATAGAAAAAGTGTGACAAGTAAGCTGAAACGAAATGTAGAATTACATCTTATGTGTACCTATCCACATACATATTAATGTAACCATAAAATAATAAGTATTTTTGGTATAGTTACTGCATTTTAACAAGAATTCCGTAATTTAGTTTTTTTTTTATAGTAGTGCAGGTGCTGAATGCTGTTTCGTTTGCATAATGTGAGGACCGAATTCCATCAATTGATGCGAGATGCAGACATGGAAAGCCAGTAATACCTAGATGATTTAGGTATCTTCCTCTCCATCAATTAATTATAGTTGGGTATTTATTCAATTTAGAAAACCTTACAGTTTTACGCCATGATAACTTCGTTATGGCTTATTTTAGCTTGTAAGTCCTCGTAACTCACCTTATAGAGAATTTAATTTTCTTGAAAATTCATATATTAAGCTCCATAATAGGTACGTTGATATCAACGGAGTAGAAATAGATTTAGGAAATACTAAATAGTCCTCATTATTATAAATCATAATTTTTATTAGGTATTATATATTATATGCGACGCAGCCGAACTACTCCACGAAACAGATTGGAAGGTCGCAGCAGGGGACAGGAGAGGTTGGAGGAGAAGTCTCATGGAGGCTAAGGCTCGATATGGGCCGTAGAGCCATCGAAGAAGAATTATATATTATATACCTCATCGACTACCTTTGAGTGGGTGTAGAAATAATGAGCCAGAAAATGGAGGGGCAAGAACCGAATCCTTATTCCCTTATCGGATTCTTATCCCGGATCTATCCCAACAATAATCAATTGATAGAATTCGGTCCACATATTATGCAGACGAAACTGCATTCACCACCTGCACTATATGTTCCATTTATGACTGAATAGACTCACTTATAATATAAGTAAAGTAAAATCTATATAAGTCTTATATAGATTTTACTTGGATGAGTCGTGAGAAGAAATGCTGAATGGTTTATACGTAGATAGTAACTATCCACTTAAATTAAATTCACAAAATTAGGTACAGATTAGCAGATCCCACTGTGATGGGTTCTAGACTGAGTAGTACTCGTTGTATTTATTGGCATTTAATGGTTATAATTGCAACAATGGTAATAACGGTTTGCTGTTCTGGTCATGATGTTTAGTATAAATAATAACTTCAATAATAAAATAATAATAAATAGTTATTATGTTTCGGACATAAATGTGGGCGGCACGGCAGCGGCCAAACGAAGTCTTCCTATGTAGTATTGTACTATACATTGGTCTATAGACCCATCTATTTTGTTCTCGATAATATGAATCTGAATGTTATTGTAATATAATAATTGATAATAGTGATGTCCAATCTCTTACAATTCGTTCAATTCCATAAATTAATTAAATGTTTTGCAATTGAAATTGTTTGTGAGGTGAAGTAGTAGAAAGTGTTGCCTGAAGGTTTGTTATTGTGTATTGTACCAGTAGGTAACTACATATAATTACAATACAATCCAACACCAGCGCAGCAGAACCTACAATTTACAATTAATGTAACACCCATCCGACATAGTTGTTAATTGTTGTTATTTGTATGACGGTCGTTATGGATGGACATATTGGATATGCACATGAATACATTATACCAACTTGCAGTCAAATGATGCCAACATTTTTCAACACATTTTCTTCATCAGAATATTTTCTGACTCAAAAAGCTTAGATTTTCAGGACCAACACTAACAAGAGTCACTCATATATTTTTTGTTGTAGCCTCGTAACTATTAGTTCAATATAATTTTTTGAAAACATCCCTATTTATAGTATAAGAGTTCAGCACTACACGGAACGTGATAGTCGTTCAATTTTATAATTTATCGTTGTTTATCATGCCGACTGAATCGTCAGTACATATTTCAATAATAACCAAACTTACATATCAGAAGACAATAATAAAATTGTACAAGTGAATGTGACTCTACATATTATATTAAAATATACGTTTCTGGAGTTTTATTTCTTACTGGTGGTGACGTCAATCGGTGAATTACTATCATAGCTTATCTTGGGACTTAGCAGGCCAGTAGACGTTGAAAATATAAAACCCACTAAACCGCCAAGGCCCATAACAAACCAGATAATGTCAATAGTAATACTGGAACACATAATTCAATTTATTAGTTTGTAATAACATACCATTGAGGTGGATGTCGCTTATGGATGTTCGAACCATGGATTGTGATGAAAGTTTTCCTGTAGCTCTAATTTTCAGAATGTTATTGTTGTTTATTTCTGAAACAAAATAAATGAAAATAATTATAACATAAACATTGGATAAAATATAACACAACAATTATATTAATTTAGAGGGCATCGACTTCTCGAGTCCTGCATTTATTGGTGTAGAGTTTATTACGAAGTACTTATTGATTGATAAGCTGGGTTATCTGGAAGAAATCTCAGCATTGCGATAAGTTCACCCTAGTAAACAATTTTATGTGACTAATTTGATTAGACTTGTATACTATTACTGTAATTTTTTAATTGTGCGCCTAGTTATAATAATGAACGGATAAAAAATAGTTTTACCATATCTCTTCAAAGTCTAGTGGTATTACATTTTCTTTGAGTTTACAATACGGCACTGGGCCGTTGAAAGATTGTCGACTCTAATGTCATTCATATTATAAGCCAAAGTGCCAAACTAACACAAGACATAACACAACGAAGCATTCCTACGAACAATACCATATTTTCACATAAGTTTTTAGAATACATACCTAATTGTAATAATTGTGAACGCCAATATGTACAAAATTTTCCAGAACCTACTGCATGTTGGGAAACTTTTACCAATATTCAGGATATTGCAAGAGGCACATTATTTTGGTGTGAGGAAACGCGGCCGCCCCAGACTGGACTGGACCGATCATGTCGACCAGATCCTCAAGGATGGGCGCGTTTTGAGTAAAAGGAATCGGAGAGCGTGTATGACAAACTGTATGAGTGTGACGGAAGCTAAGAGTGTGTGTAAGGATAGGGATGTCTGGCGCTCTGTCCTCTCTGCCTACCCCGCAAGGGACGTGGCGTGAGGGTATAGATAGATAGATAGACATTATTTTCACTTATAATAATAAAGCTATAATCTAGGTATAATATTCATCATCTTTCAGTGTCCATAGGTTTTGGTATAAAGTAATCTAGAAACGTCACTGAGTAGAAGCGATATGCAGTGCACGTCACTCGTCAGTATTATGATAATTAGATATATCAGCCATCAGGTATCTATCACGTTATTTAATGTAGTTTATTGATAATTAATAGATTAGACGCTTATATTACATCTTACATCCTTTTGATCGTTGATGGAGATAATAATCTCTATGATATTAGGTATGCTATATAAATATAAGTATATATTTCTTTCCGCTTTTAGTTCCTGCGGAAGGTGTTAATGTGGCTCCATTTATGGTTTATAAGATATCGACATTAACATCAAATACCTAGGTATCTACTAATTATTGTATAATTATCGATGTAGTCTTTTTATTTATAGATATCCACTTATCTATATAATTTAATATGACTGACAAGATCTAGAGCTTCATATACATTATTATAGATATCTTTTCTTTTCGTAAATGATGATAAGAATGTTTTAAGTAGCTTCTACTAATGATTTTGTCCTAAGAAGATTACCCACTTCACATGCTAATATAATTGTAGGTATAATGAAGTTATTATAATGTCTATTAGGAGCTAATAAAATATGTAAGTCCTATTCATTATCATAATGTAAAATATTTTCAGTACTAAATTTCAAGACTCGTGATATTCTTCGAATATTTTTATAATGTCCGTCTTGTGGTCACGATGTTACAGTCATTGTTATCAATATTAACTGTTAACGGCTCCTATGTAGAGAAGAGGTCCTCTATACACTCTATACACAGTGACGTGGGAGGCCATCTGTAGTCGGGTAAGCTGATGAGTGATCAATAGGAAGTACTAGTGGGTACCTGTGTAATCTTTGCGAAATATGGTTTCCCACTATGTACTCTACATTACAGTACACTAATGTACTCTTCATACATAGATACTATTATTCAATAATTGTTTTTTTTTTTAAATTAATGCCTTGGTACCAAGAATGACGTCACAGTCATTTCCCACGGCATTAAGGTTCAAAATCGCGCGAACAATCGTATGATTAAATGGTAAAAATAGCGTTTTTTTCCATTTTTTGGGCTTAATTTTGCGTCTATCAAAAAACTTTTACGGTTATTTCCTAGATTTTAATGCATATTATCAGTACAAAAAAAAATTAGGTACTCCGTGACTTTCGGGAAACGAGTTTCCGTCTATCGGAAAAAATATCAGAGGAAATCTATACAAGATATAAGAAATCTTTTACGGTTATTCCCTAGATAAATGTTCAATGCATTTACCCTATTTTGTTCCAACGCATATTTAGTAATGGTTGTCGAGATTTTTTGAGAGAAATTTTTGAAATATCGGTATGCATACTCTTAATTAGTCAATGCATTGTATTGCAATAATTTGTTATTGTTTTCTACAAACGCTCTGCGTTGAGCGAGGACCGAAAGACAAGGACGGGGTAATACACTATCTCATTCACTCTTCAACATCACGAGCGGCTGTGTGTGTTGGTAATCACTAACAAATTCGCACATCACACTAATACCATTAAAGAATCTCTACGAATGTTGATACTTTTTTTCTCCAGGCAGAATATGACATATACACACCTACCTAGATCTAAGCTAGGATATGAATAGCTAATTTCACTATCTGAACCTGTGCGTTAGAGCGAGAGGCGTAGAACATTTGGAGAAATGGCAATAGTTTTTTATTATTCTTCCAGTAATACGTCGATGCGATCCTCGCGACGTAATGAGTAGAGAAATTATTATTATAATAGCATTGTCCACATCGCGCGCGCGAAGTTTAAATTTCTTTCCTCTATTGAATAATATGTAATTATCTCCGCTATGAAAAGCAATATTGTTAGAACATATTTCTTGTTGTTTGTTGTATTTCTCATGGGCAAGCCGGGCTTATGTACATGTATTACATAATCGCCACTGTCTATACAGTATATAACCTGCCTACCTACTACCTACCTAGCATCCTACACCGCAAACTGCGACCGATGTAATGATATCTTTGTTCATTTTTATATCGAACTCCGATGGCGAGAAACAATAGACGCTCTGCCACTTCGTGTGAGTTCCTGGCGTAAAGGAATTATAGGCGACTGTCATACAGAGGACTAAAATGGCGCAGGGGAACTAATTGGATACTTTATCAGATAAATTCCTTAACTTAAACAACGTGTGGCTTCTTATCATCATCTCATCAGAGTCATTGTTGGAATTCCAATTGTAAAATCTCTCAATTTTTCAAAAAACTAATAAGCACTTACCTATTAAATTATTATCACTAATATAAAGATTGTTTTTATGCGATATAATATTAGCGGGAAACAGTAGGTAAAGTTATAATCAGTTATATGCAAATTTACGAATTTAATCCAGGTACGTTACGTTAGCCAAATATAAGTTTTATGCGCTGCACCTTGAATGCAGATTTGACTTGCAGTTGTTCATTAATTTTCTTGTGTTTAGATTATTGTAAGATTTTACGACCAATTAAAACATTAATTAATCTTTTATATCAGGATGACGGTCATAAGAAAGTAATAAAGACACTTGAGTGTAATGATGTACTAACCACCAATTCATGATCATTAAATCTTTAGTGAAGCATCGTTATAATTACTTGCATATTATATATAAGTCATAGTTGTATATAAGGGAAGTCAATATGTTAGATCCTTCTAACGCTGAATATTATTTATATTCATATTAGATATAACTAAATTTGTAGTAATCTGTACCTAACTTTAACGATGATCTTTAAGGATAATATGTTGTATGATCAGTATAAAAAACGAAATCTTTACAATCCTAAGTGTATAAAATTACTTAATATCTGAAAAACTTTGAAATTAATGCTTAATTGTTAGTTGGTATTTACTATTTATTAACAGAAAAGTCTTTTTTCATCATAAAA
The DNA here is from genome assembly GCA_963576895.1 of Ceraclea dissimilis. Taxonomy (NCBI): domain Eukaryota; kingdom Metazoa; phylum Arthropoda; class Insecta; order Trichoptera; family Leptoceridae; genus Ceraclea; species Ceraclea dissimilis. Next base: position 7,819,531 of record OY756361.1, on the reverse strand, counting down.
TTGTTGAACAGATCTTTGCGTTGTTCAATTTTACAGTGCGATTATTTAAGTATACCTAATATTTTATCGGTCTCTTCCATGCAGCACTGAGGTAAACAATTCCATGGCGCCAAAGAAATGCGCTATAAATTTGATATACAATATTAACTACCTACGTATTTTATTTAAGTGCCCGAAAGTAATTCTTCAGTAGTAAATCCTTCCCTTTTATTATGATGAATAAGGATTGTTAGTCATCCATTATTTTATTTATTAAATTTCTACGTGAATGCAAGTTTTATACAATCAACGGTGAATTGAATCTTATTTTCTTGGTTGAATAATCTAATTCCTAAGAGAAGGCATAGGAATATCATTGTGTAGTAATACTAGTACTTTCGTTTAGTATATTACATCTTGCTCAGAGGTCCGATGCATAAAATAATGTGGGAGGTTGGGTGATACATGAATATACATGAAATTTCCATTACCTACTAGTATTATTATTAATTGGATTACCATTCTAGTTCATCGAGGGTTAATTAATACATCACCACCGGCTGGAATCCGGCAATAAATAATACAACAGTCAACTGTGGCCACTCCATATTAAATTGCGAAGATATTGATTACAATGCATGACTATAATTCTATACAAGTATCTACTATAGTATACGTAGAGATATAAATAACTTATAACTATATTTTAAAACTGCATCGCTGCGTCCAACTGTACTTCGATTATGTCTTTCTAGAAAATGAATTAGGTTTCCACTTTTTTCTTGAAAATAATTGTTTTGTAAACCCCGCGTCTCACATTAGGTACTATTTACCACTGATGGTTTGTTATCAATTTTTCCTGTTTCGCTTTGTTTAATTAAATGATTTTTAATTAAACAAACGAAATTTTTGGGAATTTCTGTCATATGCTTAGGAATGTATTTAATATAGGACTCTAGATACGTAGATATTTGAAATATTTGGCGAAAAGAAAGGCTTGATGTATTTTTCAGGCTGAAGATATGACGACCATGGCAATCTGTTATCTAATTAGTTTATAATACGCGATAGCTTCAGTAATTTCAAATACAAAAGTTTCACTATGGTATTAAGTTGACCCCTAGTATCTGCGAAATTTCATCACCAGTAGGTATTGAGTTATGTGCAATAAAAAATTCGATATTAACGAGGCATCTCTGATCTAAGAAAAACAAGTCAAAAACATTTATTTTAAATATGACAACGCGTAATTCATAGTATTGTGATTGTTAAGTTTTTTGTTTCTCCTATAAATCGGATTTTTGCCAGTTACGAGGGGTCTACTACTGAAATTTAAAGATTAAACAATCTAATTTTTATTCTAAAAAGTGTCGTGAAGCATTGTGTGCTATCATGTCATGTTCTATTACTGAATGGATCAATTCGTAAAATAAATCGTAGAATTACGCTATAACATTTGATATAAATAATTATTAATCCCTATATATCTATACAAGTATAATATAAGGAGTACTGAATGTCAAAAGAGAGAATTAATATCGTTACTAAGACATAATACTTGATATCACAGTGGGATAATACAATGGCACATTATTACTTTGAGGCTTCTCATTCTGTGTATAGGCTGTACCATGTAGGCTGTAGTCTCTGACTGCCGTGCATATAGTTCGCTGTTCATGCTGGTTGGTTGGAATAATTCACCCCCAGGGATAGTGATATGATATGACCAGACCACGTGCTTTCTACGAATTAATTGATTATTTCTATAGTCCTCCATGTGGGTGGTAAAGTAATCCTTGTATTGAAATGTTCAGACTTATGAGATATTATGTAGTATGGAATATAATAACATGAACAATAACTATTTAATTGCTTATAGGCAATTAACTTCTAGGTCTAACAAACCTTCATGTCATAAATTTAACAGGAAATAAATGTCCATGTGTTTACTGTTCTGTGCTAAAATAATCAAAACATTCTTTGGTAAGAGTGTTGCCACGAACGTAACGACGACGTTAAACGATGTTACATACAATCTAGTCCTAGATACATTAAGGTAATATTAATATCAGAGGTAGCAACAAAGCAGGTGTAAGAATGTTGTGTAAAAATATATTTTTATGGTTAATTTCACATTCAGCAATAATGTTTACATGTCTACAAGACTTTCAGGCGTTTGTATGTAAATTGTACAGCAGATCTAATATCGTAACGTGTGTAACGTAATATAAAGACATAGGTAATATTATTATTAAGATGTTATACTATTAAGTAGTATAAGTTGTACATAATAATAGGTAATAATCTTGTATAAATACAACTGTACAGTGTACAATACACACTACACCATACTCCACACTACAATACCATACAAGAAGAGTATACCTAATGTTTATATTCTCGGAGTATTATTATCCATTATGCAGTATTGCCTACACATGGAATAATGAATGGGAACTTACTTTACATACAATTAAATATTAACCATACGTTTATACAACACGAGACAATGTACCCATAAATATAATTGTTTTAATATAAAATCATTATGATTGCATATTAAAGAACATATTAATTTACAGTCTAGACTCTATAGACGAATCTTCTTCTTATATGATAAAACTTCTTCTTATATAATATACGTATAGAGATTTCTGTATTAATATTAGTGATTATTGATTAATAAATCAATGTATTTCAATTTAGAAAATTGCAAATAAGTAAGTTTACACTACTATGTTAAATTAAGCACCCAGATGTTAATGTAATAAATTTTATAGCTAACTATATGCATAACATACCAATGATTGTACGATCAATTAAAGATATCTGAAACTTATAAAACGATTTGAAAAACTTCATAGAATGTTCGATACAAATTGTAAAATTACTATGCATATTGAGACGTAAAAACGTTCGACAAGTCTAAGTAAAATTCATTGTAGTTACTTATACTTATATCTAATTTTCATATAATAATATGATGAAATAATTACGAGTATATTGCAACGTGATATGCTAAGTTTATTTTATAATTAAGTAGGTAAATAGAGCAACATTCATAAAAATTGTCGAATGTTTTCGCCGGGTTTAACTTGACAAGTTCAAGGCGAATTTAATTTATGAAAAAAAGTAGAATACACATTGGAAATGTTAATTAGTATGAAAGTAAATGTCTGAATTTCGTATATGTGCAGTGCACATTATTAACATTCTATTAGTCAGACTACGAGTATATTATAAGATCGTTATCATCACTCGATTAGTTAGTGATTTCGGCCACCCAAGTATTTGATGTACTCTCATTATTAATATAATGGTAGGTGTAGGTATTGAATATAGTAGAGTAGGTAATATCATGTTATAACAGACAAGTCACAATCAAGACATTGAACTCTACAGTAAGTTTATTTCGTGGTTCACTATAATAATTATTATCTTTAATAATATAATTCGGCTTACTCATTCATTAATAAATCGTCTGCAAATAAAACATTCAGTTAATTATGGTTTAATGAGCTCTTAGTTTATATACTTCGCGGATAAAAATCCAATTTAACCAATCGATTTAACCACAAATGTCTATATATTTTGGTATGCGTAAAGCCATTTTCGGAACACTGACTCCCCGTTTAACTGCTGATTCATTTATTTACCTACTTCTAAGAAAAAAGAATAAATAAAGAAATACTCCGTGTAAAAGATTTTTTCTATTAACTATAATACGTGGGTATGGGCCTTGCAGGAATTTTGTATATTTTTTTTATAGTAAGTGAACTCTGGTATACTATGTACATATGTGTGTATAATATTATTATTTATGTTTGTCTTGTTTGGTGGTTTCTTATTTTTATTTTTCATACACATATATATATATATATATATATATATATATGTATGTACTTATTTCATATTTCAAATACAACGTCGCAAGTGGTTGGTTGACAGACATTGCCTCCGGCAATAAACCCGCCATTTGAAAATATTTATTTTTTCAATAAAGATTTTTCAACTTGATTTGTGAACAAAACGTTATCACAACAAGAAATAAATACGATAGTTAAAAATGATAGTTGGTATACCGATTCTATACTAGACTCACTCGTATTAATAGCTATAGGTACTATGTGTGTGTTGGAAAAAGTAAGTTGATTTTCTTGTTATTATTTTATTGTTATATTATAGCAATGCAACATATAATACAATTTGTTGGTATGTATTAGAGATAAATATACAAACCTAATATTTTATAGTTTAGTGTGGTGTGTCCCTATAGTTCCTGCCTCCACGCGCTCTTCTGGTCGCCATATATCAATTGCGTATTGATACGCAATTTCCTTCCAAACCAGTAATGTCTTATTATTGGTAATAATTTTTCGCTATCTTCCCACACATCTAGGACTAGACATGCGCAAGATATTAATAATACTGGACGCTATTACAGGGGCATTAAGCTGTCACCGATGCTGATTTCTGTTGCCTCGAGCACAGAACTCTTCACCCCGTACTAGATTTTTCTATACTCATACCTACTATGGTCTACATATGTGGCGCCTTTCAACGTCTTACGAACATCTCTAAATCATGTTTTTATTTCATTCATATGCAATTAAAAACACTACGTAGGTATAGCATACAAAAGTACGGAAAGAAAATTAAATAAACAAATAGAGAAATAGCGCAATATATTATTAACAACATAATCATCATATAATATAATTTTAATGAATAATACCCGAGGAACTGCAATTAGGTACAGTAATTATAATTTATGTAACATATTATGGGGATGAATGCTAACAATTAAAGAAAAGATATTTATTTAATTGTAATTGTACCTACAGCTAACATAGGCATGAGCCATGAATTTAAATTATGTCGCAAGCAATTTCCTTACTACGGAAAGTATTGGGATACAGATCCTAGGTATAGGTACTAAAAAAACGATAACATTTATAGGAACTGATGTATGAGATACGTACAATATTTTTTTACGTAAGTCTACAAAATTATGAAGGAGAAAGATTATAAAAGAGCATGGAATTAAATTAAATTACCTTTTAAAAAGGCTTTTAATGCATAGTTGAAATACGATCAAAGAAAACATTTATCATGCGCCGTGAAGATGAAACGCATTAATGCGAGAATCCCTATGGAGATATTATATGAAAGTGCCTGGAGAGATATCATCAGATATTCATCAACAGACATCGATCATTCACTTTTGTATTAGTAGGTAGGTATATCTATTCATTATTCATATTATGAGTAAGTAGTGTAATTACCTAAGTACATAATAATTAGTGCATGTTGACATAGCTTCCCGTATAAGTATTTGATGCCCAGTATATTATACGCTCAAATGTATTAAGTATGTTTTTCCCGCTTCACATTCAAATTAAACTTAATGGATAAAATACTGCCGGAAAAATCGAGGCTGCAGTTAATGAAAGACGTCACTCCAGGTTCTGGTTGGGCGAATTTCAGGGTACTTACAAACATCAATAATTGATAATGTACCTCAATCACTTATTCCGCTATCCAAACTCATAATGCTGGAGAACTATTGACATATTAGTTTCGTTCACTACTTGTTATACAAGCTGGAACAATACAAAGTAGCGTAGCGAATTCATATTGAATTTGCAGACATCATGAGGTAAGTTACGTAAAATACAATTGTCATAAATATCGTTATTTATTTCAATATCAAAGAAATATCTCTACATTCGTAACTCAGATGCTTACTATGGTGTATCGGAAACCAGGTGGTTTTATCGGAGACTATAAATAATCCTACATACTTTAGACACCAACGAGTGGTTCGATCGAAACTTGTCATGGAATTATTTTGTCCCAACTTTTAATAAAAAAATATTATAGTCTTTGTTCTGGTCTCTATACAATTCTGGATCTTTTCTTTATAAATTATGCGGAATTACTTTCCCAAATTATTGCTCTAAATTTATTTGAGGACAGTAAGACGTCCTTCAGTATTTTATTTGCAACATTAACGCATTCCATAAGAATGCAATGAATTATTAAATAAAAGAAAATAAAAGAAATAAATTAAATAAACATTTAATGCAGGTGTCCTTAACACCTCATGACATAATCATTAAAACCTTTTTTCCTCCTCTAATTATCATTTTGATTGCGACTAAGTACAGCTTGACACTCGTCTCTAGAGCGCATTACTTTGAACATTTCCCATTTATATTCAGACAGGATGTTAACAGAATAATAATTTTAGATCAGACTATAAATTGAAACAGTAAATTGCTTTTTTTACATTTGTATGTTTTATAGAATCCCTTCATGGCGTTGCTTTCCTCTTTCATATAAACACCTAACTACAGGTAGGTACTCAGCTTTTACATGTGGTTTCTTTTTATTTTATTGTATTCTAGCCTTTATTACTGCAAAAGTTTGCGTAACTCAAGTAAATAATTGAATTAAAAACAATGATTTTATTTATTTATTCTTAAAGTCAACATTACATAATATACAATTTGACAAGACTCCTTTAAGAGAGCGGTGAGAAATCGCATGTTGGCGTCGAATGCAGCATCTGAATCCGAATCGTAGGACTAATTGTAGTTTCAACTGTATATGTTTTTATGTATATATGCATTCTGTATCTTGTTTATTATTTTTTTTTTATTCCGTTTTTATTTGTTTTTTATCTCACATATGTATGTATGTATATATTTTCTACTTCGCATATATTTTTTTATTCAATTTCTTTTTTTATTCAATTTTTTTCTGTTTATTCCTATATTTTTGTTCAACTCCTTTTTTTTCTGTTTTGTCCTGGGGTTAACTGGAAGAAATCGCAGTTCTGCGATAAGTTCGCCCTAGTAAACAACGTTTTATAATCTGTACTATGTCCATTTTGTATATTTATATGTGTTTGTTGTTTACTTTAAGTTTAAATAAATAAAAAAAAAAAAACAAGATAGTACGCAGCAATAATAAGTAATACTTACTAGGGCGAACTTAACGCCATATAGCGAACTATTTCAGTTACACATATTATCGTATGCATTTAAAAATACATTTTTATCCCGCGTATCCCAAAATATTGCATTGAACTGAATACATTAATTTGCATATAACTAGGACTTGTATATACCTAGGTACGTACTTACATACAAATATTTAAGCATTGTAAAATATTTATATACCTATATTGCTCGCGGTTCTTGTATTTATCGTGGGGGCGTTTTTATAAGAATGGCTATTGATTATTTGATTTTATGAACTCGTAAGACAGGTGTATGTACATTCTGCACATTGAACTCTAAATACTGCTGTCAGGTTGGTACTACTAATCTTAAGCCAAAATATCAATCAATAGTGAAGTCACAGAAATATACTAATTTTCAGAACCCACAATAATAAAGAATGTTGACGATATGAAGAAATGACTACCAAAGTTATGTCGACGGCAATCCGTATTATGGTTTTACGGTGAATTATTCGTAAAAGTAGGAACAAAACAAACAATATATCAAATATTGCGGCAATAAGATTTTTTTATGAATAAAATAACTTAAAATAATACATTGAAAAATCTCCAATGACATGAGATCTTCCTGATGATTCACATGAGTGGGAATGAGACAAAAAAGTCTGATATATCTGCACTCATCACCACTATAGACACAGTTATTTCCCTTTTAATATACATACTGTATGACGCATTAATGATAATATAAAGTTCGATGCTAAGCAGGTACTGTATAATATTACATGTATGTACGTTGTACGTTCAACCTGCTGTAAATATATCTGAACTATCAATCTAAATATGTCAGGTTTCGCGCTTGTCTATCTCAGTGATGTACAAAAAATTGACATATTATTTTCGGTCAACAATATTGATTACTATGTATAACAGCGTACACAATTCTTCTGGAAAGTTCTTTACCCTGGTTCATTGTAATCTCGAACTAAGTGGAATGTCCGCTATATTATGTTGCTGGTACGTGGAATGAGTGTGATACAAAATATTGGATATCAGTCTGTTATAATAAAATATCATAATATCTGCATTCACACGTTTTAATACATTTGTATTCATTTCGACTTCGCTTTGTTTTGATCAGTTACTTGTTTGTCGACGGTGAGATTCAGATAAGATTGCAAAATATGAAACCATTTTTTGACACAAACGATCGGTGCTTTACAAAATATAGGTACCTACACAAAATGTAATACGTTTACTCTTATTATGCAGACAGTTATTTTTCCTCCGTTTAGAATCCCAAATATCTTCATCAGGTTGGAATACTATAATAACATTACATCTGCATGCATTTATTAAGATATTTTATTATGTTGCACTGTTACAGTAATCCCGTGAAACATTATTTCTTATATTCAAGCTCTGTATGACCGTCAGTAATGCTTAATGCTTCAATGCGTTTTACTTTATTGATAATAATTTATTTCTGGGTCTAGCTAATTGATGAGAGTGAAGGTAGCCAGTAATTTGACATCTCTTCCGCCAAAAACAACTCCCTGATATGAAAAATCCACTGATATGTTTGTGTTGCCTGATTATTGATAAATCTTTCATCCAACTAGAGTAAATTCTTTTGCAATTGTCACTACAAAATCTGTTAAGCTTTGTGGTGTATAAGTCATACCTAACTATGATGACAAATTTGTGACAAAAACAAGACAGTGACCTAATGTTTAAGGTAGAGTGGGCCAACAATCCAGGTTAGCTAGATTTCGTAACTTTCTCAAGATCAAAGTGGAAAAGAAATGAAACCATAATATTACGTAAGACAAGCAGTGTTTGGTTGCACATTGATTGAATCAGATTCGATAATCTTGATTAGGTAAGCCAGCGTTACGATTTCTCGTCTTTATATGGAGGACGGTTTAGGATTCTGAATACTTTAAATACAATGTAATATATGTAAAGTATTCAACGAATGATCCTTAATTGCAAATGTAATCTCCATTGGATAAATTAATTTACTTCAATTGCTGGTTAGGCGATAAAAATGTTATGCAGTAGCTATCGTATAATTAAGTTGTTTATTTAATTATTTTATACTCGTAAAATGTTAGATTATAGACAAAAAATTATATTAGTTAAAGATGCTCATCAATTTTCATAGGATAATCGTTTTATTGCTTTTTGTATCATATACTCCTACTCCAAATGAATTTCTATTAGTTTAGTCTTGTCTGTTGTCCGGAATAAATTCGTCTATCTATGTACCTACTTATAATATATTTTTTCATATTATTTCATTCCCTATTTTTTCGGGTTGACTCTAAGCTATTGCTTTTGCAATAAGTTCGGCTTTTAGCATATTACTATCGTCTTATTTTGTAATCCTGCATGTTTTTTGCTAATAAATATGCATTTATTTGTTGACTTATTTTTCTAACATATTGCATAGCGTACTTTAATCTCAAGTACGCAAAGAAGAAAGTTGCTTGGTATCCGACGATGAATGCAGATATGAAATTATTTATAGGTATTAAGTATATTAATTCAAAAATTAATTAGTTGTTCATATCTGTCAACATAATAACTGCTAAACACACAAAATGGTAGTGTGATCCGTATATTAAACAAATTTTTAAAATCAATAAATCGTTCATAGTTGACAGCATCCTGGGATGATGTATGGCACCAAATAACAACCTCGTTAACCAATTATGGTAACAATACCAGCTATACAAAGTACTACACACATTATGTAGCAATATCATATCATAGGATATCATACCGTAAGAATGTGTGTGGATGTGAGGAACTTAAAAACTTGTTTTCCAACTAAAGACATGTTCTCATGACTAGTGCTAATCATCTGCGTAGAATCACTCCAAGATAATATTGATTGTTCTAAAGCACGTAAAATAATCGATAATCTACAATCTATTGTAAGAAAATATACCTTTGTACTAACCGTTCACTGAGATTTAGAAAAAATGCGATTTTATTTAATCGACTTCATAAAACTATCACTTTAAATGATGGTGGAATTGTATACTGAATATTGTTATTGGCTTTTCGTTTGTTTTTATGTTCTTCTATAAAGATTCTTTTGAAACATTAACACGACACCTAATGTGAGAGGTTGATGTACTCGTTGAAATGTTTAATGGATTATTTTCTTTCTTAATTTGGAGTTGGTAGGAACATTTACATAATAACTTCCCCGTTAAGATTAAGAGTTCCTGTAATGATTGCGATTGTACATAAATACCATTCTGTACTTAGGGAAATATACGCAATACTGTAAGTAATTATAGTACGTACACCAATTTCCTCAACAATGGTGGCTGATAAATAGATTACAACAGATTTAATATTTAACCATTAAACGAGGGAATGACGCGACCATAACAGGGTGTTTTATTCCGGATGTAAAATATTTTAAGGGGAAATAGATTTCGAAAAAAGTTTAATGAATGATTCATGACCGAAAAATCAAGCATTTTAGAGATATGATGGTTAAAGTAGTACTTTGTGTGATCGACTATAAACGGGCGAATAAAACCTTGTAGTTTGTGAGATTTTTCTAAAAAAACATCTAAAGAAATATTAATACTCTTTCGTTTTCAAACAATCATATATATTATGCAAATCAGTTGATTTTAAGCCATGCACTCCTTACATCTAGTTTTTATATAATATTTTCATCTGTTATCACCCTTAGAATGTTTTATATCTGGAAGACTAGGCCCTGTCTATTTGCGTATAGTGGAATAATATCCGTGGATATCAAGATTAACGACAAAATGTAAAATATATCGCAATAAAACTGCGCCCTTGTGGGATATTACCAATGATTTATTAATTGATATTATATCACACACACACACATACAAATCTACGATATATTTTATGCGAATGTTTTAACGTATTAGGTATATGATAATCATTTTCATATTATATTTCTGGATAAATATGGATGCATTTGTTGCTAAGGAGCATGAAGGATCAAACTATAGACATACAACATGTCTCAACTGATTCCGTATTAATATGTAAACTTATCATTGCATTTATAATAAATTGCACAAATACATAATATTTCTAAATTTCTCACACCGATGTTCCAAGATAATTAAAATTTGTTATAAGTCATTTTTATAGTGCAATTAACTGTCGTCGAAAAATTCCGCCATTATTGCACTGTTAGAAAAGTACGATTAGTTAAGTGAGTGGTTTTTCAGTTTATTTTTATTTGCTTTGCTAAATTTAATCACAAGAAAAAGCAATGGTTTTATATATGTATCGTTGATAGTTTTGAGATATGAGGATATGTAATTCTATATTACAAAGGACAATGAAGTGAGTCAGTGAAAATATTTTGGATAACTTTCTTTCTCGATTTAGTTTGTCAGGTTTTGTAATAAATTTAACAAATAACATTCTAGAAAACGAAAAAATAACAAATCTTAAGAAAATAAGGACGCTGGGTAATAGTTCCATTATTTAATACCTATATTTGCTAAAAATTTCTCACTTCCCTACTTTTTCAAATCAATTCACAATTTACTTGTATTACTTGAATAGTACAAACTTCAATGAAAGGGTTTATAAAATATTAATAAAAACTTAATACATAACCCTCAGTCAAAAAAAAATTATGTACAGATAGGTAATTAATTCAGTTAAGTATGTAGGTATTGTAGGTTTACAGTTTGAGAAGTGCGATAGAATCATAGCGAATCCATTATTTAATTTACGATTATTTGATGTCATTAAATAACTCAGATTTCATACTTTATGATCACTGGATAGTGGATGGATATTACAAAAAGTTATATCACTACTGGAGGTATGAAAATCCATAACAAGAAACGAAATATGAAACATAAGAAATTGAATAATGAAAGGATCGTAAGAAGTGCTGGTTAAATATTTATGAGGTAAGTTGTTCTTATGGTGACAAGAACATGGAGTTGTTTCATTATACAATGCTTATGAATTATGTCTCATATAAAAGATTCAATTTCATATTAAAACAATTATTATTAAACGTTGAAGAGACATTCTAGTTATAGAATTGATGTAATGACATGTTATAATTCTTACGTACATTCGTCTCGTAACAAGAGTCTCGTATAAATTTTACATTTGCACACTAATAACAATTACCAATCGTACGAGTAAGATTTTTTTATTATTTTATTCGAGCTCGACAACTCGCATGGACATCGTATAAACTTCCCTGTGTTATTTCTTTATTTTTCATAATTTACTTTATTTTAAGTAGATATGTTAGTACTAGCCAACGTCCGTCTTAAAAAAATAGTGAAGGAAAATTGCTGGCGTCATGTCATACTTAATTATTCAATAATACTAAGAAAGTAACTTTCTAAACTTAAGCAGATTCCTGAATGTATTGGAGAGAGTAACGTGGTAAAATAGTTTTGGGGCAGAAAGGATTTTTTTAGAGGGTTTAATACCTAACGAGACACATGTATATAGAAAACCAGAAGATACGCATTTTGTACATAAAACCTTCTCTCTAAATAGTCTAAGTATTTGATTATATTGTGGATATTTGCACACGAGCGCATAAATATATTAAGCTTCTTCACATTTAGTATTACTTTTCTCTGCCGGGTGCATTTGAATATGTAGATTATCAACTCTGTTTACACAACACCGTGTTAGACCTCCCACACATCTGCTGCAGCCATACATACATACGCAGGGAGTTTCGCATACAAATTTACCTGTAACTAATATTAGTATAATACAGAATACACTACATTACAATCAAAACATATTTATACACATCGTTTGGAAAAACTGATGAATCTCTCTATTACCATTTTACGATTTATTCCGGTGCGACATTGTAAGACGTAAAACTTCCAAGAGAGAATTTGCATGATGGATCTGGTGTCAACTTTACATTTGCTAATTTTGACTTGCGGTCATTGATAGAGGGCAATGTAGTGTTATATATCAACATACAGTGAAACCTATCATCACTTTTCAATTTGTATTTTTTTACCATGTAATTGTACCACATTGTACCTCAGTAACTATCAAGACACACCTCATCTAAAAATAGCACTCTTGATTCCCACTCAACTTATAAGCTGTGATATTTAAATGAGAAGATCCCCAAAGCTATATGTAACATGTTATCACTAGGTAAGTACCAATCGTTATAGAAATTGATTAAAATAATTGGATACATAATATTCTATCACTGGTGGATCGGGGGGAGGGGAGAGGTGATACGGGCACTCCCTTGGCCACATACAAAAATACTCCTTTTTGTATCTTCCAACGCTTATTAATATTATTTTGTTTTGGTATTTTTTATTCTTTAACAATGATTTCTTTAACATCAATGGTAGATATTATTGCGAAGTATTGATGCCTTACAAAGTTCAGGACAATTAAGCTTGAAAACTCTGCAATGACCCTATTATTATTATTATTATTATTACATTATCTTTTTTAAAGGAAATTAAACTCGGTTTACATCATACCATTATTTACTTCTTTTTCGTTAAATACACTAAATAAAACTATATTTCTTATTATTGATTTAGAATTGCTTCGCAAAAATAATATGGCTTCTGGATATTGCATTGAAGCACTATTTTCTTCAAAAAAACGCCTCTTTCCCAGGCCGCACAAACAATATCTATGTAATTAGCGTGATACTCAAAAAAATCTTAGAGCCGTCACTGTATTCTAACATCTTATATTTGTACTATAGGTAAGTACTAATGAAATATTTCCATCGAAACGACTTTATAGTGATTTGATTGACGTGTTACATTTTTCTTGATCAAAGATTAGAAAACTTCGGATCGCATTATTAAAACTTGTTTTCAAATCCTGTACTTGACTAATACATGGTTTATCTTAATATAATAAAATAATACATCAGCTGCTTCTATACAGAGGTACTCTAATAATACAGGGACACATAACACGTGGCCCATCACCAAATATTCCATTGACGAGATTCGTAAAGTTGTAAGCGCAAATTTATATCCAAACGGAGTAGTAGAAGTCATATCGTGGTAGAATGAACGATGTTTTTAGAAGTTACAGAACAGTAAAAATATAACAGATTTTTAATCGATAATTTTTTTAATATCACAATTTATGTTCTGTGAGAACATCTGAACTTTCTACTTATCGTAGTTTGGGTTCGATTCTCGGCCGCGGCAAATGGATGGACTGAAATTGGTGAATGTTACTTAGGTCAGTGTAAAATAATCACATTAACCCAGCCGACGATCAGTCATAAGCCTGATGGAAAGTCCACCCTTTGCTGTATATCTGTTGAGATGACTACTTGTTAGATTTTTACTTATTATGGAATGAGATTAAAACCGCGCTTTAGAAAATTCGAAGATCAATACAGCTTTGTTACAATAAAATTATATTTGAATACATTCTTCTTAAAACTGTATAAATTTCTGTTCAATTAGGGACTTTTAGCTTTGAGGAAACCTTATTAGCAAAATATTCTACCAAAGATAAATGTCGATTCAGATTTTTAAAAGTACTTATATGTACTTACTCTGCGAACAACCGGTATTTCAAACTCGATGATCAAACTAGTTGTCAACCTCTGCATCAGTGGGTACGTATATTTATCATTATTACACATTTTTTTATTAATTGGACTATTGTAAGACATACAAAAAATGAGTAAAAAATTAAAACACTGTTATACACTCAGATGTAATATTAATCTGTTGATAGTGACCTACATGCATCGTAATCAAAATATTTATACAGTTCAGATGAGGTCGTCAGTATAATAATAAATTGCACAAAATTACTCATGAAATTTCAAAAAATAAATGCAATTCACCTATTGTCCGGTGTCTATACGTTTAAGAAAAATTGATAATTGTTTATTATTTCATAATTATACAGGCACATTGTATTATGTTCGGCTTTGATTACTGCAGAATGATAATTATGAATTTTTAGTAGAATTTCATTTTTTTATTTTTTTTTTATTTATTTATTGCAGATTATTTAACAGAGTAGAAATGATAGATATGGTGCCTAATCCAAATGGATTTTTGTTTATCATATTTATTGTTTATCCTAAGGAACTGTGCGAGGGCCGAAAATATTATAGCAACATAGAGTATAAAAAAATAATAAAACTGCTCAAACTCTAGTATGTTATAAAAGAAATCCTTAGATGGTTGGCGCGGTCGTGGCGCGGTTCGTTGAGGCGGTAGTCTCTCAAGCGGGAGGTGCCAGGTTCAAACCCCGGCGCTAGCGATGTATTCCACACTTTGCTATACATAAAACCTGCTATTTATTCAACCTAGTGTACAAAGTGCGCAGGAAAGTATTTGGGTTTGTGTAAAAAAATCCTTGATACAATATATTTTTATATTTTGGAAAAAATATCGAAAGCAGATCAGTACACTGCAGAGCCCGGACAATTCAGCTACTATGAAAATATTGAGGAAGATTACAGTTTTTTTGTAAAGTTGTGCCATTATATAGATAATGTGGCGATTATATCGCGCTCCTGTAGTCTTCTTACATGTAGGTATAATATTCCAGAAGTTACTGCATAAAGATGTGAATCGTGACTGTGCTTGAGGCATTCGGGCATGGCTGGAATATCAACACAACAACAGTATCGGCATTTCTTTTTTTATTGTAGGCATATTAGCCAAGGTATTGATGTCATAATTATATGACGGATTACTTAATTACATTATAAAAAGTGTTTACCGCGGTATTTGCTACAAACCGACCGCTAACTGTATGCTGAAATATTTTTATTACATTTCTTCGGGTAATTGTTTCTATTTTAACCGCAAAATTTGTAATGGTCGGTAATAAAATTCCAACCAACATTGTCTCACACACATTCAGTAGGTATACTAAACTTATCATATAATAGGTATATCTAAAAACTCTCCACTCCTTGTTAACTTTGTAATGTACCTCAACAATTTTTACTCATGAAAACGGTTTTTTGGGTTTCGCATAATTGGAGAGGCAATCAGCATCAGCTATCGATGTACATTATTGACCCCTATTCTTCTTCGTTCTGCAGATAATATAAATTGGAGGATATTTTGATGTTGATGTATGATTTGCGTGAGTAACGTAACACAAGACGAAAAGCATACTAATCAATCCGTACCCACCATATAGCTGCTGAAAATTCAATAAAACCACAAGGCCGGCAATTTAGTTTGATCCGACAAAATTTATGTTATTTGCGCTTATGCAATGCGAAAGATCCTTGCGTAACGAAATAAAATATTTTCTACTAACGAGAGATATGTGGAGAATGTTTATTTTAAAGGAAATGCGCTGGAGGTACAATGAAGCAGATTTATAGGTGAATACATAGAAGTATTTGCAAAGTGTCAATCTATTTTTAGAAATTCCAGAGGGTTTTCTCATTTTGATCGTTGTTAAAAGGGTTATTTCTTGTCATCGCATCATGTGCCAAATCCTATATCTACTAAATTTGAGATGGTACATTTTTGGAGACGACAATACCTATTATGTGCACAATCTTAAAAGAATTCTAAATAAAGAATCAGTCCGTCATCGGGATTGGGTTAGCTCTCGGAGATATCCACATGATAATCTTGTGGTGAAATATTTAGTGTTGCAGGTATCGAAGTATTTATAGAGGCCATAAATAGTACACAATGGGTATATAAAGTTAATCAAATAATCTATATACCTATCTATACGTGCCTATTAAAAACACACGTACCTGTAGACATATTCTTTGTTTAATTATCAGGTGACTGTTTTATAATCAAACTAGTTTAGGGAAGAACTCCGAGACAGGAGTTTCCTAATGGTTAAGTGTAAGTATGCACTATGCATTAAAGAATTTGGGTTTCTTGAGGAACAAGAGTCTATCTTAACCTGTCTTTACCTACTAATCTAATGTTAAAATATTTGCATAAAAATAGATTGTTTAGTAGATTTACTGAACACAAAATAGATAATAATGTCAAATGGATATAATGTAGAATATAGATGATGAGATATCAAACAATCATACAAAGTAGGCACCTAACTACCGTCATTCATCATCACAGCATGAAAGCCTACGCCTTCTGTTGTAGGAACATTGTTTCATACGGTCACTAGATGCCGACACTGTATGTAACATGTTAAACTTAATATAGTAGGTACTAGGCAGATGCTTAATGTAGCATGTAGGTATACTCATACAGTAATATATCGTAAAAATAAACATATAAGTTATTTTGTATTGAAATCACTATTTATAATATTGAGTAAGACTGCTATATCCAGGAATCAGTTTAGTACGGAAGCGAACTCACATACCACATATTTCGGCTATATGAAATGTCAAATACCTCTAATGATTAAAGAGTAAAATGACCTTAATTAAAAAACAACATGTATCCAACAGTGGTTGCATCAAATCCAGGCGCAGGCACAAAGGGCACAGAAGTTAGTAAATAATGTAAATTTTACAGGACAAGAAGCAGTTATAGTTGATGCTGTATTAAATGTTTAATTAATCCTGCCTACTAAACTAACTGTAGTCGTAATGTGTTCTTAAAAATAAACCAGTGGGAATACAGTATTCCACGGTGTTGTAGCAATTATGGTCACCAGTTACCGCTTAAGCTTCAAAAGCATTTTGTTTAAAAATAAAATATCTACTCGTAAATATTTAGGAACTTAAAATAGTAGTTATTGTTGTAACTTGGTCTATAACGAATATTTATATTGGCTCTATTTTACAGAACAAATAATTCATGGTGTAATCGTAGGTAATGATACAATTGGCCCTGTACTTAATATAGGTACTTGTCAGATATATCGACAATTTATATGGTGGTACCTACTACCACTTACCTACAACAGTAATAACTCTATCGGTATTTTTGGCATTAACAAATTAGGTTTCATA
The DNA here is from genome assembly GCA_963576895.1 of Ceraclea dissimilis. Taxonomy (NCBI): domain Eukaryota; kingdom Metazoa; phylum Arthropoda; class Insecta; order Trichoptera; family Leptoceridae; genus Ceraclea; species Ceraclea dissimilis. The sequence goes on along the minus strand of OY756361.1, from coordinate 7,801,634 downwards.
TTCGTTCCTTTCATACATTATGTATAGATAAGTAGTTTGTTTAGAAAGCATTGAACCTAAAGTTTTGTAAATTAATTTGATTCAGGAATCCATTTCGTATTTTATAAAGTCATGCAAGTGGATTAATAAAAGAGCTCTAACATTAGACATGTTACAATATAAATAATTCTTATCTAGATATATTATTGCTTACCATCCCAAAATTAATTGAACCATCAATAAAATAGAATCTAAAACATAAATAGCAAAACTCAAGTTTATGATGATTGAATTGGAATATAGACATTTGCGATGATTAACTCACAAGCTGTCTTGGAACCATCAATAAAGAATTTTTAATCAATCGAAGAATATTGATCAGATTTTAGAACAAACAGTGCGTCTTAATTATTTTATTTCTTTATTTATTGTACCTACAGTCTACACATTACGAGCTTGTATATGTTACCGGAAACGTATGAAATCTAGGAAATGTATTAAATGCTCGGTCAGTTTAGGATATCTGTGAAATTATTTGACAAAGGTTCTTGAATAAAAACAATTATTAGCAAATAAACGAATTAATAACTCAGTATTGTTTTCGGCCAAGCTAGCACACAGATAGAACCAACGGCGGATATTCAAACCGAAGAACTATTTATTTTGCAGGTAAACTGGAGTCGCCTTTATAGAATTAAATAATTTGATATATTTTCGATTCCTGTATGATAAAATTTGTGTAATATGTTACATTAATACATAATAAAAAAAAAAAACAATTTATCATACACATTTCCTGCCGATTTCAGGCATTGCATACAATTTCTAGGAAATGTATACAATGCCTAATTTCATACATTTACGGAAACATAGATACACAAACTCAAATACTTTTACGGGATAATAAAACCTATATCGTGAAGTGCGGAAAACATTGTCAGCGTCTTGATTCAAACCCATGACCTACCGCTTGGGAGACCTGCGCTGAAACCATTATGCTTATCGGTTGGTATCGTAAAGATCACTTTTCATTTATATAACAAATTGAAAATTTTAACAAAAATGTTCAAATTGTAATTTAGAGTCTAGCGTCATCATCAGGGAATCAGAAATATAAAGAGCCTGATAAACAGATTACCGCACTAACCACCCATTCTTAATGTGTGCAATAAGACATTCTTATGTACTTATACTTATTGTATTTTTTGAGAAAATAGTGGACTCCAGTTACTTTTTAACTCAGTATTTTGGAAAATGAAGTAATACATAGTATACTCGTATAGTATGGATGGATGGACAACTGAATATTAGATATCTACCCATAAAAGAAGTCAATAAAATGCAGTAAAGCGTAGAAAATATAGCAATCGGTACGTACAGTAACGAGAGCTATAAAATGTATAATATCAGTTATAAGAGTTGATAATATTATTGATACTAATTAGAGACATTACAATTAAATGAAGTTGCTTTATGAATAGTACGTGTATTATTATAATATAACGTACATCTACCAGGTAGAGTAGATAACTACATTATAATAGTTTAATGACAGAGATGACTTCATTCATATACTAAACATAATCATTACTCCTTAATTAATTGATGATATTTTATTGATTCTATGAAGCGATTCGTATAATTAAAATTGTATTATTTAGCCGACACGAAAACTGCAATTAATATAGAAATCTTTAACACTCTGTAATTATATATTTTGAGAGGTAATAAAAGTCGCAGTCTACTTTATGATACATTTATGTTTTTTTACTTTAGCACATTGTACCTCAGCCTCGTAGGGGTTTTTAGCTAGATTGGGAATACGCTCACCTCTCTATCGCATGAAGGTGATTCGAGTCCCAGTATCGACTAAAAACAACTTAGATACTATTTCATTGTGTTAGATGCCGATGTTCCCGGTCAACACATCCTAAATAGAGACATTCAGAGTGTCCTTTCCTTATTAATATTATTGGTTTGTCTTTATTTTGATTACTCATCTCACTACAAACCCACGAAAAGAAAGTGTGGATCAAAATTAATTGGTTTTAAACGTTTTTCAAAAGGTCTTTATAATTTTCTTATAGGATTGCGAGTCCAAAATAATGATACGAAATTTTTCATTAAGTCTCGCCAAATCGTAAGTAGATTTAAGGGCATGGCACCAGGAATGACGTCACAGACATTTCCCACGGTATTAAGGTTCAAAATCGCGTGACAATCGCATGATAAAATGGTAAAAATAGCGTTTTTTTCCATTTTTTGGGGTTAATTTTGCGTCTATCAAAAAACTTTTACGGTTATTCCCTAGATTTTAATGCATATTATCAGTACAAGAAAAAAAAATTCTCCGCGACTTTCGGGAAACGAGTTTCCGTCTTTCGGAAAAAAGGTCAGAGGTGTTTTTAAATATTTTTTTTGCGAAATCTATACAAGATATAAAAAATCTATTACGGTTATTCCCTAGATAAAGGTTCAATGCATCAACCCTATTTTGTTCCAAAGCATATTTAGTAAAGGTTGTCGAGATAGAAGGTCTCCCGTTTTTTAGAAATTTTTGAAATGTCGGTATGCACACTCTTAATGGTAAGTACTGCGTAGGTACAGGTGGTATGGAATTATAATTTTAATAGCAAAATAGTGAAGACAAATTATTTATTTATTCATTCAGTTGACACTAATAATACTAAGGAGATTAAGATTCCTCTCGTTGGAGCAATGATTTCTTTATCTCCCTCCCTTGAGATTAATCATGAATCATGATTGTCTTCACAGATAAGAACAGGTGTTTTAACATATTCAATTATCTCTGGGGATTATTTATTGAGACTAGATTCATTTCAACTGATGTAAGATTTAATCTTACGTAGGGATATTATGTTAGGAATAATTTAATAGTAATTACTTATTTAACTTGAAACACACAGAGCGACTTGAAAAAATAATGTAAATAGAAAATCATTAGTTGTATGTTTAGTTCTCGATTAATTTACTTCAATTAGTTGCATGTTAATTACATGGACTTCTTGGACTGTTTTTTTTAGGTATAGTTAGGAGAGCCGGGAAATCAAAAATTTATTAATTCCATAACCCACTTGAAATATCTGTAAATTTTTGAGGCAGTTGTGTCATCCTTTGATAGGACAATGCACCCCCACATACATATCTGTTACTGATTACCCCACATCACGAAAAACCTTGTAATGTCGAAGTCTAAATCTCAAGTTGTTTTTAAGATACCTACACAATGTTTAGCATAGAATAGCAATGCTATACAATAATAATAAATACATAAAATCAAAACCAAGGGATGTCCTGTGGCCATACATACGCAGAAGTTTCGGTAAGAAGATAGCGGTGTGGAGAGAAGGGGTAACTATTTAGTATGTATAAGCATGGTTACCATCCAGGTGCGTTAAAATACCAGCGTTTGAAATGTCATGAAAATATTTCGATTTGCATTCTCTAAAAATTTAAATATAATATAGACTCCTAAGGATGTTTAGACTTCATATACATTGCCAAATATATCCTGCCTACGATTTTACACACTTTACAATCACGCACACATCACTTGTCACCAGTCACCAGTATGATCCCAGGGGAGGACCAACTGATACTGATATTCTAGAATATGTTATAATTTCTCTCATACTGATTTTCCCACACCTTTATATAATTGTTTTTATAGCTTTATAATGTAAGAAAGGTTGCACGTATTAAGTTAATAAAGTGGATGTACGAGTATATGTATAATGTATGTACATACTCCTACATATTATTCATCTTCCCGTCTCACTAGACGTGTCGCCTTTCCACTACTGAATGTGTGAGGGTAAATCAATTGCATTTTCAGTTTCATTGATAGTTATTTCTCGCATTATTTCGTTTCGATTAGTTTCGGTTCTCTTTGATGTGATATACGTCAGGAGATTGATGGAAAATATAATTTAATTTAATTTCTGACGACCAAGCTTGCTTGCGAAATTTATCATTGCCCATCCTTCAAACTTTTTCCTTTGAGGGATGTGATATACTTCTTTTGACAATATGATAAATCATCATAAGTCAGCATCAGGGATCAAACCGAAACTCTTGTGCTTGACAGTCGAGCGTGTTACCAACCCAGCTACAGTCATCCTCAGACATAATAAAACTATACACGATTCACAGCAAAATCTGGAGCAGTCATGTCAAGTTTATACTGTGAAAATCTTCTACACTTTTTGTTTTATAAAATGAAATCTGGATTTAGCGAAACAAACCCAAGAAGGCACATTTTTTAACACTTCACAGTAAACTTGAAAAGCTTGAATGGTAAAGTGTAAAACGGTGTCGCGGGATCGATCCCGCGCCCACTGGATTTACGGTTGAGATCGAGCGCAATACCAACCAAGGTGACCGACCACCTCAATTACTAGTATAGTACGTAAAGGAATGATGGGCATACTTAATTGTATGGATATGTTAGAGCTGTCTCAAATTTCTTTCTTTAAATAACTCGTTTTGAATGATGAATTTATTGAATGCCCCTTACATACATTGTATGAAGATTGACAAGAGTCTGTTGTAAGAAAACATAGTGACCTAAGTGTCAGACTGTTGACACACCTGTTATTGGATGAATACTGCATGAATACCATATTCATATTGCATTGCCTACCATCAGCTGACACGGCCATACACCAGCTGTATCATATTAGGTATAGCATAATACAATATCTATATGCAAATACGAATAACTCATTTGATTATTATAACTCTATGACTGTTCGTAATTTATATTTTATGGGTCATAAAATTCTTACTCGATATTAGAACTTCTGGATTTACGTATAAGATTGCTGTGTAGTGCAACTTAATTGTTATTTCGAATACTAAATCGCTAAAAGCATCTTTATTAAGCATTTTTTATCTCACATGCTGTATCATGATTTGTTAGGGTACGGTTTTCAAGTGCGAAGTTCGGTTTCATATCTCGTTGTCTACTTCGTCCTTTACAATAGAAAAAAAGATATCATTGGGATTTAGAGGACAATAATTAAAGAACTAAATTAGTTTTCTACAAATGAAAAAATCGGTAATTATTAATACTTGCAATATTGTAAAGCGATTTCTAAATACTAATATTTCAGGCATAATGGTTATATTTTAGACCCCGCGCATCTGAGCCTCATCTTTTGATATTCGTGATATCTGGATAGGTAATTTTTCCCAGTGTTAGGCTATTGAGTTTATATTGAGAATGATAATATGTAGAGTCTTCTGGCTGATGATACTGAAAAGTGTGTTGGCAAGCTTGCTTTCGCGTAAAAAATACCTGAAAGTTATGAACGATTTTCCATTGAAAATTAATTCAATTTTTCTCAAATATATATGTAAACCAGACTAGATTAAAAGTCTAATAATAACGCTGATATCTTACAAAATTAATGTTCATTATGACAAAAATTTCCCTTCTCGACTCTAGTGATTCGATGACAATTATTACTTTTACATAATATTTTCTACCCATCATTATATAACGCATTTTCCTTCAGAAATCTATAGGAATAGTTTCACAGAGAAGTATTCATCTACTAATGTAATGAATAATTGAAAATGTAAGGGAAGTCGGTGTTACGGTTGACATGTAAATGTGTCTTATCGACATAAGCTAAAGAGTAATTTAAATTTGTTGCTCCCACAGCCATTACTAGAGTCCTTAATATATCTACTTAGTATAGTAGGGACTCCAACGTACGAGTAGCCCCCTCAGGTAGAGCTTCTTCATTCACATGGACTGATTTATAACCATTGCACACAATCTCTGTTACATCTCTAGGATCATGTTTATTAATATGAAACTACATTTACATACTGTGAAAATTGAATAACGAATTGCTTTTTGTCATAAAATGCCTTTCTAAATATGTAATACAAATAGGCTCAGTTTTTCATAATAAATTTATTTACTATAATCCACGATTACTTATATTTTCTGTCAACTCTCATAAAGATAAACAATGTATAAAATAAGATTGTACCTACAAGGATGTACAAGGTGAAAAAATTCAAATTTTACTATATAAACGGATCAGATATTATGCTCCAGAACTTAAAAGATTCACATTTTTAAACGAAATGTACTACAAAGTTGTATCACATGGATACTTTGTATAATGTCTATGTACTTGTTATTTTTTTTTACACTGTATTAATGCATTTGTACGAAGTGCGTAATTCAGCAAACTGTGCAATTAGTAAATTATATAGGAATTTTAAATTACGGACGATGTATAATCATGTTTATATATGGGGTCTTAATCTAAAACCAACTAGAGGTATAATTAGAGAAACATACTCGTATCATTCTAGTTGACATGTTTTTTTTATTATATCTTCTGACATGAATTATAATAGTATTATATTTACATAACATAATCTACATAATGTAATGAATACATCTGGCATGAGATAATATGCAAATCTGCAGATAGCTATCAATAATATTACTTCTACATTAAAATTTATAATGATAAGGGAAATAATTTATTGTAGATTCCTAGGATATGAAGCCGTAATAACGTAAGTACATTCGTGATGTAATATGTATTATAAGTATTTTACTAGGGATAAAATTTCATATTTAAAAGCATATTAGTCAATGGAGAAGGTTCTAATAGCAAAACATAAAAATAATAGCAGTCAAATCATTGGAGTAATAAAAATAAGTATCATTATTAATCATACGTATAATGGCAAAACTTTTTTGTGGGATAGTAATATTTTCATTAATTTCACACGTAATTCAAATCCAACTTATATAAAAAAATAAACGAGTAAATGCTCGTAGTTCTGATTTCAGCCGCTTAGCGGGAAGTCTATGATTCACTATTTTACAAAGTAGCAATTTTATATTTTAATAAACGTAAAGTATATTTTTAAAAAACAGTTATACTAAGTGTAGACAGGTACGTCATAAGATGTCAAGAAAAAAATATTCTCAATTTCTCGCTTAGGTACGATTTTTAAACATTTTAAAGCACTAATTTTGTCAAGCTCTCTTTTTACACTCTGATAAAAAAAAACATGAACCTAGTAACATAAACATAGATTATTATAACGTAGGTATATAAATATATACCTATAGGCCATTGCTTATGGAATCTGTCTCAAAATTTTCAACTTGATGTTTTGTCTAATATAGGATGAAGATGTTGATGGACCTGAGAGAAAAGTTCGTAAACTATGCGGGTATACATATTGAAATCTCGCCTTATAAGAACACGTTATTATCAAAATATGAAATTGTCTATTTCCTCCAATTCATGACAACACAAACTTTTCTATAGATAGGTATATCTTAGATTTTGAACCTCAATGCCGTGAGAAATGACTGTGACGTCATTCTTGGTACCAAGCCCATAAAGCAGTGATGCAAATAAGTGATAATTACTATTGCTGATTTTATCATTACTCTGCATTGGTCGGTGCGGCGAGACTAACGTACATACCTTAACAGATTGTGATGAATGAAAATTGATTACACTATATGAGAATTTACCTATACCTATTACTTATATATGAGGCTCCATTACGTTCTCAGCTAAGTGTCAAATTTCACAAATAAGCCATAGTGTCCGAGGTGAGTAATACGAATAATATTGTACGGCATACCACTGTACAATGGTCTTGTAATGTATGATGATAAATATTGGTAATGTTGCTTTATCTTAAGTGAAGTTGATCATGATGGATAGAGTTGGGAAGATGAATTGGAATGGTTTAGCTTTAGGTGGATTATGATAATATATCGTTACATTGTTAATATTATATGAAATTATTATCATTCTATGCTCGACTGTAACATTGTGTGATTTACAAGTAGGTACTCGTGAAAAATTGTAACGAATTGTAGGAACCTACAAATAAATTGTCTGGGAGACATTGATTACTCATCTACAATTATATCGCTTGTAAGACATATTAAATTAATTTGTTTTTTAGGTTGATCCGATGACTATTTGTGGTAACTTTGTATTATTTGGCAATCAATCTGCTTCTCGGTAATTCCATAATTTACCTAATTTTCGTCCTACTTTAAAATTTATAAAATCGCCTTTAAAATCTTATTTATGGAGTGTATTATATATCGAATTTTTAAAATTAAATCCACCAAAGCATGACTTCTGAATTTGATAATTGAAAATAAATTTCGAGGAAAATTTCGTTTTCATGGGTATATATCAATATTAACATGCACATTGCACAAGAAAAACTTAAATAGTAAGACAGGTAGGTACGTACCATTTTAGTGACATTTTGGACGTCATCATAATCCATAATCTGAAACAATAAAAATATCAGAAGATCACAAATTATCGTAAATATTCTCTCTTGGTTTTAATTCCTATGTAAAATAGTTGTTCGTATTATAGAATATACTATGTGTAAGTAGTTTGCGGTCTCGTAAAGTGTCTTGATAAATGTATTGTAGTGTGTGTCACATTTTCAAACCATTAATAAAGCAACTAATGAGAAATGTTAAACACTTTACCATTAAACCTACACTCGAGCACTTCACAGTGAATGTGTAAATGGTAATTAAGTGATGTTTAACTCGTGTTGATTGGTGGAAAATGGGCTGTTAATAAATTGTGCAGCGACCAATCACAGAGTGCGACAGCTCGCTGCGAGTGGAAATGGTCATCACATACATCCAATCATTAGTCTATCTAGTTATTTGTAACTTTCCAAATGGGAAACAATCATTTGCCAGTCGACTAGTTGGAATGTTGCGCGATGTATGGACAAGCTTCTCAAATGGTGGGACGGAAAAAAATACGTAGACGTGACATAATTATCCGGAAAATTCTTCAAATTTATTTATTGTTCGTAATTCTTTTGCGTGAAGAAGAAAGATTGTATTGGAATGGACTATCTCTTTGGATATTCTGCTGTAGTAGTTGGCACTCATTTAGATTTTTTTAACATATTAAAAAATACTGGTACTCAAAGTTACATATGTTTCTGCATACTTCACAATCAGCAAATTTCTTGGAACGTAATACGCAGAAGTAAGCAATGACTCGCGAGCCACAAGTTAGAAACCTTTATAAGACATAACAATCTCGCATGGACTTGCATCTAATTAAAGACGATCGATCTCCCTGTTTGTTTATTGCAATGAACCAGTTGGAAAATTATTGCGCCGGTTGTTATACACGTAAAATTTTAAAATTGCCGGAGACCAAATTAGGATGGTCTCATAAATATTAAATGGTGATTGTTGAGATAAATAAGAGTTGTTTATCGCAGAAATGAAACGATTTATTGGAACCTTTTATACTTGTGGGTAGGTGGACTCTAGGATATTAGATATCTTGTGTTAAGACGAATCGTGATAATTGTTTTATTCTACACCAATTTAATTTACATACTCATTATGCCAATACAAGTAGACTAAAGGTTTTAAAATGTACACATTTATTTTACCTACACGACTAGGATCGTGGATTTTAATCCTCATCATCAAGCGTTTACAAATAAAGTTATGTGAGTAACTTTTATATAGTAAAATTATTAGTTTGTTTGTATGTAAGTTTGATTAACCATTCCTTATCGAGATATTGTATATTTACTTTATACTTTATTTTGTAATACTGACCAGGTGTAATAAAAGACATATTTGAAACCACCATTGTATTTCATTTCAACCTTTAAAAATAGTTTGTCAAAAATCTTTATTTTATGAGTACATGTACATGAGTACATGTTTCAATGCATGCTCTATAAATAGGTTAAATTATAGATCAAAATGTTTACATGCCCTTCTCCCAAATTCCCTTTACTATTTTATTTTCAGACTGAAATAAGCTCACCTCAACATTCACCTACATGTTTTATAAAAACAATTTTATTAGGTATATTGAATTATCAGAAATGCTGAACAAATAAATAGATACATTTTCTAAGTCTAAAAATTGGTTCAAACCCATAATAGTATAATTATTATCTATAACCTATAACGAATGTCCTATATAGTTACCAAGTATAGGTATGCAATCTAAGGCCTATCACACACGTCCGGAAGTTCAGTTAACTGAATCGACCGTTTGCAAAAAGCTCCGACTAAAACCTCTTTCTGAATTCAAAATCAGGGTAATACTGAATTCAGGGAGTGGTTTTGGTCGGAGCTTTTTTACAAACGCTCGATTCAGTTAACTGAACTTCCGGACGTGTGTGATAGCCCTAAGTACATATAAAAGTCCTATTATAGCGCAGATAATTTATATCTACATAGATGTAAGTACATTAGTATAGTAGGTAATATGTAAAGCTGTTGGAAAAGTGTGGGAAGGGTTAATTTTTACCAACAGCTTGTCAGCGTGTAAATGTAAGAGTAGTGTTTGTCTATCAGGACTTCTGATAACACTCCAATGTTGAGAATACAGAGACGGTGTGAGGTGTAAGTGGATGAAGAAAAGAAAATATAAGTTCTTATAAAAATATCTATAAACATATTCATTGTCATCTCATTATCAGATCGACACATTATTTTGGGCTCTACAACAGGTTACCGCGCGCTGGACCGAAAGAACTTTGGACCAGCGACAGAGAACCGGAAAAAGAAACCCAGGACGAGTGACTTCAGAATTGTGAAAATCGAGAATAAAGGCTGATGTCCAATACTGGACTGGAGAAGGCTGAGGATAAATGAATGAACATTACTTTGATAGATTCTGAAGCTGAAGGACCGACTGTATAGATTCTAAATTGCAATATAAAACATATCTCAACTATAGATGTTCTTATTATCTCTCCAAGGAATGGTTTTACAAACTGCCATATTATTTTCATAAATCATACGTTAGTGCCTAACTTATTTTATTATATTCCCATAACAATAATTTAATATCTTCTGTCGAAGTTGAAATACATTTTAATACAAAATTCTTCTCAATATATAACATCGTGTAGGGCTTCAATAGAATAAATACGTTTTGGAATACATATAAGTTAGTTTTATTTTCCATTGATCCAGATGCTAGATAGTCTGGATACCCGTACGTCCCTGCTGTTGATGTCTAATTGGTAGATACACCTGTGGGAGTGTGGTTAAGTTACGGACACACAGCATCCGATCCAATCAAGCAAGATGGACAAGGTCTTGTGACACTTCCAACACTATAACGAAGGCAAATAAACATTATGTTGCAAATCAACCCGTAGTACTTACTTGTGTAGTGCATACCTGCGTTATATATTATTCACCTTCTTTCTCGAACATTCCATTCCTCTACCAACTGCAATATAGCTGAATATGTATACTAAGTAGTCTAAGTACGTAATCGTAAAGATATACCATCACTAAAATAAAAAAATAGGTATCAATATATACTAATTTTTCGTAGGTATGGTCACCAGAAAATAATAGTTTTGTCTCACTTTTCTATTGACTTGGCAATATTTTTAATATCTTGCTAAAAGTTTATTTAAGTATGATTGAAAATTTCTTCGAAAGATCATTGATATATTTTTTTTACTTGGATTGGTATATACTTGGATTTTTTTCTCTAGAGTCTATAAAAAGGGAGGAATGTTTTTATGTGCACATCAATACTACGCATACACAGGTTAACAAGAAATTATAGCTTCCACGATAACTATCTCCGTGCTATTATAAAAATTATAGAAAATACCTACAAGCCTCACTATCACATAACATTCCTGGAGTTCTATGAAACCAATCGTGATATGAATGAAATTATATTATAGACCAATAATAAAAAACTCGTCGTTTTTATGAAATAACATTTATCACAATTTATCGGCACATTAGAGATAAAATCCGCTGGGAGTAGCGCAGTTTTTAAGGCAATTGAACATTAATTAGTGCAAAGGAGTGGGTGGACGCGTCGGATCAACATTAAACTCAATGAAAATATAAAATAAAATCACATAAAACGAAACGATCGTTTAATCGCATCATTTAAAAGATAAGTTTTTACATGATCAAACGAATCGATAAGCATGTACAATATTTCTGTATGGGAGTTGAATACAAATGTGTAAAATGTATGATTGTCGATACTGATTTGATCTAGCGAGTACATCAACTCTTACGGCATGACATGCATGTAGGTATTAAGGGTATAATTAGATAGATACTGTCTGCTATTAATTCGCGTAAGAAGTCCTTTCGAGAGGATGAATTGTGAACTTTGATGAGTAAGTAGGTACTAAGTACCCTAGCTACGTAATTTGGTTAGTTTGTCGAATTTCCTGAATAATTTGTAAGAGTTTTGTACATTATAGGCGGAGGAGTTTGTTGAGGGTCTGTTATGGGAAAATATGAAAGAAAAAACGAAACTCTTACAAATATTTTTGTTGTATACTTGTGTAGGTTATGTACTTACTTAGTCATGTATATTTAATTAGTTAGTATGTACTGTTGGTTATATCATTGGTCATGGTGCACCCAAAATAGCTCATCTGTACCAAATATGTGGGTGCAAAAATATTCGACGAATAATTAGGAATAACTTATTGAAGTTTGACCGTAATAGGACAACGTCTTGGAATAATCGTAGGTAGCGAGTGAGTGAAGAGGAGATGTTGATAATGTAATGTAGTTGTGATTTTATTTATACCTGACGAATGTGTCATTCCTTTACAATGCTTGCGCTGATCACGCCATCGACAAAATGCAAATTTACGTAGGTAATAAAATATACAAGATTTAATCGGTGAACCTACCTATGTATGTTTTGAAATTGCTCTCTAAGTATGGTCTCGTAACGTAAGAGAGCTAATTTATATTCAGAATAAAATCATCGGTGTTTTATCACTTTTTTAGTACCTACTTTGATTTTTATAAAAAAATATTCAATTAAAAAAATATATAAATTAAAAGCTACGGAAGCCGAGGAAGCAGGCAGAGACTAGTAGAAATACCTCACAGAGACTGTGGCTGTAGTGACCAGAATTCTGAGACAGGAATCTCTTGCAAGGTGCGTAAATGATTTAGGTGCCCGCTCCATCAGCTAAGGATCGTCTTCTCGTTGTGCCATATCAGGTCCCCCGACGTCGGCGATGAGACCTTCCTCACCTTAATATTCGACAACAGCTCTCTCTTGGATCCGACTCTCCTAAGTACTTCAGAGTTACTGACACTATCGGTCCAGGGTATTCGGAGCATTCTTCGGGAAATCCACATTTAAGGATATGAGGGTAAAATAATGTAATATGTATGTAATAAACACCGTAAGAATTCTACAAGAATAATGATTGGCAAGGCAAGTAACATGATATTATGGGAGTATACTTTAGTGTTTATGTAGTCATTGGTGGTGTTTGTTGTTTGTGAGTATATTGATTCCTTATAGAAGTTGTACCCATTAGTTCACTGCACCGACTAATATAGTTCTAAATCTTATGATACATGATATGCAGTTCTCTCAAGTAAGAGGGTCTTGTATTGTGTTGAATACAAACATTATAATATAGGAATGAACATACAGCCAATTATGATGAAGGATAAAAGACACGATACATGGATTAAACGGTGGTTGCTTATTGCTCACTTGTTGTTCATTCAAATGTTATTTACACGGAAGCACTTTGTATGGAAGCTTCACCATACAGAGTATAGAGAAAATACCACATATACTCGTACAACAATATTATATGTAGGAGTATGTAGTTGTAGGTTGTACGTATCATCTGTACTGAGCTAATAGTGGCGCATGTCACGCTACAAATGTGCATTATTAAGTGTTACTTGTCTTGTTTTGTATTAGCTGCCTTTGAACTTCATTCTAGAACTAGAGAATACCCCTTCCGCATAGATATTGAAGCTAAACACGGAATCTATACGTTCTTCTACTTTAGTAAATATCTTGTACATAAAACTCATTGTTCATAAACCAACAATTCGTAATTAGTTCCATATTATATTAGCTCCCTATAAGAAACTATAGATCTACGCAGAGTATACATACATCAGGTATGTAGGTACAATGTACAATGATGTACTCCATACTCGTATGTATATATGCACTTTATTGAACTGCACCTTCACGGTAACCTGTCTTCATTACATAGATCTCGTGATCCATAGTCGATTGAGTTGGTGATTACTTTTGTATTATGCCAATATTAAATTAATCATACATGACGAGTATATCTATTATACTTGAAAGAAGTTCAATCACTTATAGCACTGAGATTGTAGAATATCAATGTCGTGGTTATGTCTTACTTTAATAAGATGCTTCATGTTAAATGATCGTTATTAAAATTCAAAACAAAGACAATCAGCATTATTCCTTCACTGTGGCTACTCAGTACTTAGTGCTCAGTGCTACTGTTCTGTTGACAGGTCGGCCACGCGAGTCTCTTGCCTTCTTAGAGATTGCATCTCCGACGTAATATTCTATTTTCACTATTAAATAATACTCTCAGCTAGAGTGTTGATAGTCGCGCAGTCCTCACATATCCAGCAATATATTATTTTATACATCTTCATAAATTTCATTCTCTTGATTTTATCATCACAATCACTTTATTCCACTTTATATGCGCCAGATTCGGAAATTCTTATGCGAATAATCGTGAGTAGATTTTAAAAGCAGATAAATCAGTATGCGTGTGGCTGAATACAATAATGATTAGGTGCGCGTGCGACGTCTTGTATGTTGGATAGCAAATAAATATTACACTATATTCCTAAATAACTACCTACATATGTAGGTATACATAGAAGTCATTCGAATTGTTTCGGGGTAGGGATTTCAGGTTTGTATAAACAATGATAAAATTATCGGGATGCATATCGCAAGTTCCATACGTTTTGTGTGAGGTGAATATTTCTTTCAAATACGAGTATATTATCATATTAGAGATACCTTCAGCGTAAATTAAAACACGAATAACCATAGTGTCCACGATAACTAATGTAGCAATTACCATATAAAATATAAGCGTTGCAATGTTGATGCAATAATTGAATGCTTCTTACAGTGAAATGTTATTTCAATTACGTGTTTAAGAACCAATAAGTTATTGAACAATTTCAATTCATATTACAATGTTTAAATAGACAACTATAAAAGACTTAATTTACTTAAGACGTAAATAATAAATAAGCATGCCTCAATACATTCCCACAGATCGTCTCAACCATCCTATAGAATATGGAAGCTGCAATTCATTGAGGATTACCTCGTGGGATCGAAAACAACATTTTCTTCATGTGAATTGAAATACTTGAAATAGCGCAGCGCTACTACCACTATAGCTTCCTTTACCAACATTCCATTATATATTTTAAAATTTATACCCGGGTAAAGATATTTAAGATCTACATTTACCATTCATACTGCAACGGTGACATTTATAATAATAATTGGATAATTTATATATCGGGTTTTAATAATGAATCACCATCTTGTGGAGTATTAAGTATTGAAATGCGTATCAAGAAAACTATTTCGTAGTACAGAATTAAGTTAGTGAATCATAAGTGAACTAATTCAATATCTATGTGCAGTGGCGTAGATTTTCATTTCGGAAAAGGCTTTGGCTTACGAAGTGCAAACAGTATAAAACTACGTGACTGAAAACATTAATAATTTTATATTACCATCATTAACAAAATAAAATCCGTGTGATTAAATTTGTTGAGAAATGCTAAAAGACAAGAACAATATAATGTATACAAACACCTGTTTTAATAAGAAAAGGGATTAATAGGTATGTGACAAGATATTTATAATAAAAATCTCGTCAGGTCCCAAAGTCTTTTTTTAGCGAAATATTGTCAGCAGTTTGGAATGTAATGAATGATATTAATTGCATATATTAAAAATAGTGTAGCTTACTCCATTCAATGCGTTTAGATTAATAGAGTGGTGTATTATTTATTTATTTATTAATTTACTATAATACTACACCATGCACGAGTTCACCATTCTACTTCTTTAGGTACATTCCACTGACATGGTGGATATTCCTCAATAAACATAAATAACAAATAGCTGACTAGTCATTAATAATTATGAATTGTATAGATATTTATTAATTAAAACTAGAATAGTTGAATGATATTTACTCCTAAAGCATGAGAACTAATCAATCTACAAGAATGGATTTCAAGTCACCTGTTATTCTAGCATCGCTGGGGAAAAAACGTACAAACTTGTTGATTATTATGAGTAATAGTAAGTGTGATGATGAACAACTTGTTTCATTTCCTTTAGATGCGACATAACTAGCTCATGATGGGAATAGCGCAATATTGGAATTGCATGTATTTTTACATTTTTCTCACAATTTCTATTATGAATGTATTAACAGCAAACAATTATTATTAAAACCCGAGTAGTAAAAACCCGGTTTTCGGATGACCATTCATTGAAATATTTTGAGAGTTAAATATTTTTTGATACAAATTTCACTATAAGAAGATGTTGAAACTTGCATACCTTCCATACCAGGATATAATATTCTGATTGAAAACCCTTAAAATATAATATTTTAATGCCTAAGGAGCTTACTTATCACTTAATTATGTATTTACATCGTCAAAATATTTATATTACGAGGTTGAGACAGATTGCCTGTTATTAGCGTATTTATAAAGACTTCCACTCAAGATTTATCTTATTAAAGTATGTAAGTAAATATAGGAAATTGCTTTATTGTATTGGTATTGAAATTATTTATATGTACACAGATACAGGTATGTACCGACATTGTAAAGTAAATTGGTATCTATATTACTATGGTAGGTATACACCTAATACGTAGAATATATTGTAATATAATGTAGCGAGGTAAACTCTTCTGAAATAACACCATAAATTGTTGTTAAAGTTAGTAAATAGACAGGTCTTATGTGAATTGACCACGTCCGAGAGATTAGATTAAGTGCATAAGGCTAATAGGGCATAGTGCTGATGTATGGCAGGAAATTATTGCCTACTGTGCACAATAAAGCAAGCCGCAAAGAACTTATCCACGGGATGCCAAACAAATTTACATCAACTTTATCTCAATGTTGCTCCATTCTTTATGTATTATCAATACCCTACTCTTATAATATCTACCTAACAACATTATATAAATAAAGTGTTGAAAATCAATAATGATTATATTACGAGAATATCCACGCACTTACATAGACTTCAGCTTTGGATACGAGTACGTAGCTCCTATTACACATTAATTTAAATCAGCATTCGGTAGTATTTTTATTTCCTATAAGTTCTATTGGTTTAAAGTTAAATGATACACCCAGATATGAAGCCCACTTATTTAAAACTAATATATTTTAATAGACGTATCTACAGTAATATGTAATAGCATAGAAAATTAATAACAACAAGAAACAGGACGAAATTCGAAGATTTATTGTCAATTAACAAGGCTATTTATTTTGTATGTCTTTCAAATTTCATTAAAATTGCTTAATATTTGGACTAAATATAAATAATAAAAGCAATCAACATTTTATTTGCAAAACTTTAAGGGATGGGAGCAGAGTTGCCGTCGACCAAAAAGTACGTGAAAATTCAAGTGTTTGCCGGCAATTGTGACTTAAAAATGGTAAATAATGGCTTTTCTTATTGATTAGATTAAAAATATAACCAATGAATAATTGAATATAGTTAATTTAGATACCGTAGGTGTAGAAGAAGAAATCTTATATTTATTCTAGCGTTAGTTTTTTTATAATAAGTAAGTGTGGAATATATTACTAATGCTACAAGAATCTCGCGAACATAACAATTAACACGGTGGAGAAATGTCAATAAAATTACACACCTTTATGGAAAAGTCTTTATATGAACTGTAGGAATAATTGTGGGTTTTATAAGAGCCAGGTAAAAAACTATAAAGATATATTCGCTGCATGAGGAGTCGGCATCTCTCTTCTTGATACAGGCATCTGGCATATGGAAAAGTGTCGATTAAAAATGAATCGATATCCATTTTGTCTATTTCGTTTTTATTTCACTGGATATAGTACTATATTTTAACCTGAATATGACCTAACCGCGAACGTTGAAAGAATAAAAAAAAACGAAAAAAACGGATAATAGATAACTATGTAGGTAGCAGGCGCGAAGCTACCTAAGAACACGATTCCCATCGAGTTACCTTTTGGAAAAAATAATTGGTACAATAATCTCTAATCTAACGTAATCCAATAAGAAATGTTAGCACCGGCTTCCCTTCTGCAGAAATCCACTCTTCGCCACTGATAGGTAGGTACATTATGCCGTACTTTTCCCCAGTTGTATGGATGTGGCACATTATTGTAAATGAAAATATCTATAGGTACTACATTTTTGTATGTACCTATATAAGACAATTTACTGGATAGTTCCACACTATTACTTGTATTCCAATGGTGGAATAACCAATGAGTCTTGAGTGTTTTATTGAATTAGTATGAGGTTCAGAAAGGGTGGTGAATGTCATTGCTGAATAGATCTAAAACATATTATGCAGGTTTATGGATGCTGGACACTCGAAAAATATAAAAAAGAGTGGAAGGGGGGGATAATTATGCAATCCGAGATCACATAGTTATAGATAGAGTATATCGAGTAATTATCTGAACAGATATACAGCAAAAGATGGACATTACATCAGGCTTATGACTGATCGTCGGTCGGTTCAATGTGATCACTTTGCATTTAAGTAACATTCGCCAATTTCAGTCCATCCATCTGCCGCGGTCGGGAATCAAACTCACTTAGAAAATTCTTACGTATATTCAACTACGACATGTAGAAAATTCCGATGTTCTCACAAAAAATATAAATTGAGATTTTCAAAATAATCTAAGTTAAATCTATCGATTCTGTAAAAGGCTATATTTTTTACAACTCAACGATATGGTATAATTTTTCCATTACGCTAAAATAGTTATTTGTATGCTTACACATTAGTTAATTAGGTTCTGTAGAAGACGAGATTATTGTATTTTGTAATCATTAAATAGATAAAAACTGTTATATGCATAATGGTGGATGTTATAAATTGATAACTCTCAGAGTTCCAGATGCTTCTGCCTCAATAAGGATCTTGTAATTACGTTACGTCTCCCATCTTCCCCTAATACGGCTGAATCCTATTTATTTATTTTTACAATTCCCCATTAAGTTTTATTGTGGCGCGCGCTCGTAATTGGTATTGTTGTGTACTGTTACTATTATGAGAAAGAACTTAACAACTTACATATTCATTAACAGGTTACACGATGTGTGTTCAAATAAGTAATAAAAATTAACAGCCATTAATTGATTTTATTTTCATTTTATTTATCACCTTTATGATACGTACAGGTGTCAATATTAGATACGCACAAACCTGTCATAATCTCATGGTCCGTATTTTTATACAGTCATATACATATCTAGGTATCTGTTATGGAGTAACAAAGAAATAAGTATGACTGCTTCTGATTTTCGGGTGAACCGTGTGCATGTAGTTTTATTTTGATTGACATTCCGAGACTCTTGCTGGTGTGCTTTTCTTCAGAACTATATACATACATTTTACCCGAAAATCAGGTGTCCACCGCGAAAACCTCTAACAAATACAAAACAAACAGGTGTATTTTACGTTTGTCGCGAGGATGACATACTCGTATATGGATCAACTTAGGGTTCTTTTTTCTATATCAATAATCTTCAATAATTAAAAATACACAGATAACTATTTTTTTCGATAGCAAAGGCGTTGCTTGATACAGAGCCGGATATGTCAAAAGGCTGTGTAGCTCGCCCACTTTTCACTTTTTTGTTTTGCGGGAATTCTCCCCCCCCCCCCCTCTCCGCTCTCTTTTCTTGATCCGGCCCTTACTTGATAGGTTTTGTTTTCCTTTAATAATCTTAGGTATAATAGATAAAAAAGAAAACAGAATAACCGCTAAAATTATTATAAAAAGTAGGTGTGTACCAAATGAATGAGATGTGATGTGATTAATGAAAAGAAAAATGACTTTATTCCTATAATCATAATATAAGTGTTGGTCGACGTTAATAAATTCTATTCAGCGTAGCTTGTCATTTCATATCATTTTTACTTATCAGTTTAGATAGGTACTATACGTATGAATAAATTGTACGGTTTCATGATCGATATAATGGTAATTATCATAGGTTAGATCATGATTGATACCTGCGTTAAGAAATCAAGATTAAACTACTTAGCAATTAATGGATCAGTGTTTGGAAAATGACTTGACCTCTGACCAATCACGCACGACTTCTGTCGGAATATGATCCCTCACTCCATGGTGTCTCACTTTCTTGTTATTCATTCAATACTACCTACAGTACACAGTGCCTACTTACATAATCAACAACCAGCTGCGTCAAGGAAGATAAACAACTGGAATAATACGAGGAATATTGAATTTGTTTCTCGAGAAACGCTAATTACTTATCTATGAATAGAGCGAACTTTATTGATAGACGTCTAAGAAATCGACTTATTCAGGTAGATTTTCTTGACAATTTATCTTATGGCATACGCTGACATTCCTGTCGATGTAATATCTAGAATGAATGTAACATTAAAGATTCGCTAAACTATTTTTTAAAATATGTGTTTTTTTTTCTAGGTGTTTACCCCACAAACGAGACCTTAAACATTGCTCTTCAACTTTTTGTTAGAACGATCGAACTTTTCGGAAAAATAACCCATAGTAAATACGAGTGATAACAAATAATGTCTTTAAACGTTTATATTTGCAAAGTTCATATATCAACTATCGCTGTAAGAAAAACTTTGGTTCATTCTGAAAATTTTCTCATAATGCAAAAACTAAAGCCGCCCATTTACGAGCAGGTACTTTAAGTTCCACTTGATTCAATTGTAGGTAATCCATTGATGTTGATTTTATAGATTTAAAGGAGGTAATTAAACAGTTAGGTACACATTAATTTTATAGACTGGTAAGTAAATCTACTTTACAAAAGTAAAGGAAAAGTTTACACAATAATCACGAACACAATTCCATAAAAAAATATGAAACAAAAGTTCTCACGCATTGTTTAATACTCAGTACTTGTAGTCCTACAAAGTTTGTCCTTTGGTTCTCACAAAATTGTTACAGGGAATTAAGATACTTGAAGCGACAGAATATAAGGGAAAATATCAATACTGTTCTGTCGTGTGACGTGGTGACAGTCGAAGAGAAAAATTGCGAGAGGATAACCATCATTGATCTTGAGATAAAAGAAATGAAAATCATCTTAGATCGCGATGGCAAATGTACCTAAATATGGCAAACGTTGTAGCGAAATGATTGAAATATTATCTATAAATCTCAAATTATAGTAATTATTTTAACATACTTTCATAAGATTTTACGCTTTGAGAAAATAATTTTGTTTTACTTACGCTATATTGACAATTACGACGTACCAACTATTTTTAAAAGAAAATTTTTAAAAACAGCAATTCAAGTTGTATTCTTCGGAGAGAGTTAATCTGGAGAAGAGTTTTTTAATAACATATATATTTCATTTCCAACTTTCTCGGCTTTCTTTTTACAGATAAACGATATAACTTTATTGTAGGGGCATTATTTTATTTCATCCTATTTTGTGCCTTTTCGTTTTTATTTTAATGTTCGTTTAAATAACAATATACCTGCGTCAAACTAAAAGATGGTCACCCTGCGTGTTACAGCACAGCTTTTTCCGACGCATGTCAAGTTTTTTGTAGACTCAGTGATCTGAGTGCATTTCAGAAAAAACTTTGATTGAAAGACTTCGGTGAGACAGCGAAAAATTAATAGAGTTCTGACCAATCAGTGACTAGGAAGAGCGGGCTTTTTGCTTTTAATTGGGCAATTACATACAAGAATTTAGGTTCCAATTAGGTGAAAATTATTACAGAGGTGTGTCGATAAAAGTCACCTTCCATGGTTGATAAAACTATTATAAAATCAACTGCGTTTATACTTCTTAAGGGCTTGGCACCGCTAATGACGTCACAGACATTTTCCACGGCATTAAGGTTCAAAATCGCGTGACAATCGCATGATACAATGGTAAAAATAGCGTTTTTTTCCATTTTTCGGGGTTAATTTTGCGTCTATCAAAAAACTTTTACGGTTATTCCCTAGATTTTGATCAGTACAAAAAAAAATTTACCCCGCGACTTTCGGGAAACGAGTTTCCGTCTTTCGGAAAAAAGTACAGAGTTGTTTTAAAAACATTTTTTTGAGAAATCTATACAAGATATAAAAAATCTTTTACGGTTATTCCCTAGATAAAGGTTCTATGCATCTACCCTATTTTGTTCCAAAGCATATTTAGTAACGGTTGTCGAGATAGGAGGTCTCCCGTTTTTAGAAATTTTTGAAATGTCGGTATGCACACTCTTAAGTCGCAATAGCTAAACATATCTTACGTGTATACGAGTAGCAACATCGTTAGTAAAACAACTTCATTTGAACCAATGATAAATTACAAATAACGTACTGATTATAATTAGTTAGAGAATGCCGAGTCGTAAACATAGGACGTTATAGAATTTATTCCAAGTCAGTCAGTTATCAAATTATCATAAAAATATTAGATGCTATAAGAGTATGGTACTAGCAAAGGGACTTCTAGGAACGCCGTTATTAATTTAATATATTTATCTGAATTTATTATCGAGATATTGGTGACAGGTTTTACCCAGATGAGTACACATAAGAAATCATAAAAATATCGAGATATTTATTACCCGCAAAGTCTAGTCTGTTATATTAAAATTAATAGAATAGTTCTATGTATGGAAACATTAGATACAAATTTTTGCAATGTTAATTCGTTCAACTTTTTATACACCTGACTCATTCACATGTTCAGCCTCGTGGTCCACTGTTGGATATACGAGAGTTTGAATTTAACAGTTGTTTTCATTCGGGATTAGAAATTGCAGTGTTTAATATTTCTCTGGTACTGATTTGGTACTCGTGTAGTGCATAATGAATATTGTCACATGTACATAAGTTCCTATAAAACATGTTGATTCTGCAGATGATAATAATATAGAATAAATACAGCAGCAATGTGACATAAATCAAGCGTTTTCATGAATGAGTATAGAATAATAGCGTTATTACAGTCCCCCGCTGTTCGGTTGAGGTTTGATAGATTTTGCTCTTATTATTTCCCTGTTCAAGTGTAATGATGGTAGAGCGATGTTGCATTCACTAAGCCATATTTGTCTCCAGTACTTCGTAGAAGACTTACATTTTATATTACACATCCATCAACATATCCAACTCCGGCGTAGGAATTTACAAGTAATTGGTGACCAATTGCAAGTTAAAACGATATCAATTTTGTTTTTACATTTGCAATAAATATGTAGAAATATTTCTGGATTGTTGGTGTATAGATTACCTGTACAGTGTACATCTAATATCAAACATTCAACGTGTAAATGTAACCCGAATAGAAAACAACAAACATACAGGGTGATTGGTTCCGCTGTTCAGATATTTTGAGAGGTGATAGAGGGTGTTTTGAAACGTAGATCTGCCAAATGGATGTCATCCCAATTCTTAAGGGTTGCGGAGTTACACCCTTTTAAAAAAAAACCACCCCCGACATCGACCATCATCACATTTTACTGAATAACTCTGATGCTACGAGTCCAAAATTAAAAAAAAAAATTTATATGTCTCGTAATAAAACAAGCTTTTAAATGATGTCAAAAATATTTAATAATAATAATAATAACTTTGCTAAAATTAAACACAAAAACAAAATTTCATTTTTTTTTTGTTGAAAGTTTTGACAGTTTTAATTTTTTTTCAATAAAAACTATAATTAACTAGTACTTTTTTTTCTTTTAATAAATACATTAGACTCTTGTGAATAAAAATGCTGAACATTATCTATCCATATTTTGAGACAGTTTTTCAAAATCTTCGATTTTGTAACTACATATTCAATAAAAAATTACTTCTTCGCTTATACCTCTTTTAGTACTACGTACCTACAATAAACAGGTAGTCAGTAGCGAAGAAGTAATTTTTTATTGAATATGTAGTTACAAAATCGAAGATTTTGAAAAACTGGCTCAAAATATGGATAGATAATGTTCAGCATTTTTATTCACAAGGGTTTAATGTATTTATTAAAAGAAAAAAAAGTACTAGTTAATTATAGTTTTTATTGAAAAAAAATTAAAACTGTCAAAACTTTCAACAAAAAAAAAATGAAATTTTGTTTTTGTGTTTAATTTTAGCAAAGTTATTATTATTATTATTAAATATTTTTGACATCAATTAAAAGCTTGTTTTATTACGAGACCTAAAAATATTTTTTTATTAATTTTGGACCCATAGCATCAGAGTTATTCAGTGAAATGTGATGGTGGTCGATGTCGGGGGTGGAATTTTTTTAAAAGGGTGTAACTCCGCATCCCTTAACAATTGGGATGACATCCGTTTGGCAGATCTACGTTTTAGAACACCCTCTATCACCTCTCAAAATATCTGAATAGCGGAACCAATCACCCTGTATACATTAATGATAGTTTTTGAAATAATACAGGGTGTTTGATAGATAGATACAGATATCTTCAGGAGTGATAGTAGAGGTCATTTAGGATCTTTTGAGCCAATCTTAGCTTAGTCAAAAGTCGCACGGTTCTCGAGATATTCGAGATTTTAACTTTTTTTCGAAATACCCCGAATCGCTCAAGTTTCAGCCCGATACCATCGTAATTAAAGGTACCTACTTAGTTCTATTATTCTTTTTTGTTACCTGAATATGTGTTTAGTCTTTTTGTATCATAAGTTTCAATCTGAAAAACAATCATGTTAAAAAAATATCGCATTTAAGTTTCGAGAAAGAGATATCTCAAAAACGAGGTACGACTTTGGAGAGGATTTTAGATAATAAAAAAATTGTCCAAAGATTCAGAAATCTGGAAAAAAACTTCTCTGGTTTATGCTCTTTCAAATGATATACAAAACATTATAAAAAACATTATTTTCGTAGATCTATGATACAAAAACTTAAATAGATCACTACTATGTTAAGCAAATTTCCATACAAATTCGGAAATAGTGAATTGGGAGGAAATGTGTTTTTCAATATGCAACTGTACATATAGAAAATTTGTATGGAAATTTGCTTAAATTAGACGTGATCTATTTAAGTTATTGTTTCATAAATTTATGAAACTACTGTTTTTTATGATGTTTTGTACATCATTTGAAAGAGCATAAACCAGAGAAGTTTTTTCCAGATTTCTAAATCTTTGGACAATTTTTTTCTTATCTAAAATCCTCTCCAAAGTCGTAACTCGTTTTTGAAATATCTCTTTCTCGAAACTTTAATCCGATATTTTTTAATATGATTGTTTTTCAGATTAAAACTTATGATTCTAATAGACTAAACACATACCCAGGTAACAAAAAAGAATGATAGGACTAAGTAGGTACCTTTACTTACGATGCTATCGGGATAAAACTTGAGTTATTCGGGGTATTTCGAAAAAAAGTTAAAATCTTGAATATCTCGAGAACCGTGCGACTTTTGACTAAGATAAGTTTGGCTCAAAAGATCCTAAATGATCTCTACTATCACTCCTGAAGATATCTGTATCCATCTATCAAACACCCTGTATATGGATCAATACATTAATGATAGTTTTTGGAAGTATGTAATGAAATACAGACGGAGCTGCAAGCTGCAAAAATAACAATGCTTAAAAACGTATTTATAATTTCAGGAATGTATTAACTTGTGAAAAACAACTACTAATTAAGACATTACAACATTTTTCCTCGTCAATTTGAGTTATGTTGGTTCGAATATTATTATATATAGTTAGTTGGCTATGTACATCTTGTATGTATGTATGAGTGTAAGTTGTAGTGATAAGTATATGAGTTACAGAAAAGAGGAATGCGAAATAAATGTTAATTACGAGGCAGTTGTTTAATTAAATTCTATTTCCTAGTAAACGGAATGCCGATACAACGCCGCCGCTCTTATTCAGTCTCAATTTCATGAACGTCTCATAATTTATTTTCAATGATCTTGTAATAGGATTTTTTCTCATCAAACTGATGCGTCCGGGATTGAAAATTGTAACAGTAATAGATTCTTCTAATTTAAAATATGAAATCAATTTACGATCGATAATCGATTTTATTGGATAATTTCAAATTAGAACGGCAAGTTTGTGCACCATCTGTAAATTAGTAATCACATTATAAACTTTAGTATTTTTTTTATTAATATTTCATACAATAAATTGATAATATTGCGGAGAGTTGATAGTTATACAAATCTCTATCAATTTGCCGCTATTTTGATCTCATTAAAGAATATTAATAAAATTTTATGGAAGCTGATCAAATGACATTTATGACAAAATGGCTAATCACTAATCAGATATTAGTTTTAGAAAAGATACGCAACCGATAAAATTAATAATTATATATTTACCTGCATATATAAGTATAAATATTACGATAAAGCTTTAACTACCTAATTAGTATATCAATTAACGGATGATTTGTTTTTTCATATTAATATAAAATTTTTTTTTCGAGATATTTCTCAATTCCGGCAAAAGTAACACAAAATGTAAGTGTTACCAACTTGGAAAACCAAAACAGGTAAGGGCTTCAGAAATGACACGGGAGATTTAACATACGAGTACATTGCATAACATCACTCTGAATGTTATTTATTTATTTATTGTATTGTCTTACAAGTACATCACATCCTTTATAAATTATTGACGACCAAGGAAAGAATAGCGGGACTACCTGTGCCAGGATGTGGGCTTTGGTTCACAAAAAGAGTTAAAAAGAACCGAAAAATACAGGATAAGTGGAAACCAATCGCAACGATTGAAACTGGAGAAGAAGAAGAGGATACAATTTAAAGATTGAACATGCGGTAAAGATAATTTTCGCAAGCAAACTCTGTCGTCAGAAGTTTAATTGAATGTCTTTTTTTATATACTTAGTCGCTGGCTCATTCAATGTTGAAAGTCATCGAAGCTCTATCGGAAAACACAATGTTGCAACATGGTGACATATTTTCAGTTAGTTCAATTTGAGTTGAAGGGAATTGCAGTAAGTAGTGCTAAAAACTCGTCCTAATGATTAGTTTTAATGATTTGTTATTGATCTATAAATATTTTTTTGGTTGCTGTGTGTTGTTTAAAAATGTATAAATTACTACCTTACTAGTCTTTCAATATTTTCTGTTCAGTATTATTATAGGTCTGGTAGCAGTCAATAGAATGTAATACGTATAATTAAATATATTCACGATTGACGTTATTTCTTTCAGTTAAATACCCATTTATTAAATATTATAATAATTGTTCTCATCATCGTTTGTCAAAGGAATATTATATTCGTAATACATCATACCTGTACCACTAGGGTGACCATAAGTATAGTTAACTCATACAAATGTAAAGTTCGTAAAAACATATGGATTAGTTTATAATGGAATTCCGAGCACGATTATGAACTACTCGTAGTTTTTTTACATATAAACTGGAAACTATGTATCCTGTATCATGAAATAGGTACAAAGACAAGGAACTTCAGAGGGGCTGTATTGAATGCCCGAAAGCAAGCCTTTTAATTTAAAGTTCTGGGCTTGATTTTCAATTTTGGGTTATGAAAATGTCGAAGAATAGTAATAAACTCACTCCAATGAGAATATCATAAATCCTAGTGAGAGAAGTAGTGTTGACTGATTGACAATTTAATCGTCCTATAAGTACTAGATTATTAATACTTTAAATATTATTTAACAAAATGTAATTCATTCTGTAGTCACAAAACACCTGTATTCGCAAGAGAGTATAGTATGTACTGACTCGTCATGAATCATGGACTAACCAAATCATGGCTGCCACAGGTACATCAGTGGTTGGAGCAATGCGTACGGTGGTGTGTCGGGAGACAGTGGAGGATCCAGGATTCAATTTGGGGGGGGGCTGAATGTCGTCACATGGTAAAAAGTACTGTCACTCAACGTTTTGGGGGGGCTAAGGGGCTGAAACCCCTAGATTTGTTGTATATAAAGTACTGTCACTCATGGTTTTGGGGGGGGCTTCAGCCCCCTAGCCCCTCCCCTGGATCCGCTAGTGTCGGGAGAGGTGGAGGACAACAATCCAAAACGCAGTACGGACAAGGAGAGAGGATGGTCACGACCCTCAGCAGTGAGGACATCGACGCAGAAGAAGATAGTATGTATGAACTCATCACGGTGCGATTTGATTAATGATAGGTAAGTAAAGTATTTGTACAGAGTTCGTACAAATATGTACAAAAAAAACTAAAAAATCCTTTCAAATGAGCTGTTGATGGTCACCTTAGTCAACCAATAATAATATTTCATACAATGATGGGAAAAACTTGTTTTAATTATAAATCCCTCACATCAAATACCGGCGATAATTTCAAAATATATTAAAACCACATTCATGAAGAAGATATTTCCATGAACCTCTCTACATACCCTGCACGTAATTAGGAATCTCAGCAGACACATATTTTCACGCTTCTGCGAGAATATTTTATATGGAAGTGACAGCTTGTTAAGGATCTTGTGTGATGAAGTGAAACATGAGTGTGAAAATGCCGTGATTCAATTTGCCGAGAGTGAATGTCGAATAATCATTTAGGCAGCTTTTTTTATTAATACGAAAGGATGGCCAATTTAACGAGAAGGCTGTCATAATGAACATTTAATTAATGGATGGTGGTAATTTAAAATTTGATCGTTAATATTTTTGATTGCAAGTACGTACCTACTTAAGTTTATAATTCTCAGTCTTTTAGGTTTGCAAACTTGTTGACGATAATACAGTGTACCACTACCGCACTTATAAAAAATACGCATCGATAAATTGTATATAGAGATCTTCATCTTCTTCTTCCCCATCCCATACCTTTTACTACCCTACCATAAAATATATATTATAAGTTAATTGTGTGTTTACTGTGATTAAATCAATTTTATGTTAAAAGTCTTATGTACCTGTAAAATTTGCTATCGTGACTTATTTGTTCCTTGTGAATAAATAAATAAAAAGTAAAACTCAATTCACAGTTATCTAAGATGTTATATTGAAATTCTACAAAACTGTACTTTACTTTAATGTAAATTGGTCCTGTTTGAATTATGTCGTACAAGATACAAAAATTTAATACGTAGTTCTATTATAAATTTATCTAAATCACATAAAATAACTCCCACACATATTGGTGCGTTTATAGTTATCATGGGACACATTAATGTAAACAGATAATTTGTAATTCTCGGTATTTTATTGACCAAAAATTTAATTCGGTATAGTGTGATTAAAATACTGTAGGCGATAAAATATCCGGGAACACCTGAGAGATTGAGTGCCAATTCCGTATTATTAATTACACAAATATCTATGTACGCACATAATACTCTATCATATTGAATATGATGACAAAATATTTTCATAAAAATGCATTAGATATAGGGGTTAGCTGGCAGAGATCGCAGCACTGCGATAAGCTCGCCCCAGTGAACAAATATTGTGATTTATATTTGAAATGTTTACATGTCTTTGTATCTTGTTCACTAAAAGTGCAAATAAAATAAATACAATGCATGGCTGGTGCAGTTGGCTGGATCGGGAGCAATTAATCTGGAGGTTCCAAGTTAGAATATCGGTACTGACGATGTGCGAGTATATTCTACACAGCATAACGCAAGTTTTTAGTTTGCATGCATACATAAACCCAGAGATATTAGAAAATTGTATTTATAAACAACATTGTATAAAAACGCTTGTATAACTGTGGGTATGGGACCATAAATCAAATACGTATAGGCATTTTGGGTTTGATTTTAAAATAGAATATTTAGATTTAAAAATGCCTTAAATAAACTTAGATTTGCTTTAAATAACCTTAAGGTAGGCACTAAATCTAACAAAGAGAATCGGGGAACGGTTCGATTCAATTTACAACTTGTGAAAATTAAATTTATGTACGTAATTTGGATTCCATGTAGTAAGTCCAAATGAACGAGCGATATGGCAGGTAGAGGCACGAGTAGTATATGCGTGTTGCTTCAGTAGCATAGATAAATGTATATTGTTTACCTCGCAGCTATGGAGAATGCATGAAAACGATTGTGAAAAATGTTTCTATATTCTAATCAATGTAAGCCCAAAGCCATCATCAATATACTACACAACATAATTATTTTTTATTTATGTTTTTCTGTTCTGAGAATAAATTATTTGTCGGGCAAACAATACAAAAGCCACACATTAATACACTTTAGATTATGTGTAATTATTTATTCGTGAAGTTTCTAAAAACGTGTCATTGATTCATAATATGTCGACAGATTAGGAAATATTGAACCGAGCGATGATTTTATTTTTACAACAAACTGTTAATGTATTGCTTTCAACAAATTACAATACACTTTATGTCCTAGTATAACATAATCAATATTACCTACAGCGAATAAAAATGTTATGTGGAACACGACATCTACTTATTTCCGGTGAAGAATTTTATTTAATTCTAATGGTTTCTTGTCGATCTGCGTGAAAATCAAACCGTTTATTTTAGAAATAAATGTGTACATAAAATATTACAACATTACCTTTTTTCGAATACGAGTAGGTATTGCATCAGGTCAGAAAATAAATAATATAAAACATTTTAAATCAACCAAATTCAAAAAGATTGTCGTCATTACAAAAGGAATTGAATTGTTTATTGATTTTTTGTGAAATATTCAGACAGTGTATGCGTCATTATGAAATACACATTTTCATACAATAAATAAACCATGCCTATATAAGTTTACTTTAATAACATTATATGTATATTTATTATTATTCTAATGAATAACGGAGTAGCTGCAATGAAAATTATTAGAATTCCATGACAATAGGTGTTTATGTCACCGGTACATTGAATTTATGAGGCAGCCATAGAGTTAATCTCTGTGCATAATATCGATTTAGATATTTACTAAATAATAACGTTTGAAAACTATTTGCCCACATGTTTCACTAAATTGTCTGTAAATTTTATACACGAGAGTCATAATTTTTTTTTCAAGTTGATAATCACGTAGTTAAATTCACAACTGAAGCATTTACCCCCGTTTTCACCAACTTTTACCTAAGAAGGAAACCCCTAAGAAATTTCCATACAAAAACAGAGATAATATTCTATTTTTTGACACGCAGGCCTACCAACCACACCCTAATTCCATACAAAATGCAACACGCAACTCACCTAGCTAGCACCTAGCCTGGGCAGAGATATTTGGGCACCTAACGTAGGTGAGTTGCGTGTTGCATTTTGTATGGAATTAGGGTGTGGTTGGTAGGCCTGCGTGTCAAAAAATAGAATATTATCTCTGTTTTTGTATGGAAATTTCTTAGGGGTCTCCTTCTTAGGTAAAAGTTGGTGAAAACGGGGGTTAGCTTTATATAATTTTTGCAGCAAAATATCGGGATTTGTGAGAGTTGATGATGTAAAGGTGCTGTAAAGGCAATTTGATATGTTTCCTTTAAATTATGTTATTTTAAGTATGTTAATATTAATTTATGCATTCAATATAATAATTTATCCAGGCAGTTTAATTAATTGATTCACAAATTATAGTAAAGACCTTGTACCCATTGTACCTACATTAGATTACGTATGTTATAGTTAGCTATGTACAACAAGGTTTCCATTCGTTGAAATCTTTTCATATAATTTTATTGTACAATGAAATGCTATTAACTTTTTAACTGGACTTTTCTCTAGGGATGTTCAATTGTCATACGAATAACACACTTTATCAATTAAACCATTTCAGTGCAGTACTATCCACTGTATTTCCTCACTACCTCATGATAAGTATAGGTGCCTACAACAGATCAATAATATCAAGGTACAATATTGAGTCATTAAGACATTGTTTAAATATTTCAGACATAACTCACAATGAATATAAATCAAATGAAATGTACTTGAATAACATATCGACACCTTTATATGTTTGTTAATAACAATTATACATGTACCCAATATTGTAACACCGTACTACCTATATAGGTGATAAGAAAATAACTCGACGCCACTTTTTTAATCAAATACTTTTAATAGAGATTGTTTCATATATAGTAAATGAGTTTTACTTTTCTGTATATGTACTGATGTGATAGGACTTTTGAGGCGCCACGATTTGTTTTTTTAAGTAGGCAATATACTTTTACAATGGTTAAATACCTTTTATAAAATACTATGTCCATTGTTACTTGTTACAGCAGTATTCAAGAGGAATATATTATTAAGAGTCCATAGAGAAAAACTTTTTTAATGGCCAACTGTCTAGCAATAGATATACCATCAATATCTTCTAGATTTGATGGATGTTTCTTGGAAAGTATCTAGTCTATCGTAAACTCTACTTAGAATTACGTAAGGTTTTTTTCGTAATACTTCTATAATTATTTTTACCAGAACCTGAAGGTATAGGAATTTATTAAGAAGTACTTACTAATATCATGGTGGTATCATTTTCTCATTGTATTCTTTAATAACCTTCTGTCGTTCCCTTTGAGAATACAGTACATCTAAAAAATCTTTTTTCCATTCTGAACTGAGATTTTTTTAATGAAATTCCTTGAATGATTTACAGTTACGAAAAATAAGGAATCACCACAGTTAGAACATGTCATTTTTGAGTAGGTATAGATCGTATTTTTGATATAGATAGCAATTCATTAAAAATTATAAAACTAAACCTTTACCTACCTATTGGAATGATGTGAGTATATGTAATTAATAATTGATCAGGTAGGTATAGGTATAGGGTGTAGTGGGACTGAGTATAATGTGACTACATTGATTACTAACTTATGCTCCACCGTGATACAACCACTCCTGTTATAATATTAATTACTTACTACAACCTGCATCAATATCAACTCGTTATATTTTATGATATTATTTTATTACACCTTTTGCATAATCTATACGATAATTACTTTAATTAATTTTACCGCGTATGAAAATAATGTTGCTCGCTTGTTACAACACGTAGAGACGTGAATCGCTTACATTTGTTTAAGTAATATTTTATATTGTGGATATTAACTATTTATGACAATAAATCCATAATAAATTACTACACCCTTCGTACGATTTACACCTTTAATATAATATTTTATCGATACCCGTAATAATATAAATATGCGTCTACAATATTCATTGCGGAATTATTTATTGAACGACTGCTTGTTTCAGAAATATTATGTTTCAAATGAAATCCGAGTTGCTCGCATTTCTCCCTTTATAAAAACTTTATTTAAATTATAACATGGCTGTAAACTCGTATGTACTGTACCTCCCTATAATATTATGTCATCATCAATCCTCACCTACATTATTAACAAACATCTAATGCTTGGTGAACACTTTATGTTCAATTTACACATGTTGTTTGTTGTTGGAGAATATGGATTCTCCTTCTGAAAAGATGTGTGGGATATTATGAGCGAGAAATTAATTAATTAATAGAGGGAAATTAGTAAATTAGTACACTGTGCAGTGTGCATGCAATACTTTTGAGTTATTAATTATTGCTGATTTAGAGAAAAGTTTCAACCAATTAATTTTGTGATGAAGCTATACCGAACAGTATTCATAACTGCGTGTGTCAGTTAACTTATGATTAAAATTAGCATAATGTAGATTGTGATACATATGATAGTTACTTACTGAAAATTTCCATACTGTATAAGTATATCTTATGGGAAACATTTCGAATCATTAGGTATTGTCAGTGAGTGCAGTCATTGATTTGTTCGAATATGGATTATTTTGATTGCATACATTCCTTCCACAGTAGAGTTAGAGTCAAGTGGTGGTGTCTTGTGACGAATGTCACGGCATTCTGTCTGTCACAATCTATCCACTTCAGGTGTGTTCTGCATCAATCTATCACGTCACTTCACATCACATCACCAAACAGGCAATAGACAACAAGTCCACTACTTTACTATAGGCAAACTATGTACAGCCACCGGTACACTTTATATTATTATGGATAACCATCGTGACAGAGAATAGCTTCAAGTATCTACATATCTATGTACGTATTACCTAGATAGGCAAACATGTGTCTAGATGTGCGTACAGGAACAAATTCTTTCCTATATATTTTACATACAATAAACATATCTTCAATCATTGGATTGTGTGCTCCTAGACAATAAAAAAATTAAGATCTTATCTGTTGTGATCTGACATAATAAGGCATATATTGCGTAGACCATATACCTACCATTATACATATATTATTGAGACTAATATACTGCAATGCATATTGTAGTTATTAGTATGCAATACCAAATCAAATGATGCAATTTTAATATTAAAGGATACAGTACAACCAATCTCCCTTACGAAACTAATTAATTCATAGTCACTCTATCACTACATTAATAACTAATTTAAATTTTCAAATAAATTGCACGAAAAATATTGAGTTCATTGAGAAAGATTATTGTATACTCGACTTCTATATTAGGTGTTATTTCTACGAGTTACCTACTTAAAATAATATGTAAAAAAATAATGAAAATGAGTTGACTTGACCAGTCGAAATTGACAAGAAATTTAAATCCAGGCTACCTCTGTCATTAGGAAGATATGAAGAATTATACTGTAATGCGGATGAGTTGTTTTAAAAAGACGCCGTCCGTGATTTATTCAATTACCATAATATTAAACAGCTGTAAATTCGTAACTTATAATCTTACTATTCAATTATTATATTCAGCAGTTCTGTTATTTATCAGCGGGTGAGGAATTATAATAATATTGATTAACTACTTTTTATACTAATGAGACATAGATGGATTGATTTCAAATGAATAAATCTATTAATATTTAATATACAACATGATATAAATTATAGGTAAATATTATGTACGATCATCATATTATTGATTGCGACTAATATTTATGTATTGGGTATATCAGAGTAATTGGGCAAGCTACTTAATACTTACGTATATATTGTATGTAATGTTATGTTAGGTTATGTTCATTCATGGGTCAACAATCTCTCTATGCCTTCATGCTCTCCTAATACGGTTTTATGAATAGATTTTAGAATGTTGTGTTTTTTTTAATACAGTTTAATGCTGTTGATAGTTATTATTATAATACCACATCATATTTTAGTAATGGGATTGCATTTATATGCAAATATCATCATAAAATTAAATGTTTTTGATGAACACATAAACATATACATAGATAAGTGTTTCGTGCATTTTATTAGATTTCATCAGCACGGGGGGCACATGAAATATTACAAGAAATATTTAGTGGGGCTCTGCTTTAGGAGGTTTTTGTAGATACTAACAATTAAGTTTATAGGTGCATATTTCAAATAGTGATTTTATTGTTTTCTCAATTTGCAATAAATAACATGGTAAATTTCAACGTGTATAAACGTTATATGTATTTGTATATGTGTTTACTTGCTTCTATTGGTATGTATGAGACATCCCACATATGAGCGTGCAAAATATGAAGCATCATTATATAAATTAAAATAATGAATTATTCAACGCGACTACGTAAAAAAAACTTACTAGTTTTATATCAAAATATTCCGCTTTATTTCCTGCCATGCTTATAAATAATTATACGTCTATAATCACAATGTAGGTGCGAGCTACTTGGACTGGGCAGAAGAGAGTATGAAATAATATTAGTAAGAACATTGGATTGTGAACCAGACGATCTCGTATGAGAACAATGATGAAATATAAAAGTTTATTATGTTACTTATAGAAAATTATGATTAATTGATGAACACCAATTTCGAATGGAAATGTTTAATTAAAAGTGTTTAACATTTCTATAACAATCTTAATGAGGTGTGCAGTGATAGGTCTTGCATACAAATAGTCTCATGTCTCATAGATAATGGTGTATGGTGTATCATGTGGATATGTTATGTAATAATAATTAAGATGCGGAGGCATAATATGACAACCAGTCCACATCTCCAGGACATTATTATGGAAAGACCAGGAGGTAGGCTTTAACAATGTTTACATTACCACTTCACCTACTCGCGTGCATAATACCACATACTACCTGCCTATACCTTCCTATACACTACATGTATATACTAGTAACTATAGGATCGCATTGAAGATATTTCAAAGGAATCCACGATGATCATAATAATAATAATTGGATAATTTACAGCACTCCTTGCAGTCTTACCAACATTTTCGAACATTCTTAAACTCGAACACCTACTACATATAGTTTGATTCTGTACCTATAGACACACACTCACTTAAGTAGTATACCTGCCTACAGTATGTGGAATAATTAAAAAAATTGAATACAAGTACTACTACATATTTAATGACTTTATAACGATAACAAGTATTTTATTTTCTGGTGGTAATTCAATTCAATTTATTTCTCAAAATATGATGATACATTTGAGTAATTTTGAAAATATAATATTAACTAAAATCACATTAGTCGCCCCCAGACAGCATATTTATATGTAGCTGGTATAAGGGCTCAAAACACACTTGAGTTTGCACAATAATGTATCACTCATACTGATCACTGTTGTTATATAGTGCACTGTTATGAACACTGAAATTCACCCTCAATTACTCAGTATAAACTTTTTCAATGCCTTAGCAAACTGTCGTATGTTTGCATTTTGCCTGATATCATTTGGTAATTCAACGTATGTCATTGAAGCTGTATATAAATATCACACTGTCTTTTTTACCAAATATTGAATTTTATAACATACTTTCGTCTCCGAATCCTACTAACTAAGGGCACGTAATCAGGAGCAGCAAATAAGAAGAATAGTGGAGGTAGTATATTAAGTTATACTTTATACGGATTACAGAGACAGATATTCCTAATTATATAAATCGTAGTTGGTAGCTATAAGTTTAACTCAATAATTAGCGATATTTTTCATGGAAATCACCAATTAAATTTATAAAGTGGTGACGTCATAATCTTTAACTGCTTATAATTACAAAGCAGTAGTTATAATAATAATCAATTTTATAACCTTATGAAATAAATGATTTTTTAATTATTAGAACATACAGCGAACAATCTGTTAAAGAGTATTAAAACGTAATTAAAATAAGGTTCAATTTAATAGAAAATTCAATAAATGACTTTATCTGATGTTGTTACAAACCGAAAGAGAAAATAATTCACATTAAAAGTCGATAATGAACATAAGTCAAGTAAAATACATCAAGTCTATATATTATCATGATTAATTTTATTTCCTTAAATGTTATTGCCTATTATTAACATTATTTATCCATATTATTAATTATTGAATTATGAAAATAATTAATTTTCAAATTAAAATCGAGTTTAACAATAAAACGAGGATTGGCGCTTGGTTAAAATTACTGCATTCTGTATTTATTGGTTACTTAAACAGATATTATGTTCTGATCCATTACTTGATAAAAATACACATAGGAGTTATTATAGTTGGACGTGTTTTACAAAATATACCCGACACACCCGGTTAGGTTGTTATTATTGGACGATATTTAATAATAATTAACGTTTAATTCATTACAATTCATTCGTTATAATAAAAAGCTTTAGTGTGTTGCTTTGGCATTTGTTTCCTATAGAATCTAGTTTAAACATGAGTGGAGTTTTACCTTAGCAGATATTTTTCTTTCCGTCCAATCCAATTCCTTCTCCTTTCCCTCCCTCTCCTCCTCCTCATTCCATTTCCGTCGGATCCTTTCATATATTGCCTAAGCATAATAAATATTAGTTGAGTATATAACTATGTTTTATCTGTGTATGAATAGGACTAAGTTTGTGTTATTGTGTTTGTGGATTGTCGTTGTTGTCATTTGTGTACCTACAAATGTAATTGCTCAGGTTTGTCAATACTTTTTCTATTTAATTGTACTGTTGTGACTGTATTTGTATCATAGATAAATAAATAAATAAACGAATCACAAAATTTCATGCAAGTATTAGAACGTTAAGAAAAAATAGAACAACACCAATTTTTCGTATCTACGTAAAACTTTCAAAAATGGTTTTGTCACGTAAAACTTTCTAAATCTGAAGAAGTCACCAGCACCAATGTCGAAACGTCGATCAAAATCTAACTACACACGGTTCGCCAGAAAATCAAGCAATCATTTCAAATATGGTGTCTAGATAATTTCCAACAGTTTGTGATAACTTTGAACAAAATAAATAATTAAATATTTTATGTTATATGTCACTTATTTTAAACAGGATCACTTTTTTCAGAAATGTGAATTGAATTTTCACGGGTACTAACTAGTATATAAAATATTAGTGAAACTACGTACTGACATAATTTCTTGTAAGCTGTTTATACTGATGATACTTAATATTGATAAAATTAATAATTACATTGCCACAAAAACTATCACCTGCCATATGACAAGTAATTTTATTGTATGTTTTTATTACAAGTATTTAATATGGCATCATCTGCAGAGTGTAAATAAATATAGTTATTTAATATTCGTTTAAAGTTTTTGCTGTTTACATACAATGATCAATAAGTATTTAATTATAGCCGCCAATTGATAAATTAAATAACAATAGTAGTACATCAATAATGACAGGAATTTTAGCAGTTAGTAGATGCAGACACCATGTAGAACGACCTTAAAATAAATTCTGTTAGTAATTACGAGTCTTTAATCGGCAAACTTCTCAATGTTCAATTTATTTATTCATCCAGTCTAGATGCATTTCTCTATAGAAAGTTGTGGGGTAGTCTGGTATTCTTTCATTCTATACGTTTTTTGGGGGGCTGAGTTCAAATACGGGGCTCGCCAGCAAAATGTCAATATTTTTAAATGGAAATGTTTAAACATTTCTACCGTAAACATTTTACTATATTTTTAAATAAAATTTGTGCTGAAGTCTTTCGTCATGTTTGCTTATTTCAACGAGGTAAAGTGTCTCAAATTTAAAGAATAGTTGTTAAAATTGGTTATCAATGTAACAAGGTGAACTTTCTTCATACATTTTCGATTCTCACTATTAAAAATATTACGAAAATTTGGCTAGTTTTTAATAAAGTTACAAAAATATATAACTCACAACTTAAAGAATAACATATAATAATTCTACAAAGATTCAGACATCACATTGCACTCATATACAGTCTTACACAGAGTGTGTCACACTGCTAACCTATGGTAACTACTATTTTTTAAATACATATGGGAGATTATTTTTACTGCTGAAAAATTGCAAATGACTGCCTTTCAAAACTTTCTTCAAGCTTATTATAAGACAATTTGGTTTAGTAAAATGTCAAATAATAATATTTTCCTACTCCTACAGGTGATTATGGAAGTCGGAAAGGCAAGACTATGTCCAGTAGTGGACCGGAGAAGGCTGATGATGATGATGAAGATCCTAATACCAACAGCTAAAAGTTTGTATCTTCTTTATCACACTTGTCAAACATACCGTCAGTTGTGATAATCCTCCCTTTTTATTATATACCTCCTATAGAGTTTTTTGGAAACTTGTGGTGGGATGTGTAATTAATAGGTATTCTGAATAATTTCCTTAAATTAATTTATAAGATGAGTCAAGTGTTGATGCCTTATATGGATGTAAATCACATTACCTCTGCCTCCTACCGTTGGATGTTATTATTAATTATCTTCAATTTTTAATGCAATAAAGGCAAGGCTAACCGCCACGGTCAAAGGGGTGTTTGGAATAAAATAATACAAAATTTTATTATTAATGTAAGTAGTAAAGATATTAAAAGCAAACGATATTATGTTTGATATGATCGTATTCTAAAATCGTGCAAAGTGTTTAAACGCTTTATAATAACAAGACGCGGGAGTAGAGTGTTTGATTGATTACATCTCGCGTTTGATGAACGGGTTTTAGTAGCAGCACCTGATCTAGATACCTACCTACCCCATATATAAATAATAGCCAGGCACTATGAACACCTATGTATTGTACAAATAATTTAAATTGCATTCTGTCTTTCAGTCTGTTGTATGCTCTGTACAAAACACTTTGAAGGCGTGTTACAGCAACACAAAGAAAGTACATTAATTGTACCTACCTCTTGTTATTATGTCTAATGTATGTAATATATATGGAGGTATGTAATACAACGTGTTAAGCTATATCTTTTGAAATAAGTCTAGAAATTTAGCATGCATATAAACTTATTCAATACTGAAAATTTAATGATAAGAGGAAAACTTAATATGACATCTCTATTTAAGCACTAAAAAATATGTGAAAGACATAATAATATAATATAATATATAATAATAATAATAAGAAATATAATATGTACAACAGTTTAAGATATAAAATACAAATACAAATATAACACAAAGAAATTAATATATTATCCTCAAACAGCAAAAAATGCTGGTATGAGAGGAATTTAAACCTGTATAGTAATTACTTTAGCACTTATTTTGTCTCACCATTTAAACTTGTACTCTTAATTAATAATATCACTAACACTAACACTCATTCATATTATTACTATTTACAGTCCATTTTATTTACAAGTTTTAAGTCCATAAACAATAATTAATTTTATTCACACAACTGCCACAGTCCGTCTTCCCATAACATATTCCTTTAAATACTTTTTAAATTGTTCAATATTTTTTAGTTGTTTGATCTTATTCGGTAATGCGTTGAAAAATCCGATCGCCGTGTACAGAAAACCATCCCTCACCCTGTTGGTTCTAGGATTTTCGGCTCTTATGTGACTTGCTGTCCTAGTATCTCTGGAGTGCGTATTACTATTTAGCTGTATGCTAATATTACTTTTAATTAAGCTCTTTGAAATTTTAAACATCATCTTTGTTTTTTCCATAAATACAAGTTCATCCAAATTAAACATATTTGTAATATGGTATACGTCTACTGTTCTTGTATATCTGTCTAGGTTAAATGTTACCTTTAGAGCTTTGTTCATCATTCTTTTTACCATTTCCTTCATCTGCTGGCTGCAATGGGACCATACGACCAATCCATAACAAATTCTTGGAATTATAAAAGCGTTAAAAATATTCTTCTTTGTTTTATTGTCAAAGAAGTCAGCTCGTCTCATGATTCCTACAATTGGTCCAAGTTTTTTACCAATCGACTCTATGTGATTTGTCCATTGAAGCTTTTCGTCTATCTCAAGACCTAAATATTTTACAGTTTTAGTTTGCTTAATTTGTTCATTCTTTATTCGGAGATTGAGATTAATAGAAGGTTTATTTTTCTGTTTGAATATCATGTACTTTGTTTTTTCTACATTTAACGTAAGAGAATTTCTATCAAGCCATTTGACAAATCTACTCAGGTCATCATTGATGTTGTTCTGTAATTGATCTTCTCTCTCACCACTATAAATCAATAAGGTGTCATCAGCATAAATAAAGTATTTTCCGGTTAAATTATAATACTTGAGACCATCTATATATAACAAGTACAGTAACGGACCCAGCACTGATCCCTGTGGAACCCCAATATTTATGGGTATTTCTTCACTTTTTACATCAAAATTCATTGTATACGCAGTTCTATCCTTTAGATAACTTTTAATCAATTTCAATGCATTTCCTCTGAAGCCCATACCGTTCAATGCATTCATCAGGGTGGTATGATTAACCGTATCGAATGCCTTTGACATATCAATGAATATGGGAGTGACATATCTCCCTCTATCCAATTCCTTGTTTATATAATTCATGGCATCCATTAAGGTTGCCGCGGTATTACTACATTTCTGAAAACCATACTGGTAAGGGTCAAACCCTCCATTTTTATTTATAAACCCAACAAATCTAGAATGTAGTACTTTTTCAAAAATTTTACTGAATGTGCTGAGTAAGCTTATGGGTCTGTAGTTTCCCGGTTCTTTTTTATTTCCAGATTTGTGGACAGCTATTATTTTGGCAACTTTCAGGGTTGCAGGAAATTCACATCTTTCTATTTGATTATTTATTAAAATTGATAATGGTTCAGCAATTATGTCTTTCAGAATCTTCACATCATTTGATGTTATCTCATCTTGTCCACAGGCTGTACTATTTTTAAGACCATTAATTATACATAAGATTTCTGTGGGATCTGTCGGAGCAATGAATATGCTATTTAGCGAGCTGTTTATCTGGTTGCCATCCGTGTCAGGGCTTCTATCTTGTTGTTTGAATCTTTCTCCCAATTTTTCACCAATAGAGCAAAAATATGTATTCATGATATCAGCAATCTTTTTTATGTCATTTTCATCACCGTCAGAGCTAGCAATTTCTTCTATACCTTTAACTTTATCACTGTTATGTCTACCCATAGTTTCATTTATGATTTTCCAAAATTTCTTCATGTCACCGTTCGTGCGCTCCACTTTATGTCCTATATAATTTCTCTTTGCCTTTCTAATTTCTAGTGATAATTTATTTTTATACTTTTTATACTCTCTCTTTATAATTTCGGTACAATTACTATTCTTTTGTAAGGTGTACAATCTATTTCTGTGTTTCATCATTTCTATAATGTGCGGTGTCAACCATTTGTTATCAGTTCTGACTCGGTATTTTTTCACTTTCGTAGCCAATGTTTTTGCCTCTGTAATAATCTCAATTAAGTTTTCAAATCTGTTTTTACTCATTTGTATTTTTGCTATTCTATCACCGACAAGCTTTTTAAAGTTGTCTGGATTCATAACTCTTTTTTCGATGTATTCTAACTTTAGTTTTGTATTTATTACATCTCTAATGCAAATATCAATATTTTTATGATCAAGTCCAGGCCAGTCGTGCAGCTCCAATGAGAAGGGTTTTCCAGTACTATCTATTACAGGGTCAATTATCGTTCTAGTGTCATCTGTAATTCTAGTTGCTTCTTCATACTCAATTTTATTCAGTATCTTATAATTATTAGATTCAATCATATACTTATACAAGGAGGCTGGCGTAGAGCTTTCATCAAGCAGGTCAATATTAGTATCGGCCATCACAATCATATTATTGTATTTAGTCAGTAACTCATCCAATTCCTCCATAAATTCGTTGACTGGATCAATTGTGGTTGATCTATAGAGAGTACATAATTTGTGTATTTGATTTCTTACAAAGATATCCACAATAATTATATTATAATTATCAGATTTATAGACCAATTTATATTTTAGAGTATCTCTGACATAGATAGCTGTACCTCCCCCTCGTGTATCAGATTGTCTGCAGTTAAATATACCAGTATATCCCATTACGTTATGAAATTCGCATTCGTTTTCGTACAACCATGTTTCATTGAACAACATAACATCAGGGTTATATTTATTGATCATTAATTCAATCTCATCCATTTTGTTTCTAATACTCCTCATATTTGCAAACAATATATTAAAACATCTCTCAGACGCACCAGGTTGACCCGATCTGTCACTCAGAATAACTTTAGCAGTGGTACTGTGTTGCCTCTCTCGCATATCTCTCATAAATTGCTCGAATTGGACAAGCATTACTAAAGGCTGAGTGAGCCGCATCTACTCTCTCGCGGTCCTTGCAGAGTGCACAAGTGTAGTTGTCCTTCTCCTTTTCTGTACATTCCCTACTATCGTGACTTCCAGCACAATATGCACATCGCTCTTTTTTTTCCGTACAATATTTAAAGATATGTCCGTAAGCCAGGCAGCCGTAACACTGGACGAGAGGACTTTCATCCTCTACATGAATCCTTTGAAAGCCAATGTACACCTTCCCAGCTGTCGTCAACAATTGCCAAGTTTCCGTTGTCACTTGACAGATTACATTAGCTAATAATTCGTTTCTGTGTCTTTTTCTATACTTAATTTTAAGTTCCTCCACAATTCCCAAGTGTTGATTCTGCTCTTTCAGAGAAGTATTCAGGTCATTTTCAGTAATTCCTTTGACAAGGCCTTTGAAAACAACTAGAGGTTTTTTCTTCTTCGCCTCTTTTGCTTCCAGTTCTTCAGCTCTCCTCAATTCGTTTTGTACTCTTGACATGTTTTCCACAGTATTCGTTTTAAGGATTATTCTGTTATTAGTTCCTTTACGCATACTTGTAACACCCACCCCCAGTGATCGAACATTTACCGTTCTTTTTATTATCCCCTCTATCTCATCACCTGTTGTTTGCTGATTCTTGCTGGAAATTATTAATGTGCCCTGTTGTTCCACTTGCTTCACACGCTCACTGGCAGTAGCTACGTTGCGAGTCAATACCTCTGCATATGTCTGTTGACTTTCATTGAGTTTTGAAATTATTGTCTCATTATGTTTCTCCAAAGATTGCAGTTTTGAATCTATGTTACTCAAGGCAGTGGTCAGTAAAGAGTCTTTGTTCTTGCTAGCCTTTTCCCAATTTCGTTTATAATAGATTGTTAGAGAATGTAAGTTCCTTGCCCTCTCAATAATTGTACTTCGAGTTTCTTTATTCAGGT
Source organism: Ceraclea dissimilis (assembly GCA_963576895.1). Lineage (NCBI taxonomy): Eukaryota > Metazoa > Arthropoda > Insecta > Trichoptera > Leptoceridae > Ceraclea > Ceraclea dissimilis. The sequence continues at coordinate 7,757,097 of OY756361.1, read as the reverse complement.
TACCCGGGCCACTTACAAGTGATTCTATTTCACCAATGATACTTTCAGGTGAACCAAGTTTGGATATATCAGGACAGTTTATGGGTCTCACCACCGGTGAGCAGTCTCTGGATGGTGGATTAGATCTATTTCCCGACCTTACTTTAGGTTGATTATGTGTAGAGCTCATGATTATAATAATATATATGCAAATTCCTCTATAAATGTTGAGAGACTTCAACGCGCGGTCAAAAATTGTATTAGTCTATGTAGGTACTTCGTTGAAAAATTAGTATCTGAGACTTTATCCTTGTTATGCCTTTAGATAGAAGGGTACTCTCATAGACTTTTATATAGAACTTGAGGAGCTTTATTCAGTGAATACATATTCCAGCCCCTTGGAGCCCATACAAAAGCAGCACATCAATAACAACGCCAAAAGCAGGAAAAAACTTTATAAAACTCGGCAAGACTCACCGTATAAGCAAGACACATCGAAGTTGACTGCAGATTCGGAATCAGCATCAAAAATCGTTCCAGAGTTTGGTATCACAACACTTTTCCAGGATTTTCCAAAATTTCACAAGAAGAAAAACTAAATTTCCAGAGGCAAAAAGTGTTCCTAGGTGTATACACTAGCGAGGTTTTTTGTTAATTTCAACATGGGGAACACGATGGTGCTCTTCACTTTTATGGTTTCTCACTCGGAAACATTAAGTCACGCCAAAAACAACAAAAATGTGTTGACAGAAAGTCAATCACCAAATTTTCCAGTCCCGCGCACAGTTCCAGGGTCACCTCAACTACCACCAGATGCAGCTCGAAAAACTCTACAGATTTAACGCGCTCGACTGTTAATCCAGTGGGTGCGGGTTCAATCCCCGACTTACTCCACTTCACAACACAAGCTTTTAAGCTTTCTGTGAAGTGTACAAAGATGTATTTGGGTTTATTTAGGTAAACCCAGATTCATTTTTTTTTAAAAAACAAAAACAAAAAAAAAAAACTTTATATAAACTTATGTTTTTACCGTTTTTTTTAATTAATTAAACAGGAGCCGACAAACTGTGTGTATGTCATTTCCCACGGCATTAAGGTTCTGACATATATTTTCATACATGTTTTTTACTTATTAATAGGTAGGCATAGATAGCAGAACGATTTTTTACTACGAATATAAGTTGGAGTATTGTGAAGGAGGAAAACATAAGTTTGAATTACAGTAAGTTTATGAATCAACTATTATCGACTACTGTATACCTACATACTCGTATATATTGTGATGTAGAGATAAAATGTTTAAATATTGCATTGATTGATAGACATGTAAGAATCTATATACTCGTACATCTCCGTCACGATGTTGAGCATGCATAATGTATATTGGTTTAAGAACTGACAGTAGTTGTAGATATGAGTGTAAAAAAAACCTGAGTGAGATGTCACTAAAGCTATGACGGATTATGTCCGTATGAAAATATTATAAAAAAGTTAATGAACGATGAAATCAATAAATAATGATTTATGATCAATAAATATGACAGAAGAAATAGTTTTATGAACTTCCTCTCTGAAGCGTTTCCTTTGTAGACACAGCGCATAATATATTGATTTTTTATTGACAAGTGTAACATCTCAATACTCGACGTATAAATGGAAATTTATTATCTTGTATTATTTCATGTGGGCTGACTTATTCATACGTCAAGGACTCAATATATATTCGTAGTTATTTGGATACCGGAGATCGGAAATTAAAAAAAAAACGTGTGACTTATAAATAGTACACCTACCTTCATAGCTATGCGATTTACATAGACAGTAATACGTCTCTCTAAATTCTGGACAAAATGTGAACACCTTTGTCTTTGGGAGTCAATTTCGGAAAACCATCTTTCAGAAGGGAATTTACATACGTTTTGGTTGTATGGGTAGGTATTCTATGGTGTCTAAATGCATCTCTATACTGTATATATGTATCTCTAACGACTTTGAGAGCTTATTTCGGATTTATAGCAAGCGGTTGTAGGTAACCACAAATTCATAAAATATAAATACCTATTTTTATATGGGTGGCTATTGAATATTAAACTTATATAAAGTATTTATAATAAGCAATGCATATATACAGTAACTGTAGGTACATACCTAATAGGTATTATATGAAGAGGTAGACGGGCAAAACTTCAACGGAATCAAATAAAGAAATTCATATTATTGAAATATTACTTTGTACGGTCAGGCTATAATTATATAATCGTAGATACGAAGCATTCTTTAATAATATCATTCATCTTTGTTCGTCACTCCTTATTGTATGAAGTGGTCGGTTAGTGTAACAATAGATTCTTCGGCATGGCGGTGAATCTTCAGCGGCTATCTGGTCTTCTCATCAGCAGGCCTCGCCGTAGCTAGGAGCTGCTGCGTGGACGGCTATCTGAAGATGTTATCTCAGATAACCTCACGACACTCCACCCCGGAGCCTTGTTAGATGAATTCCTATTCCTATACACAAGTATTTAACTATCGTAATATACTAAACACTCCGATGCTATTGTTTCTACAGCCTGAATACATGAAATCATATCACGATATAAATTATTATTATCTGTTATTGCTTGTAACATTAGTTCCTAACATACATCATATACCTACTAGATGAAATAATAACACAAAACACTACACGGAAATACTTGTGTCATTTTCTGTGTATTTTATGTTATTATATTGTTCGTTTCCTGCGTAATAGATCTCATCATATTATGTAAAAAGAAATCTACCTATCAAGTTACGTTCAAATTTGAGAAGTACGAAAGATGTTGTTCAAAACTGACATTAAAAATCCATAGCTGTATTGGGATTCCAGAGTTAAGTAATTATCTAGGATACGCTATTGTTTGCAGTTTTTCAGATATGCTAAATATGATGATGATCTACCTTGATCCACGAGATTCATCTCTTTATTTAAATTTTCAATTCATTAACTTTTGTGGATTGTGTTGATTCGTTTGTCTTTTTTACGTTTCTTCTTTCTCTTCCTCAGAATTTTCCGTCCACTCCTGGACAAAAGGTCTTCGCCATGTTACCCTGTCCTATTATTAATTGATGTTTTCCTACTTCAAAGTCAATTATTGTGTAAACTAAATTGCTTGTACTCTTTTTCACTTTGAACGATAACAAATTCAATCTTTGTCTTTACAGATTATCTATTTGTGAGATACCGTGACGGAGTGTAATAGATACTTAAACTCTAATCATCTTGAGGTAAGTTTTATTCAATTAAAGTACAATTAATCATCATGTATCATCAATCCTCATTTCAGAGGTAGAAATAATATTTATACTTACAAACACAATAAGGAGAATGATTAATCAACTATTTGATGAGTAAAATTATCGCGTCGTACAAACAAGTACTAACTCAACCAGGTAAGCTGACTTATTTTTGTTTGTATTATATTCCACGCTTTATAACAGGTAGGTATAATTAGATATAACCTATAAGGCATTGTGCATTAGATATCTCTGTATAATTATACTACGTGTATAGAGATTAATACTGAATTGAACTTTAATAGCAATTTAATAATAAATAATTACACACTTCATTTATATCAAACGTCAAAATATAAAACAAACTTAATTCTGACACATTTCATATTTACGGCTACTGGTAATGAACACTGAACTCTCCTGACATACAAACTAAATAAAGGCGTGAGTGAACAGTGAACACATCCACAATACGTTAAATCATCTACTAGGTGATTCTGTAACTTATAACATGAGAAGCTGTTACAGTGTTGTGCAATATTTTCACCAAAGTTATGCTCGACATGATTTTTGCTAGTAAATTGGTATTTATTTAGATACTTTTTTATGGGAAGTTAATCAATTTGAAACAATTTTGAAAATATAAACTTTATGTTCTTTGTAATCTTTCAGGGATTTTTTTTTACTAAAAATAACAGCGAAATCATTCTTATCTAAAAACAGCTCTTGGAAGCCGTTTTGTGTTAGTTCCGTGTAATAATATGTACGCAGTCATTCCATCCATCGAAATATTTTGTAGACAAGTTCATAGAGATAATCGTGACCTGCTCCTAGACGTAAACTGTGATTACTCAGACGTGCTCTTGATTCAGATCACTTGTGTGTCAAGTCGAGGAATTCAATAAAAACACTTGTGATGGACGTTTTGAAATTAATCATAACAATTAGTAAGTTAGTTGCTACTAATCAACTACACATTAATGTATAATGGTAGCACTGCGGGTAACACTCTCTATCAATCTCTTATGATACATATGTCATCATGTATTACATCAATTCCAGCGTTAGAATTTTTAGACGCATATCCTATTGAATATTTTCTTCTTCATTATATGTTAAAATTTTGTACAATTGTACTTAACAGTCATTTAAAACTAATGGATTAACGGAATTGTGAAGACTATTGCATCACTAAGAAGAACTGACATGAAAAGTAAAAATATGAAAATGATAGTACATGTATATAAACTCACCATCAACGTTATCCATCCGTATGAGATGTGGTAGGATAATAATATCTGAAACAAAATAAATATCATTGCTTTTGTGTCCTTGAAAAGTGAAAAAAAATGCAGCCTGTTTTTGAATATTCTAAGGGAGACTATACTTTTAAAACTTCCTCAATCGAAATCATACTCTTTTACATAATAACGTTGCGATTTTTTTAATTTCTGGGGAAATTAGAAAGGATGAAACTTACTTGAAGAAAGGGAATATAATCATTATATGTTCACAAGCTCCGATAGACTAAAAATTAAACAGTGCATATACCTTGTCGTAAATACGAGTATACCAACTAGTGAATATAAAAATCTCGGTCGGTCATTGTCATTCATTGCATTTAAAATTTAAAAGAGAAATATAAAAGTTTAAAAAAAAACGATTCGGCTGAATAATTTTATTATGTCTGTGGTCTACAATAACCAATTAATTATAAATGTTAATTATTAGTTTATTCTAAAATAAATATTATCTTATAACGAATAATAATAAGTTGTTGAAATCGCGCCACTGATTCAACGCTCAAACATTTTATTTCTCGATGTTTAAACGTGCGGAACATTAACGCTTAAATTATCGCTAAGGAAACGCTATAAAATAGTGGAAGATCTTTAATAGAGATATGAGGTAAAGGAGGTATTATGTGTATTGGGGATGTAATAATAATAATGATAATAATAATGGTTGGTGATCAGTAAGAGGTCAACATTAACAGCAAATCGGTTGCAGGTCATTGAGAAACAGACATTAAATACATTAAATTTTATGAGCGTTTTGTTGAATGTGTCCAATACAGTAAGATTCTGATATTCCTCAACTGTGTGTCGTGGACATGGACCGCACATGACGGACCTTCCTACATAATTCAATCAGATAACATTATTATAACGAAAACAAACTTTTCAACTACTAAACATAATCGTATAACATTATATTAATTTCAGCTATAAAAACTTTAATGCGTATATTAGGTATACCTAGTATTAATTAATTTTACATAAAGCAACCATTTACGCTTTCATGCTTCACGCTATTAATTCATTTCTGGAAAATATGGAAGGAAAAACGCTATATTTTTTTTCATTTATCTCAGTGCAGAACCAGTAATACATGGATACAATTGTTTTGTATTCGTTTTATGCTTAAATTTTACGTTTCCGTCCCATTATGTTAAAATAAATCAATAATGGAGAAACAGCTATCTTTTTTCAGTATAATCAGGTTTCGTGTCTTCCTAAAAAATTCTATAGTTACTTATGAGTTTAGTTTTACCAAATTCTGAAACGAATTCAACATATTACGCTTTATTGGTTTTATTTATTGCTGATAATTTACAGAAGTAACTAGAATGAAAGTGAACAACTAAGATGGTTTGGGCATGTTGAGAGAATGAAGGATGACAAAAAAGATATATCTGAGTGAACGAAGAGGTGTGAGGAAGCTCGGCCGCCCGAGACTGGACTGGTCCGATCATGTCGACCAGATCCTCAAGGATGGGCGCGTTTTGAGTAAAAGGAATCGGAGAGCGTGTATGACAAACTGTATGAGTGTGACGGAAGCAAAGAGTGTGTGTAAGGATAGGGATGTCTGGCGCTCTGTTTAAGGGACGTGGCGTGAGGGTATAGATAGTTAATTTACAGAAAATCAACGTTGAGTAATACTGTGTCACATAATATTTTAGATCCCTCACGCACGTAACAACGTTATAGTAAATTTTACGACTCTAGATAATTTTACGTTATAACATCGTAATTTTATATTCAGTCTATGATTTAGATATCGACAAATTAAATTGCCTGCCAACATAAGTAGTAAGTGTGCTTATTTTAAAACCGATTAAGAAAATTGATAGTTTTGCTCTTTATCATACAGCTGTGTGAAGGTGATATACCCAACATTCTTCATTGGAATTCAAGTAAGTAAATAAAACTATCATTACGATTTGCTACAGAAAAACTTACACGTATATAATTTATTGATAGTTTTATTTGACCCGCTAAAAATAGGCGATAGAGACATTTTTAATCTTTTTCAAAGTGTATTATGGTGTGCGAAAAATGTTTTGCATATTCGCCGAGATCTAGATCCATGTAATAGTAGAGGTGTGGCTATAAATCACTAATAATTTCGATCACACCGTAGTAGATTTATTGAACATATCTGCATGAAATATTTGTAGGACATGACTATTTTATCATAATTACGATAGCTATACATGCCCCCGATCGGACATAAACCAATAAATAATTTTTCTTCCATACTAAATTACATATTACAAGTACTGTACGATCGATTCATTATATCAACTCGACGCGTATAAAATTAATTGCAATGCAGACATAATGGTATAGAGAAGCATTAATATTATGTCGGCAGTACTTACTTATACAGCAGGTAGGTATCATACTTGTAAAATATTCAAGTGTGATTAAGAATCTTACACCTTAGAAACATGTGCGCATGGCTAATTGCAATAAAACGTTCTCAAATCAACAAATTATTATAGGTAGTTACACCACCTAGTAATACACAAACCCGTAGTGATGTATTGAAAGTGTTGAAGAATTACTCATAATATAATTATTTTCCAGCTTTAGGCATTGCCTTGATACGAAGAAAATAATATACTAAAGACATGCAAAACTCGATTCGAATATTTTAATGCAACTTAGCTTTATGCTGTACTTAGTACCTACGATTTAGTAGAGCACATATAAACTTCAACTTCGATATTTAGGAACTGTATAAGGTGTCATAGTAAAAAATAGTACATATTTTAAACAAACAGAGTCTCAACCTCTTTCTCTATCCTCTATCTATAGCTCACAAGAATTACTTGTGTCATAAATAGGTATAGGTATATTTACATAGAACACCACATAAAACAAAAATTAATCATTTATATCTGAAAAATCAAAAATACAATATTTTATTTGATACCAATATTGTGGATAGTATTTTCTATATTTCCTACTAAAAATCTGAAATTACGACTATACTACAGTAAACCTTATTACGAGTGTAGTCGGCATAGTAAAGGAAATCTTTTGCATATTATAGTATAGGTACTCGTACGCATTCGGCGAAAGATTCCACTCATTAGTTTCCAATAGATTCGATGCGCTTGCTGTGTTAGATGCTGTATCCAGTACTAGGCAGTATCGTGAACATTATACTTTGTAAATACAGATGGATATTAGGTATCCACTAGTAGTTATTATTGATGAACGAGAAATTCAGATTATTGTAAGGTGGGCGGTGTAAACTTATGTAAGCTCTATACATACCTAAGTCTTTATACTAACATTACAATTATACATACATCTTATAAAATGATTCTCCTTTATGTAAGTAGTACACGTACCTCGATACAAAGTAATTACTGACCACATTTAGATATAATTTGCTATCCTCATGCACGAAACATTGTACTATATCTTATACTTTATTGATGCACAAGGCGGCATGTTCTTATTATATTATAACTACATTACTTAAGTATACATATCCGTACTAATGCATTCATACAATATTATTGTATTGCCAATATAAAGTAAAGGATGATATGATAAACTTAGCCCGACAATGCTTTTTATATAACTATCTTATCTGAGAAATATCAGTTAACTGAATAAAAAGTTAGGCAACAAGCTCACCCATGCAATGAAATGATACAATATCTATCATTTTCAAAGTATCTGAGTCTTTTTAGTTGACTTTAGTTAAATTTGATATTATGAATTATTGGTGACTTTTAGTTCAGCTGTCACCCACAAGCATGCGGCACAGCAAAGTTTAAAAAAATACTCTGATAATTAACATAAATAAAAATTCAAGCATGAAGGACCTATACCTACTTAATCTTTAGTTAGTCTTCCAACTCTTCGACGATGGTATCTAACCATATCTCTAAATACAAAGTATTGCATGTATTCCATTCCCCTAGTAAATAGTTATACGAATTTAAAGATACCCAGCTGTGCACTAATATTAATAATGTGTAAGTTTAAGATCACTTAGCTTAAATGCATTACCTCTATAAATTGACCCATATTAAATTTAACTGTTTATATGACGGATTTTTTATCACTCTGATGACATTATGCTACTTAAGTGTAAAAAAAACTACATTTCGTTTCATCCGTCTTGTCACACTTTTTGTATAGAATTACTATGTAGCCAGTGGCCAAGTTATATGAAACAAGGAGTAATTATAATTTATGAATACGTGTTTGCATTCAAAGTTGTTAATGTGGCGATAGCTTCTCATAGGAAGTTAAAGTAGGTGGGTACCTAACCTTCCTGTAAAAATATAGGAATGTGGAAGTAAACTCTTAAAGCATATGAATATAATGTAATGTCATATCTTTATAATAAATACTTTATTGGCAGTTTAACACTGAAAACACATTAAGTAAATGGATCATAATCGGTGCCAAGTATCAGTGAGAAAAGCTATTGCTAGTCATAAATATCTATTATGATTCTTCACTTAAAGCTCTTGTAATTAGATACAATGTACGTAATGCGTACCTCCAAGAAAAAGAGCATTTACTTATAGCATGATAATGAATGGTAATTTTTCCTTTTTGTCCAAATAAATGCTAGACAATGTCCGAAACGTTTTTAATTACCGAATGATATCAGGAAATAGCGTAAATTTGTTTTTCTTGCCATGTACCTACCTAAATATGATCAATTTTGCTCGATTCAACTTATTTCAAATCATGGCTTTTACAATTTCGTATCTAAGTATCACAAACTCTTTCGGAATTTTGTGGTAAGGAATATTCACAATTAGATTAGATTATGAATATATTAGATTACGACGGTTATAGAAATATTTTCACGCAGAATGTCAATATCTCAAAATATATAGTTTGATCCTTATTATTCTCATATGACATTATGTGATCCGCCTTTTGGTACACAACCATTGTCTTGTTTTTGTAACTATGCATATTTTTCTTTGGCCTATAAAGATTTCTTTATTTATGTGACTGAATATGAGCCCGTACTAAGGTAGATCGATAAACCTATAAACCATCAATATAACAATATACTGGCATGTGAACTAAATAATTGTGCGTGCTAAAAGAATGTTAGAAACCTGATACATATATTACTTACTATATGGACTATCTTGTATTTAATTTAAGTTTAATATGAAGTATCAAATCATAGTAATAACGTAACAATATTCGTGTATAGAGAGATATTAATGACAACTTAATGTTTCCGCATAAATAGAAGGCAATCGCATATAAAGAGGCGTGTTATTGTGGCATTATTACATATAAAAGCCTATCAAAAAATATTTGGTCTTATATCAAACAATTTAACGATGGAAGTAGGTGCCTACTTAATAATAATAATACATAATAGAACCAAGAAATAATACATCTACCGTTCATTATTATTCATAATTCCTATAGATTGTATGTCCGAGTATACCGTAGAGAGAAGAGTCCGTAATATTATTTTCATTTGGTATTAAAGGTGGTGATTGTACGGGCAATTTATTCCTAGCCCAGGGGATCAAGGAATGTTGAATATAATGTAGCAACAAACATACAATAATATTATTATGGTTATTGAATAAAACATTAATAATATCAAAATGGTACATAGGTAACTACATTGTTATAAGATGTTCTGAATTCAACTTGCTCTACGATCATCATAAGGTGTTATAATATTACCATACTATTAGTATTATAGGTATACTTAACAACCTTTATGGAGGATACAGGTGATGGACGATGCTATATTACAGTTACTAATCCCAACCAATAATTTATATTACACAATTCACACTTAGGCTAATAGATACGCTAATGTGATAAATGTATCAAATTTTAGTGATTCTTAAAGGATTTCATGGAGAACACTGCACACTTGACCAAATTGCCTGATTTTCGGACGAAATGTTTGTAGTTTTATTTGATCGACGTTTCTCACTCCTGCTAGTGTTTTTGTCTTCACTAGGAGTAACGAAAGGTTGATCAAAATAAAACTATGTATGTACAAACAGTTCGCTCGAAAATCAAGTAACCATGTAACAAAATTTATAACGACGTTATCACAAAGTCTGAAACTGTTAACAGAAATAAGTTAATGTACTTACTAGGTTTCTATATGTAGATAAGACAAGAATACACTTTCAAAGTCGTCATCAAATAGTATTAAGGCTAATAATTTCATATCACTAGAAGTAGCCATTAGGTACTTTTAATTTTAATATAATCCAATTTCATTTGGAGTTTAGTGGTGTAATTTCTAATTCACTCTGTGAGTATCCGCTGTACAATACAATATTGTGTAAGATATGTGATTGTTAAATGAAACCCCTTCAGTGGACACACTAGTTAGTTGTGAGAGTTTCACACATCAATGTATCATTATTTCCATAAAGCAATGTTAAGGCGCTAAAGAGGCGAGAGCAGAATAGAAGTTTCAAGAGAATGATCTTGATAGGGAAATGGCCCAAGGACATGTAACAGGTCATCAAGGCTTCTACATCTTGTTAGGAATAAGTCACGGAATATTCTCATGTACTTTACACACTGTATCAATACATACTAGTAACACTTACTTCACATAACTGCATTCCTATATAACACCAACAACAAGACTTTTGAATAAATTCTGTCGCTGTTCCGAGAATACAAATTCAACATCCAATTCAGCCTAAAGGAATAACAGATATTTTCTTCTTATCACTCGTTCCTGCAAATCATTTGCATGAACAATTTTGGAGTAATTTCACAAATGCACCAAAACTTGAACATTTTCATATGTCGGTCTCGTAAAATGATCTGGTTTGGTATGCGTAAAAGTCGTAGTTTGTTCTCTTGAATGGAAACCAAGTACATAGATAATATTTACATACTTTTATCCTAATATTCGATATTCACGGAGATTATATTTACGATAAAAAACTAATACAATATACTTACATAATATCTGGATGAGATAATAAATATTGTCCCTTTACTATTATTGTTTTACATATCTCCTTCTTTCTGTGTTTAAATTCCTGGATATAGGCCTCTTTAAATATTTGTGTAAACAAAAGCTTTGAACATCCAAGGATGATCCAGCAATGAAAGAAAAAGGCTGAGAAAGTTAAAAATGCATGTTCCTTCCCGTGCATTTTTAACTGGGTTTGAGTTTTGTAATACAAGTGCAAATCTTTAAAATATTCGCGATAATCTTTAGAAACACAACAACTGATAGACTTGTTGCTCTTCTCTGACATTCAAGTAGACATGCAAGATGTATGGAGTAAGTGCTGCTTAAGAATACCAAAGTGTTTTGTATTATTTTACAGTGGAAATAGTCGTAGGTGAGTAACATAACAACTAACAGCAATAATAATAGTATAATGGTGATCTTTCTGATAGGAGTACACCGTAATAATATAATGCGTCGCCTGTAGTACCTTGTCTTGTTGTTGTAATGGGTAGATACCTCACCTGGAAGCAAAGCACTGCACCAGTATCTAACACGAGCACTAGCATACCACTATACTGCTTGGGTGTGGAGGAGACATTAGAACAAGGAATGCTGTGTTGTCACACGTTCAAACATCAACAAATTACATTATTTCAATTTGTTGTTATATTATTACAATATTGCTAATATTATGTTATTGTGCAGGGCAGGGACTACCTGTACACTGTACCTACCTACACAATTCTCATAATAAATCTACAAGAAGATTGAGTCTGCATAATAGTACATGGGACATATATTCGCTTCATACAAACACTATAAGTACATACTACGAAGGATTATTATAGCTTTGGAAACAGAACGCAGCTGATTACATATCATTTCATAGGAGTCTCATTGATAGAGGAGGTATTACATCTTTATTTATAAAGAAATAGGATAGTATAATGTTACACCATAAGCTATCCACAATTCATTTCTTCCTGAGTGCATAATAGACAGAGAATAGATTACTGATACAATCTATAGAGACTGTAAGTGGCAAAGTCATAAACTATTTTTTAAATGTTGATCAGATATTATTGGTTGGGTGGTTATAATAATTACATTAGTATTGTTGATTTCTATGAGTCGACATTTAAGAAACAAGAGCTTTACAATAGTAATTTAGAAAGCTGGATAGATTTCTTATATAAGAATATAATCTAAGTATTGTATTTAAAGGGTATATGGTGCAGTTATCATGAAAATCATTTACCTGCAATTATTATCAGTGTATTGCATCTCGCCATTATAATAAAGAGCTGTGTTATTAGTTATTTAGATTATAATTTGAACACTTTGTAGGATTTTATATAAAATGAAGTATGGAGTACAAAGTAGGTATAATGAATGCGATTATTACAGATTTATGATATTAACAAATTGCTACCAGGTGTAACAATCTCCTCGTACTACAATAATATTCACATAATAACTAACTCCCTTACTCACTATCTCTACTCTATGAAGTATATTGTGTAAATATATTTACAACATTACTTTGTCATAATAACACCCCCGATTTATTATTTTAACTGGCGGCGCACACTGTTCTCTACAATTTGTAACGAGATATCGCTAGGCAATCTCTTTTCTTACATGTTGTCGTTAGGAGACTTGTATTACACATAGTTATGTTACAAATTGTTATTTCAAATCAATTTCAACAAAATGTTACAGAGCTTTTCGTAGAAACACTTTAGAAGAACGTACTTATTCACTGTATGTGTAATCAAATAGTCAGCCGTAGTCATGTACTCGTATGTAGGTATTTAAGTAAATTCTATTCGTATTTTTCGCAGTTAGCAAATTTTCGTTGGTAATTTATACCTATCAATAAGATATAATGACTCCTTTTAGAGGATTTTACAGGAATTTTGCTCCTAATATCCAAAATTCTCAAGTAATTCATTTTAGCTAACTGTGAAGTGTGCAGGAATGTATTTGAGTTTGTGTATACAAGCCCAGATTCTTTTTAAAAAAATAGAACCAGCATAGTTTCGGGTGCGGAAATTTATGGACATTCACATAGTCAAAATTTTTAAACTTAATGTTTCATTTGAATGGAAATGTATTAAATAAACAAATCTTGAAGAAAAGTTCCCCTAGAGTAGTGTGATCTGTACGACTATTATAATAATATGAAATTAAATCAGAGCTGATATCTCAGCGAACTCCTGACACCAAGAAGTAAAGTGCCATTCTGAAGATCACTTAACAAGATTAGTTGGTGGGAGGTTCCTTTATGTATTACAATAATATTATGACTAACTAGTAGTTGTGTGAGACTTGCCCTAAAGATTAAATACTACTATATGGGTTGGTGTTGGTAGGTTGGTACTACTCTCAAGTTTATTGAATTGTGGTATTATTCCTGCAAACTGATTCTAATAATAATTAACTATAGACATAGACTGATAAAGAGATATCGCTACTTCTATATAATAATAATATATGAGTTTGATATCAAGACGTTAAAGTTTAATAGAAACAGGCGAGTTAAATTACTCATATTTTATTGTTATAGGGACTTATTAAATTCTCACTATTAGATAAACTAAAGTAATTTTCTATTGTGAAATTGTTTAATTGAATGTTTAATAATAATTCAACAAATATTATTGTCATGATAATATTATCATCAATACGTTTTCAATTAAAAAATAAATTATATTATTATGTTACTTAGAACTCACTATTTTAAACTAAAAAAAATCATTTTGGTTTTATAAATTATTTTTTATGTGATTAGGCATAGTAGGTAAAGGAAAATCATTAATGCCCGATCCCACCAACTACCACCTAGGAAGCAGACCCCTAAGGAATTTCCATACAAAACCACAGATAATTTCAGTGATTATTATAACTGTCAAAACCTTTAAGATATAAATCCATACAAAATACAACATGCAGCTACTTAAGTGAGGGAGATTCTGGGCGGAGATATTTGGGCACCTAGCTAAGTAGAGCTGCATGCTGTATTTTGTATGGATTTATATCTTTAAGGTTATGACAGTTATAATAATCACTCAAATTATCTGTGGTTTTGTATGGAAATTCCTTAGGGGTCTGCTTCCTAGGTGGTAGTTGGTGGGATCGGGCATAAGTGTAATTACTTTGAAATGTCATCCTTCTTTTTTTGTTAATTTCTCAGATAAATATATAATTACTAGCTACATATTATACAGCAACACATATGTATTTAAAACTAAAATTATTTTAAACGCACCCGGCCAAGATGCATAATGCGTGCTTGATGCATTCGGGTATATAGTAATTGAATTTACAGGATTTATCATAGAACGTAACATACTTTCAGATTTTTTCTTTTTTTGTGATTTACTTAAACCTCAAAATATCTCTCAGAAATAAAATCAACAAAATATTTGGTATTAGTACGCAATACTTGGTTGAAATTTGAACTATAGAAGCACGCTGAAAAGCACTTCATACAAAATAAATAAAAAAAGATATAGTCGCAATGCCTTCATATCCTAATTATTATTACTTCTACGGCGATTGTATATAAATATGCAGAAGTCTTATATCTATAAGCAGGCTAGTAATTCAGTAATTGATATGAAAAATATGGAAATATGCAATTTTCTGCGTAATATGACAGGTCTCATTTCTAGGTATTACTATCTATGTAGGTAATACTTGGTGTCTATTATTCTATGGGATCATTCTATACCCAAAGGCACACGCATGCAATGTCTGTCTACTCGTACTAATAACTATGCAATAGAAAGAGGTATAATTTATTTACTGTATGTAGGTAATTATTATGCTAATGCAAATACAGTAAGAGTGTACCATTTAGTAAGGCGAGTTTCATATTTATCATTATTTTGACAATAAACACCTGAAGGAATTTTGTTACACAGAGAAGTTAATGTAAAGTAGCGGCTATCAAGTAAGTAACAAGAATCTATGAACTAGAATATGTGAGAATGGATGGCTTCAGTAAATCATTATACAATTTAAATATATTAATATAAATTTATTTAGAGATTCGGCAGTACCAACATAATATTATGATTCTTCACATAGACATTAGATTATCTATTCGCAGCTTCGAAAACAATATCGTTTCTAATAAAAAAAACGTCTGGTAAGGGTGCCTGGATTTATCAACCTGTATATTTTTCCGAGCGTCGTAAGCATATAACCATCAACATTACTTTAAATTATGAAATTAACTTCTTATTTATTATAATATGCAACCAATTATTATTCACAGATACGCCTAAGTAAATGAATCATCTTCACTAGCGTATGTATGTATAATAATACCTATAGATATATTTACGATGCATAGATATAAAGTATCACCCCGTTTACATAAATTAACTGATATTATTTTGTGTATAAATGAATTATTTAATTTATGATTCATAATTACTGTTTGATCTACATTAATAATTATCCTATTAATTAATATTTATATAATATGGTAATAGGTACATTGGATACCCGTATCAACCAACATCTAGAATATTTCTACATTAAAATATATGATCGTTCAATACTTGAAGCGATCCAAATGAA
The DNA here is from genome assembly GCA_963576895.1 of Ceraclea dissimilis. NCBI lineage: Eukaryota > Metazoa > Arthropoda > Insecta > Trichoptera > Leptoceridae > Ceraclea > Ceraclea dissimilis. The sequence continues at coordinate 7,741,014 of OY756361.1, read as the reverse complement.
AATTTGAATGAAATAAATTATAACTCTAAATCTAAATTCAATTAGAGGAAGTGAAGACTGAAAGAGAAGTAAAATTTTATTGATGCAATAAACACAAGTTTAACTATAAAGAAATGAAAAAGATAATTACCTAATAATAATAGTTCATACTTCTAGAATTTAGATGAAGGAGCATGGAATTGTGATCGTGATCGCAGGAAGCATGCGGATGAAGCATGCCCAGGACAGAGATCTGTGGAAAGTCAGTAATTACCCTTAAGTTAGTAATTACCCAATTAGATTTCTGTTATATTATATTTTCCTTGGTACGTTATGGACATTGGTAGGTATATTACTAGTTAGTTTTTCCTCAAACCATTTTTGATTATCTGTTTGACCGTACCCCCCTATAAACGAGCAGTAAACATTCGCCATTTTGTCGCATGATATGTTTTACGTATAATGCTTTATTTTTTAGTTGACGAAATGAACTTGGGAATAGCTGTGTCATGGTCTCGGTCATGTTCTCAATCTACAGCTACACTACACAATGTGTAAGAATGCCTCCGCTTACTACAACATTAAATTGGGAAAAAAATCACAACCAACTGGCAAAATATTTCTATACTGTATACAAGGTATGCAAAACCAATCAGTTTTATATTCTCAAAACAGATTATTATAACATTATTTTGTTTTGCAATATCATATTATTCATTATGTTAAAATTGACCGCAGAATGCAGAATATAAAATGTTATCGTGCGAAAAATCTCTCAGAGTTGTGTTTGTCTTCCTACACCTGGTTGGTGGCTCACAGGCTCGCTTAGAATATAATGAGCCCCTTGGGGTGGTTTGTTGATTTACTTAATGACCTGACACACAGTGAAGAGAGGCCATACTATTCCACTTGAAGTATTATTAATTATCATATTTATTCGACATAATATTGCAATGTTATGCACTGTGGGAAACATTAAACAGTATTACAAAATATAAATCATCTTATAATTAATACAATGCAAACATGTCGAGGAATGATGCCTCGTAGATCATTAAAAAATTACAAAGGCATTTCAGAATTGTGATTAGATACTTGGAAGTCTTATACGACTAGGTTGTTTGTAATTTATTACTAGGATCACAAGTCTAATTAAAAATATTGATTTTATTGATGAACCTATAGTTGTTATAATTTCATAACGTATCATAAATTTCAAAGAGTTATTGCTAAACTGAAACATACATGCCCGTGGGTATATTGTTTAGAAAAATTGCGAACTGCATTCATAATGAATCGACAAAGGAAATTCAGATTTTTTTTCTTTTCAACCGCATTTCACTCGTTGTCTTTGAGGCAAAAAATTATCATGCGTTAATTTCAGATAATATTATTATTTTTTGATCTGCATAAAAATAAAATTGGCAAAAATCTATTATGTTATTCCTGCGACTTTTAAATAAATACGTGTATATTCTCTTGATTAATGGGTCTTCAATTTGGAGTACAATTTCGTAATTAAAACAAAAATTATATAAGTATTTATGCTCTTCGTTCAATCAAATATTATATGCATGTGTACATAGAATACCTATAGTTTTATTTTTCTAAATTCATTTAGAGTGAGACATTACTTAATGACCGAATAATATATTACTCATATCCGATTCAAATAAATATCATCTAATATTCGCTAAACTAAAATCTTAATTGATAATTCATTCCTAAAATGTTCTATATTAGAATATATGTAATGCCATCGTATGGTGTATGTTACAACATATAATATAATTATTATAAATGATGGGCGATAGATTTTATGATGAAAATATCGATGTCTTATTTATCAAACAATTAACAAGTATCATTAATTAAATTTTAACAATAAATCATAACCAATATCCATTGATTAAAAATAAACTACTAAATTATTGATTATTGTTTCGGAAAACGAAATATCAAGTCGTAAAAAATAATGTGCTCTCCAATTAAATTATTATTTACATAAAAATTACAAACCATTAAATGAAAATAATTGTTTGTTTGATGTTGGAGGTTATTTGTTTATATAGGATCTAGTTTATTATTATAAGTGACCGAAATAACAATTTTCTCCTCATAACTTAGCGGTGGCCAACATTTTTTCTATTAAAATATCTATACACTTATATAGATATACATTTTTATATTCACAAAAACATCTCAAGCTCAAAGGTGAGATTTATGTAATTTCCTCTAATTATTTTAAAAACTACCGCGGGCAACCAACAGTGAGATCAACGACATAGCAACACTTTTTATATGTAAAATTGATAATTGTTTTTTTCGTACCATCAGCTACCAACATATTTATGGTTCAATCAATTACCCTCTATTATCAATCCATAATCTATGTATTTCTGGGGCAGACATAAATTACATCGAGTAGCCCGGGTTGGTACAGATGATTCTCTATTTACTGCTTTATCATTATATTGTTGACTTATTCCATCTAAAGTCATACTAAATTGTTCCACATTTCGGACTTCAGTGGGAGAGAGATATTTCTTGTCTAAATTTGAGGTTTCGAGTAAATGTCACCTAAATGTCAAAGGAATGTTCTCCAGATTCATCGCCTAATATTTTGGAAGAAACTATGTTTTTCAAGGAAACGCTTCGACAAGTCTAGGATACAAATATTGTAGAAAACTATTTTGATTTTTATAATATTCTTGGGGTTAACTGGAAGAAATCGCAGTTCTGCGATAAGTTCGCCCTAGTAAACAACGTTTTATAATCTGTACTATGTCCATTTTGTATATTTATATGTGTTTGTTGTTTACTTTAAGTTTAAATAAATAAATGAATAAATATATATTAAATGCTTGCTGTACTTTTTGTATAATTGTAGTCTGGCGATGAATTAATCTGAGTAAGTATAGAGACTCATAGTAAACTAGAATCGCCCGGGAGCAGAGTCTGTTATATTATAATAACATAGAGTTAGAACACAGACACGTAGAACATATTATTATAGGTATGAAGGTAGGCTTGCTACACTAGTGAAGTCTTATCAGAGAATACGTGAGTCGGAATGAACTATCACACTCACGATGACTTAATTACTCACGAGGTGTTATCTAAATACATCGAAAATATTATTCTACTTATTCTTCTTCTATTTAGTTCTTGTTATTCTAGATGCTGCGGGATACACACTATACAGTCCATGAATCATTTTTCATATTATGTATTATTATTTTAAGATTATCTGTTACCCACGTACAACTTGAAGAGGACGGCACCTGCAGATTCTGTGAGGAGGAGGAGGAAATTCCCCAACATCTTCTAGCATACTGTGATGCCGTAAGCTACATGAGGTTGAGAACTTTGGGCAAGCACCAGATAGAGGTGGAATCATTTCTCACCCTAGACCCCCTCCGAGTGCTGAAATTCGTAAGACGTCTAGGACTAGAGGCGCTGCTCTAACCAGATGGGAAAAGTAGGGGGAGTACACTAGATCTTATAGGTTGCAGTGTCCAGTCAATCCAATAAAATAAAATAAAAAATACCCACTTACAAAAAAGTTAATACAAAAACTTCATCATTTTCTAAGTGTACTTATAGTTATTTCTTTACAAAGTGTCTGGGGATAAATAAAAATCAATAGCCATTTTATGCACAAAAGTACTACAACATACTCGTACACGTAAATCAAATTTTTAATTTAACTAAACCAAAATAGAGAGGAATGAATTGGCGAGATGCCTCGCAAGAAATGTGCCATGTCCTACTTTAATTTTGGTTTCACATCTAATTTTAATCCCACCCTAAGAGTAATTTTTTAAAAGGTGCCGAAAGCTTTATAGTAAACTCATTACATATATTATATACAAAAAACATGACAAACATAACATGAAATATATAGGATGTAATATTTCAGAATTCCAATGAATACAATCATATAATTAATTAATACTCATTCAGTTAGCACCGCAGCTCATTTAAACTGCAATATCATTAATTGATAAATATGTTGAAATTAAAAATGATATTACGATATTAAAGAATAGCATATTTTAAATTTTACTTTACAATGTATGCAGTGATGAGCATTAAATATTATTAACGTGATAAAAATATATGACAACCTGTCAAGTAGTTCATGAACATGCACTTTATGAAACATGCAATAATGCAAAATATGCTTATTGTGCCTGTAGTCAGTCACGTCATCAGAAATACCGGAAGGAACAAATCTAAAAAGAATAAGGCCAAATAGGTATTTTTACCCATCAAAGTAAGCTAGACATGCTTATGTTATAATAGTGAAGTAGACTTGAACTGCATGTTCTCTTGATAATCAAAATGACCCCCATTAAAGATACCTACAACGTTCTACTTATTAATTTATCCCCCGTTTTCACCAACTTTTACCTAAGAAGGAGACCCCTAAGAAATTTCCATACAAAAACAGAGATAATATTCTATTTTTTGACACGCAGGCCTACCAACCACACCCTAATTCCATACAAAATGCAACACGCAACTCACCTAGCCTGGGCAAAGATATTTGGGCACCTAACGTAGGTGAGTTGCGTGTTGCATTTTGTATGGAATTAGGGTGTGGTTGGTAGGCCTGCGTGTCAAAAAATAGAATATTATCTCTGTTTTTGTATGGAAATTTCTTAGGGGTCTCCTTCTTAGGTAAAAGTTGGTGAAAACGGGGGTATGTCTTCTAAGGAAAAATATTACAATCAAGTCTAACGATATTTTTACAAATAAATTTTAGAATATAGAAATTACGTATATGAAATAAACAGATTATACGAGCGTGGATGACCAGAAAGTAGGATAAATAAACAAATTATGCCCCGCAATAAGAATATACTGAGGTAATAAGGTGACCAGTTTTTCCCTATGTCCAATTTGTTAGCTCTCTTTGTAGGAAAATCAAGGACGAAGAACGTTTTCGTAATTAAATTTTCCATATTCATTTTTTATTCACACACACAGTTTCAAATATGTAATTGTATAAACAATTAAGTAACAAACTATACGCACTGGATTTTACATTGCATAGTATGAGTATGAAACATAACTTACAAAAAGGAATGCATATTATTTGTCTTGTAACTTTGTACATAATAACTTTGTAAACCACTGCATTACGAGAATGTAATCAAGGTAATATCAATAAAATATTATCACCATAAGAAAGAGCTCAAGTATTCTTTCATTCTTACAAGCTATGCATCGTTAAGTCTATATGAGTTTGAGTTACTATATGGAGTGGACACGGACAATACAATGCAAGCGCGTCACTGTGCATATTCTGCAAATAATATTTTTATTAGATTGTTTCACATACATTTTAATATATTTTCAGTACGTTCTTTGTAATTTATAAATTCTTTAGCATGTTCTTACGTAGTTTCATTATACAATGTAGTCTTACAAGCCATTTAAAGGTATGAATTGATAATATTTTCGAATTACCTATATCTTATCACCAGTTTTGTTGTAATGAACTTATTATGAATAGTTTTCTTGTTGAAATGTATCTCTATTAAAAAAATATCAACATTCACGCATAAATATTTCACTATCTTTCATTATGTATAAGTAGATCGTCTATGCCAAGTTCAAATACTCTGGATAAATTTCTTTGGTTAAAAGTCAAGAGTTTTATACTAATATATTTGGTTCTAAAATATATCGCAAACCATTTTTATTTGTTTAGATAATAAAATTTCAACTTGATTATTATGTTATAATTAAAACAATATGAATTTGTTTACACCACTTTTATTTTGACCAGAGTCAACATGTTTCGGGAACAATGTTCCCTTCTTCAGGACTTATACGAAGGGAAGGGAACATTGTTCCCGAAACATGTTGACTCTGGTCAAAATAAAAGTGGTGTAAACAAATTCATATTGTTTTAATTATAATATAATGTCGCCACAAAGTAAAAGCTTCAAAATCAAAGAAGAAATGATTATTATTTTTATGTGTAATATAATACAAAATCTTCAGCATATATTGTGCATGGTTTACAAAGTGTGGAGTAAATAATTAATGGTATATTAAAATATCCTGTCTAGTCATACAAGTGTGTAATGTCACCAGGTGGTTGCATTAAACTCAACGAAGATTTCATGTCACTACCTCATCGATCCTACTTGTTCAGGAAGCACGACCATCTAGTAGCTGCTGGCTGCGGGCTGCAGGCTGCTTCTAATAATAATTATACAACACTCGATAAGTACTACTCCGCTGACGACAGATCACTGCTGTGAGGGAAACACTTTGTCAAATGAACAATTGTTAACTATTTAATAAGACGTAATCTTATATTTGAATATTATAATAGTATGAATTATGCATTACCTCTATATTCAAGATATATCGAATAGAAAGGACTATAAGACGTCCTTAAATTAATCCATTAATGATGTTCAATGTTAGGTAATAGCAATAGTAGGTGGATTCCCAGACTCATAATATGGATGCCGTGGGCCCAAAGAGGAGTCGGAAGGTCACAGAATTGACGATGTAATTTTGGTAGCGGGTACATGGACAGCGGGTGCGAAAGGAGGCGAACAATAGGAAGGAGTGAAGCAGTGGAAGTCCAGCAATGGAAAGACCAGGGCTGAAGAATAAGAAGATAATGTTAGGCATGTATTTTGTTAATTTAACAAAGATGTATTTCATAAATTTATTTAGAAAAACTATTGTTGGAGCAAAAATTGCAACAAAATGTAAACCAAAATTACCGTGCGTTGATGTCTACAGCGTACAACACTTTTAACTTTCATCCTGCTTGTGTCTGTAAATTTGTTTTGACTATGATTTATCTTTTAACTGAATCTAAAAATATGTTAGAAACATTATTCAGACGTTCTGAAACTATATAAAAAACATGAAATCTGAAAAATTAATAGATAAAAATATGTAATTAATATCTATAGAAAACATCATAAAACAACATTGAACTCATACTTTTAAAAAGAAATTGTATAAGACAGAAAATAATAATAAGTCATAAACCACTGAACGTAGACAGGTCCATAATTTTAAATTAACGAAAGCTTATAATCAATTGAATTTTGAAACGAAAGTTTTATAAAATTTATAGAGGCACGCTGATGCTCCAATCTGGTCTTGTCCAATCGTTTAACGGAATATATGACTTCATCTCGATGCCCTCTCAGTCTGTTGTTCATAAATCATCATTAATATACCAGTCATTAATCATTATATGGATCCCTTTATATTTGTGTAGGTACTCGATATCCGTACCTTACTTTAAACTTAAATACCACCGATAAATCCACATTGGTATTATGTCTTATTTACTGTACCTCCCAACCTACATAATACATACTACACACTAAACAATTATTGCTCCAATATAATACAGTAGAAATAGTTAAACTTTGTGAAATATAGAAAGGGAATATAATAGAGTATCAGCTGACACATAGAGTATCAGATCAAGCATATCAAACTTTAGAAGAAATCGCATGGACTTGGCTGAAGAAGGAAGAATCAAGTATAAATACTATCGAGATAAAATTGCTGAGAAGATAGGATAAGAAATGAAGTGACCAAAGATTTGAATGAATGTAAAACGGATGTTATGACTAAAATGAATGTGAACAAGTTGAGATGGTTGGGACATATAGAGATGAGAATGAACGATGAAAGGATAACAAAAAAAATATACCTGGGTGAAAGAAGAGGTTTAAGGAAGCGCGGGTGCCCAAGAACCACACGACTGGACCATGTAGACCAGACTCTCAAGGACGGACGTATTCTGAGTAAAAGGAATCGTAAAGTGTGTATGACGATTTGCACAAATGTGACGGAATTCCGAAGTGTGTGTAGGGATAGGAAAGTCTGGCGATCTGTTCTCCCTGCCTACCCCGCAAGGGATGCGGAATAGAAATCGCATTATGTACCTCCTAAACTGAGTAATACGTACGAGTATTATAGTCCTGTAAAACGTATTTATGAATGAAGTAGATTTAGGTAGGCACACTCGCAAAAATAGATTTCGATTATTTTTCTTTGTGTACCATAAAAAAATCGTTGTAAAGTATGAAACATTCCGCATCATGGAATATACCAACACTTTACCTCGTAGGGACATAAAGTCTCTAGTGGACTTCTTTAGCATCTTTTCATTTGTTCTGAATTATTTATAGTACATAATAATACTAATGTTTGGCAACTGTGGGTATACGAGTTTATTACAGATAAAAACATGTTAGTAAGTAGATACAGGGCCGGCGCAAAGTTTTCCATCAACCTAGGAAAAATACTCAAGTGCGCATCTTCGGTGTTGGTTGGTTTAAGTAATTATAGTAATAAGTAATTATAAAGTTTTTCCGACATCCCAAAAATGTCTTGCACTCGTATCACTATTTAGAATAAGAGAGGCAGGCGTTTTTTTATGATACTTGTAAGAGTTGTTTACCGTTACAGAAAATACCTAGCAAATAAATGACAAGGTCTATACAATATGAAATTAGCGCTACAAGCGAATTTCTTCATTAGATATTCGTAAATAGATAACCCCTTTGTACACGGTGGCCGAACTGTATAATGGCCTGCCGACTGAGTGCCCAAAACTTTTTACCAAAATGTGAATAAAAGAAGTTTTGAAAGACGTAACGATGACGTATGCTGTTTATTTTACTATTATAATACTCTTATACAATATGTTTAAATGTTGGAATGTGGAATCCCCTTATATCAATATTTATTTTGCTGACTGGGGATATTTTGTTTTCTAATTGTGTTCACTGTATTATTTTGTGCTCTATTATGCAATGTTATAATATTATGATAATCATGGATAAATAAACTTATTAATATTATTATATTTATAAGGCTTTTATTCCACCCCCAGTTCTAGTCGCCCCTCAACTCAGCTGTACTGTAGTGCGGGCCCTGTTAGATATTAATCATCACATCATCTATATTTGGCGTAGGTTAATGAACGCTTTGACTATATTTTCTCAATAGTTGTTATGTCAAATTTAATTTAACGACAATATTTTGTAGTCTCTATTACATCTAATAACTGTAATTAGAGTGTGCTCATGTAATAAAAAGAAATTGATTTTTATAATATGAAGAAAAATGATCGAAACACCTATCTATGTCAAAATATGCATCAAATATAAAGTGTTGTACAAATTAGATTCTTTCTTGGTAATTATAGCTGCTACTTGTTACAGTACACTTGAAATTCTACTACATACGTATATTATTTTAGCAGGCTTATAACGCACTTCATATTTAATTATTCCATATAAAATATTCAGTGGTGTCTATAACCTAGGCTTGTAATGCATACTCGTAATACACAATTACACATGGATACAGGAGGTGTGTCGCTTATTCTTCTAGAAAACAGTTTATGTCTCTCAGGATCAGGATCTTTTTAAACTTACATATTATTGACACTTTGATATGATTTGAAAGATCTTTTTGGAACTGGTCATATATGAATTAAAAAGGAACAAATGCGTATCATGGGCAGGTACTTCATTTGAAATCAAAGACAAATCGAGTAGGCACTCACTCATGAAAGTCTTTCCATCTCTATATATTATATGTATGTTTTAAATGTATATAAAACTTTGTAAGAGTATGTGTATTCGTTTTTTAAAATAAATGAAAAAAAAAATGAAAATGAAAAATACAGTTTTTTCTCCTGCAAACTTTTTGTCAGGGCACTCTCCACTATATGTTCAACAGATTCGATCTGGCCTAAAGAGGCTGAACCCTCTTGCCCCATTTGTGAAGCAAGTATTCAACGTGTGTTTTTAAAGACAAAAAGGGCAATCTTCTCAATACTTTGTAGTTGCTTTAACAATTCTCATTTAAATGTATATTACAAATGTTTCGAATAACTTCTGTGCATAATTACCTAAATGCGCTCAATTTCTAGAGATTTATATTAACACTCCTACAACCGGAACGCATATAAAATATTATAAGCGATTAAAATTATTTAAATTAGTAAATATAAAAAGATGATACGTCGACATTACGAGTATAATAACCACACGATGTGAAATGTATATGAATGCATCAAACTTCATATAAATTGCTCAGTAATTTATATGCGCTGGGTTGCGTGTTACACAAAATTCAATTTCCTATCATTGGATCATCGGATTAGGTCTATGATAATATAATATTTATAAGCTTAAGACATCATACATCATATTACTGAGGAACTCGTCGTATTATTAATCAGTTTTACTGGTTGTCTATGAATCGCTCATTTTAATGATTTTTTGAAGGTATACTGTAACTATATAGCTGCAACTGAATTTAATAAACTGTATAAAAACACTGTACTCATCTAGTAATTTGGATTATGGGATAGCAAAGAAGTTTTAAAAGATTTGTCATTTTTAAAAAAAGCTAGGTAAATAAATTGCCGCGCATATTATTAGTAGATACCTTACCTAGCTATGTACCTATCTATACTCAATTCATTTCAGTGGCGTATATAGGATTTCAATTCGGGGGGGGGGGGGGGACCCGATCTAATATTTGGCTTTAAAATATTTTTGAATAATGTAAACTTGAGTAACTTTCATGTTTTAAAATAATGTTTTTTAAAGAATTGATTAACATTTCGGGGAGGGCGGGCCCCCTCGCCCCCCACCCCTATATATGCTACTGATTCATTTTGATTTGATAAATATTATGAGTAAAAAATAATCAGTTGTAATAATATACAAAAAGGCTCATGCTGTTAGGTCGCACATTGTTAATAATATTGTAAATAATTAAAATAAGTATCCATCTCTATTAATATCTCTCATCCATTAATTTTCCACTACAAAATGAAAAACTAAGGGAATTTATGAAAACTTTTAATAGAGAAGTCCATGTTTTAATTTTTAAACGTGTGCTTTAAATGAAAGAAATCGAAATATTGCTATAAACTCACCCCCGTTAGTAAGTTACTGTTCTTTGTTTTTCTATTATAATTATTCTTAAAGCTGTGTTTGTAGTTTTTTTTTTTATCTTATCCATTATTTTTTAAAACTTCAGTGAACCCACAGTATAACTAAATCTGACTCACGTCAGCCTACATCTATGCATAATTGTAAAAAATCAAATATACGAAAGGCATCGAATTAAATTATCGTGTAACTTCTGATGCATGAAATACTAATTTGTTGTACCGAATCAGTACCGATTTCTAAATGATTTATTTTGATAAAATATCATTTCTTGATTTTTATGGTTGATTTGGAGTACATGGTTGGCGCAGTTGGTGGAGGCGGCAATCTCTCAAGCGGGAAGTGTCAGGTTTAAACTCAAGCGGTGGCGATGTACTCCACCCTTTGCGATACACTCTTTTAGCCTAGTGCAAGATGTGCAAAAAAATATTTAGGTTTCTGTATGCAAGCCCTAATCAATTTCTTTTCTTTTCGCTCCCAGGCTACCTAGTTCTACACCAACTCTCAGTTATTTCCAGGAATCAAAATTTTATGTAATCAAACTATCCAAAAAGTCTCACAAAGAAAAGCAAAATATTCAATGGCACATTCTTTTTAACATAGGGCAGCTGCAAAACTTCGCAATTCAGGGGAGCTTTTGTCCATTGGGAATTACCTTTTCTTTTCAAGTTATTGCTGAAGCTCAGATCTTTTTTTTTGAATTAACATTTATTTAGCAGGATAAATTACAAAACCCAATTTCAGTTTGTCACATGAATGAAGAATGGTTGTAGAATACCAAGTTTATTTCCACTACACATGACTTCGTAAGGAATAACATTAAGATTAAATATCATAATTTAAATAATTTTTACATTTATTATATTGGATTCTGATCTAAATTAATTTTAATAAAAGGTTGTAATGCCGTGTGGTTTCATACCACAAATAGAATATTCTTTAAACAAATGAATTGAGAAATTTAAATAATATAACTATAAACATAAATTATGCCCGTAATAATTGTCTCAAAATCTGCTACCAGATTATCTTAGACAAATTATTACATGAGACATTATAATAGTTCGCTGAATGCAAATTACCTTTAACCGACGTATTATTAAATCATTCAGTAAATGTGTAGGATTCAATAATAATTATGAATAGAAAAGATTTATACATAATTGTATTAAAACAATATTACTTACAATCATTTTCTTTGATGACAAATTTCAAGTTCATTAAAACAGTTATGACAAATGACAAGAAAACCCGGAAAAGTTTTGTAGATAAAATAATTCTTCCTGTTTGTAAAAACTTTTGATTTCTGAATTCCTGCTATTTGAAATTATCTCTTAAAATTGCATGAATCAATAATTTAAGAACTCTTATGCCCAATCCCACCAACTACCACCTTGGAAGGAGAGCCCTAAGAATTTCCATATAAAAACAGATATAATATTCTATTTACTTAGTTATGGAGCGTAAGTCCTGCAATAATTCCATATGAAATGCATCTCATAAGGAATTATTGCAGGACTTACGCTCCATAACTAAGTAAATAGAATATTATCTCTGTTTTTGTATGGAAATTTCTTAGGGCTCTCTTTCCTAGGTGGTAGTTGGTGGGATTGGGCATTATACAAGTAATTTAATTATGGTATACATAGCGTTGTAAGTGTTGTGACTCCAATATGTCTACATGTTATCAATGTTACCATAAACAATGTTTCTAACAACATAATATCGAGATCATCTTCTATATATTGATTAGGTTGTATCATAATAATAAAAATATACCTCCTCTTGATCGTTATACGGTTCTTTATTATTGAACAGTGCTATTTTTATGGATGCAATCTAGTTTATATTAATTAGAACATAAACAATAAACCTACCTTGTAAATAATTTATTATTATAGTTTTACAAGTCACAACTTTACACATATCCATTTGTAATAAAATGTGTGTCTTGTATTATACAGTCAACAATGATTTTTAAAGATCCTTGTGCTTAAAGCCGTTTAAATAAGAGGGAACCGATATTTTATGTATCATTTTATATGTACAACATTATTTGTAAGTAAAATTGAAATCCATTGGGGTAACAAATATTTTATGTAGATTTAACTTCATAAATACTTATGAAAATAATGAATAAAATAAAAATGTATTCATTCTCTGGAATTGGTATAAATTAATATAAGGTACCTACTACGTCCTATTATACGAGTACCAAGCAAATACCTATTAGAAAGTATTTTACATTACTGCTAGCGCAAAACCTAACAATTCAGCCTCATAAACATATACGAGTATGTACAATGTACACATGCTTTTATGCTATGTTGTGAGGGACAACTTCATATAAATCATTAGATATTTGGCGAAACAATTCTTAACGATAAGAGAATAACAATTAGGAATCGGTTAAAAATTATAGATTATCAACAAAATTAGTCGGACCAAAGAACATAAAGAAGAAGAATTTAGGCGTTAATATTATAGTAGTAACATAATCAACATAATATCTTGACACGTGTTGTGTTGATGGTCAAGTAGGAAGATTAATGCCTACTAATTTATACCACAAATAATATGACATTATAGCTGTAGAACTTATACGGTGAAATAATTACGAGGTCCATCTTTATCAAACCGATATGGAATACCTACTTGTATATTATTATTTATAAGCAAATTATATCGGCAAAAAACTCATCGGATTCACAGTAAGTCATCAATCGTAATTAACCTATCAAAACGCGACGTAAAAACCAAGCAAATATTTTCACCGCCTGCAATTTGAAAGTGGCGAACGCAGCAATAAAAATGTGACCGACAAGGGAAGACTACCTGCTTTATTCACTTTTTAATGACTGCGTTCACCACTTTGAATTAATTTCACCTTTAATTATAATTATCTGTTTTAGAAAATGAGAGTATATTTATATTTTAAACATATTAAAATAAAATATTCATACATCAAGTTTACATCCGGCCGTTTGGAAGCAGAAGTGATCATAATATTACAAGTCCAAATATAATCTACATGTAATATATGTAGAATTGAAACATGAAAATAATTACACTTGAATTATTCATTAAATTAGATGCTTAATGGCTAATGTATTGCAGGCGAAGCATAAATGAAATGATTTGATTTATATATTAATAAAATCACTTACCAATATGCATGACTGCGTGACGATAATTTCACCACCTGTCAACACATCTCCCAAAACATTAGGCATAAACACCTGTAAGTCCTGTAACAAAGTAAAATTTAATAATTAGTAATATGTAGGTACAGTGTAGCATTCTACCTAATATTAATTATATCACGGTTGCTACTTTTTTTTAGAACAGAATATAACAAACACTTAAAACTATACAGAACAAGGGCGAAATGTCAAACAATGAAAGAGGCTATTTTTTTTAATGCAGGGGTAAGTGATGATCCTGAGTGTCTTTCTAAATGTTTTAAAATGACGTTTTTTATATAATTGTTTTACACTTCGGGGTGGGGGGCGGACCCCCTCGTACCCCTATATATGCTCTTGATTACAGCTATTAACCTGAGATTGAATTTTCAGGTGAAGAATTTTTTACTGAATAGTCTTAAGTACCTCTATCTATCTATCTATCTATACCCTCACGCCACATCCCTTGCAGGGTAGGCAGAGAGGACAGAGCGCCAGACAGCCCTATCCTTACACACACTCCTAGCTTCCGTCACATTCATGCAATTAGTCATACACGCTCTCCGATTCCTTTTACTCAAAACGCGTCCATCCTTGAGGATCTGGTCGACATGATCGGACCAGGTCAGTCTCGGACGGCCGCGCTTTCTCACCCCTCTTCGCTCATTCAGATATATCTTTTTTGTCATCCTGTCATCATTCATTCTCTCAACATGCCCAAACCATCTTAGTTTGTTTACTTTCATTCTTGTCACTACACCAGTCTTGCAGTCACTAATTTCCCTAATAACCTCATTCCTTATCTTATCTCTCAGCGTTTTCCCGCACATTCTTCTTAATGACCTCATTTCTACTGCATTCAACCCTGATTCATCCTTCTTCATCCACGTCCACGTCTCACTAGCATACATCAGGGTCGGCACCAAGACAGCATTGTGCACTAGCACTTTTGCTTTCATAGACACATTGCTACTACTAACAATCGGACCGAGCGCACCATTCGTCCTAGTACCGGCCAGCTTCCTTCTTTCAATGTCTCCATCACAGCGTCCATCTCTAGTAAACAAACTTCCCAGATATACATACTCATCCACTTGCTCCAGACAGTCATTACCAACCTTTATCACACAATTTGTCCTTATTTCCTCTCTTTCGAACACTAATACTTTCGTTTTATTTACATTCATTTTCATACCATTCATATCGCAGCTTTCGTACACACAGGATACTATCCGTTGTAACTCACATTCATCATCAGCCATCAACACTAAATCATCTGCAAACATTAACGCACATACTTTCACTCCATTTAGGTCCACACCAACATTCAGCTCATTCAGAGGACGCATGCAGTAGTCGAAGAACAGGTTGAACAACCAAGGCGACATGACGCAACCCTGTTTAACCCCTTTTGTGAGAGTGAACCACTGCGACAACGCAGCATTCACCCTGACACAAGCAGAGCTCTCCGTATATAGAGACGCGATTGCGCCAATCAGTCGGTCGCTCACCCCATATTCCGACAGTACACGCCACAGTCTTTCTCGGTCCACACGATCGTATGCCTTCTCCAGATCCACGAACGCGCAGAAGAGCCTCTGGTGTTTAGCCAGAAGCTTCTCCACGACCATCCGTAGGGAGAAGATCTGATCGGTGCACCCCCTGCCACTCATGAAAGCACCCTGCACATCCCATACTTTACTTTCAGTCACTTTTCTTACTCTTTCAATCAATACCTTTCCATACAGTTTGCCCACAGAGCTCAGCAAACTGATAGCCCGATAACTGCCGCATTCCAACCTTGAGCCTTTCCCCTTGTACAAAGGGCAGATGACTGCCCTCCTCCAATCCTCAGGAGTGCAGCCACTCTCCCAGCACAAGTTGAAGAGCCTCAGGCACCACTCGAGAATCTTCGGGCCACCTTGCTTGATGAACTCTATGGCCACACAGTCATGTCCCGCAGCTTTACCATTCATTCTTTGCTTTTTTCAATGCAAGCACAACTTCATTCATACGTATTTCCTCGTCCTCATCAATATTTACATTCATACTATCTGCTACATTCGTCTGGTTTGTACTAGTACCACTTTCATACAATTCTTCGAAGTATTCTTTCCATCTTTCAACAACTTCTTCTCCATTCATCACTAAATCACCATTCTTATCTTTGATGCAATTCATACTGTTTTTCTCACTTCCAGATCTCTTTCTTTTTACTTCCTTCCAGAATATTTTCAAATTCTCCTCGGCGTTCCTCGATAATTTCATACATTCCTCTTCCTCAAGTTTTCTCTTTTTCTGGCAAACCATTTCTTTCACTTCTTTCCTACACGCTTTATATATATTCTTCTTTCTTTCTTTCTCACCTCCATCATCTGGTTTCGCACCAAGCACATCATTCCACGCTTTCTTTTTCCTCACTACAGCATCCTTCACCTCATCATCCCACCACGCATCACCTTTTTTCCTTCCTACCAACGCTTCTCCACATACTTCTCTTGCACTCTTTACTAGCACCTCCTTCATAACATTCCATAGTTCACTCGTCGAGCGTTCCTCATCATCATGTACTTCTAGCCTTTCGTTAGTTAGTCTTTCATATTCATCCCTAACATTCGACTCTTTCAGTTTTTCGACCCTGATTCTCCGTACAGGCTCCAACTTCCGAGCCCTCGAGCGCCAACCGGAGAAAAGATCAATCCTTGTTATCACAAGGAAGTGATCCGTCCACAGTCCGGCGCCCCGAAATGCCCGGGTGTCCTTTGTCGCGTTCCGGAGCTCAGAGTCCACACATACAAAGTCAATCATCGACCTTTCAATACGATCAACTCTCTCTCTTTGCCAAGTGTACTGGTGGATCTCCTTGTGTGCGAAGAATGTGTTCGCCACAAAGAGATCCAACTCTAAACATACTTCTAACACTCTTTTCCCGTTATCATTCACCCTATCATCGCCATGCAATCCCAACACTCTCTCAAAATTCTTCCTTCTGACACCGACCCAACCATTCAGATCACCTGCCAATATTACTTTTTCATTCGCTCTTCTTTTATCCGCTGTCTCCCGCACTAAGTTCCAAAACTCATCCTTCTCATCATCCAAGGCATCATTCCCTGGACCGTAACCTATAATAAGGAACAGCCTGGTCATGCCTACCTTGAAACGAATCCAGATGAGTCTCGGTCCTACCAGTCCATACCCATTACGCTTCACCATACATTCAGTCATTCTTTTTGATAATATAGCACCCACTCCCTGACGTCCATGTTCATTTTCAGGCACTCCAGACCACATTTCTGCCATTCCATTCACCACATCACAATCTCTATCCTTTCTTTTCGTCTCACATAAACACAATATATCTAAATTCCTCTCATGCAAAACATCACGCAATTCATTCATCTTACCTTCCATATCTCCTCTTATATTCCACACACCAATCCGGCATTCTGCCCTCCTCTTTGCGCCCTCCCTGGTCCTTGACGCGGCGTGATGGGTGGCGAGCCTCATCGACTCCATGCGTCAAGACCACCACCTAATTTCTTACATCTTAGGACCTATAGGTCCCGTGTCTTGGTTTCCCTCCACCATGTTAGTAGAACTATATATATATATATATATATATACAAAATAATATAATAAGAATAGAAATATAAATAGAATAAATAGAACTACCACCACCAGAAGTATCCCACTACCAGCCGTTGAAAGTCCTCAAGGCCAGCGTCTTCGTCGGAAGTGGCCCTGCGGGCCGGCACTGAGTGGGTTTTGAGTAAAAGCACTCGAAGACACACAAACACGATTTTGACTGGAAAATCACTGAAGGAACGACCCAGAAGGTGGAATACACGAAATAGTATTAACGACAATATCGAGAAGAAACACGTGCGGTCACGACGGATGGTAGAGGGCTACTGATTTTGCGTTCAGTGGACGCCTGGGGACCACGCGTATGGAATAGTATGATAAAATGGCGTCTGAAAAACAGAAGACAAGATGGCGTACGAAGGCAAAAACCAGTAATACTAGGGGAAAAAGCTTAATAATTCCGGCACTGAGTGGGTTTTGAGTAAAAGCACTCGAAGACACACAAACACGATTTTGACTGGAAAATCACTGAAGGAACGACCCAGAAGGTGGAATACACGAAATAGTATTAACGACAATATCGAGAAGAAACACGTGCGGTCACGACGGATGGTAGAGGGCTACTGATTTTGCGTTCAGTGGACGCCTGGGGACCACGCGTATGGAATAGTATGATAAAATGGCGTCTGAAAAACAGAAGACAAGATGGCGTACGAAGGCAAAAACCAGTAATACTAGGGGAAAAAGCTTAATAATTCCGGCACTGAGTGGGTTTTGAGTAAAAGCACTCGAAGACACACAAACACGATTTTGACTGGAAAATCACTGAAGGAACGACCCAGAAGGTGGAATACACGAAATAGTATTAACGACAATATCGAGAAGAAACACGTGCGGTCACGACGGATGGTAGAGGGCTACTGATTTTGCGTTCAGTGGACGCCTGGGGACCACGCGTATGGAATAGTATGATAAAATGGCGTCTGAAAAACAGAAGACAAGATGGCGTACGAAGGCAAAAACCAGTAATACTAGGGGAAAAAGCTTAATAATTCCGGCACTGAGTGGGTTTTGAGTAAAAGCACTCGAAGACACACAAACACGATTTTGACTGGAAAATCACTGAAGGAACGACCCAGAAGGTGGAATACACGAAATAGTATTAACGACAATATCGAGAAGAAACACGTGCGGTCACGACGGATGGTAGAGGGCTACTGATTTTGCGTTCAGTGGACGCCTGGGGACCACGCGTATGGAATAGTATGATAAAATGGCGTCTGAAAAACAGAAGACAAGATGGCGTACGAAGGCAAAAACCAGTAATACTAGGGGAAAAAGCTTAATAATTCCGGCACTGAGTGGGTTTTGAGTAAAAGCACTCGAAGACACACAAACACGATTTTGACTGGAAAATCACTGAAGGAACGACCCAGAAGGTGGAATACACGAAATAGTATTAACGACAATATCGAGAAGAAACACGTGCGGTCACGACGGATGGTAGAGGGCTACTCATAAGTACCTACGAACTTTTATATCAGCGTGCCATTCTATCGTACCATATTTGAACTTTTCATGACTTTAAACACGATCCTTATTCATTTTACGTTTATAAATGAACTGTCATAAAAAGTTAGCTTGGCACATGGACGATATTTGAAAGATGATGGCTTCTCACTAATATTTCTATGAGACCCACCAGGCCAGTGAGTCACACGGCTGCCAACCTGTTAAAAGATGCATACATTATCCCTACAAGTGTAGTATTATATACCGCATAGTAATAAGTAGCAGATTATAGTTACAAGCCGTAGATAATAATTTAAATAGATATGTTTTTAAGTAGCAAATATTTATTATTCTATCTACTGGGAGGAGGCTAAGGTCACGACAAGGTTAATGCGTAAAGAATTACAATATTCCATACAGGTGGTGCAAGAGAAAGCATCTTAACTGCAATATTATAATTTTACTTTACTGACAAATCTCTTGTAAATCCTTGCTGGAATACAGAAATTATAACTGATTTATATTCGTATTATGAACCTTTATTGTGCAAAACTTTTCTATAACCAGTAGGGACGAGTATATCCCAAAAAACTAAACATTACGAGTTGCTCCATACTGTTAACCCTAATAAACGTTAATAAGAAAAGTAGCACTTGCTGAAAAAAGCACTGTATTTCACTCATATGGTTTTCAAAAACTTGAAGAATCTTATAGTGCGTATTTCTTTTTAGCTTGCTCAAAATTCTAATATTTTTAAGCTTACCGTTTTCAGAATACGTAAAGAAAATAGTTACCCCAATCTGTACAGGATTTGTTTAGTGAAAAACTTTTGAAAATAAAAATAACCTCTTTGGACCTCTTTAATTTTTTTTTTAAGAATTTGTGTTTGTATACACAAACTCAAATACTTTCCCGCACACCTTGCACTAGGCTAAAAGCCTGTATCGCAAAGTGTGGAATACATCGCCAGTGCCGGGGTTTGAACCTGGCACCTTCCGTTTGAGAGACTGCCGCCTCAACCAACTGCGCCAACCATGTACTCAAATTGCCCAGCATTACTTAGTTACATTTTTAACTTTTCAGATATTTTTTCGAGTGCTCTGTAGGAGACAGATGAACACACAAAACATGCACTGGTTACTCCTTTATTGGGTTTTACCATGACGGTATAAAGTTTCAACTCTGAAAATAAAGTTCGCAGTTATAGTATTAGCTGTAAAGATTCACTACAGTGTGAGACTTTGCAAAGTGTAGAGCTTTGATACTCTATAATGTACAGAGTAATAATATAATATTATACAAGTGATGTTTCTCATTGAGTCGAGACAACACACGACTTGAAGATGTTGTTAATTACATGAAATTATACTTGATTGATTGACGTAATTATCTACATGTATTTAAACATTGCGTTAGACGGAGTTTCTATTCATGAAAATAAAATAATCGGTACATGAATACTTCATACTACATACAATACAAATATTACTACCTATCACGATGTTTGCTTTACGCATATTATAATGTTACAACACTTCCATCCGCTCCCCAGGGGCAGAACCCAAATGTGCTATAATGAACTGAAATTTACATGGATGGCTTAATGGAGATTTATCAACACAACTAAACAAATACATCTCTATATACATTCTGCCTTCTGTTCTCTAAATGTGTATTATTTTTCAGTAATGTAAACCTTCTCCATTATATTCTAATCTAGAAACTCTCAACATACAAATTTTAAAATACTTGATGAGTAAGTATGAGAAATTTGTACTACGGGAATGTAGTTGCTTTCTGATTTGTGTTCTTCGTAGGATAATTTTTATAAGAAATAAGCTATAATGTAAATGATAGTGTACGTACAAACCATCTAGCGTGAAACATCAACATGCAAATTTCTAATCAAAGTCAATGAGATATATGCAAGTTCCCTGGAAGATATATGAACCCTTTCTGGGGAGATTAAGTGACGTGCTTGCATGATAAGGTTTAATATTTCAATATTGTGATGGTGCCTTAGCCAAGTTATCCACTACTCGAAATGAGCATCAGGAGATGCAAGTCTCGAAGGCAGTTATAATGTATAGAATGTGAGGAAGCTTAAGTGTTGGAGAACACGCTAAATAATAACGATATTACCTGAACCGTGTACTAAAGTAAAACGACGATAATATAATTAAAATAACTGACCAACGTTAATCTTCGATGGTAACAAGATTCTACTCCATAACGTGGACATAACATATGTTAGTTTCCTACCTATACAATATAATTATTAGGTTTAGTAAATACTAGAAGCATATAATAAGATAAATCAATCAGGTTGCAGTATGAAATTATACACATAAGAGAGAGCTTTGTTTTCCTAAGAGTTGTAAATTTTTTGCAAAATTTTGAAGGATGCCTTCATACCTACTGTCATACATACCTACTGTCTTCTACCAAATTTGTATTATTACACCTACAATACATGGAATCAAGATATTATGCAGTATGCAGTCCAAATTGCCACACAAGTATGATTACCTAACTTGTTAACTTCTCCATTCGTTTTATCATCTAATTTCATTGTAATGTCACTGCAATAGGAATGATGATATTACAATTATCATAAGATAGGTATACAAATATTTTCATACTGAATTTGTTTACGATGTCCAGTGGCACTTACTAACATTAAATTTCAATAATTACCTATTAGTTCAATTCCTTCCTTTCTTAATTTGTAAGAGAGATAAGATAAGTAATGAGGTTATTAGGGAAATGAGTGACTGATGAAAGACTGGTGTTGTGACGAGAATGAAAGTGAATAAACTAAGATCGTTTGGGCATGTTGAGAGAATGAAATATGACAGGATGACAAAAAAGATATATTTGCGAGAGCGAAGAGGTGTGAGAAAATCGCGGCTGCCGGAGACTGGCGCACCTGGTCCGATCATGTCGACCAGATTCTCAAGGAAGGACGTGAAGGAAGGTTTTGAGTAAATGGAATAAGAAAGCGTGTATGACACATTAGATGAATGTGAAGGAGGCTAGGAGTGTGTGTAAGGATACAGCTGTCTGGCGCTCTGTTCTCTCTGCCTAACATGCAAGGGACGTGGCGTGAGGGTATAGATAGTTTAATTCCTTTGGTGCATTTCTTTATATATAAGTAACTCTAGGGCCTAGGGTATATTATGTTGTAATGTGTGAGTTGAGACATTGAAGCAATATTTTGATTAACCTAATAATAATAAAAACATGATACAATTTAAAGATGTATGTCAGTTGACGAGAGCTTAGACTTGTTTCCTATACACACATGTGTTATGTATGTACAAGTTCTAGTAGTGGTGTGGGTGTATCAGATGAGAATATTGATGATAATAATATGAATAAATAATGGTTAAACATTACATTACATTCACCACTCCCAGAATTATATGACCAAACCTCCAATCTGTCATTATGCTTTAGTATTCACCGCTTCACAAAATTTATCTGATTTAAAACTAATCTAATAAACATTCAGACACTATTTATGACTATAATATTAATAAAGGGAAACGTTTTTGTATAATTTTAAACACTCAGTAGGTAAAACTAATTTTATTTCTTTGTATACACATGGACATCGTGATATCCTTTGCCTCATTCTCTCAGAAGACGTTAGCTAGCAAATTCATTAATCGCAATACTTCATAGCTCATTTAATACTTTTATCATTCATATTTTTCAACCAAATAATATTGTTTAGGTAATTTTTAATATGCATTTGAATTTTCGTATTGTACTCAGGCCAAAAACATACGTGCATCTTATATGCGTATTTTTCTATAAAGAAACATATTAATTAAAATTATATTCAAAATCATAACGACTTAATACATAGGTGTCCATTTCTGATATCATAATAAAAATATTCATAAATTACCTACGATAGTTAAAAATGTAATAAAGAGGATGAGTATTCTGTATAACTTCCGTTATCTAAGTAACTCATAAATAACTTAATGTAGCTATTTAATTATTCATATCATATAATATACAGAAGTAATCATAAACACACCCTCCTAAATTAATTACAGTCCAAATATTATACAGATTCTATTTCCGCCCATATACCTAGCAGAACCAGAAAAATATCTCCGCAAATCCATTAGTGTAATAAATTAGTTTGCTAAAAATAACTCAAGAAATTAGTACCTACTTAATAAAATATGTTCATGTATACATTTAACCTACAGTTATTTCTAAAACGAAAGAAGATTCATCACCTGAAACATCATTACCTTTCCGTGAATAATCCATCCAATTCTCAAATCCCTTTATTTCTTCTTTACTTTATCCCATTCTCTATATCACCTTATGAGGTAAATAATTTTTATACAGTATGAGTATGTACTATCTTCTTCTCTAGCGGACATTACCCACATAAAACAGGTCCTTTTTCACTAACCCTAACGAAAAATTTCGACTGCGGCGATATTACTTTTTTTAATACTTACTGAAGCTATATACGCCACTGCTTGCTGGTATGTAGAAGATTATCGTTTAAGTTAGATTATATTTTTAGATTTCCATGGAAAGCACGTACTGCTAATAAAACAGAGTTTTGGTTTCAAATTTACCCACCAAATACACTTCTTCTTCTCCTCAGCAATTGTTAATCGCACATGGTGGTGGGGTCTGCTTTTCTGGTACGAACCCACCAAATACGAATGGCGAAATTAGGATTGGCGGAAACATGGCCAATTCAATGAAGATTATGTAGATATGAATACCATGAAGTGTATTAAAAATTAATTAAACCGGTGGTAATAATTACTTCTGAATAAATTTATGAAAGTAATAAATGATGATGTGTTGGTATCGGACACCTACCATCTTTATGTCAGGGATAATATGAATAATAATGTCATATGATAATTTATATTTGCACCCCATTGATTATTTTTACAAATCAATTTGTATTTTATTGAATAATATCATTGACATATCGCATATATAAATCATCTGCAACAATGTATGCGGTTGGATTCGATGAAATGAATTACCTACAAGTAGTTTATTATTTACCCTCAATACAAGGAAGGTAAAACTGTGAATCCATATTAAGGGCTTGGCACCAAGAATGACGTCACCGTTTTCCGACGGCATTAAGGTTCGAAATTGCGTGAACAATCGCATGATAAAATGGTAAAAATGGCGTTTTTTCCATTTTTTGGGGTTAATTTTGCGTCTATCAAAAAGCTTTTACGGTTGTTCCCTAGATTTTTATGCATATTATCACTACAAAAAAAATTATACACCGCGACTTTCGGGAAAAGAGTTTCTGTCTTTCGGAAAAATGATCAGAGGTGTTTTTAAATATTTTTTTTGAAAAATCTATACAAGATATAAAAAATCTTTTACGGTTATTCCCTAGATTCAATGCATCTACCCTATTTTGTTCCAAAGCATATTTAGTAACTGTTGTCGAGATAGAAGGTCTCCCGTTTTTAGACATTTTTGAAATGTCGGTACGTCTCTTAATACGAGTATATATTTTATAAGGAAATGTAATTATTAAAACTACATTTTATAATTTATTTGATGGAGACTTTCAAGATGCACTATTCCAACCTCCTGTCGGCACTGGCCAGTGGCCACCATCGATTCCACGAATCGATTGTCGTATAATAATTATACCAAAATATTATTACAAGAATATATACCAGATCATTACAACATCATATCTAATCATTATTATTGATATAGAAAGGTAATGTATAATGTATTGATGTGTTGAATATAATATTATAATCTTTGTGTAGACTGGTTTAGTCTCCATAGTAATGACAATGAGTTATACTTTGTAAGTTA
Source organism: Ceraclea dissimilis (assembly GCA_963576895.1). Classification (NCBI taxonomy): domain Eukaryota; kingdom Metazoa; phylum Arthropoda; class Insecta; order Trichoptera; family Leptoceridae; genus Ceraclea; species Ceraclea dissimilis. The sequence continues at coordinate 7,715,927 of OY756361.1, read as the reverse complement.
ATATGATGGATGATGAGAGATTATGAAGATGAACGGAGAAACATTTTTAGTGAAGTCCAATTTAGGTATCAATATTTTATGTTGACAGCAATGATGACACGACAAAATAAAGAGAATGATATTTTATTATAACACAAAAAACATAATTAGACTGTTCATTGTGACGGAGATACAATTGTAAAATAAATTATTATATTAATGCGTTAATTAATCAACCTTTCAAAATAAACACTTCTATACAACACAGCATTTCTTATAAATTACGCAAAATACAGCAGAGTTTGAGAAGAAACTTTTCCTGAGACATGCATATCTAGACCTACACCTAAATCTTCTTCCGCTTATATCCTTGGTTGGGTCGGGGGCTCAAAGCATCAACATATCTTCGCCAGAGTACATTAGTACATTCTGGTGAAACATATTGTGTATGTATGGAAGCAGCAAGTAGTTAAGTATAGATTCTGATGTGTCACTGACGATTTTTTCAACTTTGTAACTTTCACATTTTGAATAGAGTTCAAGTGCAAAGCACAAAAATAGATAGCCTCAAAAAAATTACTAACTTACAAATCCATGACACTTTTCCGTGGTCAATACGAAAACTAGCAAAAAAAATGAAATTATTTTGGAAAACGTTTGCTTGATAGTTAGTACTGTATCTTCCGATCCGGTAAGGATTCGGTCTAAAATTTCCAAATCCATAGGCACAGTTTGAATACAAAAAAGAGTATTTTCGGTTGTGGAGGCTTTAGACAATTAACTACGGATATTTGAAATTAGTGAAAATTTTCGTTAACTTAACGATTTTACATTATATGCGAATTACGATTATAACATGTATAGAACACAAACAACAAACAAAAATGTGAACAGAGCTTTAGTTTAGTTTTTCCAATTATTCCATGCACTAAAGAGGGTCGTACTAAATCTTACAATCAGCCAATCTACAAATGCTTAATGACACAATCAGTATCGCAAAACACAATTAAATGTTCCAGCGATACTCAATACAATGATAATATAACTTTTCAATGTTACACACCAAACATATTCAGAGATCACTATCAGATGATCGTGAACAAATGCAATGTGTAATGCATTGTATTATATAGATATGCATACATACTACATGTAGCTATACACTATGCAGATACCCATGTTGGTTTCATTTGGAGAGCAGTGTAATGTCAATACCTCGTATTGTTTCATATGTACGAGTAGTATAAGTACATGATATCTGTTTATTATATTTGTGTGATTACAACAGATGATCCGATATCAAACAAATTTCAACTCATTCACGATTCAATACGAGTGATCTTATCACCTGGTAACCAATAAAATAACTGCCCAGATATATGTATACGTATGCACGTATGCCCATTGCCCATATTATACGTTTAAATACTTATGGGCATGGGCACATCTACAGGTTCAAATTGTAGTATTTTTAGGCTTCAGCTTTATATTATGTCATTTAATATGTCATTACTTGTGAGGCAAAAGTGTTTCACTGTAGATAGTGAGAACTCTGCGAGTCTATTCGTTTGCATTCACACACTATTTCATTTTTTTACATATCGGCATTCCCCCCATACAGAACGACTGATCTCTCCTACGAGTATATCTAATATTTCCCTTATTAAACACGTAAGAATTCTTGACTGACACTATATCATATCAGTCAGTATGATTTTATTCTACACTTGCACAAAAACTAACCATTCATTATTTGTAAATTTCAGCCAAATACTTTTGTTTTATACCCGGCAAAAAATATTTATATTTTAGCATTGAACGATTAGCGGAAAAAGTGGGATAAGGAAGCATAATATAATATTTTCTGTCATTTGTGGAATGTCCTTATTCATTATTATGCAATATTTTTTTTTATTATTATTCTATTAATACGAATGATACTAGTACCCAATCTCTTCTAAGTAAGTAGTTGGTAAATACTTTTAATTTAATTTAACTCAAAAACTATTTGTTGAATGACTAATTATTATCTTAATGAATATTTATATCTCTGCTGAGGATTAATACTCGTATAAGTCAGTTGATTCAAGAGTCTTCCGCCTACGTAAGTTTTTATTATAATTGCATAATGTAGCAACTCCTAATGTACGGTCAAGTGAATAATAATTATTCCAACACGAATATTACAGAATATGTCAATCAAAGCTCATTAATTACTTACCCAATAAGATTATTTGATTATAAAACACGCGATACCAATTAATAATTTCACTTTTTTTTTGCCTTCAATCCATGCGGAATTATTTGGCGTAGCTTGCGTTGTCACCCACACTAGTATTAAAGAAACACCACTGCATTCTAATATGCTAATATAATCCCGTTTTAGATGTACTTACATCAGACCTCTCACCAATTATTTTAGATGATTTTTTGGTTAGTATAAAATGCACGGAGAATGACGACAACAGATGAACGACGGACCAAAAGAACCATGGATTAGCGACCGAGAACTGGAAACAGAATCCCATGTAGACCACAATCAAAACGGTCCATTGATATAAAAGCAAGTGGCCGGACACCAGTGGCACAGAATGGCAACAGACAGGGAGTTGTGGAAGCTGGGAAAGGGGACTACATCCATACTGGACTGGCGAGGGCTGATGATGATAAAATGTATATTTCAAATACATAAACACGTAATGAATAACATATTTATTCCGAAAAAAACTCTTCTTTGCCGTCTATTTTTCGTTTTTTACTTCAGAGAATTAACTTTCAAATTAAATATATTTTCATCTATTATTTTTAGGTAAAAATATATATACAATGCTAATAATGGATGATAATTACTTATTAGTCCATACTCTATGATATATAATACTCATATAATTCAGCCACAAAGAAACAGGTTTTATATTATTACGATTTATTAATATTTCAATAATCATTGTTTTATTATTTTATTACCGTCTTCATGAAGCGTATAAATACAGTCGTAAAATCAAAGACTCGTACAATATAGAAATATTTTGTTAAACAGTTCAGTGAAATCATTAGAAATTACATGTCTCCAAATTGTAAACTAATTTTCTCTCTGTATTTGGAATATACCGCGGATTAAAGTAACATCTCATACAGATATAATTATTTTTATCTACACCTTATTATCTTTGAACGTATATTTATGTTAAAAATCTAGATGAATCTGAAGTGTGGCTGTGAATGATTACAGAATATCTATAATGTGATAGATGAACTTATACTAGACTACGATGATAGAAGATAATATTAATTATACCGATAGTTATAAATGTTTTGCCGCCTTTCGCTCTAAGATTCTCTCTTGGCCCCCGGGCCCTACTAGACTATACTACTAGCCATCTGCATATTAACCTGTGAACGTCTAAAACCCTCACCTCCAAGGCTCCGCATGACTACTACTAAACTCATTATTATACACACGTATTAGAACTCATCCTTCTGGCAATATAACGCAGTTAAAACGTTATAATTTTTAATGAATTCACATCATATTAATGGAAATTATGACTTCCAGTTTTTTTTATTGTACCTGTTCTGATTTTAACTACCACAAATTTATATGTTGGCAAACAATATGTAGAACCAGACTAACAATAAGCAATCATCCATGCAGAACTATTATTAGGTAGTCATTTTATAATATACACGAGATATTATTGCATTTATGAAAGTACAAAACACCCAATAGAGGATAATTGATTGAATGTATTGTTAATTTTTATAGCGCGTCATATCCATAATAATTCCTGCAATCTTATTTCAAATTATATAGTTCGTTGAAAGCTTTTGCTTCAGTACGGTTGGATAATGGACTCTGAGCGTCGCGTCGAGCGGGTAACAGCATCATGAGCGACGGCAATTAGAGGAACCCGTGAGGCCAAGTTAAATGGAGAATAACTGTATGCCTTGTTTGGCTTCCACATGCTTATTTGTTGTGTGGATGAAACACCATGAACGATATTATACGCTTGTAATATTAAACCATATTATAATAGTCCACGATGATCAATACGTTGTAGGAAACTAGACATTTGTTTAGTGGAAGAGGAATGTTGTCCAAATTATTATACCACATAATTCTATGGGTCAATATTTAGATTAGTTAGACACAACCTTTGTGTATAATTTGCTCTACATATTATTATGTTTCAGATTAGTTAAATAAAGAGGAGAATACTATAGAAGACAGATTCATCAAATGAAAATAAACTTCTAACGTAAAATGAAAACGTTTTCATAGAAATGTCAACGTAAAATTCAAAGAATTTAACCATGGATTTAACTTTACAATATGTATTTATTATTGATCCATTTATATAGAAATATTATTTATTAGAATAAGTTATGCGTTTTTTGGATGTGCAAAATCCATTAACAAATCATTTGGAATGGTGCTAACCACAGAAAGCAATGTGCGTAAAATAATAACTGATAAATACAGAGGTATAATTATCTTACAAACTCGCAAGTCTATGTAATTGAAACCTAATATAATGTGTAAGGTAGTTTAGTAATTATTAAGTAGTAAGTTCATTTTCTCCGTTATTAAAGTTAGTATAATTATATTGATAAACACAAGGGAGCAGTCAGAATAAGAACATTATTAAATCATTTCTAATACCCTGCTGTTTACAGAAACTAGTTACATATTATATTACTTACAAAATATACTACTAATACTAAACTGGCCATTTCCAACATATTTTATTGTAATTTGTATAACACATTACTAAATTCTCTTCTCTTGCCATATTCATATGACTGTATGGTGTATATTAATATTTATATGGACTTCAAAATAATTTCCTATGTTGCCTACTGAATGAGACTGGACATCACTATAAATTAATTAAATCAAGAAGTAATTTGACAGTATTCTATAAATTTACGAGACACATATGCTTTTGTTTAAATTAGAATTAATAATTACAAAGTACAGCAAGATAATGTTTATAATGAGACTTATGATAAGATTGTCTGAAAAATGCTCATAATATTTTAGATTTTTTTAAGATTACATTGAGTTAATGAGTTGTTAGTATAATATTTCTTTAAAAATACAAGGGTTCTAAAGAAATGGTTACCAGAAAATTTAGAAGACGCGAACGTAACCTTACATAGGTTGGCGTACTTGACAACGAACGAAAGATTTTTTTTTTCATTTTTCTTATTAGGATAGATTCAGTTCGATTCAATTTAATCCAACAAATAATAAATACAAAACGTGATAATAATGAACACACACTATAAGGTAATATTTAACGCAAGTATAAAGTGATTAGTTCAGGCCCCAGACAGCATATTATTTACTCGTACCTACTTGTGTAAGAGGATTAATATCATAATATACAAACACACATTTCTATTGATTAAAACAACCCATAGATAAATGGTAAATGATCCAGCATCAGTTTCTTTATAGTCCTAGTGAAATGTTCGCAGATATTATTCGCTTCAGCTCGTCTGGTAGGGAATTCTAGGGAAACATATAGAAGCAGAGTATTGAAATCCATATCTGATGTCCTATTGGTTCTAGAAATTTTTTGTGTCAAACCACACCAGGGTCGAAAGTGTTTTTTTTAATTGCTTCAACCGTGAACCGTCGCTAAGGGAAACCTTGAAAAAACGGTTAAATAGTGGGTATAAACGACGAATAGTAATCAGGCGAAATTTTCATTACGGCTGTAAAAAGATCGTTCTCAGTAGTTAACTTTGTAACGTAGCTACCTTTATATGTATACCTACATACATATTGATAATAAAAACTCATCAATCATTGAGGAATGTACAAATAGATAAACCATGATGTCTTAATGAATAAATATACACTTGGATCTAATTAAATATATTTTAATGTCGATATAAAACACTTTGTAAACATTCTCCTACATCTCTAACAGAAGCCTTCTCACGTCGTAAAGATTTGGAGAGAAATAAATTAAAACGTAAAACACTGCAGTACATTGTATAACTTGTACATCAATAAAGTAAATCATTGAAGATGTGTAAAGTATCTTACATCGAATAGGAGTAAATTAATTTACAACATCAGTTCCTAAAACTAGTACCTACAAGTACATGTACATATTCGTATGTCTGTTTGGAAATACAAAAATTGTGAATATTTCTGAATCTTCTTCTTATCGTGTCGGTCAGCACTCATTAGATTCCTCTCCGCTCCCAGAAAGCCACAATCTCTCCTGAATCATTGTCCAAGGGGGAGCGATCTGCGAGGCTCTCCCACGAGACTATGCTGGCATGGATGGATGCAGTTGTGCATGTACTATGTTGCATGTACTATGTTGCAGTATATGAGTGAATGCGGTTGTGTGTGTGTTGGGTTGCAAGAGTGAGTGGATGCGGTTGTGTGTGTGTGTGTGTGTTGGTGTATGTATGTATTGATATGCTTTAGGATGTGTATGTGAGTGACCGATCATGTCTGCGCTGCCAGGATGTTTTGTTTTGTGTGACTGTGTATTTTTTTTTTTTCTTTTGGGTGGATTTTTATTTTTTCTATTGTTTTCTTTCTCTTTTATTTCTTTTTGTTTTGTGTCTTTGTGTTTTTTTTTTCTTGTTGATTTTTTTTTTTTTTGTCTAACTTTTGTATTTTTAGTGGGATTGACCCAAATACAGGTTACACCTAGTTGGGCAATCCCGGTGATATTGTATTGATATATGTTATTTGTGAATAAAAAAAAAAAAAAAAAATGTGCACCATCTCCCATATTTCTGAATAAAACCGAATGAATAAGTCTGCCTAGAATTACCCGTGAAAGAGCAAGTAGTTAGCACAATGTGTGAGAGAGAAAGAATATAAGCATCACAAGACACCAACAAGTCTACTACTACTGGATAGTAGATATGTATTGTACTTCCATACTTTATGTGCTATAAGGAACCTATGCGAGATAAGATTTTATCTTAATTGAGATCAACGCTAGATACACGTAATTAAAATACTATAGGTAATTGAAATCCGTCTGCAGACGAAGACTAACTCCAATTGTAAAACATTTATATTATTACTATTTCATTGAACATTTTGCTCATCTGTTCTGTCACTAAAATCATACAAAAATGCTACTGTATCAGTCTATTTCTCAATCAGTACCTATTTTAATTATCATGATAACACTACGCAGACCGTATACCTTTGGTTGTTTGTCCCTAAATGCATATAATACCAAATAATACCAATTAATTATTGATTTCTTTATACAGTTTGAAATCAATGATCATGTATTCCGTATTGCAATGTATGTAGACATTTCCTCAATATTTATGGAGATCAGTGTCAACTTTAACACAGAAAAAGATCTATTGATGCGACTTATTGCAGTTAATATAAAAAGATACATATGGTTACTTAGTTTTCTCTCAAATTGTCTTCAAAATAATAAAATTTAAACACCACACTTACGTGCGTAAGCATCAGGCTACCTAAGAACACGATTCCCATCGAGTTACCTTTTGGAAAAAATGATATATAGGTATAGGTATAGGTAATTCCTTAGGAAATGTTAGCCCCGGCTTCCATTCTGCAGAAATTCACCCTTCGCCACTGGTAAGCATACACGTATATCTATATAATGTGCAAAATCTGTATAATATATGTAACATAATGCAGTATGTACCTAATTTTAAGATTTAGTTCTGATAGTAAACTGATTGACACTTCCGCCAGAAATGAAACTAACTAGATTGGGCTCGATCTGTCATAGATTTGAACTGTAACATGAAAACAGAACATAAAAAATTTGTAAGCATTAGGATGTAAAAGTATGTTACTAAATTCGTTAAATTCGATTAATGTTTTTAAAGCTGTTTTGTGTTAAAATGAATTGGAATGAATTTCGACAAAATCATTAATTTTATTTGTTAGTCTCTTATTTGCCTAATGTTTCCAGTGATTCTTAATCAAAATAATAATAACGGAGAAATACGAGGGTGAGTCTAACTCGAAAACTGCAAGGGGTCGCATAACGTGAATTGGTGTGTTTGGGTGCCTCCAGAGGTGCTTTATCTCTGAACTTCCGCTTGGTCGTACTTTTTGGGAAATCCTGTGTTTTATTGTATAGACCTGAGATTTTTTTTGTAGCAATTTTGTGTTAATAAAATTGAAATAATAATAATGAAAAAACTTTATTGAAATAGTGACATGTATTACACAAATGTTGGGTTTATTCCCAAAGGCAATATCTGCCAACCAACCACTTGAGAAATCATACAGATACATAATGTGAGTACTATGTGTATAAGTATTTTATGATGATGGGGATAAGATGTTCAAGATATGAAAACAGATAATGCAATCAATACGTTTTTGCAGAGGTGGGCACCGTTAATCAAAAAGTTAACTTCGTTAATCGATAATCCGTTAACTAAAAAGTTAGCTTCGTTAATCGTTAAAGTGTTACATTTTGAAAAATGTAACGGAAGTTAACGTTAATCCGTTAAAGCGTTAATGTAAAAAATCGCGGTCAAATGATATGAAATAGAACTACATTAGTACAACTACTATCACATTTACACTATCGCGATGTATCCCAAAAAAGTGAAATATCTTTTCCAATTCCCAACCAACATACGATTCCACACATAACCCCATTCAACCCTTGGATTATCTAATGTCAGCCCCACCAGTGGATGATGTCTATGTGAACAATCAAATATTAACGGACTTAATTAACGGAAGTAAAATGTAACGGAAGTTTAATAATTCGTTAACAATTTTTGGAGGTGAGAAAAGCGTTAAATCGTTAACCAAAATGTTAACTTCGTTAATTAACGATTAACGGATCAACGTTTTTCTGCCCAGCTCTGCGTTTTTGGAACTCCTTGGAAAAATGGTGGCAAGAAAACAGATTATTTTATTCGCATTACGTATTACATAGAAAATAATATCCATTTATACACCATACTAGCTGTATTACCCGTGCTTCGCTACGGAAAAATTGTGTGGATCCCCCCCCCCCCCCTTCGTGCCCCCTTAGTGTCCCCCTCCTCGTACCCCCTACCACAATAAGAACATTCCCTGGGGCAAGCACAATAATTTTCCAAAGTTTCATCTCAATCGGATGAACGGTTTAGGTGTCTATAAAGGAGAAGGTGAAAAATGTTAGGTATATACCATAGGTACGAACTAAAATATTTATTATTGGGAATCATCACAATCTGTCATCTAAATTGTCTGAATTAATTAATACGTATCATCAAAATTTATATACCTACATTTTTTTCTGAAATTAACAAATTAACAAAATTACGAATATTATTTTACTTAAAAGTTTATATTTTGCTAATTTAAATTTCGCGCCGTTGGTGTTCCAACGGGCGGGGTTAATAAATAATATGTATTTCACAATCGATAAAACACACTATGCAATATATTATGTATGTAAAAACAGACTGATGACTGTGTGCCCACCTGTGTACATAAGTATAGACGTGTGTAGTACGGTAAAATATAGTATAGTCAGTCCAGCAAAATAACAACTACTACTTAATATTTGCGTTAAATATTCGCAAATGCCTTGCTATATGGAAACCAATACTGTGTGGTAGAAACTTCTGGAAATTGAGAACCTTCTGTGAATTTTTTTTGATGAGGGGATTCAAGGGTTGTGTGGAGCATGTGTGGTATGGTATGAAAGGGCGTTAGAAAAGAAATTCAAATCTTCAGAAAGTCATTTTTATGCGTCCTCAGACCATCGGGAGACACAGAGTGATCGAGAGAATCCAGTCACCACATACCACATTGTTTGGTGTCTCATAAAAGAGCTTCACAAGTAGAACTTGGCTAGACGGGCAATGCTGGGCAATACAGTTAGTACGGCTTATGAAAAAAATACAATTAACGAAATTGCAAATATTTTTTTACTCAGAGTCCATGCTTCACTGAGCGCATAACAATACACTTATTTCACCACCTATAAAAACGTGTATATATTCACGTATACAGGAGAGTACTTATATCAACTAACAACTATAAAAGTACCCTTTTCATGCCCTTATCCTCAATTTTTGATTAAACAATGTAAGACGATTTTTTTTCATTTTAAAAGAAGTATGCAACTGTTTAACTACAGCTTTGTAGCTTCAGTGTTTACCGAGATACGTTACTATCAAAGCAAATTTAATCCCACGCCCTAACCCTTAAGGATTGACTCTTTTTCTGGACAGAATATCATATTTTGACCCTTTCTTAGGAATTCATTTTTTGGAAATTCCTATAAAATTATTTTTTACCGTATTAAGAGGCATTTAAAAATCACCCCTTTTCTTTATGTCCTTTTTCATCCCTTTAAATAAAAATTAAAAAAAAACGGCGAAACAGCCTATTACTAATTTTAATAGTAGATGATTTTCAACTTCGTACAATGTCTGGTTTCCGAGATATTCGCATACTCTGAAAAACTTTCAACCCTATTTTTCACCCCCTTAGGGGCGGAATTTCCAAAAATCGCTTCTTAGTGGAAGCTTTTGTATTAAAACCTATCTGCCTTCAAAATTTCACTTCTCTAGGATTAGCCAATTCGGCTCTGCGTTGATGAGTGAGTATGTCAGTCAGTCATTCAGTCAATCATTCAGTCATTCATTCAGTCAGGCACTTTCGTTTATTATTAGAGATAACTAGGATAGGTAGATATCAACGTAATAAAAGAAAGAGGGAAGAAATAAATAAGACAGTTATATACGTAATAACAAAACATTGAATCGATATAATCATTCAATGGATATAATGTATGTAGCTTCGTATGAACTGGGAAAAGTGGAATAATTTTATGATGATGAAGGCATTTTGTATGATGATGTCTGAAGAATGTAGATATTCTCTTAAATACTGGGAACTAATAACAACATACGAGTAGTATATTAAATGAGTAATAATTTTCCTTATTTTCGATAATTCCCATTCGATAATTAGGTGTAAGTATTCTTATTGAACCATTATATTATTATTACCTACATTATTAACACATAAAAATCAGGTACATTATTTTAATGTACGGCAGGTTGCCAGCCACAAGCTATCTCTAGTAAACAGTCAAGCATATGGCTTTCAGTACAAAAAAAAATAAAGTGTGAGTTGACTTATTGTGAAGTAGGTACAAAAATTTAGTTCGATGTAAATATTGGTACTGCCAGAGTTAGAATGACTTAGTCATCCATTTTTTAGGAGGCCATGAGAAGGTCTGTTTGGTTTTGTTAGAAAAGAAACGTTTCAGGTCCCTCAACCTTAAAGTATTATATTGACCGATGGTATTACCTAGCGACCAATGTGCTAGCTTATTTAGCATTACCCAGGGTGCACGCATGTGGCATTAGCTTTACATCTCGAATAGAAATAGTATAACATTCAATGTAACCTCTGAAAAAGCTCGTTTGCGAAATTTATTTTTACTCAATGGTCAATCTTGTAAACTCTATAGGATGTGATGTACTTGTTTGACCATATGTAAGATAAATAAATAAATAAGTAATATCAATATTGATTATAAATAAGTGAGCAATAAGCTGACTAATAAGAAATGAATTTACATTTGTGGCAACATTTGATTAGTTAAGTTGAATAATAGATTTGTTAGATCAACAACAATATGATAATAAATGTAAATAAGTCCATCCATCAAACTGTAATGAGTAATTTAAGAGTAATTCGATTACAAACTTCAGAGATCGGTCACATTGGGTGGTCTACCTAGTGCCTGGTGCCTACTGCTGCCATACCTTACTCAATAGTACACAGTACTTGTACCAGTACTACTGCCTGCTATCTCTCCATACTTACTCATATTATCTACCTACAAATATTCTACTTCTGTTACTAGTATATTTTTATCGATGCTCATATCTTATATCTAACAATGCCCAATACAACAAATGTATTAGCCTATATATTTATTGTACCTTATGATCAGTGATCATCAATATTTAAAAAAAGTTACAGAATTTTTACGAATATCATACTTTCCTATATCAACTATATTTAAAAACTGTTTGTTCTGTAGGTATATTAAATTTATTGTTATTTTTATCGGTCGATTTCAAGTTTGTCATCAGTTATTCTATTATCGTGACTTTTTTAAATCCCGGTGAAAATAAAAAAAATAAGAAAATGAAAAACTGTTTCTATTTCTCCTTTCTTTTTAGTTTTCCATACTTTCCTAATTATGTGTACGTTTTTTTTTTAATTTCAATGTCACAAGTGTGGTTGGCAGACATTGCCTGTGGAAATCAACCCGCCATTTGGAATAATGTTTCTTTATATCCAATAAAGGTTTTATTTATTTATTTAAAACATGAAAACTTTACAGGATCAAGTTCATAAAGGTTAGCTGGATGGTATCGCCGATAAGCTCGCCTGAGTGAGCATTTATATATAACCTACTGAAACTTTTCCAATTTTCATTCTATTCTGCCATCCTATAATTGAAAGGAACCAACAGGAAGTTAGGAATAAATACTAAATTAAAATAACCATAGAAATACAAATACATGTAGTGATTTCTATAAAGAATTTAGTAATACATAATTGTATGATATAGTTGTAGAACATGTGGCGTTTATGTGGTACATGAACAATAATATAGCAGGTACTGGTACTAGACATAGTATGCTGTTCTTCTAGAAAACAGTCTAGTGATAAATGGTAGCGATTTCCACGATACTAGACGATTAATTGCCAAATATTAGTAAATTTATCATATTATTATTATTACCGACCTAAAAACTTTCTAGTTTGTTTTTTTTTTATACTTAAATAATTGGTTCGCGTGCAACTGGGCCTTGGATAATATGTAAAACTAATTAAAGCTGTTACTACGATTTATTTACGTTTTGTGCAAATGTTGCAATTTAACATAGGATATATCCTCTGACGCTGTGTTCTTTGAGATACGAGGGTTATCCAGAAAGTAAGACCACTGAATTTTTTTGTTGATTCTTTCTTCAAATCAAACCTTGTCAGAGTTCATCTACAGCTGTTGCCGATGTGAATACGCAATATTTTGTAAAAATGTATCTTTAATTAGCTGTAAAAATAAATGTCAAAGGAACACTCCAAAAATATCATTGAAATGACTGTAAAAAAACTATACCTATGAGTAACTAAAAAAGTTTTGTCATTTCGTTAGTTTTAATTCTTTCGATAGCGATGTTCGCAGCTCGCAGTATAAAATACCACCCTCTATGTGTTTTGTTGCTTAATCGATGATATCAAAGAGATTGTACCTTCAAGACATGTATGTCATACATCATACGACAACTCTGATAATAAATCTGATTTATTATTTTTTATTATTGACTTGTGTCTTCTCGGAGTCTTCAGAGTCCCACTGTACAGTGTACCGCAGGCTTGTAGGTACCAGGTACCTTATACCCCACGACCACCTCAATAATTGTTTTTAATCCATTTTGTTTTACAGGATACTGGACATGTTTTTATCTCGATATGTTTTATTTTTTCTGCCATGTTGTGACTGACTATATACGGTGACACTTTTGCTTGTTATTTACAAGAGGTTCGGTGAGAGACAACCTGAAACCGTGTACCTAGACGATAAGAATTCCCTCACATATCAATCATATTATTTCCTTAGGTATGTTTAGGTAACTGTTTAAATTTATAGGTAATTATATCCACCATGTATACACTCATTGTATATTATATTGTTAGTACCTATGGTCCATGTACTCGTATGATACGTGCTTTATATTGGAAATCTCAGGATGTTTATATATCATACCACATTATTTCCCATATACGAGTGTGTATATCAAGTTTGTATAAGAGAAGAGACAGATATACAAGTATATGCGTTAATGGAATAATTTAATTGTTTTCATAGTTTCTGGTGAGTAACACTCAATATAATTATTAACTATTCTATTCGTTCCCCTCACGCGATATCCCTTGAGGGGTAGGCAGAGAGAACAGATCGCTTGACCTTCCTATCCTTACACACAATTCTTTCTTTGCTTCCAATACGTTCATAGAAATCGTTATCTGGCGCAAAGATATTTTTATGCTGCAATGCCGGTGGATGTTAGTAATGAAGAATAAATAAAAATAAAAAATACACACTCACTTAGAATACGTCAGTCCTTAACAAATATAATAAATTAAAAATAGAGTATGACAAGATATAACAAATAAAATTTATAATTACTGCAGAAGTAAAATCTTCTAGTCTACCGAAAGTCTACAAACCGTCGTGACATTAATTTCTCTCCTAGTGAACAAAGTGAGAATAAAAATGTTATGTTCACTGAGTTAATATGTCATTCGTTTCAGCTACCAGCTTTCCAACTCATATATGTAACTTCATGATTTTTAATTTGGTAGTTGTGTCCAAATCTTAATTCTACATACGAGTATAATGTTCTACACTATACATACTTACTATTATGAAAAAAGATACGCATCGGAAAAGGTTCTTGATTCCCACGAAATATTTGCAAACGAACTCTAAATAATGCGATCAACCCAAATGTCGAGTACAATCAATCAATTAGTATTGTACCTACAGGTACACACATTTACGATGATAAATCGATTGAATATTAATAAATTTCTCCACCTACATATATCGTACTTCAATATGACATTTCCTTATCGGATGTGAGTAAAGCAGGTAGTGAAATATGACCGTATAATCCCAAATAAATAATCATATTATATTCTTAATACAATCTGATTAGTTTGACAAATGATGTTAGTTTTTTTCCCGCAACATTTCCACTAACCTCCAGTTAACATTTCAATAATGTATTTTAAGTATGAAATATTGGGTCTAATTTTAGTTTATACTATGTAGAATCTAGTAGGCATCATTAATGTCAAATTATCTAATGGACCTCTGTAGTAAATATTCAAGTCCGTGTCTTATATGATCCATTGGGTCTAGTAATTTGAGATCAGCGGGAGGGCTCAGAGAAACACCACAACATGGAGGTAAAACATATGTAAAATACTATTTTAAATATTCAACAAGATCCAGATTACAAGATTTATTGGAAAATAATCCTAATTGGGTAATACAAAACACGTATACGTGGTTACAGAAACTGTTTAGATAAAAGTTTTTATCAAATATTTCTAGGCGTGAAAAAGCTATATGATCTATGGTAAAATGAAAACATACTGAATTGTTGTTGCCAGGTCGCAATTTTTACTAATCCATCCAAAATCCTAATTTAATTGCATATTTTTTGCGATTTATTTTTCTTTTGTATGTGTACACAATGACATATGAACTGCATTTTTATTTTAACTGTTTTTTTATAGTTTATTTAGTGTTTGTAATTAAAAAGAATAACCGAGTTCGATGTTCGTATATATGTTCCAATCTAACCCTCAGCTGTCTGAAGTGTGCACAGGGAAGGAGATATACCATACTATAACATTTAGAAATAATTCAATGTAGGTATTACATTCCTCTATCTGTAACATGTAATATTGAGTGATAGGTCTTAGAATGAATGTGCACTGTGCAGTAGTAGTTGATAGATAATATATTATGTATGTGGTGCATCAGATGTCGCGTACATCCTGTCAGTCCCGAGGCAATGAAGGTTTTTATTACTGCTGCTTTAATATTATTATGGAGCACGCAGGCTATGGACATTGGACATCTTTAACCTACACACATTAAATAAGTGGATGGGAACATACTCGTAACAGAACTATAAAATGATGTATAAATAAATAAGTTTACAAGACATTTTAAATCTCTGGCAGAAAACAGAATTAAAATTAATCAGATTTTTAATTAACCTACTTAAATATATCGCAATAGTTTTTGGACTGAAATCAGAAATCCCTTAGGCACACCAATTATTTAGTTCATTTTCCATTATTATGCATTTTTGCCAAATTGTTGCTATTGACATACGTACCTATTCGTGTACCTTCTCTTCTAGTATACGAATTACGAAAGCACAATATTAGGGATCACTCCTTTATAAAAAAAAAAACATTATGTAATTAATTAATTGTGCGCTAAATAAGTATACTCGTAATTTATCAATTATCAAAAAATCATTAAACTTGGAATTAAAAATTCCGAACCAATTCATTAAGTTGTATTAATATAATTTAAAATTACTCTGATAATCTAGTGAATAAAAATCGTTGTAAGATGTTTTACATATTAATATATAATAGTTACACGGATTATTCAGAAAGATTGCGATCAATCTTCAACATTCTGTAGACTTAAAAAAATACTCCGCCAATAATATCATATTTTTACTAGAGAGAGAGAGAGACTGGCTTTAAAACGTATAACAATTTTATCCGCTGTCTATTACTATTAAATTAGTTGTAGGAATTATAAATTAGTAGATAGTATACGAAGAGGGAGATATGTAGATAGATTACTTTGTAGAATCTACTCTACATCCAGACGGCAAGATTGATAGTGACATTTGATATGTGGTATTTTAAACATGAAAATACCGAATACCACAAAAAACAATCCGGTACTCTTATATAAAAGTAACAGAATCTATTTATACAGCTAGTCTTGGTTCTAAAAATACTACGATAATGTAAAGATAAATAAATAAAAAGATAGATAAATAGAATAGATAAATAAAACAATTATCGTAATTACAAAATGTTTGCAAATTTCTGGTAAATTCAGGAAAAGTCATGTGTGCATAAAATAATAGAGCATAAAATGTACTCATCTAATGTGTACATAGGAAATAACAAATAATTAAAACGCCCTGGAGTCAGTAGATGTTGACCTGCCCAAACTTTTTCTAAATGTCTTCTTCATCTTTCATAAGCCAATGACAATTGTATACCCAAGCTCTAAGAGTTCATTGATTTTTCTAATTACCTTCTCGAACTGTTTAATAGGTCGGCTTTCCAAAATGTGATCAGTCGACCTGATCTGACCCATGTTTTCCAAGTGAGGAAAGAGGAGAAACTGATTGAAGGATTATGTCTTCCAAAGCCCAGAGAATTCGCGCTACCGAGTTTCAAGCTTGTTCAAGTATTTTTAATATCTATTGAAATCCCCATTTCTGTTCCTACAATTCCGAAGTATTCTACTCGTATCTTCTCGATGGGGGCGGCAGCTTAATGAAAACTCGTCTGAATAATAGTGTTTTTTTTATCAAATCATCCGTTGATTAATAGTAATTATTATGGTAATTTAATTAATCACTCTGTATATTTTGAATTATAAATATTAAGCATGTGTCTATATAGACTAAAACATACCTTCCATGAACCTGTTTTTAAACATTTTTTTCATATATCTATATAGTAGATATAAACATAGATATTCACAGTTATATATTATATTGTTTATTAACTAAATTAATTGATCTAATTCTTGGTTCCTATACAAACGACTACGGAACTATTTATACGACACACAAGCTTCATACCAGTTACTGATTCAGACAAACGTCAATACAACAATTTGACTTTTTTTGTTTTAATAGTTGTATGTACTAAACATGTAAAATGAATTAACAGTTAATCAAAGAATATGGCCAACTTGATTATTTATTCATTGATTGTACAATGTACATCCCTAGCCATGCACAATGTCACTTATCTTAATCTCGTGGGCTGATCTCGTCTTTAATGAAATAGTGTTACCTAAATATACAAAGATAGAAAATAACCGACCACTCTCAAGAGACAAAAAGCTGTTACTTTGGCCATACATTTAGAGATGAAAAAATCTTCTACAATCAATAACTGTGAAAATAAAAAAGAGTAAATCCAGGTATCGATGGAGCAGAAAGGAACATAATGTTTATTCGAAATTTTGGTCTAATTTTCACTCTCAGATCAGACATCTAGATCAAAATTATAAAGTCTTCTACATATTATGAGAGCTTGACGTAACTTACCTCTTTAGAATCTAAAAAATATAATAACTATAATAAGATGGCGATTACCTTTATCCGACATCCAAAATAATGTACCAATATAACACATAACAATTAGTTTTATAATCCCATAAAACCCATGATATGGTTGGAATTTGTAATAATTCCGATTATGATGGTATATCAATGATGATTGAATTTACGTTGTCTGTGTCAGAGTACCTACTTAGCCCCGACAAGTTTATCACTAATTCCATTGAGCACGTGGCCTACATTATATAAGTAACACAAAACATACCCTTTTTCATCTTCTAAACATTTCTGATATATTCAGGAAAATAATAATTTATTTGTAGGTACAATAAAAAAATATATTAAAAAGATTGTAACTTATTGATTTAGGTACAGGTTCAGGTAGAGGTAAAGATTTAGGATTTAAGAAGATTAAAAATGGATAATTTATTTGTCATTTTCATTGTTAACTGTGGATCACTGCGATCTCTGTAACGAATCAATACAAGAGAATAAATAATGTTATTGGGTAAATATTATACCCACCGCATAGAAACACTGTGATCTAACAAACTTTACGAGTATTATTCTCTTCGCTACTCAGTAATTAGTAATATTTGCACGACTAATTGATTCATTTTAATATTTCATGTGCCGTCTTTAAATAATGATTCACTTTGTAAAAATATTACTTAAAAACTTAATAATCATATAACCCAATTATTAATAATGAAATCTTACATACGTGCCTCTGCCTAATAAGGAATGTAGTAGTCGATGGTGAGGAGAGTTATTAGTAGGAAAGTAGGTATATTATAATTATAATATTAAGTATCTAAAGATATCAAGTACGTACCTAGTACCTATACCAATACATATATATTATCTGAACCTGAAGCTTACTACCAGCTGTCATCCAATATACAATCTGTATTATTAATTTTGTTGTCTTCTTGTCGTGACCACAAATTATATCAGTCGGATTTTATCTCCGCCGGAATTTCAAATTCAAGATTTACTGTTCAGTACAAAATACTCATAATATCAATTATTCAATCTATAAAGAGATACAGGGCTACCAAACAAGTATGCCTACCACTAATTTCCCACACAATCGATACGCGATTACATGACTACAATATAATATGGTGATTCTGGAAGAAATTTACAGCCATCGAGTTTTAAGCACTTGCTTGATAGAAAATATTGCGGATCTTTACAAACGTTTATAGTAAATGCGGTGAAACATAAAACGAATTACAATTTCATTGTTATTCTTGATTAGTAGAAAATGATTTGAGTCAGATTGCGTTAGAACTTGCATAAAAGAAAATAAACTGCAATTCGATTCAGATTTCAATCGCTATAAATGATGAGAACTAATTCTCACACCCTGTTCCAATGTAGGCAGCTACAGGTATAAACAAAATATAAATTCGTATTGCGTAAAGAATCGATCCAATATTCAATATTCATGGTAAAATGATTATCGGGGCGCAGCGTCATGACTTCTACACAAATGACAATCATTTACCGTGAACATTCTGATTATATCTCAAAGCGACGTCATTTTTTCACACCGAGAGAATTTGGATTGTACAATTTGTTGTTATCTGATTTAAATATCTTCAGAACTTATGGCGATTGTTGCATGGGTTGGCGATACAACCAACTAATATGAAATATGTATCTATAAAATACAAGTTTATTGAGACGAAATATATATACAGAGTACAGATAGATTACAAAATGCGATTTTGTCCCAAAAACCAACCAACACCAATATTCTTTACCACAATACAAAGGTCGCCTATACAATACAACACCGTCCCAGGCCCAATAAATGAATTATTTCTCTTCACGCCTTCTCCAATAGAAATATTTGATTGATTTAATGGAAAGTTATACCTAGCCGAATTATCAAATCATCATATTATCGTAAGACGAATTTTATTCCTACGTTGTTCTTTATTTCTAGGATAGAAAGATCATTTTATATATAGACTATAAGTATATAATTTCTTTTATCAGTAGGCAATGTTAGATAAAAGGATAATACTCAATAATTAACTAAATTGAAATAATAAAATTTAAAGCTCATTATTACGCACATAAAGTCACTCGCAATTGTCCAAAAAGGAACAAAGTGCATTATGGCAAAACCATCTTATTATTTCTTTATGACGATGAGGAATTTGTGAAGAGAATTACAAATTCGTCCATAACCACTCAGAATTCAAGTTATGACGCATAAAATATCGGTAAAAGGACATTATTATTCTTGTTGAGTCAAATAAGCATTGAGCGCGATGCAAGGGTCTCGTATGTGTCATCAATTGCCATATTTTGACATAATATCGCAGTTTTTCAGCATCCAGTCTCCATAATAATGCCAAAGAGATGATTCGATGTCACGCTATGGTGAAGAAAACATCTTTACATAATTTATATACTGTACAGTTTACAGCCTGTTCACTGAATAAGGAATAATAATTTGAACTTACATTATTATTCGGAACCGTGGTGATTTCAAATGAAAATCAATCAGAACTTGTAGAAAGATTAGAGAGCTTCCTACATGATTTAACTCTACATATGAATATGTAGCATAATACTACAAAATGTATTAGCTCTACGTTAATTATTACAATTCCCCTTTTATCACTCTCGCCTACATTTGACATTAAAATGCTTTATAGGTGTCATATTCTACCGCTCATATAGGTATCTAAATCTAAGCTATTTAAAATTACACCCGTTTATATTAGGTATTTCCTGTTTGCAATTAAATGTTTTCTAAGTATAATATATTTCTGGCTCTTATGTCGAGGAATTTTGCTTCTATATTAATTAATGTATGTACTTACCTCTATTAAGTCTACGATAGTAAAATCTCAAGTTTTACGATATGATTCGATTTTCACCTTCTCAACAACACAGATAAATATACGAGTATTGAATACAAATACAGGAAGCTTTTCTCTCCGCAAAATTTGTGAAATATCACACCGTATCCACAATAAAGGCAAAACTATATTCCTATCAACATTAATGATCAAATAAATCTGCATTTGGTCGATTATTATTTCTGAAGCAAACTAAAGAATACTCTACCTTTTTATTTTCAGCGATCATCGGCGGATATGTAAATAATTCTTTCCAAAGTTTAACAAGTCAGGGGCACAACACTTATTGTTCATTTAGGATGGTAAAAAATTACGACATACGGTTAACATACCTCAATACATACGTCATACAACGAGTATGTTCGACGACTTCTTACGTGAAAAGACAAGCATTTTTGTTTTATTTTGAAATAATCTAAATTTAAGTAGTAGGTTTCAACTCACCTTGACTCTTCATTTTTTAGAAAATTAAATTACTACGTAAGTACCTTTATGAACATGTGCAGAGATAATGAGGAGATATCAAACGAAAATATTAATCAAATCACCATACTTATTAGGTACCTTCGTATAGAAATCTGATACATTTGAGATATTGCTACTACTCGGTACCTCTCTCTATATCAATAGGTAAGCATCTTAGTAGCTTTCTATTATGGATCCTATTTCCAAACTAGACGCTGGCTGTCTGATGATAAAATCTTAAGAGTAGCCTCTGATTTTTATTTGCCGACAATATTAATATTTGTAGATCTGTATGTGAAATCGACCCACGATGTAGATATAATAATGAACATTTCTTTCTTATTATTAAAATAAATTGTTGATTAAACGGATAATAAAAGCAAAGATAATCACCTCAATTAAAGTGTAATATAATTTTTTTTTGATAATATTACGATCTCGTGTTCGGACTGTTAGATCATAAAACCTTGTTAGCACAACGATTCATATCATTATCGACATAATATTATATAGAGCGAATGTGTATTTATATTTGCTCTTATCAATCAATAAATTACCTCTTCTTCTTCTTCAGCCCGCTGTCCTCGCCTGCTGGATATAGGCCTGTTCCATATTCTTCCATTTCTTTCTGTCGATTGGTGCAATTAGCCAATTTTTAGCCCCACAGCGACTATGTTGTAGGACCATCTCTTTTGGGGTCTTCCGACGCCTCTCTTATTTTCCCAAGGACTCCATCTTAGTATTTTAGGGGTCCATCTTGTAGAGGTCTTGTCTTGCAACGACGTGTCCCGCCCATTGCCACCTTAACAATAAATCACCTACTTAACAATTTTCCCAAACATCACTTCAATGGAATGTATCTAATTTATTGAATGAAGATGTTTAAAATTTGAGAAAGTATGAATTTATTATACCGTGAAAATGAAAACACAACCCCATATATATGTGATTCTAGTTTATTTGGTTACTGACAGCGAGGCGATTCGGTTTGTCAAACTATATGCAAGTAGAACCACAAATAGTCTTGTGTTTTCATTTCAATGGAGTTCTACAAAATAAACTCAACATCTAGTTATATTTTTAACGTATTTTTTAATTACTTTTTTTACTTGGTCAACAAGGACATTTATAAACTATTTGCTTGGACTACGCCGGGTACTCGAAAGGTCGTATATTAATATAATATTGCTATAGATAGAGAGTAACTACTTACTTATTATATAACAACAAGATAATGTAGTTTATAGATACTTTAGACGTTCCACTAACATTTTTATAGACTCATTCTATACTATACATACATACATTGTACATCTATTTATTATTTATTATGACATAAACGGCCATACGGCCTTTGAAAAATACAAAATATAATTAAAAACAATAAAAATTTCTCACAATTGGTAGCATATTATAAGCGAATGTAGTACATGGAGTAAATGGAACATTTAAATTTATAAATAGGTATAAGATAACCATTAGGAAGAATTTATAACAATCGTAAAAAAATATTACTTAATATGGACAAAACTATACAATAAAAACAAAATATGACTGTAAAATATTCATATGAAAATCAAAAAGAAAAAAGTCAAGAAAGAAATAAATATAAACAAAAAAAAAACGTACAAAACATAAAAAAAACAATACCAGAAAAAAACATCAATTGAACAATACAATAATTGATGTAAAAGCTTTCCATATTATAAATTTAATTCAACGAAGCGTTATGAACTTTTTCCCATGAAAATCGAAATGTATAATGAGGCATTTAACAAAGAATTAAAAATAATACAAAAAACCTGAAAAACATTTTCTAACAAATATTTCTTTTAATTGTATTTTCTTCATTCAAATTTCATCAAGTTTTTATGAGCTGGTAATTCGATCATTTCAGTAGAATATATAGAGACGATTACGATGGAGCGATGATATGAAGTCCTACATGGTAATCATTCCGTCAACTGTAGTGTACCTACATTTAAGAGTATGCATACCGACATTTCCAAAATTTCTAAAAACGGGAGACCTTATATCTCGACAACCGTTACTAAATATGCTTTGGGACAAAATAGGGTAGATGCATTCAACATTTATCTAGGGAATAACCGTAAAAGGTTTTTTATATCTTATATAGATTTCTCAAAAAAAAAATTGAAAAACACCGCTGATCTTTTTTGCGAAAGACGGAAACTCGTTTCCCAAAAGTCGCGTGGTAAATTTTTTTTGTACTGATAATATGCATTAAAATCTAAGGAATAACCGTAAAAGTTTTTTGATAGACGCAAAATTAACCCCAAAAAATGGAAAAAACGCTATTTGTACCAAGTATAAAGCTCCAAAACATTTATTGAATAAATAATGCCCACCATAACATTAACAAAAAATATCATAACACCTGCTTATAAGAGTGTAGATGATATAAGAACTAGTATTGTGATTCAAGGGATTATTATAGCCTGATGATGATGTAGTAGAAAATAAAATAAACGATTCACTTATGAATGTATAAAAGATATACATTACCTAATAGAATTGCTTCTCATTGTGTATCACAAGATAGACTATTAAACTCTTATAAAGAAAACATGATTACCATTTAATAGAGCTGTCGTATAGATACTTTCCAATTAATTATTCTATTTTTTTTTTCATTTACGTGTATAGAAAGTACACAAATATAGTACGAGAGATGACCATTTTAAAACATGGACTAAATATTATTAAGAGGTGTGAATTATTTTTTCACAAAGTTCTTAGAGTAATGAGAATATCCATAATACGTGACATTCCTGTATGCAGATTTCAGACAGTTCATTCTGACATGTTTTCCCGCGAGAAGTACCAGTTCATTTCGCTTTGCAATTATTTCGAATATGATACTTGAATATTTACGTTTACACTACCCGTTCATCAATCCCTTAGCTTACACACCTACATGACAAAGATAATGTTATGTTAATTTGTATGAACAAATAGAAGGAACCCGATTCATATTCACGTCTAGGGTTCTGTTCGTATTATACTGAACAAGCGTAAAACATATTCCTCTACATGTAGGACGTAGGTAATACACATTTTATATACTTAGTTGCGTTGATCTGGTCTTGTATCGTTTACCATGGAATGTATTTCGATGTTTTATTCATACATCCACAATCCACATGCGTTTGAGGATGTCCAGAACTAAAGTTGAGTGAGACATGCTAAATAAAGACAATTTATTGGACAGCTTTTGAATAATAAGACCAATGAGTGTCGATGTGTAAAATAAATCAAGAAGATTCCATTGTGCGTGACAGACAGACAGCGAAGACAAGGAAGTTATTTGTGATGATGAAATCATCCGCACTCGGAGACTAGATCATTAAAAATATCATTCTTACACATTCTAGAAAATAAATTAAATCTTACACATTCTAGAAAGCTAGTAGGAAAATATCAAAGATCAGTTTAAAGAAATAGAGGCTGAAGGCTCGTCCTTTCATTATAACTGTAACATACCTATATATGTACCAAATCGTATGTAACTGAATATCTATTAAGTATTTTCAACTCAATTAAATATAATTAAGTGAGACACTAAACCACTTTCGCTTGATTTCGATTCCAAAGTTTATATTTTTTCTACTAAGTAAATTTTTTTTCTTTTTCTCAAGTGTCCTACCCTGTGTATAATCAGAATAACAGGATTCTATTACCTTAGATCCTAACCCAACATCCTCCCAAGACGCTTATTTTCAAAACTGATTGATATTCTGCGATCTTGAACCTTAAAGTCACTATATAATCTATAGGTACGCATATCAATATTGTTAATTTATAAATAAAAATATCTGGTAATTATTACGTGATAAATAAAATTTGTTAGGTTCATATACGTATATACTGTATACAGTTTGCATAAAGCCCACTTATCTCTTATAGGTAGACATGTGTAGAGACTGCAGAGGTAGGTAGGTAGGTGGATAAGATCTAATCAATGAAAAAATGGTAGCACTAAAACTAATTAACATGTGTTACATGCAGAGGAACTAAGCACCAGGAAGTGTTACATCATTTTGTCAGATTAACGTTTCTTAATTGCGATATTAAATAAGTAAAATGAATTAAAACTATATTCGTAGGCGTTAAACTACACTTTACAATGAATATTATACTAATTTAAAGGAATCATTACAATTTAAATGTGCATTAAAAGATTATAATAAAACTAATACGTGTATCTAGTAACACTGTATACCCGTCATATGTGATGGAATTATTTGTATTCTCATCTGAAGTTGAAGTTTTTCGTGAAAATTGAAAATGATTGGATTGATTTCAGATTTCAGTCTTGTCAGCCTCTATGTTGATTATATATGGTAGAATGCAGAGTGATAATATTATAGCATTTATTATAATATAGAACTCTCATAATGAGACGAAGAGAAAATATATGAACACGTTTTGTATTTATAGTTGTAGCTTTTCTATTGTTGCTCAATGTAAAATACATTTTACAATGAGACAATAGTACAAAATAATAATTGTATAAAGTGAGTGTAAGCAAGTATAGATAGAGGTGCAGGACAGATGTTAAATACACTTCCTAGTCCATAATTAATATAATTTCAATATAAATTGTATTGTGTGGTCATGTCTGATCAGTGATCAGCTGTTGGCCATCTAAGTAGGGAGCATATTCTCCGAGTGTATTGCGTTGAACTCCACGAACTTATGTGTCCTGTTACCTGTGGAGTGGTGGAGTGGTGTAGAGTAAGTAGCGAGGTATACAAGCCTCAGTCGACAACTATGTAGTTAGAATGGTACCCACCTACCTGCGAGCCATGGCGGGGTAAATCTAATGATAATTATTTATGCAAAGAGAGTCTAGTGTAAGTCACGAGCTGTGTGTTTGTGTTTGTATATCATAGAGTGACCGATATCTAGCAATCGTTGTGGTAATAAGAAAAGCGCAATATTTTCCAGTGAAAGATGGAGGTGATTCAAGTACGAGAAGATCGGAATGTTGGTTGGTTAGGTACTTGACCACCGCTGTTATTACAGTCTATTGCCAGATAATTCTATGCAAATGAACTGGCCAGTTTATCTCTAATCTATAACAACCTATCGTTACTTGATGTACTGCGCTAGAAGATCACATGATTCAGGGTTGATGTTCTAACATTCACTATGCGATATTAAATACATACCTTCCCAATACATATTTTATGTATTATACTTTCTGCAACAAAACCCATATATAGCGTCATTTCTTCTCAAAAGTCTCGAAATAATATCCCTATATTACAGACAAAATGAAATGAATTCAGTATTTTATAATACAACCTTGAGCTTATAAAATATATAGTTAACGATTATCTTATATAATTACACATGAACCACAACACAGTTGATATTAATGTATTCAGTGTCGATTTAATATGAGGCTGGTTGGTGTATCTCGGTTTAATTAGATATATTAAATAGATTGATTACTGGGAGATGTTTTCTACAAGTGAATGAGAGATTCTCGTATTCAGAGGAAGAAATATAATTCGTGTTTAATTTGTACTTCACACACGTTACTTCATATTGTTTATAAATTACTTAATAGGTCTAAGTACCTACAAATTTTATGACAATAAAAATTGCATATTTTTATAGTTACCTACATTTTATTTTTAGCCCCTACTATATTAAGACTGCTTGGATCTCATTTATTGTAAGACTAAACCATTGACACAAGCACGAAACCTACATATGAGTTGTGAATTCTAGTAACTTCCTTTAATTCCATTAAAAATGTTAAAGGGTAATGTGGAGTGTAAAGTGATTCTAATGGTATAGTTGGAGTGTGTGTGTTTGATAAATGCCTAATAAACAGAAACATGTCATCTAAAATGGAATATGTAAGAAGAACTTTACACATTTAAGTCTTCATCCTCCTCTTGTATTAGGACGGGTGACCTGTTTGTGACGGCGGGCTGCCCTGGGATGAGGAGGTCCAGATGTCCTTCGATCTCTTGGGTGGCCTTCCGGGTAATCTTCTTCCAATGGGGTTTTCCGTTTTGACTATCTTTGCAAGTCTGGTGTCACAGTCAGACACATTTAAGTGTTGCCATTAAATTAATAATGAAGTACTATAAAATAAATATCGAATTAATTAATAATAGCAGATATTTTTATGTCTTATCGAGATTAGCAGCGCGTGCTTGGGTTGTGGCCTTATAGTAATATCCATACACACCACTGATTAATAAATAGATACTATATTGTTTTTATTATTTAAATATTTACATCAGAATGTCTGCATAATATTTTAGTTAGGCATATAAAACAATAGCTTGATCTTTGACATCATTTAATATTACACAGCAGTGGCGTATATAGGATTTCATTTCGGGGGGGGCCCGATCTAATATTTCACTTTGGGGGGGTCGAGATAACAAAAATTTGAAGATAGACGTACAGTATAAAAATTACAATAGCGCCGCAGGCAAAATTTTTTTGCGAATGTAATTGAAAAAGGTCGTGTTTAAGGTTGATATCAATATTATGTGCAGAAAATACAAAGAAGAGTAGCGCCGCAGGCGAAATTTTTTAGAAAAATGGGTGAAGTGATGAACTTGAGTAACTTTCATGTTTTAAAATTTAACGTTTTTTAAAGAATTGTTCAACATTTCGGGGGGGGGGGCGGCCCCCCTCGCCCCCCCCCCCTATATACGCCACTGTTACACAGCATCCTTTATAAGTATTTACAAACAATATTAATATAACCCGAATGAAACAATAATAATTTGATAACGTTATAATCAAGTGAATTATGTGTTAAGGGATTCGCTGAGTCAGAATCATCATCTTTTTCTTTGTTTCATCAATATACATTAGGTATCCAATCACAAAATGCTATTATAATATATCTATTATTAACACCATTGAGGTAACTAACCCATTGAAGCGGTGACTCAATTATGGAATTAAATAGAATTCCATATGATGACCCACAGCCGGCATAGTGTCCGAGTGATATTCACCTATTTTACCTTCAAAACGTTTATAGGTAATTTTGCTATATTCATATTTCGTTTAATGTTTAATGAATTTTCTCTATACAATAAATAACTTCTGGAAAACAACAATAACTACAAAATAACATGTAGTATTATATTATGTATGACGAGTTGGGTTTCGTGCTTGCTCAAAAGAAATATTTATGTGTTATCCAGATTGGTCACCTCAGAATCCGTCAGTTATATTAGCATCACGGTATTATCAGACGGTAATGAAGTTAAGGTAAGTATCCGGTACTAAGCAGCAGAACTGTAAAATAATAATTCTAATCGGTAAATTAGTTTTCGATCAGGTGAAGGTCATTTTTTCATTATAAAATTAGTTGTTGTATTGTCTGATGTATCGTGATACTAGAATATCGTGTAATATTGGGCTATTAAAGAACTGTATTATGTAAGTATACAGTCTAATATGACATGATTTAATTCTGATTATTTATATTCTAGATACTGTCTGTAATAAAATATTTTTTGTAAGAGTAGGGCGGAGGTTAATGAACAGCAGCTAAATGGGGCGGAGTATTTTATATTCTACTTTTACATTATCTAAAGTATGATGTGTATAACATTATCGTATTAATTAGGTTCATAATTGTATCGCATTAGTTAAGTAATTACATTTCCTCGAAGATTTAATCAAATATATCTAGGTAGGTGTATTTTTAACTTCATAGAAATTATAAAGTATCGTGATTATTATAATTCTTATAGTCATAACTTCTTATAAATACGTATTATGCATTTAAAATTATGTAAATACGATAGGTATAATTACTAAGTATTATAGAGTTTTTACAATGTAACATAAGAAGTAAGAAGATATTAATAATTTTTAATTCATGTTTTGCTCATACTGTGATGTTATATTGTATACTGTTTATTTGCAGGTAATTATTAGTATATAAAATAATACATGTAACACTATAAAATGTGTTAAATGCAGACTGTAGAACGTCCGATTGTCTGAGATAAATAACTGCTAAAAATATTCTGCTCAATTCATGCTGGCAATAGATTCTAAAAAAGAGTAATTTATTATATGCCTAATGTTAGACTGCCTTGAATCAGTTTCAATAATCAAATCAATTGTTATTGTAATTTACTATGAGATTGCACATTCTCTAATAACTTTCATATCTTTTCATAATATCAATATTAAATAATAAAAAAATGAGATTCATAAATGGTGAAGTAGAAATAACAAATAACTAGAAAATATTTAATAAGATATTTTTATACAATTGAATATTTTAAATATGTCCGTTTATTCTGCTTCATAATTGAATTATTACAACTGAATTATACATAACTGATAATACAAATTATTGAACACGGAAACGTACAGTAAGTTTTATTAGAAATGTTATGGGAAATTAGATCTAGGTAGGCACTTAATATTAAACATCAATACGAATCGATCATGAGACGCCTTTGTGATATTTAGGGGCAAACCTGCGAGTCATCATTCTGTAATAAAAGTCGTGCTTTTTTTATTTTCTGTCGAGTTGGAATAGATGGCCTACCATTCTATTATATTTTAAAAAGTTATAACGGAAAATACTTTGTATTCTCACTCACATCATATTGAAATCTAAATTTTATCTATATTTTCAGGTAATTCTAGATTTGTGTACATACGAATTTTTATACTGCATATAACAATAATAATGATGTGTTTACGCCGGTTTCAAATTTATCTATTAGAGAATTTTATTGTAGGTACAGTTTGACTTTCTGCATATTGTGCGCGCCTTTTGCTTCATATTTGGTCTTTTCACTCTAACTTGTAAGATGGTTGAGATCACTCGCAGACGAGTGGATAGCCGTAAAGAATAATAGAATAATAATAGAATGTAATGCACTTATTTTTCATAAAATTTTTTGGTTGACTTGCAATGCAAATGATATTTTTGGTATTTTTAACTTGTAATATTTCAACGATTTATTTTATATGAAATATTGACTAAATGCCGTTATTTAGATGCAACCCATGAAAAATGATCTTGTTATGTAATGTAGATACAAATACAAGTAGGAAGGTGAGTAGTACAGTACCTATGATACCCATTAATGTAATGATGTTAGTGAAATTAATTGGGTAAAGCATAATATTTATTACCCATTTGAAGGGGGAAACTGGTTTTTGGTGGCTTATGATAAATGTATATCTACATACAGTCCGGCCTTCTTTAATCTTGATAAAATAAAAGCATTTTTAATTACAATTTTAAAACCAATTAAACGATTTCAACTGTCCGCTGATATACGTACTAATCTATATCTATGTGTGTTATATGTATTACAATACTCAACCCAATATGTGCCTTATATTTTCCATGAAAATCGAAAAACTAAGCATTGGAAGAGTTTTTTTTTTAACATATTTATAAATTTCATTGAGTATCTTTATCAATTGATGGGTATTCTGATTACTCCGTATCCGAGACTTCGAAAACGTTCAAATAAATTTGATGTAATATGTATTTGTATATTGGGTATTTTATCTATTTCTAAAAGAAATTACTATTATATCTACTCATTTTATAGAAATTATTAACTCATGTACCTGTTTGTAACTAAATTGTATACTACTAAGCTGTTCATTTTCTTATAATTGCATATTGTGCCGTTGTTTGTCTGTCGAAAATCTGAACAGATATAAAAATACTTAAACTCATCTTAGGTATATAAAAATTCACGTATGTAGATACTTTAAGGCAAAGGTTCTGGCGGACTAATTTTATCTTGCGGGTCTATAATAGTCTTCTGGAAGTAAAAAAAATCCATTTGATTCACATTATCTACCTACCCAATCTTACACGGACAATCGCCCATGGGTTCGTGTGGTAAGCAATTGAACAGTTAATAATTGTATCGATTGATAGCGAATGATGATTCCGTGAATTTGCTCCTAATATCCATGAACGGGTTAAGGATGATACGATACTTAAGGAGTATAATGCTCGTAGTACATGGCGCAGAAGGTGTATCATAAATAAATATAGTGCGATATTATACATACTCACCTGAGCGGGTAGATATAGTCGACTTGCATAATATACTTAACGACTATATAGTCATTTAATGATATTGATATAATTAATAATGTTAAAGGATAAATAGGCATATTGCTATAATACACCGCTATATAACGATCTGCTACACATTACAGCGCGTATTATTTTTATATGGTAGGTATAGCTATTACATACTAACTCAATATATTAAGTACATAATGTGATATACCTCTTCCTTCCATCTTAAGGAATATTGATAATATAGTCATTCACATACACCAAAAGTAAATATTTCACACATAGATTTATTGCTTGTTTTTTGGAAAAATAAATTGATTGGTACATGTGGATATTTTGCAAAGTGAAATTGGCTGTAATAAAACGATGTGAATTGAAAATCTCCTAAGTGCTACATTAACAAGTACAGCCATGATCTCTTTAAGATTAATCATTGTTTTATGTCAATTATTATTTATTGATGAAATTTTCTACGTATTATAATCGTTGCGAACCATATTGGTAAATTTATTTAAAAAAAAAACCTCGAGTATTAGATTTACAAGCAACTGCACCCCATAAAATTTCCTAATCAGTATCCATAGAAATTATTACTATCATTCAATATGTATACCTGCATTACAATATTAAGGTTATTCACTTGTTTACGACGTGATCCGAGTTCCTATTTAGTCATTCGTTCATCAGAAAAAGTCTGTAGTAGTTACATGAAAGCAATAAGCAATATCATTGTGAACATACAAGTCATAACTAGAGATAGCCATAATGTAAACTGTTATTAGTATTACTCAACAAATTTATGTCTTATTCTTATCAAACTAAGAAATCTGTATATTAATATTACATTTATTATTTGCAATTTTAATTTAAATCACTTATCTTAGCGTAGTACGACTAATTATTACAGAGGGTATTAAAAACTTTGGTAATCACTATTTGAATGAAATATTATTTCAAAGCATTCACATTAGTAAATGACTTTGATACATAATATTTAGTAAAATCTTTTTTTTTAATAAAAAAGGATCTGGGCTTGCATACACAAACCCCCAAATATTTTCCTGCACACCTTGCACTAGGCTAAAAGCCTGTATCGCAAAGTGTGGAATACATCGCCAGCGCCGGGGTTTGAACCTGGCACCTCCCGCTTGAGAGACTGCCGCCTCAACCAACTGCGCCAACCATGTAATCATCAAATCTTGTTCCAATACAATACAATTAATTGTTTTTGTTTATTTTTTTTTCGGTTCTATGTAAATAAAAACCTAGTAAGTGAAAAATGGGGATGGATTAAGTATACTGGATGTG